>OY728159.1:796953393-798203393 GCA_963277665.1 Viscum album
ATAAGTGATATAAAAGGAATATTGAACTGAAAAAAGGTTCTTAATAAAGTATAAATTAACTCAAGTTTATTATTCAGGACGTTAAAGAAGGATCGAGTCAAGTCGGACCCGAGGTAAGGGATCCTACTCCTCTCTTTCTTTTTAAGTACACTCTTTTATGTCATTCCTACTAAGCTCATATTTCTTTTTATTGGGATGTTATTTTATATTAATCTTACTGTAATATTTTATGTTCATTTAATGAGAGACCCTATTCTCTCTCATCAATCCATTTTGGAAGTTTTGAGTGGCGCCGTTAGGCTGCCGAATTTTCGTAAGAGATCTAACCTCTCTCTTTCTCTTTAAGTACTCTTCATTATGTCACTTTTTTTAAGCTCCTCTTTGTTATGATGGGGGATGTTATTTTATATTCCTCTTTCTGTACATTTTATTGTAATGTGATGATATACCCTATTTGATCTCATCAATCCATTTTTGGAAGTTTTATGTGGCGCTGTTAGGCTGCCGAGTTTTCGTAAGGGATTTTTCATCTCACTTTTATTCTCGTGAGATTTATGCTACATTTGCCACAATTTACTTTGAGTGGTGTATGTACTGACCACTATTTTATTCATTGTGTAACATTCTTTCATTTATGAGTATTTACATCAATGTTGTATTGTCCTTCTTTCACGGGGCGTATGTTTCGAAAGATACCCATGTCGATAAGGGAACCTTTCACCTGCCTCTTTTTAAAAGACTTATTTTGTTATGTCTTTTAATTCACATAATATTATTTTGGGATATGTTCTTCTATATCCTTATTGATGTAAATTTTATTTTCAAGTGATGAGATACCCTTTTTATCTCTCATCAACTCTTTTTCTGAATTTTGAAGTGACGCCGTTAGGCTGTCTAATTTTTTCAAGGGAACATCTTAACCCAATTTTGATTCTTTGGGATAAACTTGTACACCTTGAATATGTCGTTCAATGATTATGTGTGAATCTCCTCTGATTCCTTTACACTTAATACCCACTTATATTTTGTGTATTCGTTTGTCACACATAGTTATGTAACTGATTTATCTTTAATCCTAGGATACCGTCTTTGTATGGGACTTCGTCTCAATCTCCTTTCATTGAGGCATATTTTGTTTTATACACAACTTTCTTTTATACGGTGTATAATCCCCTTTGACATTTACGTTTATCCAAAAGGAATCTTTTTATAAGAATCATTTTACTGAACGAAAAAAGGAAATGTTTTTGTCGTACGTATGCGGCGACAACGACTTCTCCACCGCCGTGACCATTATTTGAGTTTTGGCTTCCTCTACAAGCCATACCTACTTTTTAAAAGAAAAATAAATACTATGTTTTACATTTATTTTATTTTGGTATTGAAAATGGTTTTCATAATGTATTTATATCAATGTGTTGTATTGATATCTTGTTTTTGAAAGGTGGAAATGTTATGTTTCCTTTATGCATGTTTTATGTGATAAGATTATGTTATGGTTCTTGGGAATTGTTATGAAGACGGGTGGTTCCGTGATAAACTAAGGGCGGGTGAGCCCGATATATCTCTCCAATGCATTGGGTAACGCGGAGGAGTGAAACGTTAAGGTTTCTCCGAAAAGATTTAGGGAATATACTATGGTGGGTATTCCAAATGTAACCAAGAGGGTTACTCCCTACGTAAGAATGTTATTAATGCCTCAAGTTACCTTTATGTATTATTATTTCTATGATTTATTCATGATTTTATGAGGTATGTTAAAGTGCTTATGTTTTATGGGTAAAGTATGATTTCATTATTATGTATACATTTACTCATGTTTCCTTCCCATATTTTTATATCCCTTACTGAGCCTTTTATGCTCATCCCATGTTTTTGAAATGTTTTTCATAGGCCAAGGTAAATGTACAAGATGTGATGATAGTGTCTAGGATGTGTCAAGAAGGAATCCATGTTTTATTTTAAATATGTTTCCACTTATGGGAAGAATGAATACTGTCTTTTATGTAACCACTTTGTTTAAATGAGGAATGTAATGCACGTTTCATGATCTAAATATCTAAAACTCTAAACCTGAAAAGATCATCAATGTGTAATCTTGTAATAACTCAATATTAAGTAAGGTTTAAGGCTGGGGCCTTATAGTTGGTATCAAAGGTCGGATTAGATAACTTTAGAGGTTAGGGTATTCTTTAAGCATAAGTGACATAACCATAATGGTTAAGATTTTAGAAAGAGGCCTAGTTTTGGATAAAGTGAATGAGTAAGTATATCTTAGTGTTTATCTTCCTCATTGGTACATGATGGTTTTGTTGATATACTCACACAGACCTTTTTGGTTTTAGTAAATGGCTGGATCTAGCAGGCACCAAAGTAACAGTGGATGTGAAGGAAACTGTGATAGTTTTTTGAGAAAGCAACTGAATGATATGGGAGCTGCAATGAGAACTCTTGTGATTATCCTCAACCAACTATCTGGATTCATGATTTACCACCTAAACCTTAGTGATTTATCTAAGGCATCATATATGCAAGAAACAAATCCCTACGGAAGTACAGGTAATAATCATAAAGGTAAGTGTGTTCAAAAACCTATGTGTCAAAGATGTGGAAATAAACACCTAGGAAAATATTTCAAAGGGACAGAAATATTCTATAGATGTGGAAATGAAGGTCATAAAGCAAGAACCTGCCATGGAAAAAGGAAGCATCCAGTTGACTCGAGGAAAGGGAAAGAAGTTCTTTCTGAGGGATCAATTGAATGTTTTAAATGTTGTGTGCATGGTCATTATGAAAACACATGTCCTATGAAGAAGTTTCGTGAATGGGATCACCAAGAGCGTACAAATGTTCGTTTACCAATACCTACTGTCATTACGATTGAGGATGAAGAAACTGACAATGACCAATCAAAGGTATGTATTATTTCATGACTATTGTTTTCATATTTTGGAATCTTAGAATATGATTCCTGATTTTGTTTGTAGGAAAGAGGTATTTCAGAATAAGTTGGAAAGGAATGGTTAATGGGTCATGGAGAATGTTGAATGAGTAATATGTCTACATATAAGGGCTTAAAGAGTTATGGTGAAATTCTTAAGAGTATTAAGTCTCTTTTGATGATGGGGTTACATTAGAAGACTTTTTATAGTATGTGTATCCCTGATGTTTAATATAAGAAAATTTTATTCAAGGAATAGTTATCTGTTATTTTGTGGACATAGTTATAAAGAACCATTTGGGTTTATATGATCCTTAATTTTGAGGTAATTATGGGTTACTAAATGTTATGATGGAAGTGAAAGGCTTGAGATAAAATTGAGGTTAAATTATGTTATGGTTATTTTTGATGATTTTATCCCTTTTTGGGGAATGATTTGAGAATTATATAGTTTTGGAAAAAGGACAACACGCAGACCGTGTGACAACCCGTCGCGTCAGACAAAGCTATGGGAATCGAACCCACAACCAAAGTGCAACTGGTATTTATCGCCTACCACTGGACTATGTGAAGTCCCTGGTTAGTTTGACTGATTCTTTTTAGTTAGATGATTTTATGAATTAAGAGTAAGTTGATTTTGGGTTATCTATGTATATTTATTAACCTATCCTGGAGAATATGTGATTAGGTTAATTACTTTTCAATACGATACATTAAGAGCAACTGATGTTGTTTGGAGATAAATGTTACGATTTAACTTGGAAGACTATGTGACTAAATACTTAAAATATTGGGGTTTCAATCTTATATTGGTTTACATTGATTAATTTTATGGAAAAATTGTTTATCAGATGGTCCTCGTTGAACTTTGGGTTTTGTTGGACAAATTTTGGAGATTAATCATAGATTTTCTTTTTAAAGGGTTATCCTTTTATGGATTATCTGGCCTTGTACTAACCTTTTTGGTTTTGGTTTTGGTTAAAGCCTAAAGACATGGGAAGTATATAGTTCTCTTTGGTGGATTAGTTGATTCTCTAAAAGTTGATTATAGTACTCTTAATGCGAACAAGTCTACCTAAATACTCTTCTTTTGGAAAAAAATATGAGTTTGATTAAGGAATCTAGTAAAAGCTGAAAGTCAACATGATAAGTGATTATGTTTCCTTTTGAATAAATTCCTCAACAAAAAGTAACTTAAAACAAAAATGTTGTCAATTAACTTTTCCTACTGGGGAATCTAATATCGTTTAACGCATCACAAGTTTGTGATTTTCTTGTGGTTAACTTTCTCCTAAACATGTTTTCTATCACTCTCCCTCAAGAACATGGCCCTTTGCTTTTTCTTCCATGTCCATGATTTTCTACATGGAATCCTAGTATGGGTTAACTCGGGTGACCTCTGTAGTTATCTTCCTTTATTTTAAAGTGATTGTTTTACTGACTCTTGTTCCGATGTGGGACTTTCAAGGATGTTTCCAAGCTCAATTTTAAAAATTGTGAGGACGCAATTCCCAAAAGGGGGGAAGGATGTAACACCCTAGGTAAATAAAGAATATGACATTTTCATATTTATCCATATTTGTGAATAAAATATTAATATGACTTTAAAGGGGACGCTATGCTCTATGGCGTACCCAACACGCAACAACGAGTTTCTTGGTAATCTTACATTGCACTCTAATAAAAAATTATTATTATTTTAAATGGTAGTTAACATGTAGCCGTTGTATTGGTGGGAATGGATATAAATAACTAATATATGATTATATATGTTTTTAAATGTTTTTACATTTATCCAATAAAAGATAAAGGCTTAAAATATGGAAAGAATTCTATTTTAGGCGTATATGCCCTAGTTTTCACTAAAGGTTCACTTATCGCTTTTTGATGGAGAACCGTCATTAAAAATAGTTTTGTTCACTCTTATACATTCTATTGGACCAAATAAAACTCTTCTTAAGAATTGGGACATCAAAATTTACTTTGTGTGAATTTTTGGTATCTTTCCGATAAAGTTCATTTTTTAATGAATAGTGTAAAATGTTGTATTTTAATTCAGAACCTCTTTTTAATCTAATTTATTTATATGATTAGATTATATTTTGAATTGGTTTTAAAGTGAAATTAGAATATATTTTTCCATTAAATCCAATAGTGGTCGTTGAAATTAATTTCACTATGAAATCAGACTTAAACTAGTGTCAATCTTTTGATACTTATTATTTCATAAAAACACGCTATTTTCTCTGACAGCGGGAATTAATTATTAAATTAATTAATGTGACTTATATGTTTTGATTTTTTTAAAATAGACTTCATTTTTTAATTCGGAATATCAAATATAGCTTAGGGTGAAGTTTTGGGATTTTTCTTAAAAACTTCAATTTTTGATGAATAGTGAAACCACAAAGTGGTACTTATAAAAACTGATTTTTCCGTTTAATTGAAATTTTGTCATATTTGTTTTTTGAATTTCAAAAATCCGACATACATGGTTGTCAATAAGAAGTAAAATGTGGTTCAATGGGATAAAAATAATTTTTTGGTGAATAGTAACTTATTAAGTTCTTAATCGCGATTAGAGGTAATTAGTGTAGTTTATGGTAATAATAATGTTTTATTAAAATGAAATGACCTAGAAACATGTCCTAACCTCATTGGATGTGTCATGGCAGACCATGAAAATCCATGGGTCAACTTGGGGACCCCATGGAGCCACTTTGGTTGGAAGATGACATAAATATCTTTTTATTTAATGTTAATGTAAAAATGACACAAACATGACATGTTTTACTAAAAAAATTTTTATATGGGATTATACAGGTAATATTTTTGACTATAAATAGTCATTGAATAGATAAAAATATTTCCTACATCATATTATTTTTTTCATAATTTTTAGACATTAAATAAATTCAATTATTTATGACATCTTGATGATGCAGCGAAGACCTCATTATTTAACGATTTAAATAAAATAGAAAGATAATGTAATATATAAGACCTACACATGTCCAAAACCTATTGGATGAGTTGATTTCAAACCCTTATCACCATAACCTCGAAATACATCAATGTTGGACCTTCAAAATCTGAAAATCATTTGAAAATAAAGTAACATTTTGTAACTTTACAAGAGTGCCCCTCCTCTCCTCTTATAAAAATCCTCCATCACTACCTCCTTACACACACTCCCAAAGCCTTTGGCTCGGCCAAACCCTGCCAATGCTGTCTCTCCACATCTATCTATAACTCCTTGAAGCCTCACTTGGGGCAGAAGTCTTCCCAAGTAAGCCTTTGAGCTCAAACCAAAGAGAGTTACCCGATTTTAAGGTAATGTCTTCACTTGTGTTCTTTTGTTTTATTTTGCTTCTCCAACCCCCTAAACTCTTTTTTTAATTTATTTTGTAACAACTACAATATATTCAATATACTAGGAAGTTTTTATAAGAATAATTCGAGCTACACTTACACACACCTACATTAAATGGTTAAAGAACATACTGTTTCTGTGGATGGAAAATTTCTGCCTCACGAAACGATGATTGTTCAACACTCATATAACACCTTAAATGGTGGACATTAAGATGTAACTATATTTATATATGATATATAATATTTTTATGTTTCTGTATTTTTCATTTGTGTCATACCTTTATGGTTTCCATTGTGGGTAAACATGATAATTTCATTTTAGGATGTGCGGACTACCACCCCCTCAAAGTGATTTGATTCGTTAATGCCATATGTGGGATGTATAAAGGATGGATTTAAAGTTATTATATATGATTTATGTTACATATAAATGATTAATATAATTATGGAATTAAAATATACATACCTGTCATTTGGTTTTAATTTCATTAATATGACATAGAAATGAAAGTAGCGTTCATGCGTACGTACGGCTTACCGTCTCCATGAACGGTGAATTTCATTTCTTACCTCTAAATTATTATGTAATATTATAAATACATGTATATTCTGGATATATATGATATATATGATATCCAAATCATGAATATAATTCTGGATATAATGATCATTTGACCACACGAACAACATGTAATTGTAAGAAGTCCACTTTCGACTTAAGAACCAAATATCGACAAAACAATCATTATTAACTTAAATGATTACATAATGTTTATAACATGAAAATAAGTGATATAAAAGGAATAATGAATTAAAAAAGGTTCTTAATAAAGTGGAAATTAACTCATGTTTATTATTCAGGACGTTAAAGAAGGATCGAGTCAAGTCGGACCCGAGGTAAGGGATCCTACTCCTCTCTCTCTTTTTAAGTAAACTCTTTTATGTCATTCCTTATAAGCTCATATTTATTGTTATTGGGATGTTATTTTATATTACTCTTACTGTAATTTTTTATGTTCATATTATGAGAGACCCTATTCTCTCTCATCAATCCATTTTGGAAGTTTTGAGTGGCGTCGTTAGGCTGCCGAATTTTTGTAAGAGATCTAACCTCTCTCTTTCTATTTAAGTACTCTTCTTTATGTCACTTTTTTAAGTTACTCTTGGTTATAATGGGGGATGTTCTTTTATATTCCTCTTTCTGTACATTTTATTGTAATTTGATGAGATACCCTATTTGATCTCATCAATCCATTTTTGGAAGTTTTAAGTGGTGCTGTTAGGCTGCCGAGTTTTCGTAAGGGATTTTTCATCTCACTTTTATTCCCGTGAGATTTATGCTACATTTGCCACAATTTCCTTTGAGTGGTGTATGTACTGACCATTATTTTATTAATTGTGTAATATTCTTTCATTTATGAGTATTTACATCAATTTTGTATTGTCCTTCTTTCACGGGGCGTATGTTTCGAAAGATACCCATGTCGGTAAGGGAACCTTTCACCCTCCTCTTTTTAAAAGACTTATTTTGTTATGTATTTTAATTCACATAATATTATTTTGGGATATGTTCTTCTATATCCTTATTGATTAAAATTTTATGTCCATGTGATGAGATACCCTTTTTATCTCTCATCAACTCTTTTTCTGAATTTTGAAGTGACGCCGTTAGGCTTTCTAATTTTTGCAAGGGAACTTCTTAACCCAATTTCGATTCTTTGGGATAAACTTGTACACCTTGAATATGTCGTTCTATGATTATGTGTGAATGTCCTCTGATTTTTTTACACTTAATACCCACTTATATTTCATGTATTCTTTTGTCACACATAGTTATGTAACTGATTTATCCTTAATCCAAGGATACCGTCTTTGTATGGGACTTTGTCTCAATCTCCATTCATTGAGAAATATTTTGTTTTATACACAACTTTCTTTTATACGGTGTATAAACCCCTTTGATTTTTACATTTATCCAAAAGGAATCTTTTTATACGAAGCGTTTTACTAAACGACAAAAGGGAATGTTTTTGTCGTATGTATGCAGCGACAACGACTTCTCCACTGTCGTGGCCATTATTTGAGTTTCGGCTTCCTCTACAAGCCATACCTTCTTTTTAAAAGAAAAATAAATACCATGTTTTACTTTTCTTTTATTTTGGTATTGAAAATGGTTTTAATGATGTATTTATATCAATGTGTTGTATTGATATCTTGTTATTGAAAGGTGGAAATGTTGTGTTTCCTTTATGCATGTTTTATGTAATAAGATTATGTTATGGTTCTTGGGAATTGTTATGAAGACGGGTGGTTCCTTGATATACTAAGGGTGAGTGAGACCAATATAGCTCTCCAATGTATTGGGTAACACGAAAGAGTGAAACGTTAAGGTTTCTCCGAAGAGATTTAGGGAATATACTATGGTGGGTATTCCAAATGTAACCAAGAGGGTTACTCCCTACGTGAGAATGTTATGAATGACTCAAGTTACCTTTATGTCTTATGATTTATTCATGATTTTATGATGTATGTTAAAGTGCTTATGTTTTATGGGTAAAGTATGATTTCATTCTTATGTATACATGTACTCATGTTTCCTTTCCATATTTTTATATCCTTTACTGAGCTTTTTATTCTCATCCCAAGTTTTTGAAATGTTTTTCACAGGTCAAGGGAAAGGTACATGATGTGATGATAGTGTCAAGGATGTGTCAAGAAAGAATCCATGTTTTATTTTAAATATGTTTCCGTTGATGGGAATAATGAATACTGTCTTTTATGTAACCACTTTTTTTAAATGTAGAATGTAATGCAAGTTTCATGATCTTATTCTCTAAAACTCTAAACCTGAAAAGATCCTCAATGTGTAATCTTGTAATAACTCAAGATTAAGTAAGGTTTAATGTTGGGGCCTTATAACCGAGGTGTTAGTGCAAGTAATGGTTACATTGATGATAATGATGATGAGACTAAATATAGAATGTGAAAGGAAAGAGATATTGTGTAATAGGATGATAAATCCCTATAAATGGACTATAGAAGAAGTGAAACAATAATTTTTAATGTATTTGGATTCAAGAATTATTATATATGATAAGTGGAATATATTATAATTTTTAGGATTATGTTTTTTCAGTAATGAATTACTAGAATACATTGAATGTATTACATGGAATAAAAGGTGATTTAATGGAAAGGGGATGGGAGAAACAAGATGAAGAAAAAGATAACCCTTAATATGTAACTTATGTTATTATATTATATTTGAATTATGATATTTGGGATATGAATAAATAAATTGGAAGGTATTGATTACCTTTCAACTAATTATGACTTGTTGATAGTTGATTTTTTCTATCATTGACGATGTTTACAACCTTTTTAGATTTATTGAATAAATCCAACATACATTGAATAAGGGAGAGTGCATGTTTTCAATAAGAATTTATGGTAATTCAGGTTATTACCATGTTTCAATAAAATATATTATGGGTGTATTCACATGTTTGTAATTTGACAAATAAGAGATACTTTTTGATATAAAAGGGAATCAATGCTAAGCTATTTTTGTGAGATTCGTTATAATTTTTATGATTTTCAAATTTCATAAGTTTTATAAGGTTAACCATTCATGAAAAATTTATGTTAAACATCAGAGGAAGTTTTAATGCACTAAGTTTGTTATGAAATCCTTGGTTAGAAGGGTATTATGTGATTAGTCATAATTTTATGATGCTAATATTATTTATTTTGGAAATTATATTAGTGTCATTTTAGAAAAGGAAATAATGTATGTTGGGTGACAACCAATCATGTCCTTCAAGGTTGAGGGTCTCGAACCCCTGACCGAAGGGAGGTAAGGGTTTTATGTCTACCACTATCCTACATGATGTCTGTTTTAATGTGAAATTATTCTTGTTGACATTTTTCTAATGATTAACTAGTAGAGTTACTTTTAATGTTTAAGGGTTAATGTATTAAACATATCGATTTTTAATAATATTTAGAGACAAATTATTATAGTTTTCATTATTTTATGGGCTAAAAGATCTTCTAAGAGTGTTTTTTAGTACTTTATGAATTAGTGTTAAAATTTGGACATCCATTTCTTGATGTAATAGATGAATAAGATATAGAGAGAAAATCAACAGATAAATGAAATATTAGTTATATAAATTTATCAAGAAATTATTTTTCATTATACTCATGGTCAATAAAATAATTAATCAATGTTAGGATATTGATAAAAAATATTACATCCTAATAAATTAATTTTTCTTGAACCAATGGACTTTAAATAATCACAGATTCATTAATTTCAGGCCCTAAACTTGTCGTGGATCATTCACTTGTTTGTTATTTATAACATCAATAACTCCCTATAAATATTTACACTTTTATCTCAATGTCCAATCTTAACTCCCAACCTATGTTATCATTTGTGGAAACCTAGTTATATGTCACTTTGGGTAACCATTATGGTCCCAAATTTAACTTTTTTAATGTAGGTTTTAGTATTCATTTTTAGGTTGAGGGTTTTTATAAATGTAACTCTCAATTATTAAACAATTGATAACTGAGATGAATTTCTATGGCATCATTCATTTTAAATGGGGTAAAATGTAATAGCTCAAGAATTTTTGAATTATATTATTATAATTAATTTAACTACTTTGATATTTTTCATTTCACAAAATAATTGAATTTGTTTATTATAAATTAAATCACTATAACTGGCTTTCGTTATTTGCAACACCATGTTAATTGTTTACTATAATCAAAATAAATTTCACATTACTCTACGTGAAACATAGAAGTAATGTTTTTATTTAATATAATAAGATATAAAATATAATTTTAAATAGATATTATTAATATTATTTATTAATTTATGAAAATATATAGTTTAAACAAATATAAGATTAACATATAGGATACCAATTAATTAAAAATGAAAACCGATTGAATATGATGGAAAATATTAATATGGTCTCATTTCTATTTTACCCCAATAAATTAAATAAATTAGGGAGTGATATTAATGTAATATATATTTTATATATTCAATAAAATATTTTTTTTATCTATTCATTATATTTTTTACCATATGATACAAACAAACACAATTCTATGATTAAAAACAAATATTCTTATTTATGCATTTTTAGAACCTTTTAATGAAGAACCCATTTAAAAAAGAAATTTTTTCTCTTTTATACATATAATCTTGGAAAATAAACTTCACTTATTTAATTGAAATGTAATAATTAGGTTAGATTAATTCATTGGCATTTTTCTATGAAGTTTATTTTTTAATGTCTAGTGAAAAATACTGAATTTTACATCCAAACATCATTTTCATCTATTTTATTTAAAAGGTTAAATTATTTATTAAATTGGTTTCAAAGTTTAATTAGATAATATTTTTAACAATTAATCCTATTTAGTACATTTTAACAAATTTTACATTGAAATTGGATATAAAAACAAAGTAATCCTTTGATCATTTTTCCTTTAAAAACCAGAAGTAACGCACCATCAGTGGGATTAAAATTCAATTACTTTTGACCACATATGTGAATGAAGTTTAGAAAAATGTATTCCATATTTGTAATCAGAATAATATATAATTTATAATAAGTTTAAATTATTTCTTCACAAATATTATTAGTGAATGTAATTAAAATTAATTACATCACTTAGGGTAAAATTAAACTCAAATAAAGAAAAAACCCTTAAATTTAAGACTCCAAATGACATAGAAACCAGTCCAAGTTCTATTTTATGGACATATTTATACTCTATACTCCATTTTATATAATTTTTTACATCAATTGATCCACTTTAAACTTGAAAAACGTGGGTGTAATTCTCTCTTAAAAAATTTACAAGAGTTCCACTCCTCCTCAACTATAAAAGGACACCTCTTCTTCAACTTCCTCACCCCTCTCAAGAACCATGGATATCATAAAATATGATAAAATAATTTCCCAAAATCCCTATGTTCATAATATAATTATAAAATTTGAAATAAATAAATCCACGTAATCATTTTGACACAAAATAAAAGGAGTTACACAACTAATAGGTAACATCTTCTATCAAGATCATCTCTTATATTTTCTTTCTCCACCATAAACACTTTCATTATTACAAGATTGTATAAAAAACCAATATCATAATTATTATAGTAAATTTTTATGCTTTGGTTTCTACCTAGAAGTTCAAAAACCTCTATCTAATGGGTAATAACCGTACTCTTTATGTATATGATGAACTACCACCTCACCAAATGATGATTGTTCATTTTTCATTTATTGACTCTCATGGTCAACATTATAATGGAAAATATATTTATATATTTCATATATTATAATTAATAATTATTTAATATTATTTATTCCTTTTTCAACACATATATTTTTTTCATTCTATTTTGTGTAAATATGATAATTTCGTTTGAGGAAGTTTGGACTACCACCCACTCAAAATGATGTGATTCGCTCAGAAACTACATTTAATTTATTAATGATAAGTATAGATAAAATATAAGATATATATATATATATAATTATAATTCTATGTTAATTATATTATATATATATATATGTCATTTTATTTCATTATTTCAATACAATAATATAAATGGAAAAATGTTCTGGCATACATAAAACTTACCATCTCCATGAATTGTGTATTCAATTTAATACCTATATAATATATATATAATTATAATAAATATATAATGAATATAAATTATATTAATTTCATTGGTTACTTTCTAGAATCATGATATAAGATTAATCAGCGATGATATATCCAATTAAGACACATGCGAAGAAGAAAAAGGATATTACCCAAAATAAAACCTTAACATACGATTATTAACAAGAGGGTATATAATTAAATTTTTTAAAAAATTTATAATAAATTTATATAGGTGTTTTGAATTATTATGATTAGAGTTAAGACTCAAATTAAAGGGATTTCATCTTACTTTTTATTTCTGTGTGATACATGATTCATTAACAACCCATTCCTTTTGTATGGTGTATGAACTACCAATGAATGTATTATATCTCTATTATATTTTTATTTATTGGTATTCACATATCCGTTTTATTATATTTCATTTATTGGGTTTTTTGTTTCAAAAGTTACCAAATTGGTAAAATATATTTTCTTCTGAATTTGAGACATAAGTTTTGTTATACACATAAATTATTTTTTAGGTGTATATAATTAAATTTTACTTGTTATATCATGAATCTACTTAGTATAATTATACATTTTTATTTATTTTATTTTATTTTCATGCATGGAGATTATTATCCAAAGTAACCAAGTGGTAAGAGTTTATTGAAAAAAATCTCATCACATTTAAAGATTGTTTATGTTTATGCTTTTATTATTGAAATTTTATGATGTATCACTCAATAAAAATATTGATTTTTTCTACTCTTTTTTTATCATATAATAATGTGTTGGTACCATTTTTCTACACTTTGTTACATAATACAGTTAATTATGTTTTTTAGGAAATAACAACTTTACCCTCTCTTTTGTTAGAAATCTATGTTCTTTCAAAACCATGTTTTCTAGAAATGATTTGAAAGAATTTTATAGTAATATCATATGATAAATAAAATAAATTTGAACCCCTTTTTTATTTTACCATGGAATTCAATGGAATATTTTTATCACATTCCAAATGAGGAATTTTTCTTACTTTTTTCCATGATAAAGGAATGTTTTTTTACCTTGTATGACACATAAATATTTACCTACTGGGAATTATTTTAATCTTTAATTTCATGTTTATAAAGTAAATTTATAATAAATTTTTATTAAAATTATTTTCAAATAAATTATCATTAAAAAAATTGTCATTCTTCTTTAAAAAAATTTCAAGTAAAAAAGGCTTCAAACCATTTTAAATAATTCTATATTAGTTTTCAATGAAATTTAAGAAAAAGGTATTGATAATATTTTTTGGGATTATTTAATCATTTTTAAAATGTTTTCAAAGAAAAATAGTTTCAAAATTTTTTGATTCATATTTACAGGTTTTAAAGGAATTTTTCTCAAAATGATTTCATGTTTTCTTAATATGTTTTCAATGCATTTTCCAAGAAAATGATTTTTAAATGGTTTTATGTATTAAAAATTATTTTTGAAAAATAGAGGATATTTTTCCCACGATATTTTTTAACGATATTTCAAAAACTATTTTCAATCTAATATGAAATATTTATATGTTAATTTTGTATTTCTAGTAAATTATATAAAGTCATTATACATATTATTTCCTTGAATGGTTTATGCTTGATATTTTGGTCTTTTTGAAACTGGTTTCTCTTCAACGGGATATATGTTTATGAATCCCATTTCTATTTCACGGGATAACTGTTTATGAAATCTCTTTCTATTCCACAGATTATGATTTTGACAACATGATTCATAAACCTATATCTTTTTCCATAGGTTATGATATCATCACATGTTGTTGATATCCATTTTATTTCATGGGTTAAGATATGATTGTTTATGATTTTATGGAACATGTGTGTATGATTTCATTATGAGATGGGTAAGATGTATATATCCCTCCAATTAATTGGGTAAATATTTATATATCATGAGATATACATAGATATAATAAGAAATGAACTCAGTTTAGTATTATTGAGCTATAATGAGAAATGAACTCGGTTTAGTATTACATGGTTTAAATGAAGAGTGAGCTCAATTCAGTAATATAGGGATAAAATAGGGTGAGAACCGGGTTCATAAAAAGACTTTTTCCACTAATATGGTCTCTTTAGTAATTCCATGACTTCTATGGAAGTAATTATATGTGATTATGTTTCTCACACAATTCCAAATTTTATTCAGATGTTATGATTTTACATCTTATGTTCATTATTTCCTTATTATTAATGTCTTATTAACCATTAATATGTATGACACTATTAGTTTATATGATCATTTATATACCGGATATGATCTTTTATTTTCATGATCATGTTATCATACCATTATGCTCATGATTATGCTTACATATATCCCTTATTAACCTTAATTGATCATTTAACCTCAACCCTTTTTATGTTTCCTTAACCATGTTATGAAGATAAGTATTATGTTCTATGTTTCTAATAAGTGGGATAGAAAAGATGTACCTATTGGGAGATAATGTAGCTCACTTATTTATCAGTGTTAATATTCCCATGTTTCCAAAGGAACTAATCTTGTACGGTCTTTGGGCATCGATTTTTATAATGTTTTAAGTGTTTTATATAAGTTTTGTAATGTTAATGTTTGAAAAGAAAGGGTAACTGTATAGTGATTTTCCATTATCCATGTAACCACGTATAATTTTATTTTTTGAACATGATGAGGTAAATAATTAACTAAAAGTAGATCAGGATAAAGGGTTTATAGGACAAAGTGTTTTACCAAGGATTGAAATAGACCTCATCATTGAGGCAAATGATTGGTCAGTGTTCTTTTGTGTTGATTATCATGAGATCAACATTATCTTGAAAAAAAAGAGTATCCCCTAACACATCTTGATGACTTGTTTGATCAAATGTGTGGATACCAGAACTTATATAAGGGGGATATTTGTTTGAGATATTATCATGTATAGGTAAAAAATTAGGATATCCCCAAGACTACATTTAATATAATGTAAATGAACTATGAGTTCAAAGTGATTCATTTTGGATTCACTAATTCCCCATAAATATTCATGAATTTAATGACATGTTTCTTGAAATAATACCTTGAAAAATTTGTGGTAGCCTTTATAGATTTTATTTTAATCTACTATAAAAGAGAAAAAGAACATGAGGAGAATTTCAATGGAGAACTGAATACCCTAAAAAAGGAAAATTTATATTTGAATAATAATAAATCCGTGTTTCGGATGGAGAATGCTACATTTCTGGGGCTTGTTATCACAGTTAAATGGATATTTTTTGATCCTTCAAAAATATATAAAAACAGGGTATAGGATAAAACAACATTAGTGATGAACATACATAGTTTCCTTGGATTAGATGGATACTATCATCAATCTTTAAAAAACATATCATCATTTTCAAGTCATCTAACCATGATTACCTAGAATGGAATGATGTTTTTTGGGAAAAAAATGTGAGGAAAGATATAACAATTTAAAGAAGATGCTAATCATTTCACATGTACTCACATTACCCACCACTGATGAAGGAATTTTGATTTGATGGATGTGAGTCAAAAAATTGTGCGCGTTATTTACTCATTCAAGATGAATAAGTTATGACATATTTCTCCCAGTAATTAAATTTAAATGAGAAGAACTACCCAAAACATGATATAGAATTGGTTGTAGAAATATAAATATTAAATATTGGCATTAATATATTTATATAGAGATTTGTGATATATATGTAGATAATAACTATATATTCACAAAAATTAACTCAATATATAGCAATGAATGTGGTTGGAGCTATTTAAGGATTAGTATTGTTCAACCCATTACCATTATTGGAAAGTGAATAAAGTAGTAGATGATTAGATTAAAAAATATCCCACCACATTGTCCATGATGAGGATTTAAATGGATCTAATCTTCTTATACATGAAGGGGATATAAATGGGAATAATAAAATGATGTTCATACTATATTGTTAACCATCCAAACATTTTTTTTCCATTTTCAAAAGCTGGTTTATGGGTTCCCGGTACCCCGCTACATGAGTCCAAAAAGAAACATAAACCAAAACATACAAACACCAAAAACACTAACCATTCATAAGAAACCACAAAACATGGCACAAGGACATCATAGAAGATGAACAAAAACACCCAGGATTACCTTGAGCGTCCTCCGGTGCCACCATCGACACCGACCCAAATCCTCCCATTGGAAAATTCTAGAGGAATTCACCCAGACTTCAAGCGATGGAATGGACCAGGGATCCTTCCTCGAGGGCATCAAGAAAATACATAATTAAGATGGAAATATCCTGATACCATTAGCACCCATACCGCATACAAACCAAAATAAAACCCACCAACAACTTTAAAGACAAAGTGAGAGGCAAACCAAATCAGTCTGGGTGCAATGCTTCATAAGAAAAGGATATGTTACCAAAACAAAGCCTGAGCCTATTATTGATTTCCTCCCTGTAAAGATTCCAATTCATTTTCCATACCTTAGAATTAGGGTCTTCCCCAATAACGTCTTCAAAACGGTCCGCCATTTTATCCCATGTACGGATATATTATTCTTTGCTGATTTTCCGATCATTGAAGCCTCTCATTAGGATCATATCCTGTTTTTCAATCCACTTAGCCTGCTCGTTGTTGACCTCCACTCTTACATCTCTTCCCATAATATCAACCTCTTCCTGTGGGATGTCAACATATATAAATTCTTCTACCATGTCCTCCTCAGAGCAAAGGATAGGTTCCTTTATGTTTTTTAATTTTTCAATAGAGCTTCCCATTTCATTGTTGTTTTCCTTGATTAAAGCCTGATAATCCTCCTCCACCACATTGTGAAATACCACCAGAAACTTCTTCGAGTAGCGGGTCTCCAAAGGTGGGGGGAGCGAGGAGTAATCCTTCTTCCCCTTATTCTTTTTAAAACTGATGTTGTTTTTGGGATTGGTATCACTTCATCTGAATGGTCCAGATCATCCAGATTGGATTCCTCTATGCCAACCTCATCTTCCTCACCTGGTGTAATGTGTTCCAAAATCACATTCTCTTATACTAAACCATCAAATCTGTTAAATAGTGGGACTGATGTCCGAGTCAAGCCCAGACCCCTGCTGTCATCCACTAATTGTAGCTCCCTTCCAGGTGTAGAACCACTGCTTCGACCAGCTACCTCAACTTGGTTGCCCAGTAAGAGTCCACGCCCCATGAACTGGTGTTTTCTATTCATTTACTCTAAAGTCACATCACAGTTTTCACAAGAGTCTTGCTCTCCAGACCTTCCCTCATTGAGATCTGGTTGAGAAACCCCTACAGGTCTATCCTGTCCAGACCTGCTCAAGATGATTTGGGACCGGGTTGGAGGGTCTGCACCCCCTAGAATATTGTCATGGCCCGATCCCCCTACTTCCCCAATACTGGTCTGGAACGACACCTCCATGACAGTCCCCTGCAACTGATAAGGGTCACTACCCAGTGCAAGTGTCACTGCATGTGCCTTCTCATTGTCATCCAGTATCTGGACCGTGGCAGTGTTACTCCCAAGTCCCTGCAAAACTCCTGCCTCCTTGTTAAGTGATTATCCCACCCTCACTTTATCAATTTGGAGCAAAGGGGGGCTGGCGAGATCCGATTTCAGCTTACTAAAAACCGATGCCACTGTTGGTAATCCATGGTCCATCGACGTCTTCTGCAGAGGTGAGTGTGATCGCGATTTTATCCCAGACTATTCCATACAAGAAACTCCATGAGGTCCTGTACCGGCTGGAGCCAGAGACATAATCTCTTCTTCCTCATGCACCCCTAGTTCCTTGCCCATATCCTTGGTCCTCCTCACACCGGACCGAGATCTCTTGTGACAGCGTTCTGGCGGATGACCCAATCACTTGCATTCTGGACAGTAGTTCATCCAGGTTTCGTAGATGACCCGTTGCTTGTATCTGTATTCCTCACCCACCGTAATCCACACATAATAAAATGGTTCTCTTGACACATCCATTTCAATACATGCATAGGGGTTAATAGGGTGAAAAACCACATTAGTTCTACTATCCGAACACAAATACCTACCTAACAGATTTCCCAACGTGCGTATCACAGCAGGATTTTGAAAATTATGAGGGAGGTTAGGAAAGATGACCCATGTCGCCATATATAGAGGATCCTGCTTCATATGAAGATCGAAAGACCACTGAAGAAGCATTTATCTGAGACCATTGACACTGCGAGGAGAGCCTTCCCAGGCCTTGATGAGGTTTTCTTCTGATGCAAAGCGTATCATAATATGATGGCTATCGAGAAGGCCCACAGTCACCGTGTCCTGCAAGTCCCAAGCGCCGAAGATGATTCTGTCGAACGCATCCACTGAGGGTTATCGCTGGTGAAATCTCGCAACTTGGGTATGCTTCAAAAGATTAGTTGATTCTAAGAACTCTGTAGTCGAAATCTGAAGGATTGGGTATCCATCAAGCAAGTCTGGGACTTTCAGTCCTGGTGTGATTTGAGGGAAACGGGGAAGCAAATCTGGATTTGAAAAAGGAATAAAAGAAGAGACCACTCCATTGAAGGATGTCGATGGTCCCTCCCCCAACAGTGGGGGAGGGACCGGCGCAGCGACCGTCGTCGTCATGAGGAAGAACTAGGGTTCTTCAGGGGGAGCGTCCAGATAACACTCCATTTCATTAGGTAAAGATTATTATCATTTCATTCTACATTGTTCAAAAAACTACTCTACCATATATTCTTGTGAGGATTATGGAAGACCAGAATGATGTTGGCATGATACAGAAAATGAAAGTTAATATTTCAATGTTCTACTTTTCTAAAGACAGATTTATAAGGTTGGAACCCATACATGTATTCCATAAAACCTATAAAAGATTTTGTAACATATAGATGATGCCCATATCTCATACTTTTCTATTGATCAATGTTTCACTAAGATGTATAGAGAATTGAAGAAAAACTTATATTGGGTTAGAGTGATGTGTGAGATTACCCAATTTGTAATCAATGCTTGGTATGCCAATAAGTTAAGGAATAATGAAATTATTATAGGGGTATAATGGAACCATTACCCACAATGGTATAGAAATTTGAAAATATAACCATAGATTTCATTATAGGAATCACCAAGACTTCTAAAAAAATTACACCATCATAGAGGTAGTCAAATTCCTTATGAAGTCATTGTATTTCATTGTTATCATGGATGAATTCTCTATTGACCAAATCTCTATATTATAAATAATTTAGGATATAAGACAACATGGATTTCCACTCTCTAATGTATATAATCCAGATGAAAGGTATTCCTTGAGGTTCGGGATAATCTGTCGGTAAGTGTTGGATATATACACGCGTTTTAGTAATTTTTTCACATGTAGATAGATGGGTAGTTAGAGAGAACCATTCAAAATATGTAGGATATGTTGAGATCATTTTCAATGGATTTCAAAGTTTTATGTTATTAGAATCATTCGGTGTTGGAGTTCTCATATTATAATTGTTTCCATTTTATTGATAATATAACACCTTATGAAGCTCTATGTGAGAAGTGGTGTTAGACTCCAACATATTGGGAAGAATTTGTAGAGTAGAAAAATATGGGGCATTTTCTTATTTAAGAGAGAACAAATAATATGAAACCCATTTGACTTCAAATAAAACTTGTATAAATTCAATAAAAAATGTGTACACACAATTATAGATGAGACTTAAATCTGATGTTAGTGATAAGGTGTTGAATTATATAACATCAAAGAATAAATTCACGAGGTTTGGGAAGAATTAAATTTTCAGTCCAAGATACATCTCCCCCTTTGAGATACTTGATTGAATCAAAGAGATTTCTTCTTGACTTGTACTACCAAATAACCTTTCTCTAGTACATGATGTGTTCGATGTATCCCTCTTGAGTAAAAACATACTAGACCCCTCGCATGTACTAAATACTAAGGTGATACCCCTAGGGAAAAACTTTCCAAATTTTCAGTAGATGATGAAGGTATTTGATCATAAAAACAACATTCTACAAAACAAGAAAACTCACTTGGTAAAATTATTCTGGTGAAACCACAAGCATGAGGAACTAATGTGGTAACTAGAAGAGGTGATGAAATAGAAGTACCCTCATGTATTTTAGTGCATGAAATTTTATTTTTAAGGTGTAATTTCTTATTCATGGATGAATATATTGACATAAAAATTTATAATGGATATTCCTCATATAAATGAATAGATTCCTCCTTTTGAAATGTAATTATTGAAAACACATACACTACATTGGTTATTTTAACCAATTATAAAATGTTAGAATTAAAATATGTTTAATAATCATAACCATTAAAAATATAGTGGATATAAATTATTGGTTTTGATTAATATAAAATAAGGGATATGATTAATTCAATTTTACTAGATGGAAGAAGCTATGGCCTCGACCATTTGGATCATACCCTATGAAGCCCATTTATCTGAGCTTTCATGGGATATGACAACTTAGAGATTTCCCTTTGATGAATCCATAGCTAAAATTCAAGAAAAGAAACACAAAAAAACCCATATAAAAGATATGTTCAATATTATTGTGGTTACATACCAAATCATGTTCCCATAACCACCCCACGATAGTTTCATCATCCCACACCATACCCTTAGGGCATGCGTAGGTGTAATACAGGTTATGTATCTTAACCCTAATTGTATTAATTTTTATTGTTTTATTTTTTATAAATTGGTTTTTATATTTATCCTCACATATTATTACTATGTATAAGATAAAAAAATTTGTTTTATAAAATTATATTTTAATACGATGAAACCAAAATTGTGTATTTCAAAAAACATATGGCTTTAATTAAAATTAATTTTCGATAAACCAAATAATTTTTCAGTAAATAATATTTTCATATAATATTATTATTCAATAACATTTATTTATATAAATATAAAAAAATAATTAAATTAAGTCCCAATTAATCTTTATAAGGGTTGGAAAAATTTCATTGTCCAAAAACAAGTATTTCTTAATAAATGAAGATTTTATTTAAAATTATAATTTATAATTTTTTGAGAATTATTTTGTTAAAAAAAATATTTTTGAAATCAACCCATAAATATAATCTAATTTTTATTTTTTCATAGTTTTCAGAGAGAGCCATTTTTTTGGGTAAAAATTAAATATAATATAAATATACAGTATTTATTATGACATCATAATTTCCCTTAAGTGTCCCTACAAAACTCAACCCCCTAATAGGTTTGTTAAATAGTGGTAACATCATTCATGGGAAATACTTCTTCTAATCCCTTTTGCCGCTTTTCATATCTTTTATCTGATTCAAAATTTCTTAGGTCAAAGTTTACATTTTCCCCCATACTTGAATAAGGTAATACGTTTTCAGATAAATTTTGATGGAATTAATCCAATTTTAATCCATTCAGTCAAAGCTATTTCAACCTTAAACATTAGCTTTTTTATGTCCAATGTGCATGAATGTAATCCTCCCACAAAATACAAGGGAACTCTGAACAATAGTCAAGTCTCGGCTCACTAAACAAGCATTTTTGTATGATTTAGGTAATATTGAGAAATAAAAAGATTCAAGGTTTTTAGGGTTATTTCTTATAATCCTAGAAAAAAATAAAAATATGCTTACTAGGACCATTGGATTAGGTGAAAATTTAAGCAGGTAGCAAAAGAAGGAAACCCCTAATGATTGAAGATAAAAGTGTTTTTCATTAATTCACAAGAGTTAGAAGGACATCCACAGATTTTATTCTCTTCTCTTTTCCAATAATTAAAAGAGGCTTTCAGCACAAATATTCATATGATTTACGGCATCCCGAGATTCATCAACAACCACCTGGAATTCATTCATTCAACTGGAAACAATAAGAGATGCAGTGATACCAACTCTTCTTGGAATAATTGTAAAAGAATGTTCTAGAGTGTGGTTTGAGAAAATTTTATGTTGATCAAACAGTGACTCTATTTATGTCCAAGATACTTGGAAGATGTATAAATTAATTTGAGAATGTGGCATTGGAAGTAAAGATCTATTTGGAGAGAGTACACTTTTGAGATATTGTTTCTAATGTCATGATAGCCTTCTCTCCATATACTGTAAGCGGGAAACATATCAGCCCATGGTTTGTGATTTTTATATCTGCAAGGAAATGGCATGGAGGAAAAATTTTGAATGTTCCCACCATTGTTGCTTCTCTTAATGCACAACATAATCTAAATAGAGGAGTAGCTTTGTGACTATATCTCGGGCATATAATTCTTTACATCTGTAATGTTGACTCCTTGCAGATGACCATGCCCATACAGAGGCAGGTAGATACTTTGT
Source organism: Viscum album (assembly GCA_963277665.1). Classification (NCBI taxonomy): domain Eukaryota; kingdom Viridiplantae; phylum Streptophyta; class Magnoliopsida; order Santalales; family Viscaceae; genus Viscum; species Viscum album. Next base: position 796,976,779 of record OY728159.1, read on the forward strand.
GGGAAATTGACATGATATTTCTTCAAGTACTTTTCCAAATTTGGTAGAGTTTTGTCAAAGATATAATAATAGTCATGGCCAACAATGTTCTTCATATCATCAATATGATTTCTAGCGAGTTCATTTATCATTCCAATTCTTCTAGGAGCCATCGAAACTACACAAAGATCATATAATTAACTTTTAAGTAAGTTGATTTTTCATAAATTTTTTTAATAAAAGTGAAAAACTGGATAAGGAATTAAGGCGCGCTAGTCCAATATTTGCACGCAAGTCTAATTGTGTCATGAAATTTTTGGCACACAGTTTTTACCGAGCAAGTCCAAATACCTTTGCAGAAGCACGACACGAACAAAAGCAATGAACTGCAGAAAATCAAGACACTTGCACGATGAGATCCACTTTCACGATGAGAGTGAAGTTCTTTGAATGTTGGGTGCTTTGTGCGAGAGTGGCACCCATATTTATAGGCCAAGGTTGTCCCCAGCGTGTTGTAACCTTTGCGGCTCTCTCCTGCGTGCCTCCACCAGCGCGCTCAAAACATGCGTACCATAGTTCCTTTTTTTTCTCCTTTACCTCAGAGTCAAATACTCCATCCTTTCAGATCCAACTCTAAGGGGGGGACTTTTGTTTATGCTCCTCTCCATCATAGAGTCTAACGATTGAAAATGTGTAATACCTTAGCTTAAAAATATTCATCCTTTGAAGAAACGTAAAAAATGACAAAGCCCTGAACAAGGATTTGTTTAAGAATGGGTCGTGCAAGTTTCATCATGATCGTGCAAGTATACTTGCGCGCCACATATAGGCCACGCATGTGACTTGGGTGCCCTATTTGATTTTTTCCCAAGGACTTCAGTATCATCTAAGTACCCCTTGTGGGCCCCCCATTTCGGGGATGAAAAATTCCAAATGTCAGATTCTAGCTCTTAGAGCCCTAGTCCCAACTTGAAGTCTTCTATATATTTGCAAGGTAATTTCTTACCTATAATGGGAGATCTAAAGAGAGGGAATAAGGCCTAAGTGTTGAAATTTATCAAGACTAGTGCACCTAAGTGTCTATCCCTTAAGTGAAATGAAGACACTTGCGCGCCACCTTATCCCTTTAATAGAACTTGCGTGCCACACTTTTAGAAGCCTTTTAGGGATAATACTAAGGGATTGAGACAATACTCACCCAAGTATTACCATTTGGGTTAACCTTCGTGCATGTATACATGTGTCACGCAAGTATAACTACGTCACTAGTACTTGCACACCTCAACAGGACTTGCGCGCCTACCTCTTTTTGGGTGCCCCTCATTCTTATTCAACTCTTTTCTTCAAATCCACCTCTCATATTCAAGATTTATCCTTCAAAACCCTCTTTAAATCCATTTTTGGCATGGTTCCTTTGTTGTATTCCTTTTGTGAAAGTAATTATGTGAACATATCTCAAAACCTAGTGATTTATATATCTTTATGTCATTAAGGTTAGAGATTTAATTCATTCAACCTCATCCTTTAAGATGATAAGATCTTTAAATATGGGCATCCTCCTTCAGAGTAAGCCACAAGTTCCCTAACATGGGCCTCCTTTTCTGGAGTAAGCCCCAGACACAAATTTTATTTGATTTGGGATTCCTTCTCAAGAATAAACCCAGTCACAAGTCCCCTCTTAATTTGGGCATATTTCTCAGGAGTAATCCCCAAGTTAGAGTATCCAAATCTCCATAAAGCACATATACCTTTACGAAACTTGTTCCCAGGTTTCTTCTTTGAAGTAAATCACAATGTTTATCAATTTGAAAATTCATGCGTATATAATCCCCACATCATTTTCTATGATTTCATCTTTCATGGAACAATCATCAGGCATTACTGATACCTCTTGTTTCTCACACTGATCATGAATCACGTGATCTTAGAGTGTAAAAGTAATTATGAAATCTCTCTTTGATCCATTAATCATGAATAAAACTCACACTTCTATCTCTAACTATGTGGACTTTGATATCTTCCTTAAAATTAGATTATGTAGGAAGCCTTTCTAAAGGTTCAAGCCCATCACCCATTAATTATCATCTGTCCCATATGACATTAAACTATATCTTAATTCCCAAAATATGTGGGTTCTGATTCCTTTTATAAACAAGGATACATAGGTATCCCATCCATGGGTATGATCCCAACTCTAAAATAATCCATGTCCTTCTGAATGAAAATTAACTTTAACTGCCCCAATGAGTGGATTTAAAACAAGTATGGTTATCATAATAACCAAGAGATTTCTATATAATGTGTTGAAGGATACCATTGAATAAGAATCCTCAATAAATATAGATGATTATTTATCGATGAAGAACCTAAAATACATATAAAAGATTCTCTAAATCTCATACATATCAATAATTGATTGGAAGATATAAAGGAAGAACTCATTTTCATGCTTGATAATTTAATTAGGATTCTCGAGCATAACTCAAATCTATAAATGAGTCCCGGTGTAGACAATAATTCCCCCCAAAAAGGTGTGATGAGTCTGACCTCCCATCCTCTCGACCAATGAAAATTCTTAAACATCATTAGTCCACAACTAGTGAGAACCTACCTTTGGAAAGTAGGTCAAAATGGATATAGAATCATTTGGTGTTTCTGGTTCAATGAATAAACCCGTTAGAAACCGATTGGAAAGTTTGATCCTTAAACAAACAAGGTCATATCCATTTACAGAGGAAACATACGGGTAAATCTCTTTTAAGTGAGTCGTGTAAGGGTAAAATTACCACTTAATAAGGTAAATATAACTATGTAAGGATATCTTATAAGAGTACCATCTCCCAAAAGGGTCTCTTGTAATGGTACCATATTTTGTAATGGCCTTTTGAAAGGGTATCATATCTGATACTGTTCTTATGTAAGGGTCTTGTGTAAGGGTATTAGATTACATAAGGGTTTCACATAAGGGTACTCACACACATAAGATCATCACATAAGGGTGTCCTAGAGAAGTGTAAGGGTATCCCAGATGTTCTGTAATGGTAATACATCTTTTATAAAGGATTTATAAGGGTACACCACCGCTGCATAAGGGTAAATGATTTTACCCTTACTTGGAGATATGAGATGCCTAAGGGATAACCATGTTACCTTTACACTTTTCCCTTTTTGAGTGAAATCTTTCAAAAATCGTTATTTTTTTCTTCCTCCAGATCAACTTGTAACACAATTTTAACAATATTAAAGTCTAAAAATATTGGTAATTAATTTTTTAACCCTTTTTAATGGAATAATATAAAATATTAATTTTTTATATCATCATCATTCAAATTTAGAGTGGATTAAAAAATAAAATGGTGGTTTTAATTTGGGATTTTAATTTTTCAAACTAAATTCATCCAATATATTAATAATTGGCATGAATATTTGCTTCACGAATTTTTCCAAAATATTGTTCAGGAGTCTGAGATTATCATATACTAGGTGTTATTGAAGAGTGAATTAATGTGCATTTTGTCATTGATTACTAAGTGTGGGATTTCTTATGATTCTGGTTGGGGATCCCATGTTTGGTAATTCAAAAATTCATTTAGTGAGGTAGGTTATTTAGAAATAAATTTATATTAATTGAATGAATCTATACTGATTTATTTTAAATTAATATTACAATTATTTTATAAATCATAAAGTGAGAGGTTGATAAATGATTTTTAAATGGCATGGTGTGTGAGATAAAAACCCTTCATAGTAACTATTGAAAATTAATTTTTAATTTTTAGTAAATCATCTTTAATTAAAATGATAATAAAATAAAGTTATAATTGTGTAGTAATAAAGGATAATAACATACATATTATTCAGGTATCACAAGTGTTTTTATTATAATTATATGAGGAAGAATCTACTAGCTTACACATGGGAATATTTCGATGATTAAATATTAAGCGATAGGGAAGCTTTTATCATTGGTTATTTCTATATGTATTTTGATGAAATGAAAAGGCATGAGATATTTTATATTTTGAAATGATATAATTTATGTGTTTTTATAAAAACCATATTGTGTTGGTATTTGAAATAAAGGCATGAGTTTTTGATAAAAACATTGTATTACATGTTTTTTAAATAAAAGGCCAGAATTTTTTATTAGAATCGATTTGATGTTATTTTATAAATTAATGAAATGTGTTATTGATAAAAATATTTTGATTTTTTTTAAAATAAAAGGCCCGAGTTTTTGATAAAACCCTTGTGATGTTGGTTTTTGAATTATAAGGCATTCTTTTTGATAAAAACCATTGGAGTTTCATGCTTAAAAAATAATTCCATGTTACAAAACATGAAATTGATGTTGAATTAAAAATAGATCAAAATGATTTAAGAATATTAAAATCAATGATAACACATTGAATGATATTTTTTACCATGAAAAAGAAGGAAATTAGGAAGTTGGGTGAGAATTTCACATTCTATGCAAAGATTTGATCTACATTAAAATGGATTGATGATGAAAACACAAACTAAACTACTCAAAGGTAGGGATATTAGAACTTATGGATCTTTTAATTTACACCCTTAGGGGTGTTCCTTTTTCAATTTTGATTCGGCATAACAACGAGCTCACATGATAATCTATATAAAATTATGATGTGTTGGAATGAAAATTTGACATTACCCTAGGTCTCTTAACCATGGTGTTGCGATTTACATGACCATGAAATGAAGTGTTTTAAAAATATTCGTATTGATATAAATGATTATTCATTTGTGTTTTGAAAAATTAAAATATTTATTCCTAATATACAAATATTCATGATTACACCTATTTTAATGGCAATTCAATTGTTTTACTTCTTTTTATCATCCATTGATATATTATTTTAAACATATTTTGTTATGATTTTTTAAGATGTTAACAGTAAATATATTATCTATTATTTAATAGTTTTGGTTTATTTGATAAATATTAATTTTTAAATTAATTAGTAAAATCATAATGGGATATTTTTTCTCACAACCTATGTTTTCCTTCAAAAATTTATATATTTTATTATGTAAGGTATAGGAAAATTGATTGCAAAACTTGGAGGTGTTTAGTGTGCTCCATCAGTGGTATTATAGAGTTGTTGGTGATGGGCAGAGAAAATGATCCACTTATCACACTGTGTTTTTGGGTTAGATTCATTATGGGTTTTTCTAATATCTTTTGTTTTAATACATTGAGACTTGTATATTTTCTTTTATTTGTCCAGTTTATTTGAATTTTTCTTTTATTTTGGCTGTTTATTAATTTTTATTTTTATTGGTTGGCATAAGTCATTCCCATCCTATTCACTATGATTCTGAGGTTCTTGTTGTTGTCCCATGGTGATTAAGAACACCCTTCAGGTCTATAGAGAATCTGTTTTGATGTTAGTTTAGAATATATTCATGTTTGGGTCCATAAAAGTTATATCATAGGAGGTATTTCATTAAAATAAATTAATTTTACCTACAATAACATATGCTATTTGGGATAAGTGGAGGTAAAAAGGGGATTAAGAATGTGTTGGGACTCGAGTGGTAGTTCATGAGAGCGAGCATGATCACCACCTCTTTAAAAAATTTATTATAGGAGGAATTTAATTAAAATTAATTAATTTTACTTAAAATAACATAAGCTATTTGGGATGAGTGGCGGTAAAAAGGGGATTAAGAATTTGTTGGGACTCAAGTGATAGTTCATGGGAGTGAGCTTGATCACCACCTCTTTGGGATGAATATTGAGTCATTATTTTTAAATTTTATATAATTAATATAAAATTGATATTTAGATTCTTGATTAGAGAAACATCGACTTTGGGAATCTCTTATGAGTTTTGGGCTGGAATATGAAAATTAAATGAGTCACACTATACCTTTTATGTTCTGTAAACTTTGAGGAATCAATGTGTTAGAAAAGGAATTTAATATTGTAATTATTGTGATATTTATTTGTGGTTTACCTGAACATGAATGAAATCCATTAATAGTACTATTATAATTATGAAATGGGTACCCTATCCTTTTGATTCCAGAAAAAAACTGAATCATGTGACGTTTGTTTGGGAGTTTTTATTTAGAATCAAAATTTTTGGTGTGGTCTGCTTCGTGCCCTTGTTTTTTATATCAAATTTAATAACTTTATTTATGATTTTAAATGATTTTTACAAAAAAATAGTGAATTAAAAAATATTTTAATTATGTTCTTCAAAAAGTGATTTCAATTATCAAATGTTATGTTTTTATAGAAGGTTTGGTTTGTAAAAATAATTTTCAAAGATTATTTTCAGATGTTTCATAAGAATGATTTATGAATAAATTTTTGTTATGTGATGGATTAGAAATTGAAATTATTTTTCAACTTGAAAAAGGGATTAATTTTTCCAAACAATATTAGAAGATCTATATATTAGTAACGTATTTTTGAAACTGTGATAAATATATAATAATATTTTAAATTTTTCTGAAATTTTTAATGTTTTATAAATAGAGAAATATAATTCAATTTGAGACCAATGATTCCTTGACAAATGAAATTTATAAAATGTTTCAAATCATTGGGCATGTTTGTATTTTTTTGTATCATTTTATAGCTAATATAGTGATTTTTCAATTTATTTTTTCTCGAGATATCTTCTAGAAATTCTTTCAAGAAAGATAGAAATATTTTTTGTTGGTCTAGTCATCAAAGTAGTTATTCACATTTTGAATATATGGAATCTCAAGTTGGTGAATCAAACCAAACTCAAAATCTAGAAGTGGATTCCAATGAATTACAGTGTTTAGAAACTACCTAGGTCTCGAAGGATCATTTTCCACCATCTTATAGAGTTAGGAAAGGTTATACTGATGTAATGAAGTGTATTGAATATGTTAATGAGATATTTGATTATATAAAGAAACCTAATTCTCTAATGGTCAAATGCACCAACTCTTGGTTTGAGAGACTTGGATTAGAGTGGTGGGAGGTTTTGATTACCTATAATTTAGTGAAATATATACTTGGGAAATATTCATGTTGGTCTTTGTTGAGTTAAAGTATCCCAGGGATGTGAAGAAAGGGAATGATTCAAATATCATGGGTTTCATTCAAGAAGATCTAATAGTAATAGAGTATTCCAAATAATTATCATATTTTTTTATTTTTATAACCTGATAACATTGGTGATGACTCTCATAAAGCTATGTTTTTTAGAAATTTATCCATCTAGATCATTCCATCTCCTCTTAGTGTCCCATTCGACCGCTTATCCTATAGTTCTTGAAGGTGAATTTTTAGTTGACATAGAAATAGAAAAGTGATGTAAGTAAAGAATGTTGTGTTCATTATTTTCATAAGAAAAGAAGTTCTATCTAGTGAACCATGGGACTTGATTTAGTGGGGAATGTCTTATCAGGGGAAATAAATAGACTCTAAAGTTTATTTAATGTGGAATTCCTGGTCACAATAAAAATTTATGTCCAAAATCTATGAATGTTTGTAATTAGTGTGCCCATTTGGGATACTTTAGGTATCCTATGTTGAGCTACTGAAAGGTGTTTCTTGTCTAGAAATCATCACCTCCTTTCGTTGAGGAAGAAAATGGTACACGATAGCAATTCTCAATCCATAGGCCTTGGAGTGAAGCTTTTATCATAGTGGAAGGGATACCATTGGATGTTGATGTTGGTCCTATATTTGATCTCAATGTTAGAATAAATACTGTTGAGTCTTCCATGATTTTTTCCTCTAGTTTTCCTTATGAAATCTAGAGTTATCCTAATTGGTCATATGTTTCCCATTGATGATGATATGTTCTCCCAACCTCATTTTTGGATTCCGTCTTAGATAAATAAGAATATTGTTTTATGAATTTTCATGTTTTATTCAACTTGTTAGAATGATTAGTTTTGATGAGTTCAGTTGGATAAGTTAAAATATAAGGGAATTAAATTTTATAAGATATCACTAATATCAAAATAATCATGTTTAATGTAAGAGTCATTTTTCACAATCTGGTTGTTGTAGATTTGGGATTTATGGATTCCTTGACCCTAAACATTCATCTCTTTGTTATATCCAAATAAAGATATCTATTTCATTCTTTGTGTAAACCTATTGTGATTTTTCCCTATTTCAGTTTGTTTTATTTTAGTGAATTTTTTATTTTGGGAAAATATTATTATTCAAATTGTGTTCATCTTGGATTTCCTTATATGGACTATAGTTGTGATCATTATGATTATTTCATTTTCTTTATATCTCTTTTTTTCATTGTGGGTGTGCACTTTTGAATGTGTAGTCTCAATCTTAAATGGTGTTAGTCCCTTGAGGATTTTGTTTCTATTGGGAATAATATGAATCATTTTTATAAGAAACTCTAGATGATTTAAATTTTTGTTACTCAAAATCCCTCCCATTTCGTCCCTCCATGGGTGAATTCTAGTGGCTAGTAATGTATATCATTCAGCATGCATCTTATTCACTGATATCCCCTTGTTTTTACTATATGGTTAAATATAAATATTTTTCTGATGTACAATATTCCTCATGAGAATATAGTTCCCCATTTTTTCTCCAGAATTTTTAGTTCAAGATCTATATGGTTGGACTTGGATAAGACTTTGAGATATACTTGGTATCATATACTATTTATAATCTTGATAGAATAAGAATCTAGTCGTGATGGCGTATGATTCAAAGAGATCACTGAGGGGAAAGGATCAATGTTGAAAATCCTATTTTAAAAATCCAATAATTTCTTACGGTACACATTTTTTTCATCTCTATGCCTTGATAATAGATGTTTAAAAGTTTATGGATCATGATGGCATTTTAAAAATTTGGAATCATTGAGGAGTTTTTGAAGCATTTGTATTGAGTTTTTAGTTTTAGTATCTTAGATGTTTTATAGTTAAGTGTGATTAATGTATCTCATTTGACCTGAATAGATGTGTTTTGGGGGATTTTATTCCTCATGTACCGCTATTTTTTGAGAATATTTAAATGTTGGGGAGACCTCTCTATGTATTTTATTATTATTTTGTTCCACTTAGGTGTGTTACTTTTTTTAGAGATGTGTGTTGATCATGGGGTTATTATTGGTGGTACCATCTTGGGAGAGTCTTCTCCTATTGCTTGGAAATTCAAATACATGGGTTGTGTTTTATAGTTCTTTTAGTATTTTACTTTTCTATATTTCAGGATGGATTTTCTTATAGGGTTATAAATCCTTGTGTTCATGATAATTGGATAATCCACTTGTTTATAAATTTTGTTTTTCTTTTATTTGATTTATTTTATAATTATTTTAAAATGTAAATCCTTTATTTTTAATAAAAGTGTCCCTTATTTATATTTTATGGTGTTTCATAAAGGTAACATGGGTTTTAAGAACCTTAGACGAGGGTGAAATAAAATTTATGGGGGTCATATTAGGGTAGCACTCAATATATAAGGTTGAATCACATTTTTTATGTGTTGGATTAGGGTATGTCTGCTCTGTAATAGTCTCACACAAGGGTACTGAATTTCATTAGGGTAGTGTATTCTAGTTCCATCTCAAGTAACGGTCTCACAAAAGGGTAACCAAATGTATAAGGTCTAACATAATGGTATTGGATGAAAATGTATCTGGTAAAGGTACTGGATCATATAAGGTTCTCACATAAGGGTATCCTAGACTTGGGTAAGGGTGGCCTTAATGCTGCGTAAAGGTACACCCATTTTTCTGAAGGCTTCCTATGGGTAATCTAACCCTGGTAAGGGTAAACTAGGTAATATGTCCTATATAAGGGAAAATATTCTTCACCAATTGAAAATAATATGTTTTGTGTAAGGGTAAACCATGTTGCCCTTAGGTAGATCCCTTCTTATGTATAATTATTCTATAACATTTTCTCATTTATTCATCATCTAGCTTAACTTATAATACTATTTCAACCAATTTAAATGTTGAAAATCATGGTAATAGAATCTATAATTTTATAATGGATTTAAATCCCATATCAAATATTTTTAAACCCCCACACATCAAAAGTTGTGTGAAATAGAAAATAAAGTGGGGGTTTTAATTTGGGATTTAAATTCTGTAAACCAAACACCTACCCTATTATAAATATTGGTATATAGATTTTCTACATGGATTTTTTGATATATCATTGGGGTTTATCAGACCCCAGAAATTGGGTGATATTAGATATTATCGTAGTGGTGTTTTTATCATATTTCATTATCCATGAGATTTCTCTTATTTCTAGTTGTCAATTCCATATTTGATGATATTTCATTTTTTAGGATGTGGATTTAAAAGTAAATATTAATTAATTAAAACATGTAATTATTATATATTTTAAATTATTATTAATTTTTTAAAATATTTATTTGAGGAGTGGATAAAATATTTGGAAATTTTATGGTGTTTAAGATGAAAACCCAGGACAATGGATTTTTAAAATTAATTTTTTATTTTTAGTAATTATTATTGAATTTAAAAACATTAACATAAAATTATCAAAGAAATATTATAATGGATTGTCACATAAATTATATTCTAGTAACATATTTGGTTTTATTATCATTAATTGTGGATGAAACTACTATATCACGTGTTGGAGTATTTCAATAATTTAGAAATAATCCTAGATATAGAAACATATTTCATCGATGATTTGTATTAGGATTTTAATGAAATTAAAATTCATTAGATATTTTACGATTTGAAATGATATTATTAATGTTTTTTTATAAAAAAAATTTATATGGGTTTTTGATATTAAATAATGAATTTTTTATGAAACCATTGGGGTGATGGCTGTTGAAGAAAAGGCACGTGTTTTTTATTGAAACCATTTGATGTTGGTTTTTGAAATAAATGGTTGAGTTTTTCATAAAACCCTTGTAATTTATATTTTTAAATTAAAATTACATAGTTTATGATAAAACACTTGAGATGTTAGTTATTTAGATATAAATAATATGTATTTGATAAAAACCATTTGATTTTCAATTTTTAAATTGATGGAATGTCCAGAAACTTGAAATTGCGGATAGATGAAATGATTATTAAAATGATTTAAAAATGATTTCATGAATTATATCACATTGTATTTTTATTATCCTTGAAGAAAAAGGGAGACTAGGTAGTTAGAAAGGAATAACACATTCATGAACTGAATTATCTCTACTTAAAAATGGATTGATGATGACAACACAAACTAAACCACTCAAGGGTAAGGATATTAGTCTTTAAGGGTTTTATCATTTTCACTATTTGGGGGTTTTCAATGTTTTATCGGTATTATGCATAAGAACATGAGCACATTGGAAGCTTAAATTCACTATGATGTGTCATATTTCATATATAAACAACCCTATGGTCCCTTAATCATGGTGTTATGATTAGAAATGGTTTTATATGTCAATTTTTTGATTTTTTACACATGTTAGTTTAGATAGAAATTCATATTTGTGCCTAAGTTAATAAAATATTATATTCCTGATAAATTTTAGAAACTAATTTATTATGTGTGGTTTAATGGAAATGCAATTTTTTCACTTTTAATAGAATTGTTTAATTTGTTTGGAATGATGTTTTGTTCTGAATTGTGAAAATGTTTCCATTCCTTATCTTATATTAAATTCAGAGTTATTGGTTTATTTACTAAATATTACTTTTGAATAGACTTGTTAAAATACTAAAAGTAATTTTTTTATCACATCATACACTTCCATTGGTAATTATCAGATTTTATTATATGAGTTATAAGAAAATAAAAGGACCACTCAAAGGTGGTGGGTCTAATCATTCAGCGGGTGTCAAGAGTTGGTGGTGATCGGGGGAGAAAGTGGTCTACATTTCCACCATGGTTTTTGGGTTGATGTATTTATGAATTTTTATGAAGACTCTAGTTACCATAACTTAAAAACTATTTCTTTTCATTTTTAATTCCTAGTTTTTATGTATTCATTTATTAATTTAATTTTTTTTCCAATTTATAATTACAATAGTGGGAAAATCATTCCCATTGAATTCTTTTTTATACTTGGGTACTTTTCTCTAGCACATTGGAATCTGGACCACCCATCATGCTTCTAGATACTAGGTTTGGATTCCTATTTATAATATAGTTTAGGATATTTTGTTATAGTGTATGGGAAGGATAGATAATAATAGTTAGAGCATAAGTAATACTTATGATGACAATTTGGATATTCTCTTAATGCAACATTTTAAAATAAATTATATGAGTCACTTTATTGTGGATAGGTGATTCCAAATATATATTTGGAATTTAAAACTATAGTATTGTCTTGATGTGGGTGAAAGTGAGCTCATTTTATAAGTGAATAAGAGGAAAACATTTTTGGGAAAGAATGTTAGGTAAGGGATAAGAATGTAATTTTATAAGAGTTAGGTGAGTTAAGGGAGAAATTGTATGTGAGATATGTGGGTATGAATTTCATAGGAAAAAAGGCTTTCTAAAAGGTGTATGTTGAGTTTTATTATTAAAAATTCAAGATACCTCATTTACTCATTTTATCCCTATTAATATTGATTAAAAATTGACCACGGTAATTGTTTGATTACTAAAAATACAAGATTACCCTTATTTGAAAATTCCAACACAATGAATCCAAATGTTGGATACATTTATCCAAACTCAATTTCTATATATGATAAAATTAAATTTTTAATTAAATATACATATATATATTATTTTTTATAAAAAATGAATTTTTATTTATTTAGTCATTTAATCATTATATCCTCTTAATTCATCAGTGAATGAGTGTTAATATTTATTTATATTTATAAAAATTATATTAGTGTCATATTTTAAATTATATTATTCAAATTTAATTGAATAAGAATTATACAACTCTTATAAAATTAATTATTTGAAAAGAACCATTTCACTTGTACTATGGTAACTAATATTTATCCTAAGTAATTTATTTCAAACGAATATACATAATATGTTCTTTTTTATATTATTTGGCCTTACTAATTCCATATATAATTTAAATATTATCAATTATAATTAATATTCATAGTTAACATTAATTTCATCATATGTGCACAAAAAAAACCGTCTCTATAAAAATTCCAAAAAACTCACCTTAATCAAAAATTATTATTCCTAATAAAAAAATAATGTTGACTATATCAGAATAAATTTATAAAATTAAATGATTATATATTTAAATAAAATACTAAAATATAGTGGATAACTATTTATATCAGAAAATAACATTTAAAAATGTTAAAGATTCATTATTCTTGTTAACAATTACTTGATAATTAATTTATTATTATTAATTTATTTATATAATAAATATATATATTATTATTTAATCATTAAAAAAATTCTTTAAATAAAACATCAATTTTACAGAAGTATATTTTTAAGCATAAAATGTTTTTTGTTTGTTATTTTATCTGTAATAATTGAATTTAATTCATATAAAATTTAGAAATTAGTTTCTATCTATAAATAATACATAAATTAATTACTCCAATCCATTACATATAATTCAATTACTAGGATTTAATTTTCGTAATTAATATTTATTATATCACCCAAGACATGTCATACGTGGATATTACATCATTTTTTTTTAATATTAATTACATTACATGAACCAATTCCTAAAGACCATAATAGTTTAGTGTCTTTGGAAATTTTTAACACGATCTTCAATCTTGTAGAATTATTTTTAAAGTATCTCAAAAAGTTATCCCCATTTAGTATTCCTACTTAAAACCTTTCTTTATAAAATGGGGAAAGGAAACATAAGAAATGGTGATGAGGATATGATCACATCTGGATGAAATAATGATGAACCATAGTTTAGAATCTAGATCTAAGAATGATGTATCCTTTACATGGGTGGTTTGGGATGAGGTTGTGATCACATCTTCTGTGGAGTTGGATTCGATCTTTGTTGATCTAGTGTTGTGACCTTCTGGTTTGGGTGATTGTATAGATACAAATCTTGTAATTGCTCCTAGAATTTTGGTTTCCCTGGATATGGGTAATTGGGAGGTCCCAAAGGTTGTTAATGGGTTAAAAAAATAGATCCTGCCATTTTTTATTCTATTCTACCTGCTACTAGGTTGGGCAGTTTGACAAATCCAAATATGGTAATAGTTCCTAGCATAGAGGTTCCTGTGGATCTAAGTAATCAGGGGGTCCCAAATGCTATGAATGGGTTGTGGTTAAATGTTTTTGGTGGTGATATTTTTTTAATTGTATTCAGAGTTGTTCATATGTTTCAAGAAATCATATTTCGAAAAATAGTGCCCTGGATTTTGTTGAAGAAAATCCTAACTTCTTCCATGAGTAGATTGAGTCCAGTCAATATTCCATTATTATGTGGCTCTCCCCTCAAACAAAGTATGATACATATAAACATAGTGATTTTAGGAAGATACTGATTCAAATTTGGGTTTTCATTCACAGATATTGATTTCAATAGGTATGGGATATTTTCATATTGATTTTCCTTCTCAGGATTTGAAGTTGAAGGGATGGAGTCATGGTTTTGTGAATTTTAAATGAGTTATTCTTTGATTTTAGGAATAATATCCTTTATTCAATCTATTTGAAGACAAGAATTCTGTTGCACAATTTTGGAATTGGGTTAAATTCTTGAATTGGTTCTATTAGAGGAAAAATATTCTATAGTATGTTGCTTTGGCTATTGGGAAGCCAAGTAAGATTAAAAAGAAGATAGAGAGGGTGATGTATGGTAATTGTCTACAAATTTTGGTCATTTTTTATCTAAGATATATTATAATTGAAATGGTATATCGTGTTTCCATTTATTTTACATTTGATATTGTGATTTAATATGAGAATATTCTTGATTTTCGTTCCAACTACTTATGATTGGAAATGTAATAAAAACGTTCCATAGTTTTGAGATTCTCAAACTATAAGAAGAAAAAACACCATATAAATAGTTGTATGTTCAAATTAAATTTTTCATATGGGATGAAATATGATTAAATGCATACTATGGAATTGGATGGGAAGCCTATTTATATTGACATGTATATAGAAGATGATGTTCAACTACCTCTTAAAGATATTGGGTCTTATAATCTAGTGAGTGAGACCATAGCTCTTCTGATTCACAATTCAATTGCATATGATAATTTTGTTGTTGTAAATCATAGGAGGTCTGAGGTGGTTACTTCATTTTTTGATGGTGATCAGTAAGAGGTTAATGCAGATGTAGGTGTGGAGCTTGGTCATGAAGTTTGTGCAGACAGTTATGAATCTATCATGGGGTTGATATAGTGGTGGATGTATATATTCCTAGGTAGTATGATTATAACTGATAAGGGGACTCCCCTAGAGGAACCTATAGATGATCGTACATTGAATTAAACTGTAGAACATTAGTCAAAAAATGATGTATTATCTGATATTGGAATCACAGTTGACTCTCACTCTTGTGGCACCTGAAAAGGTAATCTCATTTTGATGCCTGAGTCGGTAAATAATGAAAAAAATTAGAACTTGTATCATCATGGTTTAGAGAGATCTGGTGTGAATATCAAAATGGATGTTGCAGGTAGTGTGGCTGTAGAAAAATATCTTATGGTTGTACAATGAGAGAATGTTGTTGAGATTAGTTCTAGTAATTACCCTAAATAGTTACATGCTAGCGAGGATGTCCATTTAGATATACATGAAATATGTGGTGATGTGGAATTGAAAGCTCTTTATGATGTTATGTAGTTTACACCTCAATAGAATCTTGAGGAATATAGGTGTGAAGAGTCCACAATTACTTCAATACAAAATTTTATTGATCATGAATGTCAAGATGTGATGATGGGAATTTCTTTGTATGGTGGCCAAGCTGCTAGCCCTGATAGTGAGGATGGCTCATCAGACATGGGTGATCAAGGTGATGATTTGAAATCCCCAAAACAATGGTGGTGAGTCAATCACTCGATGGGTCAATGTGGATCATGAGGAAGTGATGGTTGACACAAAAAATATGACTATGAAGGCTTCCATGTTATTTTTTGGTGGTGTATTTGTGCCACTATTTTTTCTTTCTACTCTATCTTTTGTATGTTTTTTTAATGTTATTTTAGTAAATTTTTTGGAAAATGCTTTTAAATCCATGGATTTCACCATTCATGGTAACTATGTTCACACATAACATTGGTAACAGATAATTAGGTTCATGCATAACATTTTGAACATATAATCAGGTTTATACATAGATGACTACACCCCTGGGTGGGCCACACCACCATCCTTAGTGGCAGCCCACTGTTACTATACAAGATTTTATCCCTATTCTAACTATGTATATCTCAAAAGATATATTAATATTTACCCAATGTATTTGAGGGATATATATGTCCCACTCATAACATAATGAAATCATACATATATGTTCCAAAAGATAATAAACAATTCATTATATCATGAACAATATGAATATATAGGATTCATAAAAATAACATCATAACCCAAGAAATTATATGGGTACTGAAAACATTACATCATATTATAACTTCTAAGAAGGTTGCTAGAATCACAATCACTTCTTCACAGAATAATTCATGGAAGGAATATGTGTTCAAAAAAAATTTATCTTGTTGTAACCCATGGAAGTGAAACAATATTCATAAAACACATGCCATGTTAAACAAAAAACATTCATGGAAAGAAAAATAATGGTGTACATGGATCATATCTTGATTAAAGGATTAATTATATCAGAATATTCTATTCTAGATGGAGAATTATATTGATAGATCCCTTGGAGAATTTCTTAGGGAAAATAACCTTTAATTGATAATTAATTTTTAAGATTTAAAAATTTTAAATTTCATTTTATTTAACAACAACTTTGAAAAATTATGAATTATGGTTTAAAAATCATTTATAACATTTCTTGAAGAAAAAATTCATTTTATATTTGGAAAAAAAAATTTCAAATCATAATATATTTTCAAAACCTTTTTCATTAAAAGTAACCTACAAAAAAAATAAAGAATGTCATGAAAACCAGTTTATTTTTTTAATAATATATTTTTAGAATCCATTTCCATGAAAATGAGATTAAAATGTCAGTTAATTTTTATGAAAAACATATTTAGAAAACATGTTTATTCAATAAAACTAATTTTGGGCATAAGAAATAAATAAGGTCAGATTTCATAGAAAAACCTTCTTAATTATCATAAGTATGAAAGAGTGGAAAATGGAACCATTAATTGAAGATATAATGAATTAACAATGTATAAGAAAATTAATTATAAATATTGAGATATGAATCATAATATTTCATCAATGGAATCATAATCCTAAAAAATATCAATATATAATGAGATTGTAGAAATTAAATCTTACCACTTTTATAACATTGGATCAAAATCCCCATGAACTAATAAAGTTTCACGAAGAATAAAATATAATTAAAAGAGTTATATAACTCATATAACATTTTAAAGGGGAATTATATGTATATTATAAAATAATATAGGTGCATAACATAACATGTGTCTCAAAGAAGGAAAATTGAGGAAAAATTCCCTTAAAAATTTGGTAACCATAGAACCGTAAAACCCATGATATATATATCCTAAAACAGATATATAAATACTAATTTTTTTTATTAAAATATTAATATAATTTTAAGGTAATTATATACACTACATAGAATAAATATGCGTTGAATATAGCATGTGTCTCACAAAAGTAAAAAAAATGAGATGAAAACCCCTTACTACTTGAGTAAATTTTGAATTTTTAGATCTATAAAAGAATATAATTGATTTAAACTTTTAATATAATTAAATAAATTAAATTCATGATATAAAATTTCAAAGGAACTTATTTACAGAGAAAAAAGAAAAAAAGTGAGACCAGAAATCCCCATACATTATGTCTGGTCTTTCTTTGTACATGTTCAAAAATAAATTATAATAAATATAATATTAGTATAAATGTACCACAAACTATATTAATATATAAAATAAAATATATTATTTTATTATGAATTTATATTTACTATTTTTTAACAATTCCATTTTAATGTTACGTTTCAAGTAATAACCACATTTTTCCATATTGGATTCGAATTGTAATTTTTGGTCCCCATAATTTGATAATTCATTACTAATTTCTATAATTTATAACATGATATAAATTTCAAAAATATTCATTATAAATTCATTTTTCATAATATAAAAAATATATAAATAGAAAATGAAATACACTATTTGTGGAGATCGTAAGTCGTATGTATGTGTGAATGCTATTTCCATTTTCTGGTTTTACTAAATGAAATAAAAGTAATGTATATACATATAAATGTTATAATTCATGAACCATTATTATTTCATATATAACACCTATATATATTATATAAATTTTTAATACATTCCATGTGATGCATGAATGAATCACATAATTTCATGAGGAATTTGTTCATTGTACACATGAACTGTGTTATTGTATTCCCATAAGAAGGAAACCAATAAGGTGTGTGTTATATAATAATTACGGAATCATAAAGACACCATTAAAATTGTACATATCATATATAAACTATAAAATCATCTTCATTATTATCCTTGAATAGTGGTAATTGAACAATGAATGAAATTGGTTCGTGAGGCAGTAGTCCACTTTACACATGAATGATGATTGCGCATCCCATTTGATGGAAGTGTGTGATTTTATAGTTCATACTCATATAATAAAAAATGTACATATATTTTATATATTTTGGCTATTATATAATCATGATATAATATTAATTTAATGGTATATTGGAATAAATAAAAGAAAAACATCTGTTATTCAACGTTATCCCTTATTTGGGTATCTCGTATGCGTTTTCAGCAAAGGACATACATGGTGGATATATATCAAATAGAATGATTCTACGATGAAGAGAGTGAATTTTGGAGATTATTTCATTAGGTTATTAATGACACAAATCATTTGATATGTGTTAATAAGTGTGAGGGGGGGGTTATACCCCTTTTATAGAAGAGGGGTAGTGACATTCTTTTAAATACCAAAAGAAAACAATATTGGGAGATGTATCTTAAATAATATCTATAAAATACTTTTTTTTTGTTAAAATATGCGATAAAATTTAATTATATCTATAAAATTTCTTTATGGAAATATTATAGGTAATTTTCCCATTATGTTTAATGTTTTGTCCCTTTGTAAACTCAATTTTCTCATAATCACCATGAATAATTTTAACATTTTTCAATAATCATTATGAAAAAATTTGGTTAGAAATACTATATATTATATATAATTCTTATTACAAATTTTCCACCCATTTTTGAAAATTCCTATCTCATAATTGGATAAAATTAATTTATAATTAATCTTGTAGGCTGGATGAGACAAAAAGTTTTTTATTATGAAAAAGTTCAAATGTTCAAAATGTTATTATATCCAATTTGAATGTTATATTGATTCCAATGACCTAAAGTTTATTAATATATATAAAACTAATCTAATTTTACATTAAAATCAAATTAATATATAATTTAGATATATAAATAATTTTAACTAAAAAGGAGGTTCCAATTAAAATGTAGTATTTTTAACTATTTATCAAAAAATGAAACATCTTAGAAAAATAGCAAAAATTTATTCTCATATAATTTTTAAATTACAATTTCAAGAATTTTTATTTTTTTAAAATAAAAATTTACAAAATTTCAAAATTTACTTTTAAAAAATGTTCACCATTAAAAGGAGGAAAACCCAAATTTAGAAAAATATACTTTATACGAATAAAATTATACTTGTATCAAATGTTATGGATATCAAATATATTGAATCAATGAAAAAACATTTATATAATATATAATATATAAATTTCTTTAATATAATTTTCTAGTAGTATTGAATTTATTTTATTAATATAAAAAGCCTTTTGGAGCATAAAAATATTTTTTAATTAAAACACTTCATTTTCATTGAAATTATTTTTATTATCATTTATAATAAATAGGTATATAATAAATTCAACCATATATTTTCATAAGTTAGTTATTCATATTCATGACCTCCAATTTGACATCTATGTGATAATTTTAATTTTATATAATAAAATTAATAGTATTTATTAAAACACAGTCTCGAGTGTATACTGGTTATCAAAGAAGGTCATTGTAGCATTTATTGCAAGTTAACTCAATATTCTGTGTTACATAATCTATGCTATTTTTTCAAGTTTTCTATTATAAAAAATGTGTTTCATATAAATAAAGCTTAAATTTGTGTTGCATTCAAATAAGTCCATCAATAAATTTTAATTTTTTCAAATAATAATAATTCATAAAAACTCAAGTTGTTAAATTCCACCCCCATAAAATAAGTTTATAACTCAAAAATTCATCTATGTCATACAAGGATTAATTAATTAAATTTCCTTCCATATAATCACATATTTTAATAATGAATACTAAAAATTCCACTAAAAATTACTATTGTAAACAAAATGTCTACCCAAATTACCTCATAACTAGTTTTCCATGTATGAGATCACAGGTGGAAAGTGAATTCATGGAAATAAATGATAAAACTAACACCTAAATAATGATAGAGTAATATAGAACATGTATATGCTAATTTTAAATATAAAAAATTCAAAAACCAAAGTTGATTGAAAAGATTCATTTATATCAAAAAATTAATTATAATATGACATCATTTTATTTCAGGACCCTTTTACCAAAGATAATTAAGATTTACAAAGTGATATAATTAGTTTATTTAATTACATTTCGTGTGAACAATCTCACCTTTTTAGGCCTTTATCAATTTTTATATAATCTATTACTCAATCAAATGAAGGTGATTTATTCATTCATAAAGCAATAAAAGATCATGATTTTAGTAAATAAATCTATAAGTCATTTTATCTATATTCTATTATCTTCAAACAAACTGGTTAGAGTAGGTTATCCAATATGAATAAATATTAATATTTCAAATGAATACATTAATATATAGAAAATAATTCAATGTTAAATATAAAACATTTCATAAATGGTTTACCATTTTTACCACTATGAAATTTGAAAATCCAAATGTTTAGACATTATGTCACTAAAATTCACAAAAAAATATAACACTAATCCCCCATATATCATAAAATATCTCTTGATTGTAACATAAAAAATATATAAAAACCTTTATCATGTGTTCTCTAGAAACTTAGTAATATCTTGAATTAACATAAATTCTTTTTGAAAACATTCATTATTTCTTATTCCAAAAATTAATAGATATATTACATAAATAAAAAATGATATAAAATCTATCTC
The DNA here is from genome assembly GCA_963277665.1 of Viscum album. NCBI lineage: Eukaryota > Viridiplantae > Streptophyta > Magnoliopsida > Santalales > Viscaceae > Viscum > Viscum album. Next base: position 796,998,102 of record OY728159.1, read on the forward strand.
GGATAGTATAAAGAACTTTTTTGATAAATCATTTATTAGTTATATGGTCATAAATACTATAAAATTTACTTTTTCCATATCAATCATATATTTATTATATCACCCCAATAATTTACCTTATTTTCCTTTTAGAAAAAATTATTATTTTTTGTTAGCTTTGGAATGCACATGACACCCTATTTAAACCAATCACAATTTAGTCATGTTTTTAGAGAGAATGAAACTATAAAACATTTAAAGATATTATATTTTAAATTTATATACTAGACATTAAATATTTTTTACATTAATTCAATGTATTTGATAGGAATAAGGTAAAAACAAAACCCAATTTTAATTATAAAATACTATATTTTTATAAAGATATATTTTTTTAATTTTAATGGAGAACCTATAATAAATATGAATTTTTAAAAATTAATAAACTTTATATGTCCAATAATTAATTTTTTAAATAAGAATTTCTCAATTAGGTTATTGTGTTTTTTTTATTTTTCAGAGAAGATTCATTTTTGATGAATAGTGGAAAATACAGAATTTTAATTCAAACTACTTTTCGATCTAATTTATTTTTAATGATAAATTAGATTTTATATGAAATTTAATTCCAATTTATATAAATTATACATAAATTTATCAAATTTATCTCTTTGGAATCAATTTCAATTTGAAATTGAATATAAAAAAAGTCAATACTTTTGAAAAAATTTTACTTAAAAAACCAGCATTATAGTCCTGTCTATAAGATTAATTTTCGATAAATAACTACCACGAATGATATTGGACTTTAGAAAAATAGATTCCATATATGGAAAATGAATAATTTATAATTTATAATAAGGTGAAAATTATTTTCTACCTAAAATATTTGTGAAATTGATTAAAAATAATTGGAGTGATTCAGAGGAAAAGTAGCATAACAAGAGACGAATACTTAGTCTTAAGGGCCAAAAAACCTATAAATTTGCCCAAAATTAATTTTATGACCATATTTATACCATATAATAAATTTTATATACTTTTTAACATTATTTTATTCAATTTTCATTGGAAAACATGGGTGGAATTCCATTTTAAAAAATATAACAGACTGCCACATATCCACCACTATAAAAAGGCACTAATACCTCCCCTTACTCACACATCTCAAGACACTATTTTTTTAACAATATATATCCAAATATATCATAAAAATCCCTCCCCAAAACAAAAAATCATCGTATTTGGAAAAAATCAATCCAAGGAATCCCTTTGGTGAAAACGGAATGGTGCTACCTGAGCAAGAGGTCACATGCTTCCTCCAGATATTTAGTTTTATTTAATTATCCCATTCATCGAATCTCCATATTCCATGAATATATAAAAATAATTCTAAATAATATTATATTATTTTATGTTTGGGGTTATAACTACACTTACCCTCACATCCATCTAATGGGTAATGAAGTTACTCTTCTTGTGTATAGTGAACTACTACCACATGAAACTAAGTTGTTCATTCTTTCCTTTAATAGATATCATGTCTGGGAATTATGATAGAAAATATGTTTTTATATGATATAATTTATAATTATAATTACTTTATGGTTATGAATTTTTTATATAGAACATACCTTTATGATTTTTTTTAGAATATGATAACATCGTTTTATGTAAGTGGGGACTATCGCCTCCCCAAAGCTATGTGATTCATTCACGTGATACATGAAATGTATATAGGATGATATTAAATAAAAATATAATACATAAATTAAATATATATGATATTAATGAAAAAATTAGCTATCTTTTAATATAATATATAATTTTAATTTTTGACTTTTGCATACTCTAAAAAGTGATAATGTTGGTCGTTGACATGTAGACTACCACATGCTCAAAATGATATGATTTGTTTTACATCACAAGAATTATGTATATAAGTACATATGATTAAATAAAACTATATTTAAAATATATTTATCATTATTTAATGATATATTGTCACATACCATATTTCTATAATGGTCATTGAAAAATGGGAATGTTACTAATGTGTACATATGACCAACCATCTCAAGGACTGTAATAATGGTTCATTTATCATAAAACTATTTCATGAATAATTTTAAAAGTATAATTGATGTATAAATATGATAAAAATTTCCTTACCATTGTTATGAATATATTTCTATGATGTATTTTTTGACCATAATCGACCCTCCAAAATTATTTTAACACATGAAACGAATTTTATCAACACCCCCATTATATAAATAATTTTTTAAGTAGTTGGTTTCAAATTGAAATAAGTGAAATAAAATAAATGAAAAATAGGAGAATTTTTCTAATGAAATTAAATAAATAATAGAATTTTATTGTTTAGGAATATAAATACATTCGTGACAAGGCGTGCTCAAGGTAAGGGATTCCTGTTTAACTTGTCTTCCTAGTAGGCAAACACGATTTTCACTACTCAATTATTATGTATGGTGTATATACTAACCAATTTGATATATAATATCAGGAATTGTTTTATATTCATAGTATTTAATATTTCATTTGATATTATTTCCTTCAAAGTGATTGTTATTCAAATGTTTTAATGTGGTATGGGACACTTTTGAACATTTAAATATTATTATCCTCAAGAATGTTTTAATGATAATTCAAGGGTATTTCCATTCATAAATGTCAAAAACCTCATTTTTTCTTATCCTAATCTTATTAGGTATTGTTAAATATATATTTTTTAATCTATATTTATAATTTTGAGGATTTATATTGTTTATTAATTAAATCGATTACTCGAAATAAGGAATAATTTTGACGTGAAATGACTTATAGGGTATATAATTTATATTGACCCTTGATGCATAGATAGTTCCTCATGATATAAATTGGTTGGAAAAATCAGAATTTTTTACAATTTATAGAGGATAGATCGTAATAGTTTAGGTTTTCAGGGCCTGAGACATGACGCCTAATAACTAAGCATTTCCTTCATTGTTCGTTATCACTCTATCCTTGAGATTTTGATATGATAATATCTATGGATGGATGTAATTCTCATATTATTTATTGGATGAAAATTATTTTCATTTATTTACCTTGGCATATTGATTATTCCTTATCCACTAATTTTAATGGCATGCGTTCTAAGTTTCATATTGTTCAATATTTATTTATTCTCACTGATTTATTATTACATCCAATTTAATTACCCTTAATGAGAATTTTATCTAACCCTTATTTATGATTTATTTCCCCAATTTATGAAAAAGAATACTATGAACGATTTACAAGGACATATTTTATTATTTTTTATTAAATATTTTTCTATGTATTGTGGGAATCATGTATGTAATATGGTTTTCTAAAACTTCTAATCTTTTCAGTCCATTAAGATTTTTATATTATATATATTCCAATTAAATATATTAATACACAAGATTTTGGCTTATGGGGTCAGAGCGTTATAGTGTGTATACATTGAGGTTTAGTAGAAACCTTGGAAACATGTTTTAGGAAAACCTATATTATTGAACATAACCCCATGATAAAAATTAAAGATAAGTATAAATGAAAAATTTAGAATTTTGGGAAGGTAGATATTTTGTATTCCTAGAAACACATCTTTATCTCGATACTACAAATGGATGTGGTTTTGTAACATATATACTAATTGGTTACAACTCTGATAAGGTTTTTCTGGAATAACTTTATGCAACTTGGTATTCAACAATGGGACTTACTGTGAACCTAGATGGACACTCTCCATAGATATATATAGAGTACTTCAAATTTTATATACCAACCATTATGATGGATTTACGTGTAAAAACGTCCTTAAGGAAACCAATGTTTATGATTCTATGATTTATGATGTGTAAATATATGTTATGTGCTATACCATAGTTGGAATTATGCATTATGGTTTTATAAGATAATCCAGTATCTACAATTGTTTATAAATGGGTCTTGGAAGGATGAATGGTATCAATATTCATTGAAAATGTAGAGATTTTCCTATTGAAGAAGATAATACACATGGTACTCGAATAGATATAATTATTGAGATAATTAGAAAACTTAATCAGGTTATGAAAAATAAAAATACCTAAATGGGTCAAACTATTGCATATAAGGAGTCTCATATATTAGATTGCATAATGTGATAGAATCCCCCATTATTTAGTTGGAATACTAGTTGAAATGTTGCTAAGAAATGGATTAAGTCACTTGAGAATATGGTTATGGCCTTTAAATGTATCAAAATTTAAAAGTTTACACTTGTAGTCTATTTTCTATATGGTGATGATAATCAATTGTGGTCCTCGATCAAAAATACCATGGAGTACAAATAAATAGAACTCATGGAATTGAGGACTCTTAAGAAGAAATTCTTTATTAAATAATTCCCTCCTGATAAAAAAATGAGATAAAGAGGAAGTTACTTAGATTAAAGAAAAACGAATAATAAAGTATTGTATATTATAAATATACCTTTAAATTTTTATATAATAATGATAAAGATTGGAATCACAACAAAGAGTTCAACATTGACCACTTTTTAAAGTCATAATTCAAATCTCAAAACACACGGGTTTTCCCAAAATCTTTTCATCATATGAAGAAATAGTTTTACGTTCCATATAAATAGAGAATGAATTTTATAGAATCAATTTTTTCTAGGGAAACCAATAGAATAAGAGGGAATATGAGTATATAAAGAAATGGAATTCATCTATGAAGAATAAAAAATCAACACTTTCCACCATGTTAAATCTATGGGAAAATTAACTATGAAAATGATTGAGTGAAATGTTAGTTTGTTATAAGTGTGGAGTGAGGGGTCACTAGGATCATGAGTGAAAAGGGATGAATAATTACACTATTTTATAATGGTTAAAAAATTTGGAGATTTGTAACTATAAAAATAAAAGAATAATGCATCAATGGAATCTCCCATATAAGAGGCCAAGGGGAGATAGAAAAGATTAAGTGATCAATACAGTAGAGGTAGAAGTACCAAATGATGTGGTGAAAGGTAAATTTATCCAGTATTAAAATTTATCTAATTTTTTATTTTATTATTTATCAATTCACTCTTTTATATGTACCTAGTCTGATCAAAATATTTGACATTTCTATTTTGATTTAATAAGGGAGTTGTTATTAAAAACACCTAAGGGAAGTATCATTTCAATAAAGATTTTCTAAGAAGTCCCCATTATGACAAATAAATATAATTTACTTTCTAATATTATTATCATTCCAATATGAGAATTTGATATAATCCTTGGATTGGACTAGATATCAAAATATGATGAAAAAAATTATTCCAAGATTAAGGAAATTACAATTTGTGAGGAGGATGTAGAATCTATCATCTTTATAGTAGAATCTTCCTCAACTAATTCTTATTTAGATCGACCCCCAGTAGCTCCACTAAATAAAATGTTTTTGTGGAAAAGGAATCAAAATCATGTTACGAAGAAGGAAATATTCAAATTGAGGATTTACAAATTGTGAATAAATACATTAATTTATTTCTGGAGGAACTACATATACTTCCCCCAGAGCATGAATTTTAATTTTCCATGATTTAACCCCCAATGTAATTACTATATCAAATAATCCCAATATAATGGCCAATGTGGAATTAGTGGAGTTGAGTAATAAACTAGAGGATGTAAGTTATAATGGATTTATTCACCATAGTGTTTCACTATGGGGATCTCGTTTTCTCTTTATTAAGAAGAAACATGTATCAATGTGGTTCTTCATTTATTATAAATAAATGTATTTTATTTAAATAAATAACAAGTATCCTCTACATCTCATCAACGACTTGTTCCATTAACTTCATAGAGTATAAAATTTTTATAGGATTGTTCTTCGTTATGGATATAACTATTTGTGTGTAAGGAATAGATAAATTCCAAAGACATCCTTTTAGATGAGGTATGAACATTATGATTTTACAGTAATTCCATTTGGATTATACAATTCACCCTCTATTTTTATAGACATAATAAAATATAATTCATGGAATTTCTTGATGATTTTTTGTGAAATTCATTGATGATATTATGGTGTGTTCCAAAAGATACGTGGACCATGATAATAACTTGTTGATCATTCTTAAGTCTCCTTGAAGGGAAGAGTTATATGGATAATTTAGTATGATTGATTTTTGGACTCAATATGTTTATATTTAGGGCTATATTATCTCCAAATATGGAATATAATTTGATCTTACAAAGAAAAAGGATGTCCCGGAATGTCCATCACCGAGAAACACAACTGAGGTAACTAGTTTCTTTTGTTTTTCACGATACTATAGATGATTCATTAATAATTTGACCTGATTAGATATCCTTTTAACCAATATTACACAAAAATGGGTTTAGTTTGTTTGGAAAGGGGAATATAAATAATTATTTAATGAACTAATTAAAATATTATTCAATGATACAATTTTGAAACTACCATTTGGGAGTGATGGGTTTGTCCTATATAATTATTCATCAAAAAAGGTACTTGGTTGTGTACTAATAAAATATGATAACATTATTGAATACGCATCAAGGAAATTTATGGATAACAAAAAGAACCATCCATCCCATGATCTTGAGTTAGCGGTTATAGTCTTATCTTTGAAAATATGGATACATTATCCCTATAGTGAAATTTGTGAGATACACATGGATTATAAATTTTGAAATATATATTATAAATTAAACTATTCAACAAGGGACAATGGAATGTGATAGAGAAACTCAAGGATTATAATTTCCCAATACACTACCAACCAAGAACATAAAATAATGTATACGATGAATTGAGTAGAAAAGATCAAGAATTTCTATCCCAAATGATGATTATGAAGGATCATATGGTCATGGATCTAGTAAATATGGATATGGGATTTCTAGGAAGGGGATACATCAATAATTTTTATAATTATATAAAACATTATTTATTAGAGATTATAAATAATTATCAATTTTATGATGAGGTCTTGTAGAAGAAATTTAAAGCCATGAACTATTGAAAATTAGAATACTTTATTTGTGAAGATGGAACACTAAAATTTTGGGAAGAGATGATGGGTTCCATTTATATCTTATATAAAAATTTAATTGCTGGATGATTCTAATAGATCAAATTTATCTACACACAATTGATTCCTCAAGATGAATAAATACTTGCTGGAACATTTCTATAGGGATAACATAAAGCTGGAAATTGATGATTATGTGTCCTAATGTTTGGCTTTACAACAAGTGAATTATATGAGGAAGTATCATAAAGGAGTCTACCAACCTCTACCTCCTATTATTTGGAATTGGAATGAAGTAATAATGGAATTTTTTATCAGACTACAAAAGTCTCCTAGGAATAATTACACAATATGTGTTATTATTGATCACCAAACAAAATATGAAAATTTACTTACTATACTAGAAGATCTTCCTCTTGAGCACCTATAATTTCTCCATATTATTGAATTTCAAAGGATTTATAGAGAACCTATATTAAATGTTTATTATCAGGATCCCCTCCTTATGTTGAAATTTTGGAAAATTCTTCACAATGATTTTGAAAATAATCTTAGTTTGAGAACTTCCTTTCATCCTCAAACTGGTAGATATTCATAACTTATAATTAAAAAAATATAAGATATGTTGAGTCCATTCTTAGTCAATTTTCAAGATATATGGGGCCAATACTTACCTTTTGTAGAGTTTTCCTATAACAATAGTTTCCATTCGAGTATTAAAATAGATTCCTATGATGCATTATATGGAAACTGGTTATGTACTCTAACTTCTTGGGATGAAGTTGGTAAAAGGAAACTTGTAAGCCTATAAAATGTTTATGAAATGAAAATGATGGTAAATTTTTTTCATGATGATATTAAAAAAGCTCAATGTAGGAAAAAGATATTTGATGATAACAAGAGTAAAGGTTTGGAGTATCAATGTTTTCCTAAATGAATCTATATGGAAGGGTGTCATATAGATTGGTAAGAAAGGGAAATAGAGTATTATGTACATCGTAACATTCGATATTGTTGAAATGGGTTTAGTTTTTTCGTGTCATTTGGAAATGGCACCAAATCTCTGAAAGGTATACAATGTGTTACATATATCTCTGTTAAGGATGAACAGTCTGACCCAATTCATGTACTCATCTCTGATGAAATAGAGTTGAAACGCGACTATTATTACTACGAAGAAACTATCCATATTCTTGATACAATAGGGAAATTTTTTATGAATCTGATGACCTGTTTAGTAATGTCAATATGAATAAATCACAAAATAGAAGAAGAAATATAGGAATCAGAGGATTATATAAAGTAAAAGTACCCACATATTTTTTGATGATAACAACCATGAAATTTGGAGTATTTTTTAGGATTTAATAATATATAACCCTATAAATTTAATATAGTTTCTTTTTATAAAAAATCTCATTTTGTTTATAGCTTTTTAATACACATAACACCTGATTAAAAAAACAATATTTAGTGGTGTTTTTCATTGATAGTAAAATTATAACACTTTTAGAGAGTAATTATAATATATATATTATATATATTATCTAAAATAAAATAGTTTTTACATTCATTCAAAATATTTTATAGGCTTATTATAAAAACAAAACATAAATTTATGCATAAAATATAATATTTTTATAATGGAATTTTTGTCTCTTTTTAATGGAGAACCAATTATAAAGATGAATTTTGAAACTTTTATAAAATTTTTATGTAAACATAAACTGAATTTTTGTAATATTAACTTCTAAATTAGGTTTTTTTAAATTTTTTAATTTTTCTTGAGAAAGTTTATTTTATGATAAATAGTGGAAAATAGTGAATTGTAATTCAATACTATATTTTCGTATAGATTATTTATAAGGATAAATTATATTTTAAATTTTTTTTAAAGTCAATTTATATATATTATATATAAAGTAATCAAATTTAGGTAATTGGAAACAATTTCACTTTTAAATTGAATAAAAAAACAACAAAAATGTTTGAAAATATTTATTTTAAAACTTCACATTGCCATTTCGTCTATGTGAATAATTTTATGTTAATTTATAAATATTTTGTGATTTTAATTTGAAACAATGGAATATATTTTTGTAATAAATATAATTTATAATTTCTAATATGTTCAAATTATATTTTTACTTAAAAATCAGTGAATGTGATAAAATTAATTGTAATGATTAAGAAGAAAATTATCATATTTAGGGACAAAACCTTAAAAATAAGTCCCAAAATGACCGAGAAAGATGTAAAGAATCAATTTAATGTACATATTAAAAAACTATATATCAATGTATTTAGTTTTTTCAATTATTTGATCAACATTTCATAGGTAAAACATAGTTTAAATTCCACACTACAGAAAAAACGACCTATACCCACGGTTCAAAACCGTGGGTATAGCCCCCAAAACCCTGGGTATAGGCTATACCCATGGTTTTGGGAACCGTGGGATGGAACGGTGTCGGTATATGGGTCTTGACCTATACCCACCATTTTGTAGACCCGTGGGTATAAGTGTTTCACACACCAACACGCTGGTGTACAGCGTGGCAGGGAACTAATCCCACGGTTTGCAAACCGTGGGAAATTTAAAATTTTCCAAAATTGTCAGCACTGGGAATCGAACCCGCGCCATACGCAGGACTAAGCGCCGCAACACAACATAAGACCAACCAACCTAACGTATTTTCATATGTATATATAGATAGTTTTATTATAATATATTAATACGTATGTTGTTATCTAAAAAACGCGACCCGCAGCTTTTGAACGCGCGACCTGGAGGGACTATGTTGAGCGGCGAACCAACTATGCTATGCAGCTTTTGTTTATATAATCATAAGATTTTATACTTATATTAGTATTGTCGGAATATTTGAAAATTTCCGATGACGAGATTTGAACACCGCACTTCACAGAACCGAATGGAGAACTAAACCAACGAAGCTACTGAATTTAGATTAATAAATATTGGTATCCGTATAATTATATTATGTAAGACATTATTCCCGCGTAAAATTTATTTCATCCCACACATTTTTTTCCCATCCCCCCACCCCCGCCATAATGTGGGAAACCTATACCCACAGTTTTTAAAAACCATGGGTATAGGTCTTCGAAAAAAAATCACTCTTATACCCACCGTTTTTAAAAACCGTGGGTATAGGTATTTGAAAAAAATACCCCCTATACCCACGATTTTTAAAAAATGAGGGTATAGGTCTTCACAAAATAACTTATGCCCGCAGTTTTGGAAAAACTTTGCATATAGGTCTTCAAAAAAATCCTATGCCCACAGTTTTGTCAAAAAACCGTGGGTATAGGTTCCCATACTATCTTATACCCACGGTTTTGGAAAACTGTGGGTATAGGGGGGACCTATACCCATGGTTTTTTCACAAACCCGTGGGTATAGGCCCAATTTCCAGTAGTACCAGTTTCAAAAATTGAGAAGAGTGCCACTCCTCCAAAATCAAAATAAACTGACACCTCCCCCTTAATCACACATCTCAAGACATTTTGGATCAAACAATATCTAAAAAATAGATCATTAGATTCTCAACCCTGAACCTATAATCCTCCCCTTGGGAGTAAATCCATCAAATGAATCCTTTTGGTGCAAACCAAAATGAGTTACCTGAATAAGAGGTGACAATTATCCTCAAGATCATTAGTTTTGTTTCATTATCCCTTCCTTTAATTTTCCATATTCCATTATTATAAAACCAAAATATTATTTCAATACATATAATATTTATTTTATGGCTTATACCAACACTTACAAAAACGTCCATCTAATTGGTAATGTACTTACCATTCTCGTAAACATCAAACTATCACCTCACGAAACGTTGTTGTTCATTTTTTCCATTATCACCACTCATGATTGTGAATTATGATAGAAAAATTGTATATAATATATATATATATATATTAAATTTATAATGTCTTATTATTCATAAATTTTTACATAGAACATAATTTTTTTTCTTTCCATTTTGTGGGAATAAGATAACATCATTTATGGAAGTGTGGATTGCCACCTCCCCAATGATATGTGATTCATTCACATGATACATGGAATGTGTAAAAGATAGATTTAATTAAAAATATGTTAAATAAATTAAATATATATGATATACATTAAGTCATTAACTTTATATAAATGTAATATATCATTCTCTTTAATACCCTTGTCACACACTAAATAGTGATTACATCAGTTGTGGATATGTGGACAACCCCCTCCTCGACATGATGTGATTCCTTTTACATAATTACAATTAAATATATAATTAAATAATATTAAATAACATGTTATTTATGATATAATTATAAATATATAAATATATATCGTAACATATCTTCTTTCCATAATTATCATTGAAAAATGGGAACATTACACATGCCTACATACGACCTACCATCTCTATGATTATACCGTTGGTAAATTTTTTATGACCATATTTCATGATTTGTATTAAAATTATAATTGATGTAAAAATATGAAAATTATTTCATGATTATTATTGTAGATATTTTTATATATTGACCCCTTTGACCACGGTTTACATACCAAAGTTGTTTTTACACATAAACCATATTTAGTCAAAACAACTAATGTAAACATTATTTTTTATGTAGTTATTTACCACATATTAACAATTAAAATAAAATTAATGATAAAAAAGAAAAAAATTACATGTATTTAAATAATTAACATAATTTTATTATTCCCGAATATAAAGAAAAACGTGACAAGTCACACTCAATGTGATGAATTCTTGTCTCAAATTTCTTTCTGTGAGGATTATTCCATTTTCAAAACTTACATATATTATATGTTGTATCTACACCCCATATTGATATATTATTTCATTAATTATTTCATATTCATGGTATTTAAATTTTCATTTGAGATCATTTCCCACATGGGGTTTCTAATTGAATCGTTTAAAAGTTGTATGGGACACTTTGGAATGTATAATGATTGTTTTCCACAAGAATTTTTTAATGATATTCCAAGTGTATTTCCATTAATCAAAATGAAAGAACATTGTTATTACTTATACACTACGAAGAAATTATGGATAAATCAATATTATTTTTTCAATATGGATATTTTTTTTATTGTGAATATTTTTTATTAATAAAATTGATTAATCGATATGAAAAATAATTTGTACATTCAATGATCTGTGGGGACCTAACTTTATATAGCCCTCGATGCATAGACATGTTTTCATGAGACAAATCAGCTGACCATATTAGAATACATTAAAATTTCTGTAGGATAGATCATGATAAATAGAGGTTTTCATGTCACGGATATATAACATCCAATAACTAAGAAATGTGTTCACTTTTAGTTATCATTCAATCCATGATATTTTCATATAGTGATATCTATGGATTCATTTAAATCTCAACTTACTGAATAAATGGAAGTTATTTTCAATTATTTACTAGGTCGTATTGATTATTCATTATCTATATATTTGAATGTAATGTTTTATCAGATTCTTAAACTTCCATGTCGACTTATTCTCATTGATTCCCAATTTTTTTCCTTTATTTACCCTTAATGATAATTTTAGGTCATCCTAATTTTTTTCCCTTTATCTAGGTTATGTAGTAGAATCTATTGAATGAGTCTCAAGGATGCAATTTATTAGTTTTTTATATATTATTATATATTTCATATTTCCTAATGTATTATGATTATCATGTTTGTAATATGGTTTTCCAAAAATGCTAAACTATTCAATCCCTTGTGATTCGAAGCTTGTATATATGCCAATGTAATAATGTAATGAACTGACCTCTGGCTTATGGGGTCGGTGTGTTACATTTATCCAAACTAAATATTATTATCTCATTATCAGGAACATGTTAAGGGTTATTACCTTAATAAACATATCACTTTCAAATTAAGTAACTTTTAAAATCCATATGCATCATTTGAAAAATTTATTCAAATCCTTAATGAAAAACATACCACCGAACAATTCTTATTTATTTCATAATTCATTATTCTTGTATCCAAATACAAAAAATACCTTGATCATTTAACGTTAAATATTGGTATGAAATAGGTACATCCTTGGTATAAAAGTAAATTTTTGGGTTAAAAAAATATGTTGTGTGCATCTCATGTTCTATATAGATATGGAATTGAACTATATGATAATATTCCATTATATGACCCCTTTTTTCTAAACTGATAACATCTTCACAACCATTTGAGATACCAATTTAGGTTTTTATTTCCACCATAATGATATGTATAAATATGAGTATTCATTCGTATATGTCTATTAGCCCATGAACATTCAAAAAATTCAATCATCCTTTTATTCGATGTTTTAGTAAACTAAATGAAATTCATGTAATTAATTATAAATTGTGATAGTATATTAGGCATAATCAGAATATCTTTCTCTCTAGTCATCATCCAATTTGGTTCTTAATAGTAACTTAATTTTCCATTGGATTAAATTTTTTCTTGATTTCTTCTAGTTTGATACATAGACTAAAAATAAAAATACACTGCGAGAAACACTAATCATAGTGTAAGAACAAATAATATTGAAAAATGAATTATATGATATATAAATCATAACAAATAATTTTTTATCAACGACACATTAGGTTCGTACTAGGTTATTAATAATCATCAACTATCTAATTCATTCATTATTATTCAGGAATATATTGTGAATTTACAAAGCAGGTCCCATTAGAGTGTCAAACTAGTTGTGCAACAATGCTCGTTGTTGTGCACCAATACGCAATCGAGTATACCTGAATAGGGTGTTTGGTGGGTTTCACCCTAGGTTCATATGTTCCAATTCCATATCCACTCCCAGTTTCTAAACATGGATGTCATTTCATAGAAACCACTCAGTCCACCCTTTACCATATTTCAAATACATTTTCTATACATTAACTCATACATAGACTCATCCTTGGAGACATACATATAAATATACATAGAAATATTCCAAGTTATATCACTAAAGTTTTCTCATAATAGTTTCCAAATGTTGAATAAAACTATTCATTTGATAACTACTATAGAGACCTAGGATTCTCATACATGGAAATTAAATCATTTTTGAGGAATATTAATTATATTACATAAACTCATTCCCAAGGACTATAATTATTAAGTGTATTTATAGAAAAAGAATGTATTCATCTAACTTAGTTAAATATCATCAACGTTTCCCAAAATATATTCCCATTTATTACTCCTACATAAAACCTTTCTTTATAACCATGGGAAAGGAAGAATAATAAAGGATGAGCTCAACTACTTAGTAAGGGTAAAAAAGGAATAACTGTAAGCCTAACATGATTATAAGGGTATGAGAACATGATCATAACATTTAACAATCATACATTTCATATCAAAGATCATAGTCATGAGAAATAAAAGAAATAATAAAAGTTAATAAGTCATTTATAATAACTAAATCAAAGATCCTGAGTCATGAGAGAATAAAATTGTTATAAGAAATATACTTGTGTCATTAACATATGATTATAAAAATTTGAATATATGAAAATAGAAACATTCTCACTCATTAAGTTAAGGACATGAAATCAGGACCTCGCATAAAATTATGGACATGAAATATGGTCAATGAATAACACTTCAAGCATATAATTAGGTTCATACATAACATTTTAATAATGTAATCATGTCCATGAATAAAATTTTGAACATGTAATGAGGTTCTTTCAAAACATTCTCAACAAGTAACCAGGATCACTCATTCGTGGCTACACCTTTTTGGAGGGACACACCACCATCCATAGTGCTGGTGCTATCTTAATTTATCATCTTATCTCCACATTCCATCCATTTAAATCTCTTGAGATATATAAATATTTACCCAATACATTGGATGGACATATAGGTTCCACCCATCATATAATGAAATCATACATACATGTTCTGTAAGATAATAAAACATTCATCATATAATGACCCATAATAAGGGGTAGGTTTCATAAAAATCATATCATAACCCATGAAATAAAAGAGGTACCATAAAAGTTTCATCATATAATTACCGATGTAAATCATATAGGTTTCGTGTTTAATTCTTCAAATAATTATCTGTTAAAGAATGTGAATTTCAGAAGTGTTTTTATCATAGTATAAACAATTGATATGAAATGGGTTTCATAAAACAATTCTCATCCTAATCATAAACTATTCAAGGTAACAATAAGAATTAAATCCTTGGATCATGTCCATAATAAAGATTAAACTATATAAATTAATTTCATCTTCGATTAAGAAGGATTTTGAAAGATCACATAGATAATTTCTTAATGAAAATAACATTTTGTTGAAAATAATTTTTTAAGACATAAGTATTTTTAAAATAATTTTGTTTGAAAATAATTGACAGATTATGATGTATGATTTAAAAATAATATTAAAAATTTATTATGGAAAATATTCATTCACATTTGAAATATTATTTTAAAATCTTAATACATTTTGAAAAAAATATTTGAAAAAAATATTAGAAACATATAAAGGATGATTAAAACCCATATTAAAAAACGAAAAAAAAATAAATTAAATTAAATTCCATTTTGTTGAGAAAGATCATAAAATATAATATAATATTTTTGGAATTGTTTTATAAATCAGGGGGTTTTAATAAAACTAATTTCGGATCAAATAGAGAAATAAGGTTGGATTTTCTTAAATGTACATTCTTAATTATATTAAGTACCCATGACTATTAAAATGATATAATTAATTAATGTAATTAGGAATAAATATAGCATAATAAAATAAATTAAAATTCTTAAGAGATTAAGAATAATATTTCATCAATGGAATCATAACCACAAACTATTATTACTTTGGTATGTTTTGATCAAAATCCACATTAATTAATAATTTTACACAAAGCATAAAAGATAAAGAAAATAATTAGATTCATTATTTAAAATTTCAATGGAGAATTATATGATCCTCATAAAATAATATTGTTTCATAACATTACAGTTGTCTCAAAGAAGGAAAATTGAGATAAAATCCCCTTTTCGATTTGGTATTTTTTGAAATGTAGACCCCATGAAATAGAGATCCTAAAATGGATATATAAATACCAATACATTTTGTGTGAATAATAATAAAATAATTTCATAGGAATTATATAAACCACATATAATAAAGTGGTGGTGAATATAACATGTGTCTCATAAAAGTATAAGAATGAGACGAAAATCTGTTACTACTTGAGTGACTTTTGAATAGTGAGATCTATGAAAGAATATAACAAATTAAAAAATTTATAGGGAATTATAGGGAATTATATACAACATTCAATATAAATTTTTGGTGGATACGTAATAAGTCTCATAGAAATAAAAGTGAGACTAGAAATCCCATTTCCTAAAGTATTGACTTCTCTCACACACATTAAACCCTCATGTATAATAAATATAAGTTATTTATTAATATAAAAATGAATAATATTCATATATAAAATACCACATGCAACTTTATTATTTTTTTATATTACGTATTACATAATAATTCAACATTAAATTAGTGTTTTTTGTAATAACTACTTTCTTTATCATATGTTATCTAATGTGTTATTTTTTGGTATAAAAACTTTTTTCATGATTTACTCATTTCTAGAATGTAAACCATGATATAAATATCATATATATTCAGTAGATATTTATTTTAAATATTATATAAAATATATAAATAGGAAAGAAAATACAACATTCATGGAGATGGCAGGTTGTACATATGCATAAATGTTGTATCTTTTTTTTATTACATTGAAAGAAAGAAAAGTAAATTATATATATATATATATATATATATATAATCATTAAATTATTATTATTATTTCATATATAAAAAATATTTATGTTAAACCCATTCTTAATACATTCCATGTAATTCATGAACGAATCACATTTCTTCTGGAGGGGGTAGTCTGCCATACAAATGAATGATGTTATCAAATTCTAATAAAAATTGAAACCATGATAGAAAGTGTTTTATAATAATAAAATAATAATTAATACAACATAAATACAATATATTTTATTTATAAAACTATAAATTAATCTTTATTCCCAAATTTTAAAGATATTAATAAAATAAGTAATGACATTAGTTCTCAAGGCTGTAGTTTACCTTACACACAAACAATGATCACATATCCCCTTTGATAGAAGTGTGTGATTTTTTATCTCATAAAGATATCATAGAATTTTTATGTATATTTAATATACTTATATTATTAAATAATCATAATTTTAATATGAAATAAGGGGTTTAAGAAAGAAATAAAAAAGTGCATTGATGAATGTAAACACTTCTTCTACTATCTCCTTTTGGTTTAAACCAAATGACTTTATTAATTGAATTTATTCACAATTAAATTACTCTAGGATTAATTTAGGGATACTTTTATATGATAAGGTAAGGTTTTTGATGAGAAAAACGAATTGATTGGTGAAAATAAGTTTGAGGGTTCCCTTTTATAATGTAGGAGGAGTGACATTTTGGTAAATATTACAAGGTAAACATTGTTGGGAAGTCATAATTATATCACCTGCCACCAAAAATGAACCTATAGAGATACAATAGTGAATAGTATTTACATATTTCATGAATATGGGTCTTGTAAATGTTTATAGGTCATTTTTTCAATATGTTTAATTTTTAGTCCATTAAGAAACTCGATTTTCATTTAATCATTGTGATTAATTTTAACTATTAACACCCATCATTATGGTAAATAATTATGTTATAATTATTATAAATTATAAATTAATCACATAAAAAATATTTAATCTATTTTGTGAAAATTTAATCACATAAGTGGAATTAATTAATTTAAAATTAATCCCATAGACGAGTTGAGACAATGAGTTTTTTTATGTGGAAACATTCAAAAGCCTGAAATTTTTTTATATCCAATATCGAATTGATATTGATTTCAAAGTAATAAATTTGATCAATAGATGTAAAATAAATATAATTATAATTTAGAAAAAAAAACTATCTATACAAATAAATTAATCAAAAAAAAGTTTCAAATTAAAATTAAGTATTTTTTCATCAAAAAATAAAACTTATTAGAAAAATGCCAAAAGTTCATTATAAGATAATATTGAAATTATAAAAACAATTATTAAGTATATTTTCTCATATAATATTTATAAATGTTTATAAATTTGTCTTAAAAACAATTTTTCATTAAAAGGTGGAAAAAATAACTTTAAAAATATATAAATTTTTTTTCATAAAATTAGATGTATTCTTATCTTAAGGATAAAAAATATTTTTAATGAATTTAAGAAAATTTTATTGAATATATCATATATAAATTTTATTAATATAATTTAATAATAGTATTTAATTTAATTTTTTACTATAAAATACCGTTGGGGGCCTCAAACAATTTTATACAAAACAATTCATTTACATTAAATTAGCCTCAATTTTAATTTTTAATTAATTGTTATCTAATGAATCTAACCATATATTTTCATATGTTTTTTAATATTATTCATAATCACATATTTAATGGATTTGAGAATATTTACCTTTTAAATAATAATATTAATAATATTCTGTAAAACTCGGTCTTGTGTGTACGCATGTTATAAAATAAAGTCATTGTTTCATGTAACGTAAGTTATCCCAGTGTTGTATGTAGAAAAAGATAAGATTATTATTAAATTTGACACAATATAAACATGAATTTTTGTATAAATCAAAATTATCATGGTTTATCATGTAATGAATGCCTCTAATTTATTTTAATTTATTAGAAAAATATTAATTTGAAAAAACGTGAGGTGATAAATTTATATATTTAACTAAATATATCACATTTTATTTAATTTTTTGTATATCACATAGATAAATATACCATATAAATGTAGAGATTTAATAGAAATCAAATAATAAAATTTTATGGAGTTACATTATTCCCCATTAAATAAATTGCATCATCGTAATTTTAATTATTACTAACTGGTGAAAGTGGGTGGGAGTATTCTTAACATATTTATCATTTTGGGTATAACCACTAATATGAAATATACCATACTATGTTATTATATATTATGTTAATTATAATTATTAATAAAAAATTACCCACTCATATAATCATATACCCAATTATGTAAGCCAACTAATCATATATTATCTATAATATACATTTTCAAAACCATTTGAATATCGAAGTCTAGAGATTATATTAATGTTATTTATTATGCTTAAAATTATCTATATATTTCACCCTCAAAATTTATTAACCAATAGTTCCTAATTTCACACTTTTCTATATATATTGAAATCACAAAAATTATATTAAGATTGAAAAAAATATCATGAATTATCATCAATCCCAATAATATTAAAATATATAACATATATTTTCAAAATTACCAACCCTTTATTATATTAATATCATGAATGCTCCAAACATAAAACTAATGAATTAATCAAACCTTTGTTCTAAAATATTTATGTCATGAACCAACCCAGGTACCCTTAACCGGTCACCCAAGCCGGTTCACGACATGACCCGAGAGGCGTTCCCGATCCTCCTGGGCTGGCAACAAGTGCCATGGCATCAACAAAGAGAAAGTGGGAAAGATTTCTCCCAATAAAAATAAATAATTAAGGCAGTAGAAAATAAACAGAGTAGCACAAAATAAATAAACAAAGTAAAGTAACTAACAAGAACAAAATAAAATAAAACTAAATGAAATAGACAACCACTATCTCTGTGTGACCTCAAGGGTCACTCACAAACTCACGACCAAATGTCACCCAAGGCGAACACACCCAAGCTGTAACCTGCACAAACACTAAAAACAGAAAAGAACTATAGGTGTGAGTATTAAAACCCAATAGGCTAGCCCGATATCTATTCCCAATGCACTACCTTTAAATAAATAAATTTACTAATTCTAGGTTTGAACTAAATATAAAAAATATTGGTTTTTACTCACACTTTCATTTCTAAAACAAGCATCATTCCATTGCCCTTTTAAATTTTAAAACAAGTTTAATGTTTGAAAGGAATAGGTACATTTCATTTTTAAAACATTTTTCTACGAAGAATTTAGAAATCTAGACTTCAGTTATTAACCAAAAGGAAAACCACACATAGCACACAACACATACCAAGGGAAATGGAAAACGTGGCGCACATAGGCCAGCAACCGATCTTGACCTCTTGATCGTCCACCACACACAAATACACACTAATGGAAACATGGGTTGAACCTAGGAGATCGTGAAAAATCCAGAACGTACTATACATCTGACTCATCCTGAAGGCGTGCCCTAACACAATGATGTCATAACACCCTAACGCTCGGTATAGCCCGACATGGCCTAACCGAGGGGCACAATCCCAATAGTAGCAATAACTCAGTATTCCCCTACTATAGGGCCACTAGCCAGTGCATAATCTAAAATAGTGCAGCAATCATTCTCAAAAGATTCACTCACTATGCTAGGTTCCCATGTCAACACATACAATAAAAAGGGGTTCATCCTCAATGTAAATCAGTCAGTCACGATGCACAAATATCACAAAAAATTCACGCAATCAACGCACACCAAAGAACACCCCTTACTAACCCCAAAGTGAGTTTTTCCAAAATAATTTATTTTATTAAAGTGCCAAACAGGCCTTCACCAACTTTAAAGAAAAACCTCGTTTCTTAAGAAAACCTGAAACGCTTGTTTAGAAAAAACCATTTATCATTAAAACTAGAACCACAATTGAAATTCCATGAATTGTGTTTAAAGGCCAAACTGGCATTCTTTCACTATTGGGTGTCTGCTCGCCAAGAAAAAATTTCAAGAGTTCGGTATAAAATTAACGACTCTTTTTTACAAAAAATAATCATTTAAAAATTAATTAACTTATATTATTTTCTATTTATTAAAATTAATAAAACAGTAAGAAATTAATAAATTGTAAATTTAAAGGTGAGTGTAGTGGGGGACCTACCTCAAGACCAAGGCGCGACGACGACGCAAGTTCGGAAACCAGGCATGATGACGGCGCTCACTCGGAAACAGGCATGACGACGGCGCTCACTCGAAAACAAGCGCGATGATGGCGCTCTCTCGGAAGTAGGTGAGATGACGGCGCAACCTCAGAAACAAAGCGCGGTGATGGCGCTCACTCATAAACGCCCCGGGTGGGACCTAGAACGCCATGTCGACCCAAATAAAAAAATTAATTAATAAAAACTCTAATCAACCCAAGGCATATATACATGTATTTCAAATATAAATATCAAACAGGCATCAAATAAAAGGGTTTACCCATCGGGGGTGGGGGCTGCGACAAGAGACGGACCGCCGGAGGGTGTCATGCTGGAACAACGGAAGGCGCGCACCTAAACGCGGTCCGACCAGGGGGTGAGGCAAGGGCCGCCGGACATGGCGCTGCCGTAGGAGGGTGGTGTGGCTATCGATCGACGAGCCATAATGGGGGCAGCAGGGGCGGCAGTTGGAGAAGACAGGAGGCCCGGCGGAGGTGGGTCCCTACTGTAGATCGGACGGGGATCCGAGGCAGGCTGGCTGCTTTGTCCAGCAGCTGACGTGTGAGGGAGAAGCATGAGAGCGGAGTCACACCAGGATGGGGGTCTGCATGAGGGTGAACGCTGGACAGGGAAGTGATAGCAGGGCCCGGCTGTGGACTGGTGCGGCGGAGAGCTGCACACGCTGGCTACTGCGGAAGCGGATGCGGCTGGAAAACTGGACTTTTAGGGGGAGCTATGCAGGAAGTGGAGAAGAGGGGTGCTGTTGGTGAGGCAGGTGCTACATGGGAGGACACAAAGCAGATAGGAAGGGTGGTGTCGCAGATACAGGTGCTGCTGTCCGAGAGAGAGGTTAGGACGTAGGACAGGTGTGTGGTGCAGGCAGTAGGCAGGTGGCTGGGGTGCGGGCTGATCAGTGATGGAGTCGGTAAGGCAAGGCAGAGGGGAGAACTGGAGGAGGGGAAGCCGGGAGCTGGGATGCGCAACAGCTGGACGAGGCCGGCTGGGTGGCTTGGGCGCTGCAAGGAAAAGGCAACAGCGCTGCTGGGTGGAGCAGATCAGTGAGGGGGTGTCGCCGGAGCCGCTACAAGGGGAACCGGAGCCGGACAGGGAGGCAGAAAGAAAGGTGCAGCGTAGGAGGCAGTGCTACTTCGCACGGGAGAATAGGTGTGAGGCGTCGCTACGGAAGAAGGGTGGTGGCCAGGATGAGGGGACACAAGCTTGCTGGTAGAAGGGGAGGGAGCGCTGGGGGTTGGGTGGCACAAGGAGTAATGGGGCGCGACATCAGGCTGCTGTGACAGGAGGGTGACGGGGAGGCCGACGGCATCCATGTGTGCTGGGTTGCTGAGCAAGGATGAAGGAACCAACGGCGCTGCTGCGAACGATGGGGGAGAAGTTGGAGAGTCTGGGTCTGAGGGGGTTTGCCGCTACAGAAGAGGGGGAGGTGGCCAGGGAAGAAAGCCAGACTAAGAGGGGAACAGACGTGTGGAAAAAAATTAAAGGGAAGAAGAAAGAGAGGAAAAAAAGAATTGGATAAAATAAAAAAAGTAAAGTAAATAATAATATATAAAGGATAATAATAAAAATAATAATTATCCAATAATAATAATAATATTCTAATAATAATAATAATTATAATAAAAATAACAATATTATTAATTATTTTTATTATTATTATTAAACATTTTATAAAATTCTTTTCAAATTAAATTTATTAATTTTATTTTATTATTTATCCAAACAGGTGGTCAATCGCGCACTCACCAGGTCCAAACACATGATCGGGCCGAATGCGTGATGATTGCGCACCACCCCGAACCGAATGAGCAGCGACCGCTAGCAGTGCGGTGACTGCGCACTAGCCTGAAACCCACCGAAAACATCAACGCTTCAACGAAAATTCAAACCTGGACCCAACGCAACTCTGCCCAAAGTCGCGGGGCCGAGAAAATAGTAAAAACATGGGCATTCGTGGACGGGGTGTGACAATTTTCCCCACAACAGACACTTTCTACCCCCAGAAAGTCACCTAGCCAACAGTTGACACAACATGATTTCATTCCCAGACAAAAATCATAGAGAACTAAGAGCTTCGGGGTGACCATTCCCAAAAAACGTCACACCCGACCAATTCAAGAAAAACCACCGCCTGAGATTGAGGGGAGAATATAAGAGGGTTCTCCCCACCACAAGAATTTACTAATAAAAAAACCCTTTAAACCCGAACAAACAACTCCCGAGGGGGGGGGGCAATACGGGAACTCCCAAACCAAACTCATTAATTTTCCCCACATGTACTGAACAACACACCTGAGACTTGACGAAAAGTTTGTTAGGGAACAATCCAACAACATGCAGATGAGAAATTAACTCAACACCTCCCATCAACTTCACGAAACGAAAATTCCCCTAATTAGCATAGATGGGACCAACTCAAAATCAGAATAGGTCCATTATTCATGGGCCCACACCATTCAAAAAGACCAAACAACTTAAAAACCACACTGAGGGTAGACAATACTGCTTGGATTGTGGGAAAACGAGCTCATCACGCCACCACGACAAAGGATGAGCTTACGAAAGTGACGATAATAGAAAAAAGGAATTTTTTTGGATATTTCCCTCCCAATGCTGAAAACATTACTCGTACCGAGGTTCCACACACCCTTGGAAACTCCTGACTGTGAGCGAGCTTCACCCCGAGACCTGTGGTTGGGGCCCTGATGACTGAATCATCTCCTACCTCACAGTCATGCATTTTCATTTTATGGTCTCTAACTCCTTCCGTTCGATGATTCAAAAAACCACGATGGTCGTACTTTTTCAAAGGGATGCAACATGACAACTTGGAATGTCCAGAAAGGCCATACTGGTGGCGCACAAGAGAGTTGTCCGACGAACTAGGAGCCGGTACCGATGAGGATAGTTTCATTGAGATAGGTTCCACCGTCCCGCACTCATTTCCAGGTGGGGAACCTTCGCGGAAGTAAACCACGGTTAATCACACACAATACTCTAACGATGATGAGACATTTCATCTCTACTAGTCCAAAACTGAACCCTAAAATAACTCTAGGGTGGTACAAACCATAACTATCCTGGGAGTTCCCAACAACCCGAAGACACACAATCACTTAGAAAAATACAACTACCTCTAAAAGACTTCGATTACCATGAAAAGCAAGCAACACACAAAACAAATAACTGAGAACTGAGAATAACTCATTGACAACTTTGGGAGGCTTTCTAGGCGGCATACTCATAACAACACGACAAACACCATCGAAACTGGAATCAAGACAAAACCCAATCAAAGAAACTACACAAGCTAAGGGAAATAGGCCCATAATCCAAACATATACAACACATGGAGAAATCACTTTTCCAAAACCATTATTTCTTTAAAATTTTCAAAACTCACCTATGGCACTTTATGAACCGTCACACATGTGTTCATTCAATCCCGCTCACATCATCTGTGAAAAAGTGCCACCACGCACTTTCCATACATACCCACGCACCTGTGACCCTCCATAAAGAGTTCCATGGTTCAAACACTTCTTTTCCTTTCCAAATCCAAACACATACCAAGTTTTTCTAAACCGATACACCTTCTCTTTAAAAACCCACTTTAGTAATTTCAAAAAAAATTTGGAAGAAACACTCTTCCATTAAAAAAAAATTCACTTTTAATGCACACTCAAATCAACTGAGACTAAAACAAAAAAAAAAGCAGTAATAACCCACTGGAATGAGAAACTAGTGCATATGTCTGACCCAGCGACATGGTGGTGAGACATGCCCCAGGTAAAGCATAACACTAAGAGGACCTTGAGCCGGACACTTGGACTCCACATGGGTCACCGGCCCATGTGAGTCTGCAAAGTGAACCGATTCGCCTCCATTGTCATCCCTCAATCCAAAGCAACCAAAGATAAGAGACTCAAATCTCGAACTAACCCTGGTAACTCAGGTCTCGTCATGAGCGGTGGTGATCAGGCACTGACCCGTAACCTACCTTCTGAGCACCGGAAATCCTAATATACTTCTATCATACATCCCAAATAAAAAATGGCGCTCTTAAAAGCGAGGTCTGCTAAGAGCCGACCTCCTCTGATACTATTTTGTCATGAACCAACCCGGGTACCCTGAACCAGTCCCTCGAACCGGTCCGTGACATGACCCGAGAGGCGTTCCCGATCCTCCCGGGATGGCGACAAGCGCCAGGGAATCAACAGAGAGAAAGTGGGAATGATTTTTCCCAATAAAAATATATAATTAAGGCAGTAGAAAATAAACAGAGCAGCGCAAAATAAATAAAGTAAAGTAACTAACAAGAAAAAAATAAAATAAAACTAACTGAAAGAGACAACCACTATCCTTGTGTGACCTCGCGGGTCACTCTCCAACTCTAGGCCAAACGTCACCCAATGAGAACACACGCAAGATGTTACCTACACAAACACTAAAAACAGAAAAGAACTATAGGTGTGAGTATTAAAGCTCAGTATTCTAGCCCGATATCTATTCCAAATGCACTACCTTTAAATAAAGAAATTTACTAATTCCAGGTTTGAACTAAATATACAAAATATTGGTTTTTACTCAAACTTTCATTTCTAAAACAAGCATTATTACAATTCCCTTTTAAATTTAAAAAAAAGTTTAATGTTTGAAAGGAATAGGTACATTTCATTTTTAATACATTTTTCTACGAAAAATTTAGAAATCTAGACTTCAGTTATAAACCAAAAGGAAAACCACACATAGCACACATAACACACAACACATACCAAGGGAAAAGGAAAAAGTGGCGCACATAGGCCAGCAACCGAACATGACCTCTCAATCGTCCGCAACACACAAATACACACTAATGGAAACATGGGTCAAACCTAGGAGATCGTGAACAATCCAGAATTTACTATACATCTTACTCATCCTGAGGGCATGCCCTAACTCGATGACTTCATAAAGCCCTAACGCTCGGCATATCCCCGCATGGCCTAACTGAGGGGCCCAATCCTTATAGAAGAAATAACTCGGTACTCCCCTGCTATGGGGCCACTGACCAGTGCATAATCTAAACTAGTGCAACAATCATTATCAAAAGATTCACTCACTATGCCAGGTTCCCATGTCAACACATACAATAAAAAGGGGTGCATCCTCAATGTAAATCAGTCAGTCATGATGCACAAATATAACACACAATTCACGCAATCAACACACACCAAATAACACCCCTTACTAACCCCAAAGTGAGTTTTTCCAAAATAATTTATTTTATTAAAGTGCCAAACGGGCCTTCACCAACTTTAAAGAAAAACCTCGTTTCTTAAGAAAACCCGAAATGCTTGTTCAGAAGAAACCATTTATCTTTAAAACCAGAACCACATTTGAAATTCATTGAATTATGTTTAAAGGCCAAACTGGCATTCTTTCACTACTGGGTGTCTGCTCCCCAAGAAAATATGTCAAGATATCGGTATAATATAAACGGCTATTTTTTACAACAAATAATCATTTAAAAATTAATTAACTTATATTATTTTCTATTTATTAAAATTAATAAAACATCAAGCAATTAATAAATTCTAAATTTAAAGATGAGTGCAGTGGGGGACCTACCACAAGACCAAGGTGCGACGACGACGCAAGCTCGGAAACCAGGCACAACGATAGAGCTCACTCTGAAACAGGCGCGATGACGGTGATCAATCGAAAACAAGTGCGATGATGGAGCTCTCTCGGAAGCAGGTGAGACGACAGTGAAACCTCAGAAACAAAGTGTGACGATGGCGCTCACACCGAAATGCCCCGGTCGGGTCCTAGAACGTCAAGCCGACCCAAATAAAAAAATATTTAATAAAAACTCTAATCAACCCAAGGGATATATACATGTATTTAAAATATAAATATCAAACGGGCATCAAATAAAAGGGTATACCCATCGGGGGGGCTGCGACTAGAAACAGACCGCCGGAGGGCGTCGCTCCGGAACAACGGAAGGCACGCAGCTAGACGCGGTCCGGCCAGGGGGTGCAGCAAGGGCCGCCAGACATGGCGTTGTCGCAGGAGGGTGGCATGGCTGTCGATCGATGAGCCAGAATGGGGGCAGCGGGGGAAGAAGGTGGAGAAAACAGGAGGCCCGATGGAGGCGGGTCCCTGCTGTATATCGGACGGGGAGCCGAGGAGGGCTGGCTGCTTTGTCCAGCGGCTGATGTGTGAGGGAGTAGCATGAGAGTAGAGGCACACCAGGCTGGGGGTCTGCATGAGGGTGAACGCTGGACAGGGAAGCGGCCGCATGGGTCGGTCGCGGACTGGTGCGGTGGAGAGCTGCACACGCTGGCTGCTGCGGAATCGGATGCAGCTGGCAAACTGGACTTGCAGGGGGGTGCTGTGCAAGAAGTGGAGAAGAGGGGTTCTGCAGGTGAGGCAGGCACTGCATGGGAGGACACAAAGTGGATAGGAAGGGTGGTGTCGTAGATACATGTGCTGTTGTCCGAGAGAGAGGATAGGACGCCGGACAGGGGTACGGTGTAGGCAGTCGGCAGGTGGTTGGGGTGCAGGCTGATCAGTGATGGAGTCAGTAAGGCAAGGCGGAGGGGAGAACAGGAGGAGGGGAAGCCGGGAGCTGGGATGCGCAACAGCTGGACGAGGCCGACTGGGTGGCTGGGGTGCTACAAGGAAAAGGCACCGACGCTGCTGGGTGGATCAGATCTGTGAGGGGGTGTCGCGGGAGCCACTTCAAGGGGAATCGGAGTCGGACAGGGAGATGGAAAGAAAGGCGCAACGCAAAAGGCAGGGCTTCTTCGCGCGGGAGAAGAGGTGTGAGGCGTCGCTGCGGAAGAAGGGTAGCGACCAGGATGAGGGGTCGTGAGCTTGCTAGTAGGAGGATAGGGAGAGCTGGGGTTTGGTTCATGCAAGGAGGAAGGGGGTGTGACATCAGGCCGCTTTGACAGGAGGGTGACGGGGAGGCTGACGACATCCATGTGCGCAGAGTCACTAATCAAGGAGGAAGGAACCAGCGGCGCTGCTGCGAACAGAGGGGGAGAAGTAGGAGAGGCTAGGTCTGAGGGGTTCGCCGCTATAGAAGAGGGGGAGGTGTCTAGGGAAGAAAGCCAGACCAAGAGGGGAACAGACGTGTGGAAAAAAATAAAGGGAAGAAGAAAGAGAGGAAAAAAAATAGGATAAAATAAAACAAGTAAAGTAAATAATAATATATAAAGGATAATAATAATAATAATAATCCAAAAATAATAATAATAATCTAATAACAATAATAACAATAATAACAATAATAAAAATAATAATAATAATAATAATAATAATTACAACAATATTATAAATTATTGTTATTATTATTATTAAATATTTTATAAAATTCTTTTCAAATTAAATTTATTAATCTAATTTTATTATTTATCCAAACAGGTGGGAAATCGCGCACTCACCAGGTCTAAACGCATGATCAGACCGAATGTGTGGTGACCGCGCACCACCCCGGACCGAATGCGCATCGACCGCTAGTAGTGCGGTGACTGCGCACTAGCCCGAATCCCACCAAAAACATCAACACTTCAACGAAAATTCAAACCTGGACCCAACGCAACTCTGCCCAAAGTCGTGGGGCCGAGAAAATAGTAAAAACATGGGCGTCCGTGGTCGGGGTGTGACAATTTATATATAAAATACAACATATTTATAAAATAATTTCCCATGGATTTTGATACAATTTAATATATGTTTTTTAATCATTAGTGAAAAAATAATGAATTACAATCCTTATATTTTTTAAATATTCCTCAATAAAATTTTTAATATACCAATATGCCTTTGATAAAGCCTATTTAATTGATTATTATTTATTCGAGTGTCAAAAAATATTTTTTATTCCAATATCAACCTTATTACTATAGGTAAGACAAGGTGATCCCATTTTCTATCACAATAGGAATATAATAAAATTATTATTCACTTATATATTCTCCCTTATTAAGTTATATGAAATAGTGATTTATAAATGTATACTTATCTCATATTCATCTTCATGTTCCTATTCCAACTACATATTAATACCAAAATGGTTATGATAATATCTATAATTTAAATATTAAAACAGATATAAAAATATGTCTTAGCTTATAATTTTTTTAATATATGATACTTTTGGATAAACCCATGACTACTTTGTTCAAACCCTTATTATCCAAGGCCATTTTTCAATTAGGTTCCCTAACTGAATTAGTTAACATCATTCTTAAATCCGTCATAATGGTAACGAAATAGAATTTTAAATGACAAAATCATATCCCCTAGGAGTTTCAATAATGGTTCTCAGTCTTAGGCCCATTTACTATACCCTAGAGTGAATATAATGTCAATATTCCATATGCCTTTTTGGGTGTATTAACTATAGATTCATTTGTGATATAGTGGCATCCAAGTACTTCTATTCAAAAAATGTTGTAATTTCTAGGAACAAATATACTCAAGACTTTACCAAAACCATGTGATGTTATCCTATTCTTAAAAATATCTCTTAAACTTATAGATAGGGATTCCAAAAAGTAATCTCATCATAATCCCCAAATATTAATTTCCTTTTTTCCTTATCAGTAAAACATATACTATCCTAAAGGGAATATATATATATATTTATAATTATGATAAGTAATATAATATCAAGCCATAAATTATGATCATCAAACATCATAACATATATATTTATACAATTATTTCCATTAATAATAACAATGATGCCCCTGAACCACAATCCGTGATCTAGCTCCATTATTATATACATTACATACTCATATTGATACCAGTTGTAAAATACTTGATATAAAATTTCTTAATTAAATAATGAAAAATTATTATTACATATCTTACATCCCTATTAGGTTTTTTAGGTTTAAACATTTAGATAATTAATATAAAAAATAACAACAAAATCCCATATTCATGGTACCATACAATCATTTTTTCCATTATATATATAAATATTTAATCCATAATGAGCCATCAACATCTCCCATAAATTCTATACAGAAGCTATCCCTTTAGGTATATAAGGTGTAACAATTTTATTAAACACATGGAGAAATAAAAAACATAAGAAGGGATGATCTCAAATTCTTAGTCAGGTAAATCATACAACTAAGGAAATCAAGGAATAAACATGACATAAATGTTATGGTATGAATTATTAAACAACATATATCCATAATCCACATTAAAAAGAGATAATACTATATCCATGATAATAAATTAAACCATTGATATTAATAATACTAATCTCATACAGATGGAATTCATAATATTAGAAATTAATAACAAGTTGTTAAGGCCATGTGCCAATATAATATCCTACTATGGGAGTAGGTATACATCAAAACCCAACATGTTTTGTGTCATGAGGCCTATCCATGAATCAAGGGGATATATAATTACCTTCCCAACCCAAAACTTATTAAGTCCAAGGAATTCACCATAAGAGTAAACAATACCTTTTATGATATGGGATTCACTAATACCACTGGAAAATGTGATGTCATTGTTAGTATGATCTCTTTATAGATAAATATTCAGTTCATTTTCAAAACATTTTAGATTTTATTTTTGGAATAATCTTATATTTTTCTTAAAAGAACATATGTTCAATGAAATTTAATAATTGGATTTTGAACTCATTCAGAAAATATTTGAAGCATTTTAAGGATAGTTATTTATAGAATAAATTCATTTCAAATTTCGGTATTACCATTAAATTTTGAATATTAATGTAAATTAATATGTTTCAACCATTTTGTGAATTATCTTACCATGTTCTAACCATATTGGTTTTGGTTAATGTCTAAAGACTGAAAGAATAGCATGATTTTCCCTTTTATGGTTATGTAGTCTTTAAAAGATTATTTTAAGGATTCATACTTGTAAAATTCATCAAAAATACTCATCATTCGAAGAAAATGATGATATTCTTTTGGAAATTGGTTAAAGGATGACATTTTTCTTTTCATGTAAGTATATTTCACTATGTTTTGATTTCAGGTCAAGAGATAATTCCTAGACTCAAGTAAAAGGATCATGAAACAATAGTATTATCATAGTACCTTCAATTATGATGAATCTTTAGACTATTATATCATCACATATTTATGGTTATTAAGACCTTAACATTTAATAAACAATTAACTTTCTTATAATAAATGACCACTATAACACTTTATAATTATTTAATCTTTTCATCCATGTCTAAAACATTACTCTCACATATGTTCTCCAATTTGGAAAGCTAGTTATGTGTCATTCAACATGACCAATTTAATTACCTATACATATTACTAAGAATAATTTTTATTAAAAATGTGTCTTATTTGGGTTTTTAAAAAATATTTTCAAATTTCAATACATTTATTTCTATGATAACGTTTCATTTGTGAGGATGCAATTTATTAATGGGGTGAGGATGTAAAACCCTGAGATTTTAAAAAATGAAAATTATGTTAGATGACATAATTGAAAAAAATAGTAAGATTAGTGAGAATATAACTACCCGATACATTATGATCAATTTTTTAAATAAAACTAATCTCTTCAATAGCTTGAGGTACATGCAACTCTAATGATTTTATGTTTCATAGTGTATTCAATAGACAACACCAAGATTAAACAACCCATGATATATATAAACATTATAACCAGGATGTTAAATTCATGGTTTTAATTATTTTTTAAAAAATAATGAAATATATAAATTTCCTAATCAAAATAAATTATTGATAATTTTTTTGTAATTAATTAATGAATTTTATTAATGCGATTTTATTCTTCAGAAATGCATTTTCTTCAATAATGATTTTTATTTATTTTCATGAAAAATTTATAATTAATTTTCAAAACATCTATAAAATTTATTTGATAAAGTACCTTAATTTAATAAATCTTAATTTAGAAATTTACTTTTGGTGAATCTTTATGGTTAATGGAAATGATGGATTTTTAATGAATAGTGAAAATACATATTTTGAAAAATATTATTTTATTTTCCATCAATTAATTAATTTAAAATTAATAATATGATTTGAAAATATTTTCTTGTAATATAATAATTATTTATTTATATTTAAACCAATATATTAATTATAAATCATGTTTATATTTATTTTTTTGCAAAAAATTATTTTATGATTTAAAAATATAGGTTTTTCTAAAAAATGTTTTAAAATGCATAATGTTACTCCATTTTAATTAATTTAAATATTAACTAATGAAGAATGATTCAAATAAAAAATATTATATGTAGTTAGATATAAATTTAGTTTCATAAAATTGTTAATGTTTTTAATTGAGTTATTATAGAATCAACTTTTCCTCAACAAATACTAATCTTATGAATCTACTCTCTTGCCACGTCTGAATGATTAATATTAAATTATATTCTGGTAATTCTGTGAGTTTAATTTAGACAAATTGATTCAATATTTTTAATCATAATTATTAAAGTATCTAATATGTGGTAATTATTTTTTTCCATAATGATTTGTTAAAAAAATTAAAATTACATACAACGTTTATGGTTAAAGCTTGTTTTTGCGCATTACATGTGTTTGTATTAAAATTATCTTCACCCACAAGTATGATTTTTATTTCATTAATTGGATTAAATATTTATAATAGTCATGTATATATTATGTAATAAAAATTAATTTTATTTTATTATTAAAAGATAAATTACCTTGGTAAATAAAAATATACAAGTTACCAAGGTAAAAGACTAAAAGGGTAAAGTTGAATAAATTTAAGGAATAAATAATAAAATTATAATAGAGCCTTTATTTTTCATGGTTGAGGTCTTTATACACCAAATAAACTATAAACTCTATTATTGATCTACTTTTTAGGCACATGAGGTAATGCAGACCTCCCAATAAAGAATACTTTTTGGTATTTATAAGAATAAAACTCATCCTCAAGTATAAAATAACACTCCCTTCCCTCAATTAAATACACATTTCACGATATTTGGCAAGAAAAAACAATAAATTTATATATTCAAATATTCACAAATATCATTATAGAATCCTTATTTAGTTATAAATACATCCATGTAAGGCGTTTAGTGCAGACCAAATAAAGATACCTGAAGAATAGGTAACATTCATCCATCATCATTTTTTATTTAATTCTTTATCCACCCATTCAATTATTCTTATACCAGAATGATATTATAATATTATTATCTTCAATATAATTATTTTTTTAATAAAATTGTTTAGACGACAAAAATCTACACATATATCAAATTGCTTACAAAATCATCATTCATGTGTACGATGGTGTATGACCACGTGAAATGATGTCATTCATTTTCACATTACCATATCTCACGGTTTGGTATAATGATGGATCTAAAGTTTATATTTTTTATTTATAAAATAATTATACATTTTTGTTCATTAGATCATATATACACTTTTAAATTCCATTCTATAATTGATATTGAAACCTCTCTCATGTGTTCGATGAACTACCGCCCTGCAAAACGATTTGATTCGTTTCTCACTAACACATGACATGGAAGGTAATAAGGGTATATCTAGTAAATATATGTGATATAAATGAAATAGAAATTATAATCATGAAATATTTATCTTTAATTTAATATAATATATTATTTTTTTACCTTTTCACTGACAAAAATAAAAGATTATGTTATTCATCGACTTGTAGATAGTTTCCACCACAAAGCGATGTGATTCTTTATTTTCATCACAACATCACAAGAATGATATATATAATTATTCCTAATTAGAAAAAAGTAATTATCATATTATATTCATTACGGAATGATAAAATATTGCATACATTCTTTACGTAAGGATCATTGAATAATTGAAATGTTACTCATGCATATGTATGACCTAACGTCTCCATGGTCATAATGTTAGTACTTTTTCATACAAATATTTCATTATTGACTATAAAATTATAATTTTTGAAAGAAATTTTAATTTTTCATTTTTTTATTCTATAAATGTTTATATAATTACCACTTTTACCAAAGTCATTCTACCAATGTGATTTCTACCCATATGGAAATTTTTTTAAAATATATGAAACATTACTAATTAATTAATTGCATATAAAATGATAATAAGTGAAATAAATGTTATAAATAACTTGGTAAATTTTCTCCATAATGTAAATAATTAACATTCGTTTATAATTCATGAATAAAAGGCACACATGGATGGTCAGACATGAGGTAATTTTTTTTCATCTCACTTTTTTATGGGACATATATTTATTATTCAACACGTATTTAATTTTGTACTATATATAATTAAAATTAATGTATTTTATGATAATTATAATTAATTTTTTTTGATTTAAATATCCATTTTAGGATTTTCTTTCTTGGGGATTAGAGTTTCAAAGTTACCGAAGCGTCAAGGGTTTTTGTCTCAATTTTCCTTTCTTGAGATGTATGTTATGTTATACACCTATACTATTTTATGAGGTTTATATTATTCACCTTGAAATTTTATATCATGAATATAATTATTTTTAATTATATAATATGTTTCATTCAATGATATTAATTCATGGGGATTACTATTCAAGGATACCAATGTTGGAAGCCTATTATGATATAACCTCATCATTTATAGGGATTGATTTTAATATTGATTAAAATGATTAGATCTTATGAATGATATATCATAAAACTAATTATTTTTCTTCTCTTCTAGTTAATTGCAGAGAATAACGTTTCCCCTTCCTTTTCATCTCTTTATATACTCAAAAGTTCAAAACATTTATTTATGAAAAATCAACTTATTGTTCAAAAAATGTTTTTCTTCCAAAACCTTGTTTTCAAAAGAAAATTTTCAAAAATGTTTTAAAAATTCATTTTCAAATACAAATAGTTATTTTATAGAATAAATGTTTAATTTTTTTCACATTTTTATTCATAATAATTTTATTTTATTTTTAAGGAAAATGATTTTTAAAATTGTTTTATGATTTTAGAAGTGATTTTCAAAAAGAAAATGATATTTTCTTCAATTGTGTTTGATGATAGTTTAGTGGTATTTTAATTAAGTTCTTATAAAAAAACTTTTTGTTACTTATCCATTACTGATGATATGTTGTATTAATATCATAATAATTATTTATATGGATAGATGATTATTGTTTCATTTAGATTGTTATGGAACCCATTTCATTTCCACAAGTTAATATTGTCTCTATAAGATTTTCATGGATCCTCTTTATTTTACATGAGTTAATCATGATTAAATGAGACTATTATAGAAAAAATTTCTTTTCCATCATGTTAATCATGTTTCAAATAGATTTTCTTGGATCCTGTTTCTTTTCAATGAGTTAACCACATTTCAATGAAATTTTTATGGAACCCATTTCATTTCAAGGGGTTAATAATATTCTGAAAAGAATAATGGGTTTTTCACTAATCTGTGATTAAATAAACTATATTAATTCATTATTAATTTTTATATTATAAATTAAAAATGATGGGTTCTCTTAGATAAATTTACGTGAGCTTAATATAACATATACGTTGAGTGAACCTATATAGTGCTCTAATAAATTGGGAAATGATTACGTTGTCTAGATAATTATATTAGAAGTTTAACATATGGTTATTAAAATTTTTATGTGTTCTATAATGGTTCTATATGTGTTCTATGGGATGATGTTTCAAGATATTAAAATGTTTTACCTATTGCTGCAATGATTTTATGATCTTTCGTTTTGCCAATATTGATATCACATGCCTCATAATTATTGATTTTTATGAACATTTCGAATTTTAAAGCCTTGTTTCATGTTTTAATGTTTAATAATCTAGTTACATATTGGTATGAACATTCTTATATTAAAATTGGTAAACTTTATTAAGTCGTCATACCCTTATAATGATCTTATTCTCACCGGTGACATTCATTTGATAATGCTTATATTTTCCCTTTTTGAGAATTTGAGCTCACCATTCTTATGTTTCAATTACCAAATGTTAAAAAGAATTTTGTAGAATGAATTTTGTATAGATGGGATTTCATATTGATGCTGATGATGATTTAATGTTAAATAGGAAAAAAGATGGATAAGTGGGAGAAATTCTATTTTGACGACATGGGAACTATTTTTATAGGAGTTTTCCAAATTTTCTAAAACACTAAACCTTAAAGGCCCTATAAAATGTAAGTTATATATGTTTTCATTTTTATATTGTAATTTATCAATGAGAAAAAATTGGGTCACCATTATCAACATGTAATCTGAAAATGGGATGTTTATGATTTCAATATTAGGTCTAGGAGTATATAACCAAGGTTCTTATAGTTTATTGCATTAATTATAATTAAATAAACTATAAAAAATTAAAGAGATAATAAATAATTATGACACCATCAAAATTAAACATGATTTATAACTTCTAACATATCTCAATGAATTTTAATTAAGACCATGAATACCCATGTGGCTTGAGTAACATTTTAATTAGAAACCATTGATATGGAGGGGTTATAATTTAATGTTAAATATCATTATTAAAGGAAAATTCATTATATGATATCTCAAATAGGTATTATACAAACCAAATAAATAAAATGAGGTTAAAATTACCAAATATTTCTCAAAGAGATTAATTTTAGATGAAAAATCATCACCCTGGTCTTGATTTGTTATTAAATTTCAACAAATACACAAAATATTTAAATTAATCTCATTAAATACATAATTAGGAACATTACACATAAATATAACCCTCTCTAATACTCATTTATAATCATTATATATATCTATAATTATTTATATATATTATTTAGGGTTTACCAGTTTTTAACATTGGTTATATGTTATCATTAACCCTTTCAACTAGTTTTATAAAAGTGTTATCAGAATATAATATTTTTCCAAAGACCATTAGTATTAGATTGTATAATATAATATAATATATTTTAAAAGAATTTTAAAAATTATATAATTTTATTATATTCCATCTTTGGTTATGAAATATGTGGATAAAATTATTGAGGATCATCTTTCAATATTTCTTAATGAACAAAGGGTTATTTTTTAATTAATGAGTAAAATTTTTATATCACCTTACGAGAAAAAAATAATATTTACAAATTTATTTTATATTATAATTATAGAGACCAATAATTATCATAGATGGATATTAAATCATTTAATATGATTGTTCATTACATTACATAAACACATGTCTAAAGTATATAGTACTTTATTTCCTTTGTAAATATGGAACATAATATTATAATCTAGAGAAATATCTTCATTGTTACCCAAAAATATCATCACATTTAGTACTCCTAATTTATATTCAAAAATAAAACCATTTTTCATACTATAGATAATTAAAATATAATAAAAGGTGATTTTAAATTCTCAATAATGGTAAACAAGAGAAATACATTTACATAACAAGAGCATAAGGGTTTGAGAACATGAGAAAAACATATCAAAAGAATATTATGCCTATCAAATATCAATGTCCTAAGTCATGAAATAAATAGTGGATGTTAGTAAGAAATTAATCATATATAAATAAAATAATATTATTTATGGTATCATAAAGATGGTAAATGAAAAATAATATTGGCATACAAATAAGCATATAAAATATTATTTCAAAACTACTGACCAAGATAATCCTAACTTGATATGTTTGGGATAACCAATTGTTTAACAACTTCAGTGTTTTGAATACCTATTATGTATCCACTATCAGTATTAGGATAAACTATTTTGTAAACTATTTCAGGCTTGGGATAACCTCTCATGTACCCATTGATATAAGGCCCCGACCTTAAACATTACATAATCTTGAGTTGAGTCAATACCTTAAATTTTAATTGCATTGAGTACCTTTTAGGGATTATAGCATTAGATAATTAGGACATAACTATTACATAATAGACCCAGACATTACATGTGGATAGTTACACTTAGTATCCACCTTTTCTACCAAAAGAAACCCTTTAATCAAAACATGATTTTTTGGATAAAAATCATCTTGATTTATTCATTTATCTTACTCATCCTTATACCGTATGGAAACTATTTCAAAAAATATTAGGATGAGCATAAAAATATTAGTTAAGGATATAAAATAAAGAAAGAAATCTTTAGTCATTGAATATTTAAAACCCATTAAAACATTTTAAAAAATCATACTTCTCACCCATAAAACATAAACTATTTAGCTTACATCATGTTACCACAATATTCCTATAAATAATCATTGAAATCATAAAACAGAAAGTTAACTTGTGACATCAATGTCATAATTACACTATATATTTCAAAGCCATACAGGGAGTAAGCTTCCTGGTTACATTTTGAATTCAATCATAGTATATTATCTAAATCTATTAGGATAAACCTTATCATTTACCTCTGTCACATTACCCAATAAATGGAGAGATGTTAAGGGATCACCCACCCTCGGTTTATCATAGAACCACCCACATACATTAAAAATTACTATGAACCATAACATATTAATAACACATAAACCATGCATTAATGGAAAATAACATTTCCACAAAGAAATCCTCATCATCATTTAAGGATATTGTTATAATCAATTCTATCAAAAAAAACACATTTAAATCATTTAAAAGAAGACATTAGAATCAATGTTCCCCATAACACATTATAAATAAAATATGAATTATCATTTTAAAAAATTTATTTATATATATAAATCCTTAAAACCATTTTGAAAACATGGACAATGATAAGAAATATTTATAAGAATAAATCTTTAAAAACCTTAAAACAATGTTTTTATTATAGAGTCCCTTACCAAATTAGAATTACTTGAAAAAGTAGTTAATGAATAGCGTTAAACAGAACCTATTATATCATGAGAATTCTAAGATTGATGATATATTATGTCTAAGGGAAGTATATACACTATATAAATGCTAATTGGTTTATAAAAACACATAAGTCTCAATGGAATGTAAATTGATACAATATCCCTAAAAAATATTGTATCCTTAGATTAAGGATAAATCAAAGACATAATTCTCTGTGAAAAATATAAATAAACCTAACATAAGTGGATATTCAATGTAAAACAATCATAGTTAATTCACAGATATTCTTTAAAAAACAAAACCAATGACATGGATATTTATGTCAATGAAATGAGATTGAGTTAAGATTTCCATTACCATGAGTTTGGCTCGTCATGTACAATCGTTATGTTCCTGAATAATAAACATAAGTTAATTTCTACTTTCCTGAAAAAAAAATCATGTTTATTGTTCATTTTATATAATCTATTTCCATGATATAAACATTATATAATTATATAAGTTCATATAGAATGTTTTGTGGATATTTGGTACATGAGTCGTAAATGAACTTGTTTTGATGTAAATTATTCATTTAGATGAATGTAAATAATATCAAGAATATTAGAAATTATTTAAATATCATATATATCAATTATATATGTATTTATAATATCAATTATATTTGGAGATAAGAAATGAAATGCACTGCTCATGGGGATGGTAGGTCATACGTATGCATGAACAATACTTTCATTACATTGAAAAATTAAATTAATAATAAAAAATTAATATAAATTTATATTATAATATAAGTATTATATTCCTTTCATGTGTGTATCATAGGTTTACTAAATTTGTACTTCATACATTCTACGTATTGTGGGAACGAGCAATATCGCTTTGAGGGAGCGGTAGTCCACACTCCCTAAAATTAAATCATTGTATTTTCACAACCTGGAAATAAGAAAGGTATGTTATAAATAAAAATTATATAAGAATAGAGAAATTATAAATATAATAAATATCATATATAAATATAGTTCTATCATAAATTCCACCATAAGAGGAGGTAGGATAAAAGTGAACAATCACCATTTCGTGCGGCAGTAGTTTTGTGTACACAGAAACAATATGTTATATATCAATTTGAGGGAGCTGAGTTTATGTGTATGTCTAAAAAATAGAATAACTACAATATATAATATTTAGTATACTATTTTTTCTATAAAAATAGTAATAAAGAGAGGTCACGCGGTTGGAGATGTAAAATAATGTAATAGAGCTTTAGAGGAGACGTGACCTATAAATCAGGAAACGCCTTTTGATTTGAGAAAAAAAGATTTATTGAATTTCCATATTCCAAAGGTAAGGGATGATATTATGTGAGAAGAGGTTAGAGGAGACAAGAGGCTTTAGCCATGTCAGTAAGTGGGTAAAAGTGGGGACCTTTTATAAGTGGGATGAGGGACACTTTTGGAATGTCTAGAAATGTTATTTTATTATAAATTGATTTTAGAATTATAATAGTTACAAAGTGATATATTTCAAGTAAGATATGAGGATGGGTAGAAATACTCTCAACCAATATGTTTTATAAAAGTTTAGGTTTCAAATTTTACTTTATATTTTGTCTTTAACCATTAGTTAAAAACATTATCTCTTACAACATATTCTTGTATTTCCATAATATATGGTTACTATAGTTACTATAAAATTACCAGAGAAACCCAAATAGATCATTAATGAATCTTATAACATTATATAATCCATTTGGATAAATCTTATATTTTTAAGACTATTATATCATCTAGTAAAATAGTATTTGTTTTAAACACGCATTTATGTCAATTTTGACACTATTTAGTAATTGATTTTTGTTAAAGTCATAAAAACATGAATTCTTAATTCAAATATATTAAATCAAAACTCATATAAAACATACACTAAATAATCATGTATAGAATCAAAATGTACAGATTATTTTTATTTTAATATTTATAATATCATTTACTTGAATATTTCATTACGTTGGTAATCACTACACCATCATTGTGTCATAAATAAATTTATTTATTTAATGTCTATAATTTATAAATAATATAAGATGATGTGTAAAATATTTTTATATTTATAATTACAATTTATATATCGAGATATCATTTATAAAAACCAAATTAAAATACTTTTAGATATAAGATTCATGTTTATGTTATATTTCCATTTTCTTTAAATTAAATATTATAAAAGGTCATTATCACACCCAAGTACCTCCATGTGGTCCTAAAATAAACAAAAGGATTCACAAAGTTGTCCATATCTCATCCATTAGGATTATGATGTGTGTTATGGTAGTTTTATATTATTATAATATTATTTTTTACCCTTATTTACCAAAGTTAGCCTTTAACCATGGTAAATAAAAACAATTACTGATGTTACTATTCATATAGTCCAAAAATAAAAGGGATGTATTTAAATTATTTGGAACTTATGATTCCAAATATGGAATCCATTTTTCCAAA
Source organism: Viscum album (assembly GCA_963277665.1). Taxonomy (NCBI): domain Eukaryota; kingdom Viridiplantae; phylum Streptophyta; class Magnoliopsida; order Santalales; family Viscaceae; genus Viscum; species Viscum album. The sequence goes on from OY728159.1 coordinate 797,039,630, forward strand.
TTCAAAACACATAATTGGAATAAATTAATTAAAAATTAATTACCTTTCTTAAAATGAGAAAGCAGGTTTTTTAAAAGTTAAAACATTGCAAATGACATAAATGTTTTTACATCTAAATTCAATATATAATTAATACAAATGACCTAAATTATATAAAATGATAAAAATATATTGTAATTATACTTTAAACCCATTAAATAATATGATTTTATCATATAAATTATATCAATTGAAAAAGTTTTTTCTAATTAAAATATATCATATTTTTATTATTCATCAAAACATGATAGTTATCATAAAAATATCAAAAACTCATTCAAAGTAAAAATTTATGTCCCTATTATATATAAGATGTTTATTTTTTCAAATAAAACATATAAAGGGGTCAAAAACTAAATTAAAAATGGGATTTCCATCAAATGGATGAAAAACTACATTTTTATAAAAACCCTTCTTTATCAAGAATAAATTCGATTCGTTTTTATATAATATCTAGAAAACATATAAGATAAATTTAAAACATTAAATTCAATATATAACATATATTTTTATTTAAATAATCAATAAAGAGTGATATTATGTTATAAACACAATTATTCTCTTTTAAATAAGTTTCATAAAAACACATCCTTTATATTAATTTTTTTTATTTCTAATCAATATTGTAATGAATGAATCATTTTTTAAACATGTGTGAACCATAATTTCATAATTTAGTTGATACTATTCATTTCCACCATTTTAAAAACTAGGTTATTTTGGTTACATTTAAATAATAATATTTAGATTTTTCATTTAAGATTTATGTAGTGTATCACATACATTATTGAACATGGTGTTACTTTCATAAAAAAAAGAATGTTACATTATCCCCCCTTTAATAAATTGTGTCCTTGCAGTTTGAATTTGGTGTCAGTAATAAGTGTAATGGCCTGAACATCTCCGATCCATTCCTTTACAGAAATCTAGTGTCTAAGGTGTTTTGGGAGGTCAATGTTACTTATCCATAACATTTTTTCAAATTTCTAGATCAGTAAACAAATTTCCAGTTTTTTGAATAGTTTCATCAGTGAGACTAATGTGAACAGTGTTATCGGTGAGTCATTTTGTGAATAGTGTCATCAGCATCAGTGAGACATATCTGAACAGTGTTTTTATCATTGGTAGGTGTACAATGTTTCCATCTTCATACAATTTCAACACATTTACGTTTTCTTTAATTTAAAATGCATTGTGGGCCTTGTTTAAAGGGATTGAATGCCGATTAAAACCCCATAACTCCTATATTTTCTTTCCAAAAGCTTACGATGTCGTCACATTGTTAAAATTAATTATTTAATATGATCTTTTTTCAATGGAAAATCCATTTTATATTAAATAGATACTCTGTTAAATTTTCTAAAGGGACGAGATATCTTCCTCCCTTATTCTACCTTCTTGTTCCCTGGTGTGAGACACTCGATCCTTTCCTTAATCCCATTTGATTTATGGGATAGAACCTCAATCCTTGGACCATTTACCCTTTATGTATCTTCCCACTGCATGCACAAGCCCTATTTTGGTGCAATAATCATGTGTTGATCAATCATTTATAGATGGTTTGATCAACCTCTATTCTATTGTTTTCTTTGATCCTTATTATATCATTTCTCCTTGCCATGTTATGGAGCATGGTCTCCATGTTCCTAATGAAATTTTCTTGTGTGTTTGTGGGTGCAATCATTCAACGGTCTCCTTGGGTGGATGTTGTTATCTTGAGGGAGATGATCATGATTGGTTGCATGGATCATTTTCGTGCAAAAAATGTCAAGAATCTTTTGAAGTAAGGGAATAGTTTCTTCTATATTCTTTTACCTGAAACTTTAGTGTTAGCATGTTTTATCCCATAGGATCACAATGTAATTGACATAATAAATATTTTAACCAGATAATTAAATTGATATTGATCATATTTTATTGCCTTTTTTTCCTAGATAGTGTGATATCTAGGACTTCTTTTTTTATCTTTTCGTTATTGATATAAATAGGTAAATAACGTAAAATGGGAACAATGGTAAAATATTTTTCAATTTTAAAGAGGCATGTAAATGAATCTGGTCATTGTTATTGTAATTTGATGTTAATCAAATGGATGCAGTAATCATTTATCGTTGATTTGTGATAGATATGATAGCTTTCTGTCTAGGTTTTCCATAGTTGAAACCTACAAATAATAAATCATTTAATTACATATGGATTAAATAATTGGATGTTTGATAAAAAAGGTAATTCTAGGTAGGGTCTTGAGTTACCTTCTTGCTTGGAAGGACAAGTGCCTTGTCCATTGGATACATGAGTGCCCATTATGTATGAAGGTTGTATGGCTTGTTTAAAAGTCATGATACCAATTAATATGATGTTTTTTTCCAACTTCTGGTGTTGTGATGTGAGCCTAGATAGTTGTTGCGGTATGTGGGGAAGGGGGCCCATCGGTTGTGGTAGAAATTGATTCCTAGAGTGGAGATATTCATTTGATTATGCATGTGAGTGTTTGGGGTGACACCAAAGAAGATGAAATGGGTTGTATGTGAATTTTTAGATTCTTTCTGAATCTTGTTAGTTTTTTATCTGCATTACTTTCCCCAATGCTCAAGGTAGTTGGTCTTTATAACCCTCCTTCCAAAAAGGTTCCAAGACACCTAAGTTATGCCAAGTGCTTTCTATGTTTCGATTCTTCAGGGAGGATAGGTATACTCTCTTACTATAAGTGGAAAAGAATAGATAGGTTGTTCATCTACTTACCGTGTTGAGTCCCTTGTTTTTGGTAGCTTAGTTTTGGCTTTTATAGAATGCATAGAATTACGATAAGTAATATTGATGTTAATAATTGATTGAATAAATTTGGTTGAACATATAGGGTTGGATCCTGCTGGGATGCAATCATGAGGTTATGTTTCTGAGGAACTATGGACATGATTTGGTTTTCCCTGTAGGGTAAGGAACATTGTTGTGATTCTAATGAAAGAAATTAAAGAATTTTTAAATGGTTAATTAATGGTTAAATAATTAATTAACATAAAATGAAACATATTAAAAATGATAATATTATTTAATAAAGATCCTTAAATAGTTGTGTGCTTATAGAGTATCCAGTCATAACAGTGGAAGTCGAGAGTTCAAGAGACGTTAGCTGCAGTTGTGTCTAATACTAGGTTCTTCATACAGTTTGGCAGTTAGCTATATTATATCATGTATATTTTTTGTTTCTATATGATACCCCACCCTTTCGGTTAGGGTGTCTGGAACCCCTGGGGATTATTATCCTCAAGGAGGTGTGTTCTCCCTAACATCCCGATTGGTGGATAAATGGTTGACTTCCAACTTTGGCCCAACTCTCTTCTCTTTGAAGTTACTTGTGATGGTAGGAAAAGTGGTCAGTTTTCCCTATATATGCATGTAGAGGGATATAATTGATTGTGGCTAATCACACACATATATTTTGGATATATATTCTTATGGACTACTATATGTGTAATGTGTATAGGCTATGATAGTTTGAGGATCCTTACTCGGTGTATAGGCTATAATCGATTGAGGTTTAATGCTCAACATAAGATACACATTATGTGAGCTACGGTGGCTCCGAAAAACATCCTGGTTACATTGGTTATGTGGACATAGTGGTTATTTTTTCCGAAGTTTCATGTTGGGGTGCCATGCCCAGGTGTATGTGGGAAATCCTTTTTTGGAGAGAGATGGATTAGGAAGTGCGACATTGGGGAAAAACGGGAAACTGTTGGGGAAGTAAAAACAAGGTACCCTTGATATTAATTTTTATATTATATACTCTTGTATGTGATACTTGGTGAGAGTATCCATGGTGAGGTTGTGATCTTAGTACACGTGTTTAGGTGACGAGTTAGTTTCAGTTGTTGTTCACTGTGCTTTAGCATGATTTCTTCACATTTTCACACGAGGCTATAGGGAGGATCCTACTAAGTATACTATTATACTCACACTACATATATAAAAACTTTTTTTAGGTCACATGGAGCAGGTTGGAGATCAGGCAGGTTACTAGTATCTTGGGGTTGTAGGAGCTGTACGGGCTCCGTAGTTGCTGCAGTTTTTACAATACTTTGGTACATGTAGTTTTCCATTTCAGTTGTAGTAGTTCTTACAAGACTTTTCATATGTGTAGTTGGGATTAATTTTATATTGTAGTCTAATTTGGAGTTGGTAGGTGTCTATCATATCTCTCTTTTTTTCACGTGTTCTCTTAAAGGGTAATGCCTCCCATTTTGTGTGTTTACTATACCCTCAGTGCTAGTCGCCAACCTAGGGCCTACTAGAGGTGGGACTCAGGGGTCACTATCTACCTTCTCACATTGCCTACCTAGAAGGGTTAATCCATGAGGGGAGGGAGTCATGAAAACGTGGTATTAGTGGTCATGTTGAGGGATATGATGGAGTTTGGTGTTAGGAACAGGTGAGGGTTCGTGGGTTGGACGGGAAAAATGTTAGTAAAGTTGAGAATGCGATGTAAATATTAAAGACTAGTTGAGACATAGGTGTTCGGGGACCCTAGTGATATAATTCATGTGCCATTAAATTTACATTAGATACTATAAAAAGTGATACTAGTTGCAAGGTAGATAAATAAGAAAGAATCATGCATCATTCTTCTTTGGGAGTTTTTTTTGAATAAGTAGACCTTGGGATAAGTTAACTTTGAATGAAAAAAACCAATTAATTAATTAATGTTGAGTCTTCAATGTTCCATGTTTAGGAGATTTAACTATTTTTTTAGCTATTTCTCTAGTTAAATATCCTCATTGTATTCACATATAATATGTCTAGAAGGATGTGCCAGCAGATCATCGTAGGGTAATGGTTGATGATAATGACACAAAGAGGAGGATACTCCTAGAGTTTCAGCACCAGAGTCTAAAAAAGTACAAGGAATCCATTTCAGATTCAGTCATAGAGGTCTAGTTGGAGGAGGCCGATATAGCATTCAGTTTGATCCATGATCATATGGTGCACTAGGTGTCTTTGGTTGTGATGATGTTGTGTGGGACATTGAGACAATGGTGGTTCGTATTCCATGGGGATCGTGAGGAGTTGGAGATCTCGTAGGAGGAGTTTCGAGACAAGATCAGAGCTGAGTTTCATTAATTTACCATGAAGTTGTATACTCTCTAGGATCTACTTACCCTTCGACAGGGTAGCTCTTATTTTTAAGAGTTTGGAATCATTTTCATGATCCTTTTATGATATGCTTCTGAACATTTCCTGATGAGGAGGCTAGGGAGAGGCATTTTCGAGGAGGATTTTCATCCAGAGTTCTAGTGAAAGGTCACCCAATTTATGTGGAAGACATATCGTGAGGTGCTAGTGAGGGTAGAGGTCATTGAGAGGATGTTATCCATAATCAGATCATAATGAGAGTGAAATAATTATTTTTACTCATGAAACAGAGCAGTGGTCTAAGGTTACTGGCTTTCAGTGCTGAAGTGTTTTCATTCGTCCAGGGTAGGTCCCAGCCTTCAGCATCTCATTTAATCAGGGGAGGTGGCTCTTAGAACTATTACAAGGGATTAGGTGCTTGTTTTTCTTATGGAGGAAAAGATCATCATTAGGTAAAGTACCCTACGTTTTAGAAAAGTCATCGTGCACCAGGTGTTCTGCTCCAGGTTCCTCTATTGAGGTAGTTCCAGCCGAGGTAGCAGTAGCTAGTTAAACCAATGTTGGTTCATCATTGAATAGATAGGTTGGGTATAGGACAACCCCATCATGCTCCCCATCTTCATAACGTAGTGTGTGACAATGGTGGTGGTCATATTCGGGGTCAGAGAGGTCGTGGAGCAGGTCATAGTTAGCTTCATTCATTAGTGTTTCCAGCCCAAGGTGATCCACACATTGTTTGAGGTACCCTTGTCTTATTTTCTACTTGGGTTTATGCATTGTTTGATTTAGGAGAAACACACTCATTCATATCACATTCCATTGTCCATGTTTTGGGACTTGTGGTAGAGAGGCTAACAATGCCCTTGGAATTGACTATTCTAATTGTATGTCGAGCTAACTTGTTTGAAGTATGTAGAGACTATGAGCTATTGTTGGAGCAGCACCGCTCTTGATGAAATTTCCTATGATTACAGATACAACCAAATGATTCCATCCTCTACATAACTTATTTGAAATTTTAATAGGATATTTTGGATTTATTTTGGAGGAAGGCAGTGTTCTTGGGTGATGATTAAGATCCAAAGGTATTTGTTGGCGAGAAAGACCCTTGTATGGGTTAGAGGCATATTCCTTGTCATCCTTGAATGATGATAAGATTCTGTTTTCATCGAAGGTTTAGTACTTGGCATTTCCCATGGTCATACAAGATTACCCCTGATGTATTTATAGAAGAGGTTGTAGCATTGCCCCCTCTAAAATATACACTACCACAAAAAAAGTATATCTTAGCGCCATCCTTTATCATCGCTAATGAAAAAGCACTTATAAAGGGGGGTACCTTTTTTAGCATTGATAAAGGTACCCCCTTTATCAGCGATTTTTTTAGTAGTGATGATAAAGGGAGCCTTTATCAGCACTTTTTATAAAAGCGCTGATAAATGATCGACTTAAAAAAAATAATTTAAAAAATATTAATATATTAATATATAAATATATTTATATTGATATAAATATAATATATAAGTTTTAAATATATTTTAGATTATTATAAATATACCTTAACAATTAAAATTATTAATATAGAAGATATTTAGTGTAAATGGCATATAAAAAATTAATAAAATATTTTTAATTAATAATTTGCTAGTTATTATGGTGGAATAGTCATTTCATAACAATTTGAAGACCCAAAAAATCAAAAAAATAAAAAAATACCCAAAATATGCTGAAAACGCAACTTGAACTTCAAACGACAATAAATTTTGATCCGGGTGTTTGTTTGAGCTCTACCATATATCGAATTGAAGCTTGTGACAAGCCCCACACCTATGTCATCTTGATGGACCCCTTCTAAGGTTTTTTTGAGGCCAAAAAATGCCCAGAAGGCCTCCAAAACTTTGTTTTTAGTCGGGATACCCCGGTTTTTTAATATTTTGTGGATTTTCAGCCTCATTTAAGGGGATGAATTTATTCCAAGGTGTCACATTCGTATTGAAATTATGTCTTTGATATTTTATAGTTTTTTAAAATGCACTACTATTTATAATCAAATATATTACTATAAGTAGATATTTTTTATATATTCACACTTAAAAATTTAATTTTTTAAATAAATAATTAAACATATTTACATATAAAATATATTAGCTTTATCTAAATTATAACTAATATCTATTTATTTAAAATTCCAATATATGAATATTTATATAACTATATATTTATATAATTATATATATATTAATATTACTATATATATATTAATATAACTATAAATATATATATTTACAGATACATGGTACTATTATATTTAATGAGTAGTATAGGATTGGTTCCCCTTACTCGATAGAGGGTCATCAGGTTCCACGAATCATGGTGCATCAAGAACACCATTTTCGTTTCAATTTTCATCCAACTCCCACTTTACCATACTTATGTCGTGATGGATTATATGAAATTTTTGTTTCCAATATATTATATTTACCTAAATAATAACTAAATTCTATATTTTAAAATACCAATATATGAATATTTAAATAACTATATATTAATATAACTATATATATATTAATATAACATTATATATTAATATAACTATATATATTATTATAAATATATATTACTATACGAATAAATAGAACTATATAAATATATAAATAAATAGATATATCATATATAAGAGAACAAATCAATATAGGGGACTGGAAATGGCTTCAGGGGCACAAGGGGGAGGTCTCGAGATCAAATCTGGGTGGGGACTGGGGAGCGTGCGCAAGGTGAATTTAAGGGCATAGTTCTGATAAAGGTTGTGTATAGCACTGATAAAGGGTGGAGTCGGTGTGAGTGGGTGCTGGAGGTGCGGGAAAGTGGTGATAAACTGGGGGATTAAGGGCTGTAAAAAGCCCCCCTGAGATCGGCATGATTTTTTTTAAATTTTTTAATGTTTTTTTAGTTTTATCAGCACTAAAAAAAGCGCGGATAAAAGGGTTCTTTATCATCGCTTTCTGGAGCACTAATAAAGGCTACCACCCTGTTATCTTATACGGCTTTAACAACGCTTTTCTAGTGCTGTTAATGGCCATTTTTAGCGCTGATAAAAGGGGTATTTGTAGTAGTGGAGATTGAGTTTGGGGACGAGATACAGTTATTGGTATTTCCTATCTCTTTGTATCCATATAGGATGGCCCCTTCGGAGTTATGAGAACTACATATACAGCTTGATGGACTATTATAGTGCAGTTTTAGTCTGCCAAGTGTGTCACTATGGGGCACACCAGTTTGTTTTGTATAGAAGGATGATGATAGTTTTCATTTTTGCATCAATTATTGTCGCATAAACAAAGTGATATTGAAGAATAAATATCCTCTTCCATAGATTTATGATTTATTTGAACAACTGGAGGGTGAAAGTTGGTTCTCAAAGGTCGACTTGGTGTTAGGATATCATTAGATGTGTGTGAAGGATGAAGATATCCGGAAGACAACTTGTTGTTGTATTCATGGGCATTATGAGTACATTGTAATGTTGTTTGGTGTGACTAATGCTCTAGCTATTATCTTGTGACTTAATAACACTATGTTTTGTGAGTTCATTGATAAGATATTGGTGGTTTTAATCAATGAAATACTTGTGTACTCTTCATCTGAGGAGGAGCACGCAGAGTACCTACACACCATTTCGGGAGTTCTTTGTCGACAAAAAAATTTTTGGAAGTTTTCTAAGTGCGTGTTTTGGGCTCAAGAAGTCCTTTTATTAGTGCATGTTGTATCCCGGTAGGGAGTTGTTGTGGATCTGTCAATGATTGAAGCATTTGTGTCTTGGGAAGACCCCAAGACAGTGGTATTGGTGGGAAGATTCTATGGTATCGCAGGCTATTACAGGATATTCATAACTGATTTCTCTCAGGTTGCGACTCCTCTGACGATATTCATCAGTTAGGACCAAGCCATCATATAGACTGATCAATGATAGACATCGTTTGAGTTTTATAAATAGATGATGGAAATTTTTCTAGTTCTTTTTCTGCCTGTTGAGGGAGTTTAATTTGATATTTTATGCAATGATGTGCATCTGGGGTTAGGATTTGTTTTGATGCAATAGAGATCATTCGATTCTTATGGGTCTTGGAAGTTGTTCCACCATGAATGTAACTATTCCACCCATGATCTTGAGTTGGTGTTCGTGTTGTTTTATTTTCTGTCATGTAGAAATTATCTCTTTGATGATTACTTTGTGGTCTTTCACCGATTATAAGAGTATGATGTATGTTTTCTTCCAGCATGACATGAACTTGTGACAACATCAGTGGATGGTTCTTATAGGAATATGACTTTGAAATATCATATACACTTGTAAAGTGGATTTTCGTAGCTAGTGCAATGAGAAGGATTCCACGTAGTGATGTAGTGCATGTATATAGTTATTTCTGAAGAGTGATGAAAGAAATTTTTTCATTACATCCCAATATGGGAGATGCTGGGGGAAGACGTTGACTTTTTCAGATGATGGTGTAGTCATATCTGGTGAAAAATGTGGAAGATTCTGAGCTAGGGGATCTAGAGGTGGAGGTTTGGGGAGACTGAATTATTTTGGGTGAGGCCCCTAATGGTTGGGTTGAGGATGAAAAACACCGAGTGTTGAATTAAGGAAGGATAATATGTTTTTTTGGAGATGTGTGAGATTTTTTAAGAGAGTTCCATAGTTCACAATTATCAGTACATCCTAGAGTGAAAAATATGTACCGAGCTTTTAGGAGTTAGTTTTTGTGGCCTTGGTAGAAGTATGAAGTTGTGGATTTTGTGTCTCAATGTTTGGATTTTCAGAAGGTGAAGGTCAAGCAATATTTCCCTGGTGATTTTCTCTAGCAATTAGATATTCCTCGGTGAAAGTTTGATGACATCTCAATAGACTTTGTTACTAGTTTACCTCGAGCTCTGGGAAGAAACATTACTATTTGGGTGGTAGTGGATCATTTCACAAAATTATCCCACTTCATAATGATGAAGGAGTCGAGCATATTGTATGTTTTGTTGAGGTAGTATCTAAAAGAGGTTGTGAGACTCCCCTGAGTTCCAAGTATGATCATTACTTCTCGAGATCCTAGTTTTACCTCTAGGGTGTGGAGAGGTCATCATCATGCTATTGCCTACCAACTATTCCTTAACACTAATTTTCATCCATAGATAGATGGTTAGAGAGAGTGGACCATCCAAAATCTTAGAGACATGTTGCACTCTTGTGTCTATGATTTTGAAGGTTCATGTATGAGGCACTTACCCTTGGTGGAGTTCCCTTATAATTTTTTTTCAATCCACCACAAGTATGGAGACGTTTTAATCTTTGTGTGGATGACCTTTCTATACTCTATTGTGCTAGTCTAGGGTCAAAGAGTTAGCAATTATTAGACCAAAACTAGTGCAGAATATGAGAGATATAGTTTAGTTTATTCTTGAGAGGATAAAATCAGCCAAAGATTTTCATAAATCGTATGTCGGTCAGAGGAGGGGACCTTTAGTGATTGATGTTGGTGATCGTGTTTTTTTAAGGTGACTCCCCGTCATGGGTAGTGAATGTTTGGTTGTGGGAGTAATATTTCTCCACATAATTTTTGGCCCTTTGAGGTATTGGATCATGTTGGATCCATGTAATATCGAGTATCACTTCCCCCAAGAGATGAGGTAGATGCAAGTTGTTTTTAATGTGTCATAGATCCATCGCTATGTTCATGATGACTCTCATGTCATCAATTGGGGACATAACATTGTGGATGACGATGTAACCTTTAAGGAGCGGCTTGTGGAGGTCAAAGACCGGAAAGATAAGGTGTTTCACAGTGATAATATCCCCTTGCTTTAGGTATTGTGGAAATATGGTGGTGTGGAAGATAGTACATAGGAATTTGAGTCACATATACATGCTCATTACCTAGAGTTGTTTGATGTTTAACTCTTTTCAAGTAACTATGTTCTCTTTGTGGTTATAGAAATTTTGTGTTTATGAGAAGGATTTCATTTGTTGATTCTTATGTATTACTCTCTTTTGAAAGGTATCTCGATGGGTGGTTGTTCGAACCCCTTTTTTATATCCATTTAGGTTGGTTTTAAATCCTCAAGGATGATAATATTTTGAGATGTATCTAATGTAATTTCCTGAACCTCTCTGGTAAATGTTGTTCCTGAAATCTTGTGTTTGAGGTGTTCTGGGAGGTCAAGGTGAATTATCCCCAACACATTTCCAAATTCCTAGTTCTTTGAATAGTGTTTCTAGTTCTGATAATAGTGTCATCGGTGAGACAAATGTGAATAGTGTCATCGGTGAGTCATTTTGTGAATAGTTCCATCAGTGTCAGTGAGTCATTTTGTGAACAGTTCGATTAGTGTCGGTGAGTCATTTGTTGAATAGTGTCATCAGCATTGGTGAGACAGATGTGGATAGTGTTTCCAGCATATTTAGGTTTATATTGTTTCCAACTTCATAATGTTTCTCCCCTTTGACATTTTCTTTGATGTGAAATACATTCAAGGCCATTTTTAAAGGGATTTAAAGCCAATTATAAATCCATAAATCTTATATTTTATCCAATGGATTGAGACAATTTTACTTTGTCAAACCATATGGTTTAATGTTCTCCTCTTTTAATGGAAAATACAGTGTATCATAAACTGTTGGTCCATTAAATCTTCTAAAGAGAAAGATACATTCCTCCCATGTTCTTCCTTCTTCTTCCCCGGTTCGAGACACTAGAACCATTTCCTATTCCCATAGGAGTGGTGTGATAAAACCTTAATCCCTAGATCAATTCCCCTTAATGTTTCATCATATTGCATGCACACCCCCTATTTGGGTGCAAGAAGTAAGTGTCAATCTCTCACTGATAGAAGGTATGATCTACCTCCTTTCTTGGGTTTTCATTAATCCTTATTCTCCCATTTCTCCTTTACATGTTATGGTGCATGGTCTCCATGTTCCTCATGGGGATTTCATGGGTCTTGGTTGGTGTGTTCATGCCACATCTTAATCAGGTGGATGAAGTTGTTAGGGGGGAGGTGATCGTGATTGGTTTCATGGATCATTTTCATGTAAAGAACATCAATAACCTTTTGAGGAAGGTTATTTGTTCCTTCGATATTCCACTATGTAAAACTATAGAGTTAGCATGTTTTAGACCATGGGATCACAATGGAATTGACATAATAAATATTTTAACTAGATAAATAAATTTATATCTATCATATGTTATTGCCTATTGTTTTGATAGGTAGTGTGATATCTATGATTTTATTGTATAAATTTTTATTCTTGAAAGAAATTAGCAATGAATGTAAACTTGGAATAATTGTAAATTATTTATCAAAGATAAAGTGGTATGTAAATTAATGTGGTCATTGTTGTTGTAATTTTATGTCAATAAATTTTATGTAGTATGAATTTTTAATTGATTTTTGATAGATATTATAGATTTATATTCAATTTTACCATAGTTGGAACCTATAAATAATATATTGGTTAATTAAAAAGGGATTAAAGGACCAGATTTTTGATAGAAAATATAACATTTTGTAGGGTTCTGAGTTACCCTCTTGCTTGTACGTCCGAGTTCCTTGTGCTTTGGAGCCTTGTGTGCTCTTTATGTTTGATGGTTGGATGCCTTATTTATGGGTAAGGAGCCCAATTAATATGATGTTTGTTTTTTACTACTTTTTATTTGATGTGATCCTGGATGGATATTGTGGTATTTGGGGGAAGGGAGGCCCATTGGTTGTGGAAGACGGTGATGCCTTGAGTGGAAAGATTGAGCAGTTTATGTATGTGGGTTTCGGGGAGGTCAAAGAGATGATGAATCAGGTTGGATGAGAATGTTTTGATGTATGCGGAATATTACTGGTTGTTTATGTCCATTACTTTCCCCCCAGATCAAGGAAGTTGGCCTTTCTTACCCTCCTTCCAAAAAGGGGCAATGATTCACAGGGTATGCAACATGCATTATGTTTTTATCTTCTCGGGGGAGGATGTGTCTATTCTCATTCTATAGGTGGGAAAGACTTGATGGGTAGTTCATCTACTCACCATGTTGACCCCCGGTGTTTGGTATCTTAGTTTTGTATTTTCTAGAATTTCTTGAATTACAGGAAGTTATAATTTTGTTAATAAATGATAGAATAAGTGATGTTGATCCAATAGGGTTTGAGCCTACTTGGATGAAATGTTGAGGTTATGTTTCTGAGGAACTGTGGACTTGGTTTCGCTATGAATTGAGGGAAATGAACATTTTTTTTATTCTAATAAAATGAATATTAGAATTTTTAATTTTTATTTAATGTTTAAGGAATTAATTAATGTAAAGTGAAACTGATTAAAAGGGATATGATAATTTAATAAACCTCTTTAAATGGTTGTCTTCTTATAGGCTATCTATCCTTAATAGTGGAAGTCAGGAGTCTGAGAGACATTAGCTGTAGGTGTGTCTAAGACTAGGTTTTTCTTATATTTTGGTTGTGATCTATATTATATCTTTTAATTTTTGTGTTTCTATATGCTACCCCACCCTATCAGTTAGGGTGTCTGACACCCTGTGGATTCTGAGCCTTGGGAAGGGGTTTTTTCCCCAACATCCCGGTGGGAGGATGGTTGGCTAACTTCCCCCTTTTTCCTCGGTATCTTCTCTAGGTAGTTACATGGGCAGTTAGGAACAACAGATAATTTTTCCCATATTTGTGTGTAGAGGGATGTAAAGGCTTGTGGTTATTCACACACATATAATCTAGATATAGTTTCCTATGTACTTCTATAGGTATAGTGTGAATACACTGTGATTTCTTGAGGATCTTTACTTGGTGTATGGGATAAAATGGATTGAGGATTATTTCCAAGCACGTGATACTCGTTATGCGACCTTTGGTAGCTCCTAGAAATGACCTGGTAACTTTTGTTATGTAAACGTGGTGTTTTTGATGCATGAGGTGCATGTTGTGGTGTTACGCCTAGGTGTCTACGTGAAAGCCTTTTTGGAGAGAGATGGATTAGGACGTGCGACATTGGGGAAAAGAGGAAAATGTGTGGGGAAGTAGTAGTGGGGAACCCTTGAAATTATATATTATATTATATACTCTTGTATACGATACATGGTGAAAGTATCCATGGTGAGGCTTGGAACATAATATAACAGTGTGGTGATGATTTTGATTCACTTGTTGTTCACTTTTCTTTAACCTGATTTCTTTACTTTTGCAAGAGAGGCTTTGTGGAGGATCATATTGAGTATACTGTTATAATCACCCTACGTATATATAAACTATTATTTCAGGTCACATGGATCAGGATGGAGATTAGGCTGGTTACTACAAGCTTCTGGTTGTAGGAGCTGTCTGGGCATCAGGGTATCTTCTTTTTTTTACATTCCATTGGTACTTGATGTTTTACCTTTTACAGGAATTATTTCTTGAATGATATTAAATATGTATATATGTGATTTATTTTATATTGTATTCTGATTTGGGGTAGGATTGTATATTTATTATCTCTCTCTTTCAACTGTGTTCTCTTAGAGGGTAATTCCTCGAATTTGTGTGTTTACTAAGACCTCAATAGTAGTCACCAATCCAGTGCCCCCTGGAGGTGGGACTCGGAGGACACTATCATTCTTCTCACATGTTTGGCCTAGGATGGTACATCTTGTGTGGAGGGGTCATGAAAAATATGGTATGACATTTCAATATGCCTTTATTGTAATCCCATATCAGAAAAAGTGTTAATAAAACATCCAATTTAGAAGATTGAAAGTGAAGTGAAATGGTCACCCGAGATAACACATAAGAGGGTACCATGTAGGAAAACATGGATATGGAAGAAAAAAGAATTGTCATGTTTTAATGTAGATTGATAGAAAACATTATTTTGGGAAAGTTAACAATTAGAAAACCACAAAATTTTGATGGGTTAAATGATCATTTATTTCGCAGTAGGAAAAGTAAATGGAAAACATTTTTATTTAAGATCCACTTCATAAATTTGATGATTTATTTTAATAATTGGATTAATAACATAAGAAAATATAATTAATTTAAAACTATTGTTTAATTATTTAATAAATATCTACAACAAACTGATCTTCTCTCCAAACAATGAGTATTAAAGATGACATACTCACAACGGAAGCACAAGAATCAACTTCTTGATAATAAAATAATCCAAAAAAGATAAACTACATATTTCACGTGTCTTTAGACAAAAAAACAATACCAAAATGGTTTGTACAAGATTAGATAATCCACAAAAAATAATCATTTATAAAAATAAATACTACTCTAATTCTCCAAAATTTATTAAATAATACGCAATGTACAACAAAACCATTCAACAAATAATTTCTATATTTTTTCTAAAAAATAATCCAAACTAAGTTTGAACCCCAAAATTTAAAAGGGTTTGATAACATATTCGTCCAAGATAAATTTTATCATTTATCCCCAAATAACATCAACAACTCTTAATGGATCATACGAAAAATTAATTTCCAAAATCACATATTCTCTAAGATTGGTTAATCATTTCCATAAATAACTCATATCGCCAGATGTCAACAATAGAAAAATAGATTCTTCAAAATTAAAATTTGACCATTAATTCTCAAAATAAATCCCAAATAACATTATTTTATTTAGGCATATAGTGTCCCCAAAATAAAAAACATATTCCAAAGTAATAATTATCACTTAATCACAAAATTAGTTTCCTATAATGAACATATCCATAAGTTCCCAAAATCAACTTATTCTTAATCCATAAAATCATTTAACTAATGATAATAATTCTTAATAACCTAGGACTTATTCTAGGCCAGTGGTAGGTGATGTGACCTTACCGCCCTTCAGTTGTGGGTTCGATTCCCATGGCCTTTTCAGACACAACGCGTTGTCACCCATCTTGCGAGTTGTCCATTTTTATACAACATAAAATTAACCTAACATGTTTAAATATCAATGGTTGTCTTATATCTCTAATATTCATCCCAACTCATAACTAACTCAACATATTAATTCAGTAAGTCTTATATATATTGACATTTTTTTATTTCACCCCAATATGATAAAATAAAATTACTAGCAATAGAAAGTCATAATTCCTTGATCATGGTGTTCACCTGGTTTTATCTTCATCTTGTTCACGTTGATAAGAGGAACACGAATTGTTAAAATGATTTAGAGAATCATTAATATCATTGTCTTACTTAATCCAAATACACCTTGTACAACATGGGTTATATGGGTGTTCATTAAAAAAATAGTTTCAAAAAATAATCATGTACGACATAAAATTTCAAAACATATGATATAACATGTTTTTTATAAAACAATAAAACTGAGTTTGAGTTAAAAAATAAAATCAATGGTAATTTTAAAATACCACAAGTACGTGCTAAAGGAATATATTTTAAAATCAAATATAAATTGGTTACACAAGGGTCTCCTTCCTCAGCACCTTTTTCGAAATCATAATATGCTTCAAAATCTTAACATAAGGTAAAATATTTCAAAATTATTTGATGATGTTTACCTTTTTAAAAATATGAGAATATTAAGAAAATAAGATTTGATTAAATACAACCCATAATACATGATGGTATCGATGTATAATGGAGGTTTTTCATATCTCAAAAAACTGCGTGCAAGGGATTTGTATGTTTGAAAAATATTCAAAATCATCCAGAGATGACATTGCAATAATTATAGAAAGAATGTTACCAAGAAGAGATATGAGTGTTGTTTTAGATCCTCCTCCCTCCATTTTTAATAGAATATACTTCATCTAAAAAAGTTACATAACAATGAATTAACTAAAATAATTGAAATATAGACTTACCATGTGGTTATCCAAAACTTATAATCCTTAAAGTTGTTTAAACCTTACCTTTGATACTATCTATAAGGCCCTGACCTTAAGCATTACATAATCTTCAGTTATGTTAATAATTTGAATTTTAATCGAATTGAGGATCTTTTTAGGTTTATAATATTAGATAATTCTGCTATAACTATTACAAAAGTGTTCTAAACAATATATGTGGACAGTTACACTTAGTATCCAATTTTTCCACCAATTTAAACCCTTTCTACAAAACATGATTTATTTTTCTTGATAAAAATCTTATCGACTACTTCTTTTCTCTTACCCATCCATATATCTAGTGAAAAACATTCAAAAATATATCTATGAAAATAAAAATATCATTAAGGGATATAAAATAAGGAATGTAACCAATAGTCCATGAATATTTAAAACCCATGAAAACATTTTTACAAAACCATACTTCTCACCCATTAATCGTAAACTATTTATCTTAAATCATGTAATCATAATATTCCTAAAAAACCTAATAGAAATCATTAAAAAAAGGTAACTTTTGGAATCCATATCTTACATACATTATTGTTTTCATAGCTACATGGGGAGTAACATTCATTGTTATGTTTGGAATACCCATCACAATATAATCCCTAAATCTCTTAGGAGAAATTATTTCATTTACCTTCTTTACATTACCCAATTCATTGGAGGGATATCACTGGATCACCCACCCTCAGTTTATTACAGAACGACCCATATACATAGAAAATTCCCAAGAACCAAAACATAATCATAATACATGAACCATACATAAATGAAAAAATTAAAATTTCTATATTGCAATCATTAGATATCATTTAAAGATATTGTTATAATTAATTAATTCTAAAAAATATATTTAATATATTTAAAAAGAATATTTTTTCATAAAAGTGTCCCATACCAATTTGAAACATTAAAAGAAATTATCATTTTAAAATAGTAAGTTCTATATAAACAAATACTTAAAAGCATTTTTAAATATTCATATTATTGATAATGATTTATAAGAATAATTATTTAAAACATTTAAAATGATGTTCATGTTAAAGAGACCCTTACCAATTTAGAAATACCTAAAAATTTAATAAAACAAATTAAAAAAACATATAATATCATTATAATAAGGATATTCATTATATAATATGTAAAAGGGTAGTATAAACACCATTAAAAAGTTAATTAGTGCATAAGAGCACATAAGTCGCAATGGAATGTAAATTGAGACGAAATCCAATACAAAGATAGTATATTTAGATTAAGGATAAATCAATGAAATAATTATGTGTAAAAAATGTAAATACACCCAATATAAAGGGATATTCAATGTAAAACAATTTGAGTTTATTCACACATATTATTGGAAAAATAAAACCAATGACATCGATATTTAACTCAATGAAATGAGATTGAGTGAAGATTTCCTTTACCATGAGTCTGATTCATCACATACTGTCATTCTGTTCCTGAATAATAAACTTAATATAATTTATACATTTATGATATCCTTTTTCATGTTTATTATTTCATTTATATCAGTTATTACCATGTTAAAAAAATTATATAATTATTTAAGTTCATATCTGATGTGTTGTCGACATTTGGTACATGAGTCGAAAATGATCTTGTTTTGATATAAATTTACCACATAGTTAAAATAAAATCATCACATAAACAAAATTTATGATTTAAATATCATATATACCCCTTATATATGTATTTTTAATATCCATAATATTTGGAGATAAGAAATGTAATTCACAATTCATATAGATGGTAGGTCGTTCGTAGGCATGAATGCTACATTCATTTCTTTTTCATATTAAAAGAATAAAAATAAAAATATATAAATTTTTATTATAATATAAATATTATATTTATTTCATGTATGAATCATAGGTTTAATAAATCCATCCTTTATATGTTCCATGTATAGTGGGACGTCATTTTGAGGGGCAGTAGTCCATATTTCCTTAAACAAAATTATTGTATTTACACAACATAGAAAGAATAAAGGTATGTTAAAAATAAAAATTAAAGAATAATGGAGATAATATAAATATAATATATATCGTATATAAATACAGTTTCATCATAATATCTTCAATGAGAGGTTTTAGGTGAAAATTGATCAATCATAATTTCATAAGGTAGTTGTTCGCTGTAAATAGTATCAATATGTTTTATAGCCATTAGATGGAGGCGTGTGTAAGTGTAGGTTAAATAATATCATAAAAAATAGAATTATGTTGAGGATAATGTTTTTTATATAAAATAATGGAATAAAGAGTGGTTAGGGGTGGATAAGTAAAATAAAGGAAAGGAGCTCAAGAGGGGATGTTGCCTCTAAATCGGGTAACTACTTTTGACTTGAGACAAAACTATTTATTTAATTGCATTATGACCATGGTAAGGATTTTAAGAGTATGTTAGTAATATTGGGATCTTAATTAAGAAGAGTTTTGAAGATATAAGAGGCCTGAGAGGTGTGATTCTGTGGGTAGAAGTGGTGGCTTTTTATATGAGGTAGGAGGGGCTGTTTAGGAATGTATTGAAATATTAATTTATTATAAGTTTATATTAAAATTATAATTATTCAAAAGTAATATATTTATAGTATAAGATGAGGTGGATCAAAAAAATCTCAACCAATAAGTTTGAAATAAGTTTAGGATACAAAATTAAACTTATCTATTGGATTTTACCCTTAGTTAAAAACCATAACTCTTACGTTTTCTTCTTGTATTTTCATAATATATGGTTACTATAGCTACTATAAAATGAAAAGTGAATCACAAGTGAATAATTAAATAAATTTATTAAATTTTATAGGTTATTTGGCCTAATATTATATTTTTATGACTATTTTATCATTTAATAAAATAGCTTTTGTTTTAAAAACACATTTATGTCAATTTTGACACTATTTAGTAAATTATTTTTATTATATTCATAATAACTTGAATAATTCGATGAAAATGAATTAACACATCCCTCACCAGTTAATTTCATTAAAAATTAATTGTATAACATGAAAATATTAAAATTAAAATTATTTTAATATTTATAATATCATTTATTTGAATATGTCATTAACAACGTAATCATTTAATCATCATTGTGTCATCAATACGTTTTTCTTATTTAATGTCTAAAATTTATAAATAAAATACCATGATGTAGGAAATATTTTTATATTTGTAATTAATATTTATAGTCCAATATTTAATTTATTCAAACCAAATTAAAATTGTTTTATTCATGAGATATATGTTTATGTAATATTTCCCATTTCATTAAATTAAATATTATAAAAGGTCATTATCACACCAATGAGGCTAAATGGGGTCCTAAAATTGACCCAAGTATGCCCATGGTCGGGAAAATATCATCAAATAGGATTACAAAAAGTATTCGTGTAGTTTTAAATTATTATAATATTATTTTCTTACTTTTATTTACTTGATTTATCTTTTAACCATTGTAAATAAAAATTATTAATCAAGTTGTCATTAATAAAGCTAAAAAATAAAAGGGACCAATTTACACAATTTGAACCTTCCGATTCTAAATATGGAATCCATTTTACCATATTAAATACTCATAATAAAAAAATTAATTGAAAATTAATTCCACTATTAAAATAAGAAAGCGTGTTTTTAAAGGATAAAATAGTGCAAAATATTGAAATTTTTTTAAATATAAATTCAGTATATAATTAATACCAGTTCCCTAATTTTTAATAAATTATAAAATATTATTCTATTAACACATTAAAACTATAAAATAATATGATTCATACATATAAATTATCTTCATGGAATTTGTTTTTCATTTAAATATTTTCATATTTTTGCTATTCATTAAAACATGATTGTTATCAGAAAAATATAAAAAATTCATCTAAGGTAAATTTTGATGTCTTTATTGTAAATAAGAAGTTTTCTTTCAAATAGAACATATAAAGGTGTCAAAAAAAATTTATAATGGTCTTGCCATCAAAATGTTGTAAAGCTGCATTTTTAGAAAAAAAACATCTTTTATCTAAAAAATAGGATTTTTCTTATATCATAACTTGAAAAAATATAAGATGAAATTAAATAATTACATCTAATATATAAAATAAATTTTTCATTAAATAAAAATACATAAAGAGTGAAATGATCTTATAAACACAATTATTCTCTTTTAAAAAAGTCATTATAAAAATTCATCAATTATATTCAATTTGTTTTTATTTCCATTTATATTAAATTTTTTAACCAATGAGTCATTATTTAAACATGTTTAAACTATATTTTCATAATGTATTTGATACTATTCATTCCCACAATTCCATCGACATGTTTATAATGATGACATTTATATAATAATATTTAGTCGTTCATTTATGCTCGATGTAGCGTATCATATATGCTATTGAACAATGTGTTTCTTACTTAAAACTTGGGATGTGACACTTAGTCTAATTGACCTTAATTATTACCCAATTCATTGGTTGGATAAATTGGTATCTCCCATTACATAATGATAATCATATGTATCAATTCCATAATATCAAAAAACATTCATTATATCATAACTCATGAAATTAAATATATTTCATTAAAATTTCATCATATAATTACCCATGAAAAAGATATGGGTTTCATAATCATTTCATTATTTCATTATAGAATAAACCAAGGGAAAATGGGATTTATAATAATTATATCCAGGTATAACCTATGGAAAAATAATGGGTTGCATAAAAATCATTTCATTATAAAAATAAACCCTTCAAAGAAATAATTAAAATGGTATCATGGGATTATATCCCTAAAAAACCATACGTAACCTCAAAGGATGTAATTTTATATTGATTATTATTTTGAATGAATAATCATTTGGAAAGTCTCTTTATGAAAATAAAAATTCTTTGAAAATAAATTTTCAAAATTGAACATTATAAAACATTTTTGAAATAATTTCCTTAGAAAATCAACATTAATTACTATTAAGAGATTATTTTAAAATAAATTTATACATTTCATGATTAAAATATCCTTTCCACATTAACTAAATCAATACATAATGAATTTTAAAAATAAATTTTATTTTAAAATCATTTATTTAAAATATAAAAATTTCAAATATATTAAAGAAAAAAATTTCATTGAATTGAAAATTTAATACCTGCAAAGGATTCCTGAAATAATTTAGTGGTCATAACATCATTAAATAATATTTCTGGCATGAATGTTAAAACAATTATTCTTTTCTTATTTCCTATAAAATCCAAATGGGAATCATTTGGGAAATAAAATGAAATTACAATTCAAAAAATATATAATTAAAACAAGGGTAAATTCAATTTTAGAAATAATGTAATAATAGTAAAAAAATTTGGAATTTTTTTAGAAATCCGGGTTTTGGATAAATATAGATTTCTGATCAAAGGATGAAATAGTGTTAGATTTTTATAAGAAAATTTTCTAAAATATTTTAGGTACCATATAGTGTAAAAATTGTACTATTAATATCAATAATAATATAATTATTATAATATTAATCAGTTTATTGAGATATTTATAAATGATATTTTATCATTAGACACATAATCATAATCAATCCTGAAGGGAAATTGGATTTTAACATAAAATTCTTTACCACTTTGGTAAATTTGAAACATGTGACCCATGAATGAATATCATTGAATGAAACATAAAATATCATGAGGATAAATAAATTCATTATATTAAAGGTTAATGATCTATATATACACCTTGTATAAGATTATAGGTTAACATAATCATATTCCTCAATAAATATAAATTAAAACAAATAATGCTTTGCCTATTTGGTAACTTTTTGAATTTAAAGCCCCGTGAAAGAGGGATCCTCAAATGAATATGTAAAGAACAATAATTTTAAGTATAATAATAAAACAAATAATGGTATGTATATACATCACAAAAAATAAAAATTTGGTGAATATGAAATATCTGTCTTAGAAAGTAGAATATAGACGAAAGTCCCTTTCCTCTTTGGTAATATCTAGAATCATAATACCCATTAAATAATAGAATAAAATGAAAAATTAAGTACACCTAAAATAATTAGATTCATAATATATAATTTCAAACTATTTTTATAAAAACTACAAAACATTAATGAATGGTGAATATGAAATAGTAATCCATGAAATAAAAGAGAGATTGTAAATCCCTTAACTCAAAGTCTCAACATCCCAGCGACATTTTTTGAACCTTCTATATATTAAATTTAATTCTATTATAAATATATTAAATGACACTAATTTTATATATCAAACCATATATAATTTACTTATTTCATTTTATTACACATTTATTAATAATTATTTATTTAATTCACATTTTGGTTAATAATGTCTATGTTTTTCATATATTTATTGATTTGTAATTTTTGGTCCTATTATGTGGATCTTTATTACATAATATACAGAATAATAATAATATAATTATTATCATTTTTATACATCAATTATACATTTAATACTAATCATGACATTTGGTTTTGAAAAAGCATGTTTGTTACGATTGTTGAGATGGTAGGTCGTACGTACGGAGGAGTAACATTTAAATTTTTCAATGATCAGTATAGAAAAGAGGTAATTAATGTTTTATAATAATATAGTGATAATAATATCATAATAAAAATATTATTCCCTTAAATATAAGTATACATAGCATCCATGTGGTGTGGTGATGAAAAGAGAAATTCACATCGCTTCATGAAGGTGGTAGTCCACACATACACAAAAGATGATATCATTTTTGAGTGAGTGAAAAGGACTGAAATAAAATGATATATTACCATTTAATAATAATAAATATTTCATTCATATAATAATTATTACATTTATATAGTATATATTTATTAAATTTGTTTTCATTATCTTTTATGTAATAATTTAGTGAAAATGAGTCATATCGCTTTGTGATGGTATAGTTCGCCATACACACGAGGGACATTATATTGTCCCCTAAAGATTGGTATGTAAAAAAGTTATATATGATATAATTAATTAAGAGGTATAATTATTTAATAAATTTCATATATATACATTATATAAATCTTCAAACCCAACCATGAGATGTGGTAATAGAAAAACGAATGACATTGGTTTGCAACGCGGTAGTCCAATGTCAACAAGAATGATTATTTGATATCAAATTTGGTTGAAGAGGATATGGTTTTATGTAATTAAATTAAATTAAAAACATATAATTATATTTAAGATACTATGTTCTCTATATCATTTTGGTTTAATAAGAACTAAAGGAGGTGTTGGAAGAAATAAAATAAAAATTATCATTGATGAACGATACATCTTCTTCCAGTATCCTCATTAAGATTGTAACAAAATCATTTAAAGGTAGGATTTATTAAAAAAATAAGTGTTTTAGTATTATATGATAGAATCTTGGTTTTTATTTGGGTAGTTCATGGTCTAACTAAATTTTTTGAGTGTTTGAAGTATAGAGGATAAGGTGTGGCCTTTTATAAGTGAGGTGAGTGACACACCTGTAATATTTTGAAATAAAATGTGTACCCATGTTTTTAACATTCAAAAAAGTATCCAAAATTGTCCATAATGAAACCCAAAATATATAAGGTCAAAAAAGTTAAGGAATTTTTGTGTTGTAAAATATTTTAGGTAATTTATAACCCGTATCTTCTTAGTTTAACCCATGTTAAATTAGTTTGTACCTTAACCATGATAAATAATAATTATTTTTTTACTATTAATTTTGATCAAAATATAATTTAAAATTATTATATAATATATTTTACACTATTTATATATATTTATCCCATTTTTTCAAATTCCATTCATATAAGTGTAGAATTTTAATTTTAAATTACTCCGACATATGCGATGATAAAGAGGGTTTTCAAAAAGAACATAAGCAAATGGTTATAATGTTTTTATATAAAAATCATTTTTAAAAATCTTCCAATTAACAAAATTGGATTAATAGATATATAATAGGTCATGTTTTACATTAAAACCAGTTACAAATAAAATTTATCTTTACATATAATTTAAACAAAAAGGAGATTTTAAATAAAAATTTACATTTCTTCTATGTTCATTAAAAAATGAAACTTTTTAGAAAAATCCAAAAACATTAACCTAATATAATTTATTTAATAATATTTTAAAAAATAAATTTTTTATTTAAAAATATTAGAAAATTTTAATGATTAAATTTTAAATAAGTTTACTAATAGAGAAAAATCTACTTTGAGAAAATAAATTTTAAGCATAAAATGGGATTTATTCTTATCTATTGTATAGAAAACATATAATAAGAATGTTATAAATTGGAAGGAATATATAATATATAAATTTCACTATAATAAATCACACAAATATTTTTGTTTAATATATTGATACAAAACCCTCATATAGGAATGAAAATAGTATTTTTTTTCAAAAAATAATCTCCTTTATTTTTCAAAGGTTTTTATTTTAATTTATAATTAGTCTGTCAAAAACGAATTAACAATATATACGTGTGAAAACCATATATTTTCATAATTTCGTTAATCCTACTCATAGACACAATTCTAATAGTTATTTGATAACTATTATATAAAATAATAACATTTTAATAGTAGTCATGTTTCATTTAAACTTGGTGTTGCATGTGTCACAAGCTAAACTTGATATTGAATGGAACATAAAAAAATATAGTAATTCATGTAACATAACATAAAACAAACTATGAATGTAATAGAAAATATTGAAAAGATTAAATTTATTTGAAAAATAAATATTTCACAAAATCTCAGGGTGTTACAATATGAGTTAATTTGTTCTCATAATCGTCCATGATAAAAATGTATATTACTATTCAAGTAGGTCTTTAAACTAACCCAATCATGAACTTATCAAAATTAATGGATGATTTGATATTCTTTATTTTTAGTATTATTATACTATAATAATAATTACATTATTTATTGTTCATTATTGTAATATATTAAAATTTTAATAGAGTAAAAGAATATGTAATTGATATGAAAATATTACATAATATGAAAAGAAATTCCCCTATTAATATTGTTTTCAATGGTTATGGTTTCAATAATCTATTATTTATAATTTTAATTATATAATATATGTTTTATATTTAAATAATTTAAATCAAGATAAAAACAAACATTTTAATCAATATAACCCTTTCTAGAAGCATCATGTAAATGTGGTGATGAAAAAGAAAATGTGTTGTTTATGGAGGTCGTAGTGTGATCACACACATAAGAAACGTCTTCATTTTATTAAATTGAATGGGATGATAATAGTTAATGGATATAAAATAAATTATATAAAAATTCTATATATTATTTCTACTAATGTCATTATATACATGTAGATGGATTTTTTTGGAGGTGGGTGGATGGGAATGATAAGGAAATTAATCTAAACGGGTGAGTAATACCTATATTGAGAATTTGAATCATCCCTATAAGTATCCTTTTGAAATGAGGGACTTGAGGAACTTTTTGATTAAAGGGGGTGAAAAATGTTTATATAAGATCTTGAATAATTAAATTGGTATGATTTTTCATTTTACTTTTTAACTACAAGCATGCTTTAAAGTTGGATAATGGGAGATCCTTTTATATGCGAAAATGAGGGACACATATTTTGAAATGAATTCTAGGTAATGGATACAAATGTTATTTCATGATAGTTACTTGAGTTAGGTGAAGAAATAATATATGTTAAATTTAGGTATGACTATCATACTTAACAAGGATATATATAAATTGTATTAGACCTTTTAATAGATAAAAATTTGAGAAACCTCAATTACCCATTTCAGACTTATTAATCTTAACTAAAAATTAATCAAGATAATTATTTTTCATAATAAAAATATTATATTATCATCATTAACAAATTTCAATGTGTGGTCAATTAATATTTTTAGTCCATATAACCTAATTATATTTCTAAATAGTAGAAAATTTAATTTTCAGTTAAAACATATGATATAGGAAAAATTGTTTTTATAGAAAAATACCTTTTATATATTAAGTGTTATAATTATTATTTACTATTAATTATTAATTTAATGGTTTTTTAATATTTTTTAATGTTACTAAATACTATATTTGATTCATATATTAATGTATATTAACAGAATTTTTTTAGATAAAAAATATATAACTCTTGTAAATTTTATTCCTTGAAAACTACCTCTTACCATTTATTGTGGAAATTAATCTTTAACCTAAAAAATTTATTTTTAGTGAAAAAATATATTATTGGAATTTTTATTTAAATTGGAAATTATGATTCCAAATATAAAATCCTTTTTAACAAATAAAATAAATATATATATATTTATATGAAAATTTTATTTTAACATTTGTACCCTTAAAACACATTTTTTTATAAAAATAAGAACAATCATCTATAGTAAATATTATTATTATTAATCCAAAAATATTTTTCATTGAGTAAAAATTTGAATTTTAAATATTTGGTAATTAAAAATTTTATTAAAATCATTAAATTTTAAATAGAAATAATCTTGTCATAAAATTTGTTAGGTCTATAAGGGGATTAGATACCCTGATAAGGGGGTGAATCAAGGTGTGGATATTATTATCTAAATTCTTCCTTTACTAATAGATCATTACCACTTTATTATATGGGTCACATTATTTGCACGTAAATGTTAGTGGTGATCATATTGATTCCTTGTCTATCTGATTATTATTCTTTGAATGTAACGATGGAATTTAAGAATAAGGACTCATCAATTTTTACATGGTTCACCCTCACTTGGCTACATCCAAGGAGCATACAATGACGATATGCTGATTATACAAAAATCACAAAGGATTACTACCAATAATGATGTTTTCTCTAGATAGATTCAATGCATAGGCTCACTACCTTTATATGGTTTTGGTTTTTTTCACTGAATTATCAATTGTTACTCCCTATGTCTCTTCCTTTATCTCGTAACAGTTGGGAAGTATCATTGTCTTCCTCTTCCTTCACTCACTGCTATTGGAAGGGATCCACTCATAGTTTATAGAATTATTGGTTGAACACAATTTATAGAAATTTAGGTCCCTTCATTATCCCTAATTAATACTCCATCAGCTGTATATGGATGCTCTATTGAAGTTATACTTTCATCCTATAGACAAATATCATTTTACCACAGATTTACTGGAAAATACCATTTAAACACTTTTGATGAATCTCACTACCTTCACGAAATTATCTTTTTCCCAGAGCTCATTTGTGAAGAATAAAGACCACACAAAACTCATTTATTTTCATGAAACATAGAACATTTGGTTTTATTTTATAGACATCTAGAAGTTCTTTCATTTTTCTGAATCTTACAAAGCCTTCTCATAGAAAACCTCTTTCGCAATGCTCAGAACATTCCGTTGGCTTTTAAAGCATTCAAAAACATCATCACGAACCACCATCAAAAACCAACATCCTGAATCTGGAGCTTTTAGATTTTTATAAGGTATTGATGCTCATTTAAAGGGTTTAGAGGCCTATTTATAGATGGTCCCACCAATTTGAGATCCATCCAGGCTATGTTATCACCATTTCAAAAAGTTTCCTCTTTTCCTTCATGGCGCTCCTTTTTTCTCCTGGCTCAATAGAAATTTTCAGTTCACAATGTATGTCATATTTTGGAGTATTTCATCAGAAACCTTCATGGAATTCATGATGCCTGTCATAAATCATGGATATCAGCATTTTAATCCTTCGTGCCTTCACAAAAAATCTTTCACGAACTTAATTCTTTTTGAAATTGATATATTTACTATATTTTCATAAGGCCTCAATATATTCATCAAGAAAATACAATTTTCATGATTCATTTCATAATCATAGAGATCTCTGTCACAAAAATTCACATTTTCATGAACAACCCTTTGAAAAAACATTATCTCAATGGAATCTATGCCTTTACCATATTTTCACTAGGCCTTTATAGAAATCCATCTTTTTAAATGATTATAATAATCATGGAGATCACCATCATCTTTCATTGAGCATTCATGAAATGTCACTATTAAATCCCATCTTCATGAAATTCATACCTTTACCATATTTTAATATGTCCTTCTTGGAAATCCACTTTTTGCGATGAAATACAAACTCCAAATTTTGGACCCCAAAAATTTGGAAAATACAAGAAAATAGTGTCACCTTTTTTAAAAAGTTTTCTATACTTATTCTAGGGAATCCATTCATTCATCTTGGATCTTTATTAATATACCATGTTAATAATATATCTAGACTCCACAACATACCTTTAAAACCTACCTTGACAATAAACACAATCAACCCAAAAATACTACAATGCTACATTGAGGTATTTTCTCCCAAAAGTCTCCCCCTTTTTGTTTTTTGACAAATATTTCATAATTTAATACCTCATGGAAGATTCATATATCTTCTATCAATATTCAATTCTTGGGAATAATATAGGGATCAATTATTTACCCAACATGTACTCTATGCCCACATAAGCCAAGCTTGGTGTGAGAAAAAAGAGAATTCTTTTAAGTTCATCAATGAATCTTTTAATTAAAAATCATGTCAACTAATTTCATTAAGAACTCCAACTATTGTGATACATAATATGTTATCAATCACCTTTATCATCATTAGATTTAATACTCCCCCTATTTCAATTCTCCCCGTATAGTTCTTCTCCACCTATCACATCTTTTCCAAATTTATTAACTAAAACATATTCTCCCTTTTAATAGAAAAATTTATCCACCTTTCCATCAAACCTGAAGGCTATTCCTTTTATGTATAGAATAGGGTAAATAATCCATATAATCACATTAGGGAAAAAACTACCTCGGGAAGAGGGGGTCCCACGTCCACAATTTTTCATGTGCGGGGTGTTGACTGAACTCCCAGAGCGAGTCGATTTCTATTAAATGGGAATTTGGATAAGGCCATTATAAAATTTTTCGCAACCAGTGGTTCTGTAGTCACATACTCCATCTTCTAAATCTCTTGCTCCACTTTCTCCTAGATAAAATTATATTTGATAAAAATGTGATATTCCTTGACTGATGGACTAATGTTTTTCTAAACCATATAACATATGAAGTGTCACAGTGGATCCTGATCAGATACTTCACTTCAACTCGCATGTCATCAATTTTCTACTTCATCCTTAATAACTACATGAATGTTTGAGTGGCCCAATTATATTCATCTTCTACTAGACTCATTGAAATTAAATCATTTTTTTTCTAAACCAAGAAATTCAAAAACCCTCCATGAAAAAATGTACCATGGAATGCTGATTTTTTATCATCTGCTTATATGTCTCAATTAGAATATTTAAATCCCAATAACTACTATTAAGATTTATCATTATACATAAAACCAAAATCCTCCATACCCTTGATATACTGATTCATTCTTTTTACTTCAAGAATAAGTATTTCATTAGGATTACTTTTATTCCATATTTCATGACACTTGGAAAAATCAATATCATGTTGTGTCACTTTTAAGAACAACAAACTACCAATGATATTATACTATTATATGACATTGACCTCTTATCCTTCATCATATAAAGAGAGTTTCATCCAGGTATGCACTATAATATTCATATCTTTTGAATTATCTTTTTAAAATCTTATCAAAACTTCATTGGCATATTTAGACTATTGAATGAATGTTCCATTCATTCATTATGTCACATTGTGGTTAAACCCATATTGAACATTATTTAGCCAACACACTCTGCTAATATCTTCCTAAATGAGAAAATCATCTGGTTTCTTAATGTATACCACTGGAACTATTTCTTCTACTTCATCACCTTCATTAGATAAATTTTCACTATGTTTTTGAACATTGAAATAAATTATTTCAAAATCATTCCTCGGTATCATTTTGAAACATTTTTTATACTCTCTTGTATGTTCTTGGTATCCAGAAAACAATCAGTTAAACCATTTTATTAAAACAAAATAGGTAATCATGACAGAAATGAATGTTTCTTCTTATCCTCCAATAGATATTCTTTAACAGAAAAATGATCCTTTTTATAATTTTAAGATCTTTCATCTGATGTGGAGATATAATTTTTCTCCTTTGATATGATGCTCTTCCAGTTTCTAGGCCCACAGTTTAGACCCACAGAAATTATTCTTCTCCTATATCATTTCATTGAATATGAAACTTAATAATGATCCATAAATTAACCCTCTATGATTAATGAGGTTGAAGTCGATGTAATAAGTAAGAGATAAAGTTAATACCACCATCAAAATTCATTACACTCAATTACCTACTTTCTTCTTTAACTCTTCTGACTGAGTTGATTCAATTGAAATTATGTAGAATATCACTTCACCACTTTGCAACAATTTATGAAACTTACCCTTGGATTGAATCTCCCCAAAACCTGAAACACTTGAACATTAGTTAATAGCATTTAAAAACAGAGGGATAATGGAGACATAAGAATCCACAAGAAGAGGATTTTGGTCGATACTGATGGATCCACCCTTTGATGCTTTCTTAAAAATTACTGTTCTATTTTTGTGGTTGTTCTAACTACCAAGCTAATATCAACTATTCTATCCATATGACTAAATATTATTTACCCACATGTTGGGTCTTCTTATGATATTTATATTCTATATGCTCAGCCATATTCTCAATTGTGGGTATAAACCCATTATTGTGAACTTACTTATTTTATTCCCCATTGATATGTCACTTTTCATGATTCTTTCTTAGTACAAAAATATTTTAAATAGTCATATGTTCTTGTTTCTTCCTCTATTGGGGATCTCATTCTCTTTCCTTCACTTCTTTCCATGAGGAATGACTTGAAAATTTTTCAACTCATTCTTTATGAATTATTCTTTTATTATTTATTGGAGCTTCCACATAATTTCATGCTACTAGTTAGTTCTTTCCTTAAAGTACATTCTTCTTACACAAAACTAGAGTACCACCAACTTTTTTCTTCCAGTTTCATTCACATTCTATACTGGAGAGTTATTGTGAGTATAGAAAAAAGTTTTTCGATACATCTTACATATATTTTGTGTTTTCTATCAGACCTAAACCTATTTTGGAACTTTCTGTATTGGAATTTGGTATAGTTTTTCACGTTATACACCACCGGAGTTGGAGATCTTCTTTCAAATTCATTTTCTCTCCTAGTTTTTTTCCATCTGCAATATCTTCGAAAATTCCCAAGACTATAACATATAAAACATCTCCCATTAAAAAAATATATTGTGTTATTATTTCTTGGATTAGATGTTGATGTATCCACAGTTCATCTTTTTTGGGTATTGAGCCCTTAGGATTCTTAAAGAATACTCATATTGTTTCCCTATCATCCATAAAAATAGATTTTCATGGACACTGCTTTTAGGCAGACTTCCCTTTCATAATTCACATGGTTCTAATTCTTATTATAATATTTGGAAATATTTATCTCTTCATAGCAGGAATTATATTCCAAAAACTCTGAAATGAAACTAGAAGTATGAACATGCATTCCATAGAAATAAATCATGCTATCATTACATCCTATAATAAATTTTCTTGGACTTCCACTAGTATATTCTAGATTTTAACCATTTTTGGAACTATTGACTTCTCTCTTCTTGGTATGCATGGGATTGGATTCACCATATCAAATTCCAGTTTTTTACAAACAATATGGACTTTCAGAAGTGAAAATATGGTCTTGTTTCTCTTTAGAAATAGAATATTTTATATTCATTTAATAATAACATACCAAATGATAATCAAATAGTAATTTAAAGGAATCCATTATTTTTGTATTTCATTTTTCATTGTATTTATCCACTTTTTTATTGTCAAATTATATATATTCTTCTTATTGTTGAAACTTCTTTCTCCCTTGTTTCAAGTTGAGCATTTAGTTCCTCCGTGAGATTATTCCCTCTACTCATCATATCTTCTAATTATCATGTGATTTTACTCATCATGTCAATATTATATTTTAACTTATATTTCATATGAGAGATAGAGTCATTGAAATATATATTATCCTACTGTAGAATTTCGTTTTTTTAACTAATTCATATAGCTATGTAGAATGATCATTATTTCTTCCTTTTAGGTTCTGAATGTTATCTGAGTTCAGATTCATTCCATTATCATAAAATTTGTGTTTTTATATCTTTATAGACATATTTTGTTGTTCTTAATATAGGTAATCATTCTTCTTCTTCAATTTAGTAGCCACATAAATACTCCTTTTATTTACTCCTCTTAGCTTGTGGAACACAATTTGCAGTGCTTGGATTTAGATATCATTAGTTTTAATATATTCATCCAATTTATGATCTAATTTATTTCTTTCATGGGTAGGTTCATCCTTTGGTCTTCCTGGAGTTTCTTCGCCATTAGTTTTTTCTACATCACATTGAATTTCATGTTATTCACTCATTCCAATAGCAACATTGAGTGAGTCTATATTTTCACTATATGATTCATCCAAACCTTACTTCAGTAATCTGTTTGATTCTTTAAATTGAATAAAGCTTTTCCATAAACACATCCACACTGAGGAATAACTCCAGACTAATTCTACTTATTTTATGATATTTGAATTTCTATGGCACACCAAGATAAGAGCAGACTAAATATTTAACATCCAAAATCAACTGAACCCAGTCAATGAAAGAAAATATAATAAAAGAAACCTTCCCTAACATACCAATTGTTAACTCCAAAAGGGGATTAGATACCATGATGGGGGTGAATCAGGATAATGATATTATTTACTAAATTCTTCTTCCCCAATAGATCATGGCCTCTTTATTATAGGGGTCATTTTTTCACATATATTTTTAGGCGGATATTATTCATTCCTTGTTTATCTAATTATTATTCATTGAATGTAATGTAGGGAATCAAGAACAAGGGCACAATGAGTTTTACTTGTATCACCCTCACTAGGCTACATCCAATGATCATTCAATGTTGATGGGATGATTTTACCGGAATCACTAAAGCACACTACCAATAATGATGTTTGGCCTAGATCAATTCCATGCCTAGGACCACTTCCTTTATAAGTTTTATGGTTTTCTCACTTCATTTCCAAGAGTAACTCCCAATGTTTCCTCCTCTAGATCACTAGCGATCAGAAGGATCACTATTTTCATCTTCCTTCACTCAATTATCTTAAAAGGGATCCATTCACAGTTTATGGACTTGTAGGTACAACACAGTTTATAGTCATGTAGTTCCTTCCCTTCATTATCTCTAGTAAATACTTATCAGTTGTATATGGATTCTATATTAAAGTTCCACATTCATCCAATAGATGAATAAAACTTCTCCATATATTTACTAGGAAATCCATTTAAAACACATTTTATGATTCTTAATACCTTCATGAAATTCTTTCTTTAATGAATCTCCTTTGCAGATCTACTCACGATGCTTTTTCACAAAGCTCAAAAACCATTCATGAAACTCATTAACATTAATGAAAAATATAAAATTTGGTTGGATTTTATAGCCTTTAGAGGATCTTACCTTATCCCTAAGCTCAATAAACCTTCATGAAGAAAAACTCCTTTGAAAATCTCAAAACATTTAGTTTCCTTTTAAATCCTTTACAAACATCTTTTCATACCACCTTTGAGAACCTACTTTTTGAATCTAATTCCTTTAATATTTTCATTATATATCAGTACTCTTATGATAGGGGTAGATGCCTATTTATAGGTGTTTTCACTGATTATAGATCCTTCTATGATACATAATCACCATTTCTTGAAGCTACCTATTTTCCTCCATGGTGGTACCATATTTAGAAAATATCTATGGAAAAATCCCATTCATGATTATTATTATAATCATAAAAAATTCTATCAAAAACTTCTATAACGTTCATGATTCCCATCGTAAATTTCAGAGATCGCCATCTTTCGTGCCTTCGAGAACTATCCTTCACGAAATTCTTTCTTTATAAAATTCATGTAATTACCATATTTTGAAATTTCCTTCAAGAAAATAAAACATTAACAGTTTAAGGGTAATGGAGGATTTCTCTTTCAAAAAACTTCAGGCCTTCACATACTAACCTTTGCAAAAACCCTATCTTCACGTAATCCATTTCTCTTCAATATTTTTGATAGCCAATCATGGAAATCCATCTTTCACAATGATTGTCTTAATCAAGGAGATCACCATAAAATTTCATTGATCCTTCATCAAACAAAACTTGTGTAGCTCATCTTCAATAAATTTAGGCCTTTACAATATTTTAATATGGCCTTAATGAAAATCCAATTTTCGCGATGAAATCCAAACTCCAAATTTTGGATGCCAAAAATTTGGCAAACACTGGGAAATAATGTAACCTTGTGTAAAAAAAGTTTTGTACTACTTTTATGGAATCCATTCCATTGACTTTGATCTTTTTCAATGTACCTTGTCAAAAATATTTATTGACTCCACAACATACCTTGTAAACCCTCTTTGTCAACAATCATAATCAAACAAAAAATACATGTATGTTACCTCTAGGGATTTTTACCAACAATCTCCCCCTTTTAGTATCTTGAAAACTCTTGCATAATATGATTCTTCATTGAAGATTATTCAATATCATTTAAATCATCAATTCATGCAATTAAGATAGTAGAAAAGTATTTACCCAATACAAACTCTAAGCCCACATGATAAATGATCGGCATGAAAAACAAGATTATTATGAAAAGTTCATTAATAAATAACTTATTTTCCAAAACTATCAACTACTTTCAACAAGAAATCAATATATCATGATATATAATCATTATTGATCACCTTTAACATCATCAGATTCAATACTCCCCATATTTCACTGCCCCCCCCCCCCCTCACTATATCGCTACTCCAGCTATCGCAGCTTCTCCCTGAGTCTTGACTATGAAATTTATATATTTTATTATAAACAATCCCCCCCCCTTTGTCAATGAACCCAAATGACATTCCTTTTAGTTCTGAAAAAGGGTAAATAACACATATTATCACATTAAGGAAAAACAGACCAAACCCTTTGGAGAGGGGGTCCCACATACAAAATTTTTGAAGTGCATGGAGTCTATTGAACTCCCAGTGCCAGTAGATTCATATGAAATGATTCTTTGGATACAGAATTTTCCAAAGTGTCTGAAACCTATACTTCTATAGAAACATACTCTAAATTCACAATCCCTTTCTCCACTTTATCCATGATAAAATGATATTTGATCTCAATGTTCTTTGTCTTTCAGTGATGGACTAGATTTTTTCTATGACTGATAGAGCATGAATTATCACAATGGATTATGATTGGATACTTCACTTCAACTACCATATAAACAAGCTACTTGCTCATCGAAAATAACTTCATGCACGCTTTAGTGGGTGCAATATATTCAACATATGTAGTTCTCAATGAAATGAAATCCTGTTTTTTGCTCAACAAAGAAATAAAAAAACCACCAAGATAAAATGCACCACAGAATATTAATTTTCTATCATATTATAATATGGAACAATAAAGATTTTAATATCCCAAAAACTGATGCTGATATTTATCATTTTACATCAAACCAAAATCCACCATTCCCATGATATACTGATGTATTTTTTTACTGCAAGAATGTGGATTTTATTAGGATTTCATTGATATCCTTCATCTTAAAACATGGAAAAGTAATAATTATGTTTCTATTAAGATCAATATACTTCCAATGATCTACCCATATTTTGTGACATTGACAACATTTCATTCATCATCCATAGATAGTTTCATCTGGGTAGCCACTGCAGTCTTAATCTCATTGGGATTATCTATTCCATATCTTCTCAAAAGCACCTTGGAATATTTATACTAAGGAATGAATGTTACATTATTTCCTTGTGTCACAATTTTCTGCAACCCATATATCACATTCTTCATCCAACACACACTATTCATATCTTAAAAAATGATAAAACCATCTGGTTACTTAATAAATACATCTTGAACTGGAGCTTCCAATTCATCACCATCATTATACAACATTTAAACAGTTACAATGAACAGTGAAATCATTTCTTTCAACATGTTTCCTCATATTCTTATTGAAACATTGCTGATACTCTCTCACGGCCACTTGGTATCCTAAAAAATTTAGGTGGTACCATATTTTTGGCAAAAAAAAAAAGGTAATCATGAATGACATTAATGTTTCTAATTATCCTTCAATTGATATTCGTGAACATAAGAATTCATCCTTCTTATAATATTGAGATTTGGATTCTTATTTTGGAGATATAATTATCCCCATATTATATGAAACTCCTCCAGTTGTTCGGTCCACTATTTTGACCCACAAAATATCTCACTCTCATACATCATTTCTTCACATATGACACTTAGCAATGATCCATCCAAAAACCAAAAATCCAACTAAGTTGGAACTCATTATAGAATAAAATAGATAAAGGTAATAACACCATCACTATCCATTATGCTCAATTACCTACTTTCTTCTTCACTTCTACTAATTGATTTGAATTAGTTAACATTCTAGAACATATCAATTCATCACTTTTCATCTTTTGATATGACTTCCCCATGGATTTTATCTTCTAAAAATCCTGAAAACCTTGTACATAAATTAATAGAATTTAAAAAAATAGGGGGTGGGGTAACTCAAAAATCCCCAAGAAGAGGATTGGGGTTGATCCTGATGGATAAACCCTTTGATTATTTCTTGCAAACCACTATACTATTTTTGTGCTTTTCTTACTTCCCAACCAACTTAAAATGTTCTAGAAATATGACTAAACATTATTTACATGCATGTTGGGTCTTATTTAGATATTTATGTTTTGTAGGCTCAGTATTGTTCATAATATGGGGTTCAAACTTATTATTATAAATTTCATTCATTAATTCTCCACCAATATTCCATTTTTCATGAAACTTTATTTGAACAAGAATCATTTCACCAGTCTTCTGATCTTTTTTGTTTCTCTATTGGGGATGTCATTCTCTTTCCATTACTTCTTACCATGTGTAGTGAAATGTGAATGTATTAACACATTCATTATAAACATTTATTTTATCAGTTATTCAATTCTCCGCACATTATCTTACTACTAGTGGTGTCTTCACTAAACGTAAATTTTTTTTACTCACAACTGGAGTATCTCCTCACTTTTTCTTTTAGTTTCGTTCACATTATTTCCTAATGAGTTCTTATGAGTGTAGCAGAGAAGGTTATCGATATATCTTTTTATTGTTTTCTTTTGTTTTCTCTAAGACATTAATCCCAATTTTGACCTTTTCATATTTTCCTTCATTATAGGTTTACTCATTATACTCCAATGGAGTTTGATATCTCATTTCAATTAAATTTTCTCTCAAAGCCTTCTTCCAGTTGTAATATATTTAAAAATTACCATGATTAGAACAGATAAAACATATCCTATTAAAAACATTCATCGAGTTATCATTTATTAGATGAGATATTGATGCATCCAAAATTCATCTTCTCCTAACATTGATACCTTAGGCTTCTTGACACATACTCATATTTTGTCACTATCTTCAACAAAAATAGAATTCCATGGAATCTTTATTTTGACAGACTACTCATTCATAATTCTCAAAAGCGCATCTTCTTAATCTCAAATTTAGAAATGTATCTCTCTTTAATGCATGAAATATATTCCAAATTATCCAAACATAAACATGTCATATGACCATACATTCCAGAGAAATAGAACATACTATCATTACATCCTATGAAATATTTTCTGAGTCTGCTTCTAGTATCTATAGGATTTTCCCATTTTTTTAACTATTCAAAAATCTCCTCCTGTCCTGCATGGAAGGAGGGGGATTCATCAAATCAAATGCTAGTTTTTCCCAAACTGTATGGATTTTGAGATGAGAAAATATATTCTTCATTATCAACTAAAATACGCCATTTTCTTATCATTTTTTCCCCGCCTCCGAAAGGATAATAAATTAGTAATGCATGTAATCCTTCATTTTCGTATTCCCATTGTAATTGGATTTATCCCCCTCTTCCTTCACAGATTCAATATTTTCTTCCATTTTTTTAATCAAATTATCCCCTAATACAGTTTAAGCATTATGTTCCCCCTTATGATTATTAACTATACTCATACAATCTTCCAATTATCAGGTGAGATTAATCATCATGTCAGAATAATCTTTTAAGTTTGATTTCATCTGAGCAATAGAATCAATGCAGCAAGCATTATATTGTTTTATATTTTCTCATTTCTTGAAATAATTCTCATATCTTTGTATAAAGGCCATCATTTATCACTTTCAAATTGTGGATTTTATCTGAGTTTAGATTCATTCCTTAGTAATAAACTTTCTGTTTTTTCTATTATTGTAATCATATTTTCCCAGTATCCATATTGGTAATAATTATTCTCCTTCATGTGAGTAACCATATCAATATTCCACTGATTTAGGAATCGTATCTTGTTGACCATAATTTCAAGTGCTTTGATCTAGATATATTTATATTTAATATCTTCATCCAATATATGATCCAATTCCTTTGTTTCATAGAAAACGTCTAATTTTTGACTTCATGGACTTTTTTTAACATTAGTTGTCTCAACATTACTTAGAATTTCAATATCTTCACTCATTTATATAAAATGATTGAGTGATTATATCTTTCCCCTATCTAATTCAACCCAAACTACCTTTAGTAAACCGTTTTATTCTTTAAATTGAATCACATGTTTTTCATAAACACTTCCAAACTGAGGAATACTACTTGACTTCTACTTATTCTTTCAAGATATTCCCTTTTCCATGGAACACCAAGATAAGTGAAGATAGAATCTTTAACCTCAAAAATCAACTGAACTTAGTCAGAAAAAGCATGTTTTGTAAAAGAAAGCTTTCCTTTGATACAAACTGTTAGGTCTAAAAGGGGACTAGATGTCCAGATGGGAGGGTGAATTAGGGTAGGGATATTATTTTCTATATTCTTCCTTCCCCAATAGATCTTCAAAACTTTATTATAAGGGTCACTTTGTTTGAAATTAGATTTTAATGCCAATCATATTAATTCCATGTTTATATGATGATTATACTTTTAATGTAATGTATGAATGAATGAATAAGGACACAAATACTTTTAATTAGGTCACCCTCATTGGGATACATCTAAGGAGAATTCAATGATGAAGTTACAATTGTACGAAATTCAAGAAGTTTCACTGAAAATAATGATGTTCATGCAAGGTCACTTCTATAACTAGGCACAATTCATTTACAATGTTTAGTGTTTTCTCGCTGAATTACCAATGGTCAATCCCAATTTCTATTCCTCTAGATCAATACATGTGTAAAGGATCATATATTACTCTTCTTTCTCTCACTCCTCTTGGAAGGGATCCATTCATAGTTTTTGGAATTGTA
Source organism: Viscum album (assembly GCA_963277665.1). Lineage (NCBI taxonomy): Eukaryota > Viridiplantae > Streptophyta > Magnoliopsida > Santalales > Viscaceae > Viscum > Viscum album. Next base: position 797,080,184 of record OY728159.1, read on the forward strand.
GGATGAACACGATTTATAGAAATGTACATCCCATCATTATCTACAATGAATATATCGTTGGTTTTATATGGATGTTCTATTGAAAATACAATATCAACCAATAGATTAATACAACATTACCTAAAATTTATTAGGCAATCCATTTAAAACACATTTCACGATTCTCACTGCCTTCGTGAAATTTCTATTCTGTGAAGCTCCTTTATGGATCTCTTCACGAAGCTCCCTCACAAATCTCAAACAACCTCCATGAAAAAAAAATAATTTAATGAAACATAGAAAATTTTGTGGGATTTATATCCTTAGTAAAGCTCTTTCAATTTCCCAATTCTCAGTGATCCCTAATGAAGAAAACCTCATTTGAAAAGCTCAGAACATTCGGTTGGACATTAAATCCTTTGTGAAATTCATTACATACCACCTTCACGAACCTCATTTGTGAATATGGAGCCTTAATATTTTTGTTATGTCTCACTACTCTTCGAACAAGGGTAGAGGCCTATTTATAGGCCCTTCAACTAATTCCAGAACATTTTGGGCGACGTCATTACTATTTCATGATGCTACCTATTTTCTTTCATGATGCTCTCCTATTTAGTGAAGCTCTGTAGAAATTTTCCAATCATGATAATTATCATAATCATGGATTATTCCATAAAAAACCCTCACGGAATCCATGATTCCTATCATAAATCATAGATAATATTGTTTGAAACCATCGCGCCTTCCTGAACCGTCCTTTAGGAACTTCATTATTCATTAAATTCATGTCTTTATCGTATTTTGATACTGATTTCGTATGGTCTTAATAAAAATACAACTTTCATGATATCAGTCGTAATCAAAAAGACCTCTATCCTAAAAATCAAAACTTTACAAACCACCCTTCCCAAAAAACCCAGTCTCCATGAAATCCATCCATTTACCATATTTTTACTAGGAAAATATGGAAATCTATCTTTTATAAAGATTATTGTAATTTTAGAGAAAACAATTAAATTTATTTGATCCTTCTCAAAACAAAACTCATGAAGCGCATATTTATAATGTTTATGACATTACCATATTTTAATTGGTACTTCATGAAAATCCACTTTTCACGATGAAATCCAAACTCCAGAAATTGGACGCCAAAAATTTGGAAAACACTAGGGAAAACGTCACCTTATTTAAAAAAATTATATACCACTTCCAGATAATCCATTCCTTTGTTTTGGGTCTTTTTAAACATACTGTTTCGACAATATTTCTAGACTCCACAACCTTTCCTAGAAATCCTCTTTTTCAAACAGCACAATCAATCCAAAAATACTACAATGTTAACTTTAGGTATCCTGAACCAACAATCTCCCAATTTGGGTTTGTTGAAAATTATTTAATAATTTGATACCACTTTGAGTCTTCTTATATTTCTATCAAACTTTTATTCTTTAAATTAAGATAGCATTCAAATATTTACTAATCACATAATCTTATTTAACATGATCCATGCTCAGAGTAAGAAACATGAGTATAATGCAATGTTCATCAATGAATCACTTCATTCCTAAACCTATAAAGTACTTTCATCATGAAATCCATATATCATGATGTATAATCATTGATCAATCACCTTTAGCATAATCATATTTCATACCCCCTCTATTTCACTACTCCCATAATATCGCTAATCCACCTGTCACTGATTCTTCCCATGTATTGACTAAGATATTTTTTACCTTTTAATAGAATAAGTTATCCCCCTTTGTCAATGAATCCAAAGACCATTCATTATTGGAATGAAACAGGGTAATTAAAATATATTACCACTTTAGGGGATAACACACTATACCCAGTGAAGAGGGGGTCCCACATCCATATTTTTTCAAGTGTGGGGAGTCGACTGAACTCCTAGAGCTAGTAAAATCCCCTCAAATGTGTCTTTGGATAAGGCCTTTAGGAAAATTTCCACAACTAGTAAATATATAGGCAAATACTAAAACTTCAAAATCCCTTTCTACACATTCTCCTGGATAAAATGATATTTGATCTCAATGTTATTTTTCCACTAGGGTTAGAAAATATTTTTTATAAGGCTGACAACAAATGATTTTTCATAATGGATTCTGATCAGATACTTCACTCCAACTCCCATATCATCAACCTACTGCTTCATTTATAATAATTGTGTTCAAGCATGAGTAGTCACAATATATTCATATTCTGCAGTGCTGAATGAAATAAAATCATATTTTTTTCTCAATTATGAAATACACAAACCACAAAAATAAAATGCACCCCATATGTTGATTTCCAATCATATTTTGATCTGGACCAATCAGCATCTATATATCCCAACAACTACTACTTATATTTATCATTTTACATCAAACTGAAATCCACCATTCCCTTGATATACCAAAGTATCATTTCTTACAAAAAGCATATGAATTTCCATGTGATTACATAGATTTTGGGCAGCTTAAAACATGTTAAAAACAATATTTGGTCATGTCGCTGATAAGAACAACAAATATAAAATGATCTTCTTGTATTCTATGACATTGACTGCTTTCCCTTCATCATCATGAGATAGTTTCATCTGGGTAGCCACCAGAGATTTATCTCCTTGTAAGTATCTATTCTAAATCTTATTAATACCTCCATGGAATATTTATACTAATTAATGAATGTTCCACTCTTTCCTTGTGCCACACTTTTCATCAACCCATATAACACCTCCATCAGCCAACACAATCTGTTGTTATCTTCAAAAATGAGAAAACCATCTAGTTTCCTAAAGTATACCACTTGACTATTCACTTCAACTTCATCACCTTCATCAAAAAACATTTCTCTGTGTCATTATATAGTGACATCATTTCTTTCAACAACATTCATCTGATTCTTATATAAAAATTGTTGATACTCTCTCATAGCTTCTATATATATTTAAAATATTCAACTGATACCATATTTTTAGAACAAAACAGTTAATCCTGAAGGACGTAATCATGCAACGTTTTTATAAAATTGAGATCTTACATCTTATTAGGTGGTAGATGTAACAATCCAATGTTTTAAATGGAAATTTCCATCTTATAATTATGTCATAAAATCACCAGAAAACACAACATAATGAACTAATAAGTGATATGTGACCTTTAAAAATAATTGTGTCACTTCTGGGATTGGAATTTCGAAAATCTGACATACACAGTTGCGATCTATAAGTAATATGGAGTATGATAAAAAACATATTTTTTTTGGTGAATAGTAACTTTCCATTATGAATAATAGCATAACCTTAAGAATAGTTATATACACTGATGAATAGAAACATTACCTATGATAGTATAAAAATTATATTTAAGTAAAAGAGTGATGTACCTATATTTTATAATAAGTAAATGAATGTTTTAAAAATGGTTTTTAATAATAAATTATGATTTTAAATAAATATTAAATTATTCATATTGGGAATATTATTTTGGAAAAATAATTTATTTTGGATTCTACACGTTGTAAAATGGTTATGGTGGATTATTGGGTTTTCATAAAATACTTTAAATACATATGAATAGTAAAATATGATAATTAACAATAAATGTTAAAACTTGAATTTCTGCATCACGCTTAAGTCATGGATGATGTAAATGGCCATTAGATCGAACACACATTAAACTTATTACTATTTTTTCCCTGTAACACTTACTATTTCTTGCCTTGTTATGAAATTATAAATTAAAAATTATAATATTATGAACACCCTCCCCTCATGCACTATAACACCCCCCACCACCACCACCACAACCACTCCCTCTTCTCTCTACTCCACTCAAGACTTGTTCCTTGACAATATTCTACCCAAATATCTCCCCAATCTCTCCCCCATGTCAAATAACCACTAGTATCTTCAAAATTACAATACCTATCTTCTTAAGAGGTTTTAAAATGAGATAAACTGAAGAGGTAAATTCCTCTTTCCAATTCTTTTATTTCTTTAATGTTCTTTTTTTCCTGTCTATTTCTTCACCCCCCTTAACCCTAATAATATGATTGTTGAAATAGTGGGTTCCCTACATCCAAATATTCAGTGATTTTGATTACCATATCATGTATACAGTTAGTTATGCATGATTTCATCTTACCATTATAGTATAGACTTTTCTGCATCCACTATTGAAATGGTAATGTCCAAAGTTTAATTGTCGTATTGAAATGTTATAGCAGTTCCCATGATATAATGAGAACCTCTAGGTATAATGACATTAATCTTAAATATATGTTCTATATTCTAGATACATCTTACTGATTGGAAACTATAGATGTTTGACTATCAGGTATCGGTGGCTCACAAGCATTGAGACTTCTTCTCATGATGCTCTCACTTGCTGATCTCTAGTAGTGAGATCACGGGGACTGACCCGCCAATAGGAACACCACTTGGTTTGGGTTTTTTTGGATTTTCCTATCTACGATCATGTGTAATGGCCTCTACAATTAAGATCATTACTAGTGTATGTCACTTGATTACATACTTTTATGCAAGACGAAAACCATGGTGATGAAGTCGTGGTGAGGTTGTTTGTGTCAGGTGTGTCGTTGGTTGCATGGCATTGGTTTATTGGTCAAGAATGGATTTGTCACTTTTGGGTTATGGAAGTAATATATCTCAGGCCATGTTGATATAGATGGTAGTACCATTATAAGACCATGTCCATGGCAGTCAAGGGTAAATTCATCCAGTTAAATCAAGAAACTATAAAGCAAGAAAATGGTGACGACAAAGGAGTGTGTCCTACTTAATGAGATATTATAGAAAAGAGACAATATTAAACAGTGTGTGTTTGTAGGTTGGTTTTCACTACTGTGATAGTCCTTATTTCTTCTGGTGACATGATGGGTTGCTAGATCTTGCTCTTAGATTGTGAATACTATTCACTACTATCGAGATAAGGGCTTAGAGGGTCACATACAATAGAGTATTCAAGATTCTTCCCTATTCAGTTGAATACGAGTTTTGGACATAGTGGGCCCTGCCACATGGGTTAGGGATTTTTCCAAAGTTAAACGATCACCAACGAAATAAATGAATTCACACTATTCGAGTTTAGAATTATGAGTATTGAATTTATTTAATAAATTTATTTACAAGTTTTTTTAATTACGTGAATAATATTAATTGACCGATATTAAATTATTCATGGTTCAATTAATATTTATGGGAGCGACGAGTCAAGTTAATGACTTAATTATTATCATGTAATATATTTTAATATATTACAAATAAATGATAATAATATTTATAGCTCAGTTTAGTATTCATAAAATGTCATCGATAGTGCATTAAGTATTTGGGGTCGACGAGGTGATACCGGGAATTTTAATTAAGCACTATAAATAATAGAGGAGGAGAATTTACCAAATACTATTCATGGGGCTTTTATGTCCTCTTATCTCTCCCATGATCTAGAGAGAGATGATCTGGATCAATGGAGCTCGGATGGAGCCCTCTCTCGGGCATCGCTAGCGATTCGATGTCGTGGTCGTTGGAGGGTCGAAGGCATGGTTGCAAATCTGTGCTAGCACCCGAATTATGATGAATGACGCTCCCACAGATTCCTTGAAGTGCGTGTGGACGATCTAGAGGAATTCAACTTCGGATTTTTTGAGTAGCGATCGCCAACGACGAGCAGAAATCATGTGTGACTTCAAATTTATACTAGGAATTTTACAGTTTAATTTTGTGCATAAAAATATTCACGTGAGATCCTAGGATTTAATCGGGCTGATCTTCAGTGACATCAACAAGTTTACCTCGATCGTCGGTGGATTTTTTTTTAAAAACCCACCTGTTTGGGGCTTTTGGTGCACGCTCGGTTCCAACAAGTGGTATCGGAGGGATCACATGTCGATTTTAACCCATGAAAATTTTAATTTTCATTAAAATATAAAGAGGGCGTCGATACAGTCCCAATGCCACAAACAGAATCTGAATCAGATGTTTGATGTCTAGTCTGCAGACATCTGAAGTTATGAATTTGGAATTGAAAAAAAATTGTAGGTCACCAGAATAGTATTTTTCAGTGATTCAAATAATTCTTATTATTATAATAATTATAATATAATAATAATAATAATGGTTTATCTTAATATTAATTTTTTTATTATAATTTTATTATAATAATATTATAATAATATTATTAATTTCTAAAGCCTAAATAGGGTTTAGAATTTTTAAATGGGTGAGTCTTTGTTTAAAATAAATAAAAGGGGAAGAAATACTTGAAAAAGTATAAAATTAAAAAAATAAGGGGGCGGGTGCCAGCCTCCCTCGCCTCCATGTTCCACCCCAGGAACGCCACACCTAGTTCTTCCCACCCTGCATTACAGGAGCAACTGGGCTGCCTCCTCTCGTCGGGCTTCCACCCTTCATGTACCTGGCGCACTCGGTCGCCAATCTGCATGCACATCTCCCATCTTCTCCAGGCGTCGTATTGGCAGCAATTCTGAGCCCTCCTGCAGAAGCCCGAACTAGAGGATGTGTCAACCAGACGTGCAGACCACCTCACCCGACCTCTCTTGTGGAGCTTGCACAGCTCTCCCCCTGCGCATAGTGAGGTGTGGCACACAAAAAAATAGACAGACATCCTCCTATTGCATCGCGCAACGGTCTTCCTCCTCCCTATTGCAGGCGTCCTGGGCTGCACTCGGCCGCCAGTAGCAGAGCCTCAGGCCACCTGTCCCTTGGCCCGCACCTCCCGGTTACCCTCCAATCATTGTCGTCTCAGACCAGCCCGCTCCACCTCGGTCCGTTGAGTGTAACTCCCCATAGTGGCAGAACTGGCCAACTGCCTCTCGTGCTACATCACTGAAGGCCTACCCCAACCATTCTGTTTCATGCGCCTGGTAGAGTGTGACTACTCCCACTGGATAGACCCAGTTCGGCCAGCCCGCTTCGCCCCATAACTCGGTCCTCCAAGTGGGCAGGTAACATGCTCTGCCGCAAAACAGGCCGAGACAGGTCTGCCTAGCCCGGAACACGATTTGGTGGACCTTCCCATCTGGATAAGCCCTTCTACAAGGCATAGACATGGCCTGTTTAGGTTTTCCTTAACCCGCACAGGTCATGCTCAGTTATCGGGACCCAAGATAAATTTTTAAATAATCAAATAATAAATAAGATAATTTATTTATTTACAGTTGACAATTAAATTAATTAAATGTTAATTTTTTATTTAATAATGATTGTGGCATAATTAATTTAACTGGGTGATTATTTAAATTATTTAATTAATTTAATTTTAGTTTTAAATTTAAATTAATTAAATTTGACTAAATGAAGTAAATACTGTATTAAAAATTATAGAGAAATTTTAAATTCAATTAAAATGTCGTCATGTTTAATTTTAATGCAATTTTAATTTTTATTCTGCATTTATTGAATATACGCAAACTTAATGCTTATATATCTGATCTTGAGTTGAGACCGACCAATACATGCTTGGTGGGTTTTTAATTATTTAATTATTTAATTAATTATTTCAATGTTTTTGTTATAATTAGTTTAATTAAGTAAATAGGCAATCAATGTGTCGTCTCAGAGTCGTTATATGTATAAGGTCATGCAAACTCATTCTCAGAGTTGTACATTTTTACCCCGATACTCCCTCTCCTGCGTGCGAGTACAATTGTATAATTACGAGACGACCAATGACGCATTTCTCGCCAAGTGACGGGGACCCACCAGAAAGGTGTTGGATGCATTGGATGAGCAGACATTGTTATTCATGTTTCAATCCACATGACCAAAGGTATTTACTCATAGGGTTTCGTGTAGAGACCCGTATCTTGACGTACATGGACACTACATTACATTTGCGGAATACTTAGTACATAACAAAAACACACACGCAAGGACCGTAATAGTTTAGTGTCTTTGGAAACTCGGAATATAATCTTCTAATCGTGGTGAAAGATCTTCAACATCTCCCATAAAGATCATCTTTTTTTTTATACCTAAAACCTTTCTTTATATCCTGGGGAAAAGAAAACATAAAAGGGTGAGCTCAAATGCTCAGTAAGGGTAAACAAAAGAAATATCAATCACATCATATACATAAGCACATAACTTTTGGAAATCTTAACCTGCAAAAGTGATCATAATTTCATAACATGGGGTAAATCATGGCAGTGAAATGTAATCACAATAATGATAACATAAAACATGAAACTTTGTGGCATTCACACATAATCATAGAGAATCATTTCTTGTTAGTCAAGACTCATTGCCAAGACTATCTTAGTGGACAAAGTCCCTTTCTGAATCGAGTAACCCTCATTTCAGTCCTGTTTTACTGAACCGGTATAACCTACCATTCCAGCCATGTCTATCTCATGAGATATAAAATCTATACCCAATGCATTGGAGTGAGATATAGGTCCCACCCATCTTATAATGAATCATTTCTTATGTGTGCCACATAATCATAAATCATACATCATCGCATAACCCATGTAATAAAAATGAGATTCTTAAACAACATGACATCATAAAACAATTCATATAAGATAATAGAATTCATAAACATAATTCCATCACAACATAGTCAAATCAATGTAAAAATATGGATAGAAACAGAACCCTTTATTATTTTAGATGGAAAATAATTTTGATAAAACACTTGAAATGAATTCTTGAGGAAAATATCCTTTCTTCTTCAAAATCAATTCCTTTTCACAAAACATCATGAAAGAAAGAGATTTTATTGAAAATAGTCATGAAATATTTTGGAAGAAGGTTCATGAAAATAAGGCTTTATAAAACCGTAAAAATCCGTTCGTGCCGTATAAGTTAAAAAAACATTCTTCGTACTTTTGTCGGAAAAGTCAAAAAGTACCTCGTACGAAAAACGACAAAAGATTCCTTTCATACATATTACTAAAAACTCACCGAAGGGTAAAAATGGATTTAAACAATTTTAGGTGGATGGAAATAATATTACATATTGATGAAACATGGATGTGGATGATAAAATACACCCCAGTAAATACTTACGAATAAACAATCTCGGATAAAAATGAGATTGTGATATTTCCCTTACCTTAGGTCCGATTTGCTTTGTTCGTGTCCAAAGCTCCTGTATAATGGTTTAAATAATGTTATTGACTTATTCCAGAATCATACATATTGATATGATATCATATATGGTCATATTATTAGCTTTTTGTTAGTAATATTTCATTGTTACTTGTTACTCGGGTCTTTATAACTTTTTGTTCTTATGCGTGTTTTGTCGAATAAATTCTTATTCTTATCTTTAGGTTATAGATAATTCATTTACAGAATGGTATTAGTGTAGTATATACCATATTCATTCATTCAATTCATTTATATAATCATTATGAAATGAAGATCATGTAGAACGAGTCGCATCACATCGTGGAGACGGTATTCCGTACGTACGCACGAGTGATGATATCGTTCCTATGATCGTGGAATTGTATTGGAGTATATATATATATTATTTCAGTATCAATATTACTTCATAATAATCATATATAGTTACTCATTACACCATTATACCCATCCTTGTAAGGTGATGGTGGAAAAATAGATTACACCACGGCGTGGAGACGGTATTCCGTACGTACGCACGCGCGGTGATTTCATTTTTTCCGTAGGATGGATAGAAGGTGAATTAGGGTTGTTTCATATTTATAATAACATATCAGTATGTAAGTAATACTGATGTTATTACTTTATCATGAAACAACTAAAGAAGAAGAAGTTGAAGAAGAAAGAAATTGAAAAGATCGGTAATGGATATTACCTCTTCTTTGGAACGCCTCTTTGAATCCTCCACTTAAGGAACTAAGATTGGTCTTTGGAGAAGACCAGGACCTCTAGGATTATTCTAGGGAAGTGGAGAGGAGAAAATGGCAGGGGTTGGCCGAGCTTGAGTGCTCAAATTGGTGTGAGGAGGAGGGGGAGGAGGTGTCCTTTTATAAGGGAGGAGAGGGGCACCTTAGGAATATCTCAAAATATTATTTTATATTAAAGTCAAAATCGGTTTATAATGGTTCCAAAGGGTCTTATTTCGAAGATAAAGTGGGGATGGGTCGAAATCCTATCAACCAATAGGATTTAGACAAGTTTAGGGTATTATTTTAACCTTATCAATTAGATTTAACTCTAAGTTAATTAATTTAACTTTTACCGTGTCTTTTTGTTTTCTTTCACTATATGGTTAATACACTTACTATAACATGCCAAACGAACCCCAAATTGTTTATTATTAATATATATATCCTTATCTAAGTCATTTGGCTGAACCTTAGATTTTTAGGAATACAATAACAATTAATAATATAATATTTGATTTAAAAACTATTTTGTGTCAATTTTGACACTATTTGATATATGATTTTTGTGAAAGTCATAACAGAATTATATGTTCGAACAAAGTTGATTAAATCAACATTAATATATCATAGTAACCTAGAAAATTAGTTTAATTCATAAAAAGTCTCAAATTACATTCATTTGAGCATTTATAACATCAATTATGTTAATATTTTCTTAAAAGGGTAATTACTGCATCATCGTTGTGTCATAAATAAATTAATTTATTTAAAGTCTAAAAATTATAAATAAAATATCATTATGTAGGAAATCGTTTTAGCTTTCTAATGAATATTTATAGTTGAATTTATCTTATGTATAACTCCATATTAAAAATGTTTTAGTTATTAAACTTTGATTTTAACTATTTTAACTATTCATTAAATAATATAATATTAAATGTCATAATCTAATCCAAGTGGACCTAAATGGTCATATTATATTCATAAGGTTGTTTTTGGTCGAATTACACTTATCCAATAGAATTAGGACATGTGTTAGGGTAATAGTAATATCATATTTACCCTTAGTTACCCTATTTACTATTAACCGTGGTAAAAAAAAGTAAAAAGTTACTATTCACCAAAAATTATTTTCATCTCATTGAACCACATTTTACTTACTGACATCAATCGTGTCTCTCGGATTTTTGAAATTCCATTCACAGAAGCGGTAAAATTAAGATTTATGAAGAAATTAATTTTTTTAACTACCACTTAGTAGTTTCACTATTCATCAAAAATTGATGTTTTTCAGAACAATGCCAAAATTTCATCCTAAGCTATATTTCATATTCCGAATTCAAAAATGAAGTCTATTTTACCAAATTCATATCATAGAATTTGCATTAATTAATTTTATAATTAAATCCCGCTGTTAAAACAAATAGCGTGTTTTTAAGAAACAATATCTATCAAAAGATTGACACTTGATTATGTCTGGTTTAAATGTGAAATTACATCCAATGACCAACATTGTATTAAATTGTAAAAATATATTCTAAATATACTTTAAAACCACTCAAATTAATAATTTATCACTATTAATTATTTCGATTAAAAAAGTTGTTTTTAATTATAATTTAGTAATTTTCACTATTCATCAGAATATGAAAGTTATCCGAAAAGTACCAAAATTTCACCTTAGGCTAAATTCGATACTCCGAATCCAAAAATGAAGTTCATTTTGAAAAATAAGATTTACAGAATTTCAAAAAGTGGTTATTACTATCCATAACGACTATTTTTAATAATATTTTAATAGAATATCGTTGTTTAGTGAAACTCGGTATTGCGTATTACACACGCTATCGAGGAAGGTCGCGATTGCGTATAATGCAAGGAAAGTCAAGGATGCGTGTTGTGCAAGATCCTTTTGGTGTAGCGTACAACACAAGACATTAATTAAAAAGAATATTTTTTATAAAATCTTGGGCTGTTACATTCTACCCCCCTTAAAATGAATTTCTCCCTCGAAATTCGTCGGGGTTATAAATGGTTTACTATTTGAAAGTTTCTTTAATAGAAACCCACATCGTAAAAAGGAATATCAAAACCAATCTTTAAAAACAAAAGTATGAAACGTAACGGTTACCCAAATAAACTAATCATTGGGTTTCCACATAGGTGAAAATATGGATATGGAAGAGAAATCTAACCATCATGTTCTGATGGAGAGTGGTAGAGAACATGGCTATGGAAAATCCAGTAATCACAAATCCATAGATTTGTGATGATATAAGGTACCATCTGATTCATCAGGTATAAGATCACTAGGACAACATTTTTGGTTTTCAAGATCATTTCCCTAAAGTTGAAAATTTGAATTGGAATAAATAATTTATTTTGGTACAATCTCACTGTTGTTCGTGCCTTGAACAATTTCCACTTCATCTCTTAAATAAATGAAGTTGAATTTGTTATTCGTGAAGTGTTAGCAGATCATGTGATAGAATGACTGTTCATTCCATCTGTCTCAAACAAAAGGTTAGCAAAAGTTATTAAATATACATAAGTCATTCTATAGTGAGATTAATCATATATGGTTCCTAAAATGGACTTATACTTCATATATCATACTGCTTAATATAATAAAACTAGTTTCTACTAAACAGGGACTTCCTGTAGGCCAGTGGTAGGCGATAAAGGCCAGTCGCACTTCGGTTGTGGGTTCGATTCCCACAGCCTTGTCCGAAGCGATGGGTTGTCGCCCGTCCTGCAGGTTGTCCTTTTTCTAAAACTACGTTACTATAACATCCCATCAATAATATCGAAAATCTTTTATCCTTAAACAATACTAACTTATGTCCAACATAATCCATTCCAATCTTTTAGGCTTATCCATAATACTGCAGTCCATTCTCATAACATAGTGAAAACGATTACCAGAGATTTAATACCATCGTTGATCCCCATATATCATAAGATATATCTTGTTGGTCACATTCCAAACATTCAAAGGACTTAATCTTGTACTCTCTTGAATACCCATTGAACCTTAGTGAAAACTTGAATGCAGTTAAAAGTTAACACTTTTCACATACCGAAATCCTCAAAATTCTATATACTCAAACCATGATATCACTTAGTCCTTATATCAATCATGAGCTCATGAATACTATCAAACATTTAATTTTCTCCTTATCCCTTCATTATGCGCATATCAACTACATTCCAAAAATATATGAATAACCTTTCATGGATACTGGTAACATTAATCATACACTTTCAAAACACAAGGAAAGACAACAGTGTAACAATTCATAGATGTCTCTTTATTCCAAAATTACACATGATAAACATGTAATCATTCCACTACATTCTCAAACCATTGACCGAGCTTCAAAAATTCTTTCATCTCACATATCATTTGTAGTCTCTTCATCATCATCCACATAAATACTACCCATATGACCATACTGATTCTCTTCATGAGTCTTTCCCTTAGGGCATTTGTTTGCATAATGCCCATACATTCCACATTTAAAACACTTAACCATTTTTGATGTCGTAGCAATACCATTATCCTCATCCATGGTGTTAACCGACCCTTTTCCTTTGCACTTACTTGCTTTGTGTCCTTCTTTTCCACACCCAAAGCATCTTCCAGTTCCCTTGAAACATTCTCCTTGATGCCTCTTCCCACATGATTTACATAGGGGAAATTGAACTTTCTTTCCTCTATGATCATCATGGAACTCCATCTTTCTCTTATTAGTCGAGTTAGGAAACTTACCAAATTTTACTTTATTGATTATGTTGTGAGATTGCTGATTCGGCATAATAATGATGTTTGGACATCCAAATCCCATTTCATTTGGTTGCTCATGAAGAATATCATTCCATTGTCCATCATATCCTCCATTATTGTGAATCATCTTGTTTCCAGCCATTTTCTAAAACCCAAACAGAATAGTGTTAGATGCAAAAATCATAATAAAGGGGGAGTAACTTAAATATCTATCATCTTTGGTTTAATCTAATATCGTTACCATAGTTCTAGGACTATATCCTATACGTATACTTATCCTTAGGGGCATCCCTAGACATACCTTAGAAATATCTCTAGGGATCTCACTAACGTTTTCGCATCCTAGTTTCCAAAGGTTGACTAAACCTTTCCTCTGATACCAACTATAGAGACTCGGAGCCTGACATACATGGACACTACATTACATTTGCGGAATACTTAGTACATAACAAAAACACACACACAAGGACCGTAATAGTTTAGTGTCTTTGGAAACTCGGAATATAATCTTCTAATCGTGGTGAAAGATCTTCAACATCTCCCATGAAGATCATCTTTTTTTTTTACACCTAAAACCTTTCTTTATATCCTGGGGAAAAGAAAACATAAAAGGGTGAGCTCAAATGCTCAGTAAGGGTAAACAAAAGAAATATCAATCACATCATATACATAAGCACATAACTTTTGGAAATCTTAACCTGCAAAAGAGATCATAATTTCATAACATGGGGTAAATCATGGCAGTGAAATGTAATCACAATAATCATAACATAAAACATGAAACTTTGTGGTATTCACACATAATCATAGAGAATCATTTCTTGTTAGTCAAGACTCATTGCCAAGACTATCTTAGTGGACAAAGTCCCTTTCTGAATCGAGTAACCCTCATTTCAGTCCTGTTTTACTGAACCGGTATAACCTACCATTCCAGCCATGTCTATATCATGAGATATAAAATCTTTACCCAATGCATTGGAGGGAGATATAGGTCCCACCCATCTTATAATGAATCCTTTCTTATGTGTGCCACATAATCATAAATCATACATCATCGCATAACCCATGTAATAAAAATGGGATTCTTAAACAACATGACATCATAAAACAATTCATATAAGATAATAGAATTCATAAACATAATTCCATCACAACATAGTCAAATCAATGTAAAAATATGGATAGAAACAGAACCCTTTATTATTTTAGATGGAAAATAATTTTGATAAAACACTTGAAATGAATTCTTGAGGAAAATATCCTTTCTTCTTCAAAATCAATTCCTTTTCACAAAACATCATGAAAGAAAGAGATTTTATTGAAAATAGTCATGAAATATTTTGGAATAAGGTTCATGAAAATAAGGCTTTATAAAACCGTAAAAATCCGTTCGTGCCGTATAAGTTAAAAAAACATTCTTCGTACTTTTGTCGGAAAAGTCAAAAAGTACCTCGTACGAAAAACGACAAAAGATTCCTTTCATACATATTACTAAAAACTCACCGAAGGGTAAAAATGGATTTAAACAATTTTAGGTGGATGGAAATAATATTACATATTGATGAAACATGGATGTGGATGATAAAATACACCCCAGTAAATACTTACGAATAAACAATCTCGGATAAAAATGAGATTGTGATATTTACCTTACCTTAGGTCCGATTTGCTTTGTTCATGTCCGAAGCTCCTGTATAATGGTTTAAATAATGTTATTGACTTATTCCAGAATCATACATATTGATATGATATCATATATGGTCATATTATTAGCTTCTTGTTAGTAATATTTCATTGTTACTTGTTACTCGGGTCTTTATAACTTTTTGTTCTTATGCGTGTTTTGTCGAATAAATTCTTATTCTTATCTTTAGGTTATAGATAATTCATTTACAGAATGGTATTAGTGTAGTATATACCATATTCATTCATTCAATTCATTTATATAATCATTATGAAATGAAGATCATGTAGAACGAGTCGCATCACATCGTGGAGACGGTATTCCGTACGTACGCACGAGTGATGATATCGTTCCTATGATCGTGGAATTATATTGGAGTATATATATATATTATTTCAGTATCAATATTACTTCATAATAATCATATATAGTTACTCATTACACCATTATACCCATCCTTGTAAGGTGATGGTGGAAAAATAGATTACACCACGGCGTGGAGACGGTATTCCGTACGTACGCACGCGCGGTGATTTCATTTTTTCCGTAGGATGGATAGAAGGTGAATTAGGGTTGTTTCATATTTATAATAACATATCAGTATGTAAGTAATACTGATGTTATTACTTTATCATGAAACAACTAAAGAAGAAGAAGTTGAAGAAGAAAGAAATTGAAAAGATCGGTAATGGATATTACCTCTTCTTTGGAACGCCTCTTTGAATCCTCCACTTAAGGAACTAAGATTGGTCTTTGGAGAAGACCAGGACCTCTAGGATTATTCTAGAGAAGTGGAGAGGAGAAAATGGCAGGGGTTGGCCGAGCTTGAGTGCTCAAATTGGTGTGAGGAGGAGGGGGAGGAGGTGTCCTTTTATAAGGGAGGAGAGGGGCACCTTAGGAATATCTCAAAATATTATTATATATTAAAGTAAAAATCGGTTTATAATGGTTCCAAAGGGTCTTATTTCAAAGCTAAAGTGGGGATGGGTCGAAATACTACCAACCAATAGGATTTAGACAAGTTTAGGGTATTATTTTAACCTTATCAATTAGATTTAACTCTAAGTTAATTAATTTAACTTTTACCGTGTCTTTTTGTTTTCTTTCACTATATGGTTAATACACTTACTATAACATGCCAAACGAACCCCAAATTGTTTATTATTAATATATATATCCTTATCTAAGTCATTTGGCTGAACCTTAGATTTTTAGGAATACAATAACAATTAATAATATAATATTTGATTTAAAAACTATTTTGTTTCAATTTTGACACTATTTGATATATGATTTTTGTGAAAGTCATAACAGAATTATATGTTCGAACCAAGTTGATTAAATCAACATTAATATATCATAGTAACCTAGAAAATTAGTGGAATTCATAAAAAGTCTCAAATTACATTCATTTGAGCATTTATAACATCAATTATGTTAATATTTCCTTAAAAGGGTAATTACTGCATCATTGTTGTGTCATAAATAAATTAATTTATTTAAAGTCTAAAAATTATAAATAAAATATCATTATGTAGGAAATCTTTTTAGATTTCTAATGAATATTTATAGTCGAATTTATCTTATGTATAACCCCATATTAAAAATGTTTTAGTTATTAAACTTTGATTTTAACTATTTTAACTATTCATTAAATAATATAATATTAAATGTCATAATCTAATCCAAGTGGACCTAAATGGTCATATTATATTCATAAGGTTGTTTTTGGTCGAATTACACTTATCCAATAGAATTAGTACATGTGTTAGGGTAATAGTAATATCATATTTACCTTTAGTTACCCTATTTACTATTAACCGTGGTAAAAAAAAGTAAAAATTTACTATTCACCAAAAATTATTTTCATCTCATTGAACCACATTTTACTTACTGACATCAACCGTGTCTCTCGGATTTTTGAAATTCCATTCACAGAAGCGGTAAAATTAAGATTTATGAAGAAATTAATTTTTTTAACTACCACTTAGTAGTTTCACTATTCATCAAAAATTGATGTTTTTCAGAACAATGCCAAAATTTCATCCTAAGCTATATTTCATATTCCGAATTCAAAAATGAAGTCTATTTTACCAAATTCATATCATAGAATTTGCATTAATTAATTTTATAATTAAATCCCGCTGTTAAAACAAATAGCGTGTTTTTAAGAAACAATATCTATCAAAAGATTGACACTTGATTATGTCTGGTTTAAATGTGAAATTACATCCAATGACCAATATTGTATTAAATTGTAAAAATATATTCTAAATATACTTTAAAACCACTCAAATTAATAATTTATCACTATTAATTATTTCGATTAAAAAAGTTGTTTTTAATTATAATTTAGTAATTTTCACTATTCATCAGAATATGAAAGTTATCCGAAAAGTACCAAAATTTCACCTTAGGCTAAATTCGATACTCCGAATCCAAAAATGAAGTTCATTTTGAAAAATAAGATTTACAGAATTTCAAAAAGTGGTTATTACTATTCATAACGACTATTTTTAATAATATTTTAATAGAATATCGTTGTTTAGTGAAACTCGGTATTGCGTATTACACACGCTATCGAGGAAGGTCGCGATTGCGTGTAATGCAAGGCAAGTCAAGGATGCATGTTGTGCAAGCTCCTTTTGGTGTAGCGTACAACACAAGACATTAATTAAAAAGAATATTTTTTATAAAATCTTGGGCTGTTACATTTCGGTTGGTCCGTTATTCACTCCACGGATCAACAAATAGTACCGGATCATGATCATGTGTTCATTTTATTTTTTTCATCGTTTATTATTTTTGTGCATGGGTAATTTATTGCGTGATCACATAGTTTAATAATAAATAAGCATGCAAGATAAAATGAACATGTGACGCAATGAAATTTCTATTTCTTGCATGGTCAGTAGTGAGTTGGATCACATAGTACATGCTTATAAAAATAGAAAATGATTTTTTTCATCACATTAAAAATAATAAAAACCCTCAAACAATATATTAAGTCATAAACTCCTTCCATAATTTATGTTTGGTCAAAAAAAGTTGTTTGAGGTGTCGGTCATGCCATAGCTGTGGGTACCTCTTACTACCGGGGAGTCCTTATAAGAATGATGGTTCGACTTAACTAAAGTACTAGTAAGGATTTTACATAGCTAAATTGCTATAATTTTAGAGGAAAGAATTGAGAAGATCAAATTTTGATTTTAATAAGTTGGGACCTCACTGAACAGATCATGGAACCGCAAGTTAAAGTGGTCAGCCAGCCAAAAGCCTAGCTAGAACCTTCAAAGTAGTGGCATATCCATTGCTTGTTGACTATGTGGGGTGGTTTTGGGATCCTTGCAACTAGAATACTCAAGAGACAGAGTATTATGATTCTAGCACAGAGGGTTCCTAGAATTCGATAAAATAGTGGGAGACATAAAATGATTTATGTAATTAATCAAAATGTCTAAACCGGTAATCCAGATAAAAGGCACTCAACTGCTAAATTTTATTTTTTTAGAAAAATGGCAAGTTATTCCACAACATTAAACTTCAATAAATATTGTACAATGTAAATGTCCACACTAACATAAGTATCCATGAATAGTACAGGCACGTGCGCATAGTACTATGATATAGGAAACTCAAGGTGTAAGTGTCCCCAACACTGTTAAACTACCTCAAGAAGCGAGGGTGAAAATTTCTTACAGTAGACTAATGTACAAAACATGTGATAGTTATATCATTATTCTTTCATCAATATCATGTGTCAGTTGGGATCGCTACACCCGGACATAGATGATATAACATAAAGTCTCGTCTCCGAGAAGTGTGCAAGGAGAAAGAGAAGCAATGATATAAATAAGGCTAAGTTTACACCAGCATGTGTAAATTGAAAGATCGATCGTGATCTTTAAATATCATTTTCACCACATTACTCAAGTCTCGTTTTAAGTTACAAAACAATCAATTATTGATTAAATGCTTCATTACCTATCTAGGTAAGGTTCTCCAAATGAAAAAGAATAAAAGAAAATAATCTATAATTCTTATGGAGGATAAATTGAAAGACAATGTGAAAACGTCAAAGGAATTTAATCCCAATGACATATCTGTGATATCCTTCAATTAATGAGGTGTTAATACTGGTTATTTGCATTGTATATTATAAAATAATACTATTGATGTTTAAAAGCAATAAACTAATTTAAATAAGCTAGTTGTTTCTTCTACATCAGGCATATTCATCAATGTAATGTTTCCTTTTAATACTTGGGTATTTAATACTATATGTTTTTTTACATATGTATATTTAAATACAATAACAATGTTAGTATAGAAACCTTATTAGAAGTCAAGTGTATTCTCCAAGTGGTTGTGAAAGGGTGATACATAGGCCAGTGGTGAGAAGTACATGACTTATTTAATATCCATGTGAAAGATTCATGTTGAGCTATTGTTGAGTACAACCACAAACATTAATCTCATGTGTCCTTTGTTGCATGGAGACATTCATTCAGTTTCAGGAATGGATTTTGTTTTTGGTAAACTCTATCAGAAGTTCAGTAATACATGAATCATGGGTAATTAGTGATGAATATAAATGTAAAACTTATACCCAATTGTGACAGAATAATTATTTGTCATGTAATACTAAAAATGGAAATCATGAATATTCCATGTATTCTATTTAGGCTCAGCTTAGATAAATACTTTTGTAATTATTGATGTCTTTAGTTTGGACAAAGGAGCCTTTATAAATAAAGGTATTCCACAAAGCTCTTAGAAATAGTTCCACACGTAAGCATGAACTATTCCAAGTATAAACTAGAGTTATATATGCTTCATAAGATTCTTTTAAACAAATAAGGAATAATAAAGTGATGTATTTTCATAGTTAGGAGATATGAGTTGCTTCGGGTTGGGATATCGAAGAATATCTCATCCAAGCATTCATCAATCATGATAATGTAGCGTGGAGTAATTTAAAAACGCACATTACCTTATCGAAATCACAAAATTGATGTTAATGAGGAGTATTGATGATGAAGACATTCATATCAACATTGATCGACAAAATGTACCGTGGAGTAATTCCTAAACACACATTTTATACATCAAAAGTTTGATGTAATTAATATCAATGTTGCTACTAGAAGAAACATCCATTATATTTCCTGAAATGCTTAGAAAATAAAAATGATATCCCACAAACATATTCCAACTGTAATGAAAAATGGATATCATACATGTCATAGTATTATAGAAATCCATTATGTCATAAGGACATGTTTTTGGATGCAATTTGCATGTTCGGATGCAAACAAAATTTCATCAGGTCAACCACATAGTGCATTTAGTGTAATAATCCAAACTGTTGTTTAGGATGTTACGTAAATTCGTAAGATAGAATGGTAGGTAGTCAAGAAATAGAATAAACTTATATATAAGGGTGCACATCTCTATTGGAGATAGTGAAAGCTATATTGACTCGTGTTTTGTCAATACTCCTGATGGACAAACAGTAGGCATAGGAAATAGTTCCACAAAAGCGTGTGGGATAGAGTATGTTCTAGAGACACATACTGTGTAGAAATGATAAAACCATGGTGATGGTTTTATATTCACCGCGGTCGGTGATCTATTATTCAATATGAATAATATTTTCTACATGAAAGCAGTATATGACAATTAGCTAAAATTGATAAGGCAAGCTAAAATTCAATTAATGGATTTCATGTATCAAAGTGTAAAGGGGCTATTATTTTGAATACTATAGTGGGTTTCATGTTAGTTGATACATTGATGGTATGAGCTTGGTACCAATAAGGATTTACTGATTAGACCATTTTGTTATGCCTAAATCCATTATAATATTACTTATCATAGCTAATATCTATGATCAAATTATTTAGCATTGGATGTCATGACCACCATATCGTGGATGGTGACTATAGGATGCAACCATAAAGGGATGGTCATGTCACATAATGCTAATAAAGTTTGCAAGTTACTGAAATCTGGTTTAGGATTAAAGTAAGCAACATCATCATAGAATATAAATTTGAAACAAATAATTTCCATGTGTCTACAAAAGCTTAGTGGGAGCACCAATGTTTTCCAAGAAAAAATATGTTTGACAACATATGGAAAACATGCATTTCTCTTACAATTTGTTAAGACCGTAATGAAATTTACTCTCCAATGATTGACTTAAATTAGAAACCTATGTTCTAGGTAACAAGATATACTAAGGTAGATCTATAGGTGGCTTGATCCTAGTCAATCATACATATAGTGACATTGTACTGAAAAAATAAATGTAGGAACAAATCAAGAGTTGAATTGTTTCCTATGTCACTGGGAATAATCTCTCCATGATGAAATTTCTGTGACATGGGAAGAGATAAACGTGTTAGGTTAAAATCCATACGTCGGAATGATGGAACAATCACATATTCCATTATATGTACAAGAAATGATATTTCCACATTATATTTTACAGTAGGAAAATATAAGTTATATCTAGGAGCACTGCAAGGGATGTAGTCAGAACCATCTAATTGGACTTTTGTAAGTAAAAAAGATATGTACCAGGTAAATAGAGAGAAAGGATACTAGTTTTATGGGGAAAAAACTAGTCTTCTATAGATCAATGTGATCTATTATCGCAATTAGGAAAAAGACGATGAGTGATTCAATCTCATATAAACTAGTGGTATCCACACCTACAAAGATCTAGTATGTTGCAACTTATAAGATATCTAAGAAGTAGTTAAATGCAAGGCTTTGTTCCAGTTCATGGAATTTCACCTAGTAAGAAAAGAATTATCATAATGTAAATTATGATATTCTTACTAGCCAAGATGTAAATCTATTATAGTGGAAAAATGGATATACTCGGGATACCATCTCTTGAGAATTTTTACTCAAGGAGATGAGGTAGCAGTTACAGAATTTCCATGCGGTGAAACTGTGGCAGACCCAATCGCTAAATCCATTAATCAGCAGAAACATGATATTAATCATGTGATTAGATACCAAGTTTGGTTTTCAAGTTGGCTCTAGCGCAAGTGGGTGTGTTGAAATAGTGGGTTCCCTAGACCCAACTATTCATTGCTTTTGATTATCATATCATGTATACAGTTAGCTATGCATGATGTCATCTTACCATTATAGTGTAGACTGTTCTGCATCCACTATTGAAATGGTAATGTCCAAATTTTAATCATTGTATCGAATGGTTATAGCAGTTCTCAGGCTAAAATGAGAACCTCTAGACACCATGAAATTAATCTTAAATATATGTTCTATAGTCTAGATACATAATACTAATTGGACAAAATAGATGTTTGACTATCAGGTGTTGGGGGCTCATATGCATTGAGACTTCTTTTCATGAAGCTCTCACTTGGTGATCTCTAGTAGTGAGATCATGAGGAATGACCCACCAATAGGAACACCACATGTTTCAAGTGTCATTGGATGTTCCTATCTAAGATCATGTGTAATGGTCTCTAGACTTGAGATAATTACCAATGTATGTCACTTAATAATGTACTTTGATGTAAGACGAAAACTATGGCAATGAAGTCGTCGTGATGTAGTTTGTGTCGAGTGCGTAGTTGGTGGCATGACATTGGTTGAATTGTCAAGAATGTATTTTTCACATCTGGGTTATGGAAATAATATACCTCAGGCCATGTTGATATGGATGGTAGTACCATTATATAACCATGGCTAGGGCAGTCAAGGGTAAATCCGTCTAGTTAAATCAAAAAACTATAAAGCAAGAAAATGGAGATGACACAAGAGTGTGTCCTGCTTTATGAGATATTACAGACAAAGAGATTATAATACACAATGTGTGTTCTTAGTTTGGTTGTCACTGCTGTGACAATCTTTATTTCTTCAGGGGCCATGATGGGTTGTTAGATCCCTCTCTTGGTCTATGAATAATATTCACTAATGTCGATATAAGGGGCTAGAGGGTCACATACAATAGAGTATTCATTATTCTTCCCTATTCAGTTGAATATGTGTTTTGGACATAGTGGGCCCCGCCAACTGGGTCTGAGAGTTGTCCAAAGTTAAACGATCACCAATGCAATAAATGAATTCACATTATTCGAGTTCAGAATAATGAGTATTGAATTTATTTATTAAATTTATTTACGAGTTTTAGTAAATACATGAAAAATTTTAAATAATGAATATTAAATTATTAAAGGTTCAATTAATATTTATGGGAGTGACGAGTCATGTTAATGACTTAATTATTATCATGGAATATATTTTAATATATTAGATGAAAATGATAATAATATTTATGGCTCTGTTTAGTAGTCATAAATGTCGTTGATAGTGCGTTAAGTATCTGGGGTCGGCGAGGCGATACCGGGTATTTTAATTAAGCATTATAAATTGAAGAGTAAGGGGATTTTCCAAACACTCTTCATGTGACTTCTCTCTCCACTTCTCTCTCCCATGATCTATAGAGAGATGCTTTGGATCCAAGGAGCTTGGATGGAGCTATCTCGGGCATCGATAGTGTTGCGATGCAGTGTTCATTGGAGAATTGAAGGCATCATCGCAAATCTGTTATAACACCCGGATTATGATGAATGGTGCTCCCGCAGATTCCTTGAAGAGCATGAGGACGATCTAGAAGAATTCGACATCGTATTCTTCGAGCAGCAATAACCAATGACAAGAAGATGTTGTGCACGAATTCAAATTTAAACCAGTTATTTTATGGTTGAATTTTGTTCTTAAAACTCTTAACTCAAGATCCTCGGATTTAATCGAGCAGCTCTTCACTGACGTCGACATGTTTTTGTCGATCATCGGTGGATTTGTTTTTAAAACCCACCTGTTTGGGGCATCCGTTGTACACTCGGTTCCAAAAATGTTAACTACAGTAACATACATATACTATAATTGTTTCATATTAATGGGTTATTATATTATCATATATCATTTCCCCATATTTTATTTGAATGAAATGAAAACACTATTTGAGATGTGTAAATCTAGCACATTCAAGGAAACATTTTATCAATTTCTTTTATCATAATTAATTATGGTCATGAAACCATTTGTGTTATGATTAAACCATATTATTTTATATGTAATGTATCCTATTTATGTTTCTATAATCCTTTTGTACAAATTTTATTATGTTATAAAGAAAAACATGTTCATTGAAATCGAACCCACTAATTAACCAAAATGGTTTTCACTAAGGTCTTATATAATAACTCATATTCAATCCCAATAAACAAATGAATTTCTATAACCATGTATTAAACTAGATGTTCAATAATAAAATAAAACATAAATTCTAGAAATACACTTTCATCTAACATGTTTATCTGAAAGAATAATATTAGAGAACATATCATTAAAACCAAGTAAGAAAACAGACCTGAAAAATGAAATTGAACCTCCTAACCAAACGAAATGGTTATAAATGAACTCAAAATTTTTATACTAAATATTATAAATATATATGAGTTTATGGAATTATTAATTAATACACCAAATTTTGTTATTCTGCTCATTATGTTGAAGCAAATATCACTATCAAATTTAAGTTAAGGGATCCTATATATTTCACTTTTATTCAAGATTTTCCTATATGATATGCCCTTTAATCTATATTTACTAGTGATGGGGTATGATTATTAACCTCCACATACTATCCTAGTGAT
This sequence comes from Viscum album, assembly GCA_963277665.1. Taxonomy (NCBI): domain Eukaryota; kingdom Viridiplantae; phylum Streptophyta; class Magnoliopsida; order Santalales; family Viscaceae; genus Viscum; species Viscum album. The sequence continues at coordinate 797,105,208 of OY728159.1, forward strand.
TTATAAAAGATTAGAAATACTTTTCTATCGCATTAATCACTCTTAATTAAACTCGATATCATGCCGATAATCTCTAAGGAATTATACCCGAACCACCTTTATTCCTTCGGGTTGCCCTATCTTTATTTTTACCAAAATGAAGATATTATTTTTTTATGTACATATTCTACATTATTTTAATATGATCCAAATTCATGTTTCAAGATCCATCCCTCATTCTCTATTGGGGATATACATGCTTTTAAGTTATTCCCTCCTCAATACTTCCTAGTAAGCAAACTCGTTTTAAGGGAACTTACAAAATATTTTATCCAATTTCAAGTGCACTCTATCCTCTATTTTAAGCAACCATTTTCTTTATAAAATCACAATTTTTATTATGAAATACTTCCTGGTTGAATTATGGTTTTATATATATTATTTTCCTCTTTTCTATTTTAAAATCCCTATAGTATTTTCCTTAAAACCACAAATAAAATGTTTAGATGCTAACACATTTCCGACATGTTGTCATTTATTTCTGACATCACATGACATTATATATTCCTATTTTCCCTTATTATTGTCCATATATGTTCTAATTCTTTCTTTCATGGAAACTTACATGATACACCCATTGGCTATTCTTCATGTCATGATTGTGGACCCTAATTCATTCCATGGGTAACCCTTATGTTTATGTAAAATTAATTATGTATGATTATTTATGTGGAAATCATATTCATGAAATTTAAGATAGGTTCACCAAGATAGTGATCCAATGCATTGGGTAATGTTAAGTCTCATGAGATGTTATGTTCGAGGATCTTTTTGGTTAGCCTTGGATTCTGGTAATATGGGAAACAAGATTGGTGGTTAGCCTTGGCCTATACTACTATGTGAAATGGGATTGGCAGTTAGCCTTTACTCATACTAAAGAAATGTTTTATATTTTTTCCTCATTTTTATGATTACATGTTTATATGAATACATGATTATATGTTATGATCCCTTATGTTACATGACTTTTTATATCTTAATTTCATGTTCCTAACCCATGTTCTGTAGATTTATTCTTATAAATTCTCCCTTATTGGTCTTTTATTTAATCCATTTTTCCATGATATCCCCAGGCTATACTATGAATATGTATGATCACGATGGAAGTTAGGGGCCCTTTATGAAGACTAAATAATGAAATATTTTATTTACTTCTATGTTTTCAGTTTTTTGTGCCATGTCATCCAATACACTAGACATCACGATCCATGGCTTGTACTATGATTTATAATTATGCTTCAAATAATTTAATGTAATATGTAAAAGGATCGGGTCTCTAGAGTTGTTATCCGAGGACGGTCTTGTTACTTTTGGAGATTAGGAATAGAGCACTTTAGTAAGAGCCATAATGATGATACAAAGTACAAGAAAACACCCATAAGTTTTTGTTTGTGTATAGTAAGTTGATTATCAAGAAAATACATCTATGTGTCAAACAATGGTTTGGGTGAATTTTTTGTTATTTTTCTAAAATACTTGAATTTTTTAGGAACAGTAAAATCTGATAATTCATAATAAATGCCAAGGCCTAAATTGATGCATCATCCTTGAGTAATTGATGATTTAAATGGACATTATTTAGAAATAACATGCATTTATTACTATTATTGGTCATTTAATACTTACAATTTCTCATATTGTGAAATATAAATTAATTAATTATTATAATATTATGAAAACCCTCCTCTCCTCCACTCTAACCCCCTAGTCCCTCTTCTCTCCACTCCTCTCAAGCCTTGTTCCTTGAACATATTCTGCCCAAATCAATGCCCAAGCTCCTCTACAACATCCAACAACCCCTAGTCTTTTCAAAATACCAAAACTTTTTCCCTTAAGAGGTTACCAAATGAGATTATCTCGAGAAGTAAATTCCGCTTTCTAATTTTTTAATTATTTTCTGTTCTTTTCTTTTCTTGTTTCATTCCTCACCTAACTTCACCAAAATGATATAATACCTCCATTAACATACATATACTGTAATGTTGTTATATTAATGAGATATTTAATTATCATCTCTCTTTTCCCCATCTTTTATTTGAATGAAATTAAAAAACTGTTTAAGATGTGTTAATCTAGCACATTCAAGGACTACAATTTATCAATTTATTTTATCATCATTAATTCTATCATGAAACCATTTATGTTCTAGTTGAACTAGATTATTATATATGTAGTATATCATAGTTATGGTTCTGTAATCCTTTTGTACAAATGGTATTATGTTATAATGAAAAACATGTTCATCATAATTAAACCCATTGATTACCCAAAATGGTTATCACTAATGTTTTTATAATAAATCTTCTTGACTAACAATAACCGAATAAATTTTTATAACCATATAATCTCATAGATACTCACTAATATAATACAAATTCAATTATATACAACCACTTCCATCTTACATGTTTATCTTAACATGAATATAAGTGAACCAATCATTAAAATCATGTTAGAAGGCGGACCCCAAAAATGAAATTGAAAATCATAACCAATCAAAATGGTTATTAATGAACTAAAAATGATTATAATAAATATTATACATATATAATTGGTTATGGAGTTATTAATTAATAATCAAAATTTTATTATTCAGTTTAATAAGTTCAATCAAATATCACAATCAGATTTAAGGGAAGGGATCCTTTGTATTTCACTTTTAATAAAGATTGTCCTCTATGTAATTAAATTTTATGTTTAATTACTAGTGATGGGATATGATTGATAACCTCCCACATACTGTAATCATGATTTATAAAATTTGATAAATTCCTTTCTCTCTCATTAATCCCTATTAAGTACACTCGATATCATGTCGATAATCTGTATGGAATTCTACTCGATTCACATTTATTCATTTGGGTTGCTCTATCATTCTTCTAACCCATATTAAGTTGTCTTTTCATTTTATGTAAGACATATAAATGTTGTTTACATTCTCCAAAATCATGTTTCAAGATGAATCCCTCATTCTCTTATGTGGATATACATGCTTTGATGTGATTCCCTCCTCGATACTTCCCAGAAAACAAACTCATTTTAAGGAAACATCCCAAATTTCCTCCCATTTTAAAGTATGCTATATCCTCTTTTATAAGACACCATTTTCTTTATAAAATAATTATTTATATTATGAAAACCATTTTGGTAAAATTATGGATTTATATAAAATATTTTCCCCTTTTTTATTTTTTAATATCTATAGTTTTTTCTTTAAAAAGGCACCAAAATGTTTTGAAGATAATACATTTCCTACATAATGTCACTTTTGTTTGAAATCATATGAAATTATATATTCCTATTTTACCTTATGAACATCCATGTATGTTCTAATTCATTTTGTTTATGGACACTTTTAGTATACACCCATTGGTTATACTTTATGTCATGATTTGGGTACCCAATACATTCCATGGATAACCCTTGTGTTTATGTAAGATTGATTATGTATGATTGTTTATGTGGAAACAATATTCATGAAATGTAATATTGGTGCACCTAGATAGAGCATCAATGCATTTGGTAAACTTATATCGCATGATTTGCTATGTGCAATGGTCTTCGCGGTTTGCCTTGTCTTGTTCTACTTTGGGAAACATGATCGGCGGTTAGCCATAGCCTGTACTACTATGTGAAATGGGATTGTAGGTTATACATGACTCAAACTAAATATATGTTTTATATTTCGACCAAATTTCTATGATTCCATGGGTATATGACTCCATGTTTATATGTTATGATCTATTTTGTTGCATGCCTTAATATTTTTTAATGTCATGTTCTTAACCCATGTTCTATGGATTTATTCTTATTATTTATCCCTTACTAGGATTTTAGCATATCTTTTTGTCCATGTTATCCCTAGGTTATCCTATGATGATGTATGAGAAAAATGGGAGTTAGAAGATCTTTATAAAGACTAAATAATTAAATTTCTTTATTCAGTTCCATGTTTTCATATTTATATGCATAGTATTCAAAGACACTAGACTTCATGATCCTTGGCTTGTACTCTGATGTATAATTGTGCATAAAATAATGTAATTTTATATGTAAAAGGATCAGGATGCTATAATAAAATTATCCACTATGATATGAAACTCTTCCAATTGTTTGGCCCACTATTTAGAACCAAAAAAATTCTTCTTCTCCAACATAATTTCTTCACATATGAAAATTAAAATTGATCCATCAAAAAAATCACCAACCCTACTATGTTGGAACATAGTAGAGGAAATAATATGTAATTTTAATAACTCCCTCATGGTCTAATTCCCACAAATACCATCTTTCTTATTCAATTCTGTTAACTAATTTTAATTAGTTGACATTCTAGAGAATATCACTTAACCACTTTGATTCTTTTGATGCATATTCTCTTTGGATTGTATCTCCCCAAAAATGTAAAACACTTAAACATATTTTAACTAAATTTAAACATAGAGGGAGAGGGGAAACTAAGGAATCTTCAAGAAGAGGATTTTGGTAGATCTTGATGGGTCAACCCATTGATACTTTCTTGTAACGATGTACTATTTTTGTGCTTATCCAAAAATCACATACAACAACAACTATTTTGGACATATTACTAAGCATTATTTACCTAAATGATGGTTCTTTCTGATATTTATGTTCTCTAGGATCATCCTTTATCAAAATTTGTTGTCTAAATCCATTATTTTGAATTTTATTCTTTTATGATCCACTAATATTCAATTTTTCATGACTCTTTCTTTGAACATGAATCTTTTAACTAGTCATATTCTCTTGTTTCTTCCTCCATTGGAGTTCTTATTGTTTTTAATTCAGTTATTTACCTTAGGAATGCAATGTGAATGGTTCAATGCATTCGTTATTAATTTTTATTTTTTCAATTATTCATGTATCCACACTATTACTTACCACTGGTGGGTTATTTAATGAACATAAATTCTTATTACACAAAACTAGGGTATCTCCTCCCTTTTTCTTCTATATTCATTCACATTCATTCCCAAAGTGTTATTATCAGTGTAGTATGGGTGGTTCTTGATACAAATTTCATTTAACTCCTTGTGTTTTCTCTGAGACTTTAAACCAATTTTATCCTTTTTAGATTGTCCTTCAGTATAGGTTTTCTCATTATACACCATTGTAGAATCTCATTTCAAATTCATTTTCTCTCAAAACCTTCATCGAGATTAAATATATTACAAATTTTAAATGATTGGAACATATAAAAAAACTCCCATTAAAAACATAACTTGTGTTACCATTTCTTGGATGACATTTTGATGCATACATAGTTCTTATTATCCAGACATTGTGGCCTCGGGCATCATAAAACATACTCATATTTAGTACCTATCATCCACAATAATAACATTTCATAGACACTTTATTTTTACAGACATATCATTCTTATTTTCCAAGTTTATTCTTATTATTATCAAATTTATAAATATTTCTCTCCTCAATGTATGAAATATATTCCAAATCCTCTAAAAAAAGGAAGTATGAACATGTATTCCCCAGAAATAGCACATGATATCATTACATCCTATAAAATACTCTTGGGAATTGCTTCTAGTATCTATTGTATTTCACATTTTTTAAACTATTTGAAACTCTCTTATTTTCATGCATGAGAGGGGATTCATCAAATCCAATGCTAGTTTTCTCTAAACTATAGAAACATTGAAATGAGAAAATATGTTTTTGTTTCTATTCAGAAATAACATATTTTCTTCCCATCTCATCATCACCAGCTCATGTATAATCAAATAGTAAGTGAAAGACATCCTTTATTTTAGGCTTTCCCTTAGAATTGTATTTATCCACTTCTTTCATGACTGATTCAACATCTTCTTCTGATTGTTGAATCTTTTTATCCCTTTATTCAGGTTGAGAATTATGTTCCCTGTTGTGATTTTTACCAATAGTGATGTCATCTTCAAATTCTATGGTGAGCTTATTCATCTTGTCAAAATCACCCTTTAACTAGGATTTCATTTGAGAAAAAAAATCATGGAAAAATTAATTCTCCTTATGTATAATTTTGTTTTCCGAAACTAATTTAGATAGCTATCTAGGATGGTCATCATTTTGGGATTTCGGATTCTGAATGTTGTCTGAGTTCAGATTCATTCCCTTCTCATCATCTTTCTATTTTTCTGTCTTTGTAGACATCATTTATAGTTATTCATCTTGTTAATCATTATTCCCCTTGAAGTTATTAGCCATATTTTTGATCCTTTTATTTAAGCTTCTTAGTTTGTTGACCTCAATTTCTAGTTATAGGACCCATATATCTTTTTATTTAATAGCTTCATCCAATATCATATCTAATTACTTGGTTTCATGGAATGTTTCCTCTTTTATCCTAATTGGAGTTTATTCTACATAATTTTCTTCCACATCACTCTGAATGGCACTTTTTTCACTCATTCCAACAGCATCATTGAGTGAGTATATCATTTCCCTGTCTGTTTCAACCGATCCTTTATTCCGTAAATAGTTTGATTCCTTAAAATGAATCACACATATTCCATAAACACTTACATACTATGGAATACAACCTAAATCCTGATTCCTCTACAAAGAACATACCTTTTCCATTGAAAACCAAGATAAGAGAGGATTGAATCTTTATCCTAAAAAATCGACTGAACCAAGTTAGAGAAAAAAAATACGGAAAATAATCCTTCAATTTAATAAAGATTCTTTTATCCAAAACGGTCCTAGATACCCTGAAATGGGGGGGGGGGGGTGAATCATGTTATGTATATTCTTTTGTAAATTCTTCATACCCCAATATATATTGACCTCTTTATTATAAGGGTGAACTTGTGTTCACATAAATTTTAATTTTTATCTAATTATCTTTTCTTATCTAACGATTATACTTTGACTGTAATGTAGGAAATAAAGCATAAGGTCACCAAAATATTTACTTGGTTCACCCTCACTGGGCTACATACTAGGCGTATATAATGGTGGTGTATAGATTGTTCCAATTTCACTAAGGCTCACTACCAATAATGATGACCATGATATATCACTTCTATATATAGGATCACTACATTTACAAGTTTTAGGGTTTTCTCACTTTATTCCCAAGGGTCAATCCCTATGTATCTTCCACAAGATCACTATTGAGGGGATGGATCACCCTCTTACTCTTCCTTCTCTCAATGATCTTTTAACGGATCCACTCACAGTTTATGGACTTATAGGTCAAACACAGTTTACAGACATGTAGGTCCCTTCATTATCACTAATGAATACATCATTAAATGTATATAGATGCTTTGTAGAAGTTCCACTTTTATCTCAAATGTGAATACCACTTCACAACATATTAACTAGGAAATCCCATTTAAAAACTTTTCACAATGCTCATTTCCCTCATAGAATTCTCTCTTTCACAAAGCTCCTTCACGGAACTCTTTGAGAATATCTCCATGAAGCTCAAACATCTCTCACGAAACTCATTTAATTCCACAAAACTCAGATCATTTGTTTGGATTTTATAGCCTTCATCTCTTTCCATTTCCCGAAGCTCACTGAACCTTCTGGAAGAAAAACTCTTTTGCAAAGCTTAGAACATTCCATTTTCATTTAAATCCTTCAAAAAGATCTTCATATACCACCTTTGGAAATGGAATTCCCAAATACGAAGCCCTAAGATTTTAGTTATGTTTTGATATGCTTCTGAAGGGGATAGAGGCCTATTTATAGTCATTTCCACCAATTCCTGAACCTTCAAGGAAACATCATCCCCATTTCATTAATCTCCCTCCTTTTCTTCGGGGTTCTCCCATTTTTTGTGATGCTCCATAGAAATTTACCATTCATGATACTTGTCGTAATCAGGGATAATTCCATCAAAAACCTTCATGGTGTTCGTGATGCATGTTGTAAATCATATAGATCACCATGAGAAACCATTTCACCTTCGTGAACCATCCTTCTGGAGCTTCTTTATTTTTGAAATTCATTACTTTATCATATTTTCATATTTCTATCATATGGTCTACAAGAAAATCCATCTTTTGCGATGTAAGTCATAATTACAGAGCACTCCATCACAATCATTCGATCCTTAGTAAACCACCCTTTTTGAAAATCAAATTTTCTCAAAATCAATGCCTCTTCAATATTTTTACCAGGACATCACAGAAATCTATCTTTCATAATGATTGTTGTAATAACCGAGATCACCGAAAACATTATTTGATCTTTCAAGAAACAAAACATGTGAATCCCATCTTCTTCAAATTCATGCCTTTACCATATTTTAATATAGACTTCATGAAAATACACTATTTTCAATACAATCCTAACACCAAATTTTGGACCCCCAAAATTTGGAGAGCAGTAGGAAACGATGTCACCTTGTGTACGAAACTTTCTATACCATTCCAAAGGAATAAATTCCTTCATTATGGATATTTTTCTATATACAATGTCAAATATATTTCTGGACTCCACACCATACCCTTGAACCCCTCTTTCATTGTAAACAAAATCAACCCAAAAATACTACAGTGTCACCCTGAGTGATTTTCTTCCAACAATATCCCCGTTTGGGTTTGTTGAAAACTCTTTCACAAATTGATACCTCATTGAATATTCTTCCATCTCCTATCAATATTCAATTCTTAAAATTATGATATCTATAAAATATTTACCCAACACAAACTCTAGTACCACATGATCCATGCTCGACATGAGAAACAATAGTATTGTGAAATGTCCATCAATGAATCACTTATTCCAAAACATGTCTACTACTTTCATCATGAAATCCATCTATTGTGGTATATAGTATTTGATTGATATAAATTAGCATCATCAGATTTAATACTCCTTCCATTTCACTAATCCCCCTATCTCACTGCTCCACCTATCACATCTTCACCCCATATCCTGATTAAGACATTTTCATCCCTTTAATAGGAAAATTTTTCCCCTTGGTCAATAAACTTGTATGTCATTCGTTTTAGGTCTGATAAAAGGTAAATAAAACTTGTTAATACATTAGGGAAAAACACACCATACCTTAGAGAGTGGGGGACCCACATCCACACTTTTTCAAGTGTGGGGAGTCGACTAAACTCCCAAATTCAACATATTCCTTTCAAATGCATCATTGGATATGGCCTTTGTAAAAAGGACTATAACTTGTAGTTATATAGGCACATAATCCAACTTTTCAATCCCTTTTAAACATTCCCCTTGATAAAATTATATTTTATCTCCATGTTATTTGTCCTTGAGTGATAGACTAGTTTTTTTCTAAGAATGATATCACATGAATCATCATAATGGATTCTGATCGGAGACATCACCACAAATCCCATATAATCAAGCTACTACTTCCATCCACAATAACTTCATGCAAGATTGAGTGGAATCAATATATTCACATTCTGTAGTTCTCAATGAAATAAAACCCTATATTTTTTCTCACATAAGAAATACACAAACATCAAGATAAATTACACAACTGGATGTTGATTTCCTATTATCTAATGATCCTACCCAATCAGTATCTATGTATCCCAACAACATCTACTGATATTTATCATTTTACATCAAACCAAAATCCACCATGACCTTGATATATAGAAGTATTATTTTTTACTACAAGCATGTGGATATACATTAGATTACATTGATATCATACTACTTGACACGTGAAAAAACAATATATTTTCATGTCACTATAAATAACAATAGACATTCAATGATCTCCCTATATTCTATTACATTGACTGCTTTTTCTTTATCATTTGGGGATAGTTTCATCTAGGAAGGCACTAATATCTTCATTTCCATAGATTTATGTAATCCAAATATTCTCAAAAGTATCTTGGAATATTTATACTAAGGAAGTATTTTTCAATTCTTTTGTAGTTTCATGCTTTTCTTCAACCCATATAGAACCTTCTTCAGCCAACACAATTTTTTATTATCTTCAATAATGGGAAAAACAAATGGTTGCTTAATTTATACCACTTTAATTGGTGCTTCCATTTCGTCACATTCATCCAAAAAAATTCTATGTGTCATTGCATAATTAAATCATTCGTTTCTATAATATTAATCAACTTCATATTAAAACATTATTGATACACTCTCACAACTTCTTGTTATCCTAAAAATAGTCAGTTGATAAAATATTATTTGAACAAAATAAGTAATCATGAAAGGAATAAATATTTCTTCTTTTCCATCAATTCATCTTAATTGACATTAGTATTCATACTTTTTATACCATTGATATATTTTATCTGAATAAAATATCGAATTCTCCCCCTATGATATGCATCTCTTCCAGTTTTTGGCATACTATTTAGACCCCCCCCAAAATTCATCTTCTCCTATGTCATTTAGTTACATATGACACTTAGAAATGATCCATCACAAAAACCTATAATCCTAATGAGTTAGAACTTAGTGTAGGAAAAAATAGGTAATGTTAATAATAAAATCACTATCCATCGTACACAATTAACTAATTTATTCTTTAACTTAGCTACGTGACTGAAATCTGTTGACATTCTAGAGAAAATCAGTTCACCAAATTGCATATTTTGATACGACTTCCCCTAGGATTGTATCTCCCCAAAATCGTAATACACTTGAACATATGATAAAATCATTTACACACATAGGGAGAGGGGAAGCACAAGAATTATCAAGAAGAGGATTTTGGTCGATCCAAATGGATCTACCCTTTGTTACATTCTTGAAAAGCATTATTATATTTTTGTGCTTTTTCCAACTGTCCAACAAACATCAAATGTTATGGACATATGAATAAAAAATATTTTCCGACATGTTGTGTATTCTTCTATTATTTTTGTTATGTAGGATTATACTTATTCACAATTTGGGTTTTAAAACAATTATCGTGAATTTTTTTCTTTGATGCTCCACTATTATTCCATTCTTCCAGATTGTTTCTTTGAACATGAATAATTTCACTAGTCATATAATCTTGTTTCTTCCTCCATTAGAGATCTCTTTCTTTTCCATTCAATTCATTCTATGATGAATGACCTAAAAATTTCTCTACACATTCTTTATTCATTATTACTTTATTAGTTATTCAAGTCTCCATGTTGTTTCTTGCTGTTTTTGGGTTCTTTAATAGATGTAAATTATTCTTTATAAAACTGGAGTAGCTCCTCCTTTTTTCTTCTATTGTTCATTCACATTCATTCCCAATGAGCTTATGTGATTGCATCATAAGAAGTTATTGATAAATATTTAATTTATATCCTTGTTTTTTCTTTGAGAGATTAAACCTATTTTGGACCATTTTAGATTATCCTTCAGTATAGGTTTTTTTTGTTACAGACCACTAGATTTTGAGATCTCCTTTCAAATTAAATACCTCACAAATCATTCTTATAGATCCAATATCATTATAAGTGCCCAATATTTTAACATATAAAACATCTCTGATTAAAAATATACATGTGTTATCATTTATTGGTTGATATGTTGATGCATCCACAATTCTTATTCGTCTGACATTGAGCCCTTGGGCTTATTGAAACATATTAATAGTGTGTCCCTATCTTCAAAAATAATATAATTTCTTGGAAAAATTATTTTTACAGACTTATATTTCTTATTTCTCAAGGTTAATCTTCTTATTCTTCAATTTATAAATATTTCTCACTTCATATCATGTAATATATTCCAAATCCTATGAAAAAATATGAAGAATGACCACGTATTCCACAGAAATAACATATGATGTAATTACTTCATATAAAATCATTTCTTGGTCTGCTTCTAGTATCTATTGGATTTTTAACAATTTTATATCTATTCACACCTCTCTTACTATCATGCATAAGAGGGGATTCATCAAATGAAATGATAGTCTTCCCAAACTGTATGGCCTTTGAGATGAGAAAATATGTTCTTTTTTCTCCTTATAAATAGTGTATTTTCTTCTCATTTCATCATCACCCCCTGAAGGATACTCCAATATTAAGTGCAAGGCATCGTTTATTTTATGATTTCCTTAAGAATTGGATTTCTCTGCTTCTTTCTTGACTAATTCAATATCATTTTACAACTATTTACTCTTTCTATTCCTTGATTCAAGTGTAACTTTATGTTTCCAGTTGTGATTCTTCCCTATAATAATCTCATATTCCAATTATCAGGTGAGATTATTCATCAGTTCATAATTATCATTTAACATTGATTTCATCTAAGAAAAAAAACCCAGCATTATGAATTCTCCTATTGTAGCCTTTTCTTTTTTTAACTAATTCAGATATCTATCTAGAAAGATCATCATTTCTAGCTAATAGATTCTGAATGTTATCTGAGTTTAAATTTATTCCCTTATCATCAAATTTCTATTTTTATGTCATTGTATACATATTTTCTAGTTATTCATCTTGGAAATCATTCTTCTCCTTCCAGTTAAAATCCACATCAATATTACTTTGATTTAAGACTCTTAGCCTGCTAACCTCAATTTCAATTTCGTTGATCCAGTTATCTATAGATTTAATCTCTTTATCCAATATATGATCCAATCACATTGTTTCATGGATAGATTCCACTTTTTACATTCATGGAGTTTTTTCAACATCACTATGAAAGTAGTGTTCTTCACTAATTCCTACAACATCATCTAGCGATTATATATTTTCCCAATATGATTCAAACAATACTTCGTTCATTAAATTGTTTTATTCCTTAAATTGATTCACATTTTTTTTTCTGTAAACACTTCCATGCTGAAAAATAACACATGACTTCATCTTCTTCTAGGAATATCTTCTCTTTTACATGGATCTACAAGATAAGAGAATATTTAATGTTTAACTTAAAAAATTTACTAAACCATGTAAGAGAAAACAAATATAGTAAAACAAAACATCCCTATGATACTAATTGTTATCTCTAAAAGGGGACTAGTTCCCCAAGGGGGGGGGAGTGAATTGCTATATGGATATTATTTTCTAAATAATTCATGTCCTAATAGATCTTGACATCTATATTGTAATGTTCACTTTGTTTGCAATTATATTTCAATGATGATCATAGTCTCTCCTTGTTTATCTATTTATTATTATTTTAATGTAAAGTATTAATGAAAACACAATGATGTATCATTTTTAACATGGATGAACCCCACTAGGATACATCTATGGTTCATACACTAGTTATGTGATGATTGTACCAAATTTACTAAGGATCGCTACCAATAATGATGTTTAGGATTGATTACTTCTATTCCCTGGCTCCCTAACTTTATATGGTTTAGGGTTTTCTCACTTCATTCCCATGGGTCACTCCCTTTTATATTCCTCTGGATCACTGTCAAGGGGAAGGATACCCCTCTTACTCTTCCTTCACTCACCACTCTTGGAAGGGATCCACTCATAATTTATGAATTTTTAGGTCTAATACAGTTTATGGACATGTAGGTCTTTTCATTATCTCAAATGAATACATACTCAGTTTTATATTATTGTTATGTTGAAGTTATAGTTTCATCCAATAGATGAATACCACTTTACCATAGATTTATTGGGCCATCACTTTTAAACACTTTTCACAATGCTCACTGCATTTGAAAAATTCTATCTTTTGTGAAAATCCTTCGCAAAGATCAAATAGACTTCTCGAAACTCAATTATCTTCACTAAACTCAAAACATTTGGATGGATTTTATAGTAATCGTGAAGCTCTTTCCTTTTCTAGAATCTTACTATGCCTTCAAAAAGAAACCACTTTCATAAATCTCAGAATAATAAGTTGGATTTCAAAGCCTTCGTAAACTTCTACACATACCACCATCATGAAGGACCTTCACGGATCTAAAGGCTGGATTTTTTTCAAGTACCTATACTTTTATAAGGGAGGTATAGGCCTATTTAGAGACATTCCCCCCATTTCAAAAACCTTCTAGTCCACATCATCACCATTTTTCAAATCTCCCCCGTTTACTTCATGGTGCTCTCCTTTTTCGCGATGCTCAATAAAAATTTATTATTCACAATTATTATTGAAATCATAGAGAATTAAATAAATAACCTTCTCAGTGTTTGCGATTCATGTAATAAATCGAAGATATCACCATCAAAAAACTTTTTTCCATCGCGAATCATCCTTCTTGAACTTCATTTTTCATCAAATTCATTCTTTACCATATTTTCCTATGTTCTTCAATAAAATCCCACCTTGGTGATGTAAGTGTTAATAGTAGAGCTATCATTCAAAATCATTATCACATTAATAGACTATCCTTTATGAAACCCAAATATTCTCAAAATCCATGCCTTTTATATATTTTTACTAGTCCTTCATGGAAATTCATCTCTTGCAATGATTTTCATAATCGCAGAGATCACCATAAACTTTATTTCATCCTTCCCAAAACACATCTTATGGATCCCATGTTCACAAAATTTAGGGCTTTATCATATTTTAATATGGTCTTTAATAAAGTCAACTTTTTTTGGTTAAAATGAAACTCAAAATATTCAACCCCAAAACTTAGTGTAATGCTGGGAAATATAGTCAGCATGTTTATGATATTTTATATATCACTTCTAGGGCATCCATTCCATCGTGTTGGAAACTTGTTAACATGCCATGCCAAAAATATTTTGGGACTCCAAAAATTACCTTGTAAAACCATCTATTTAAATTGATATAATCACTCTAAGAATTCTATAATGTAACCTTGAGGGATTTTTCCCCAAAAAAATTACATTTTAAAATATTAACTATTCTATAGTATTACATCCAATCTACTAGTAATTAATTTATTGGTAATATATTATTTATATGTTTATTATATTTTATGATTATAAAATAATAATATAATTTGTTTCATGAAATAAAACACCGATTTGAGAACATATTTTTTTATTCATAAATTGTTTTTATTAGTTTTTTAGCTATACAGATTCTATTTAATTTATATAAAAAGTATCCATTGTTTTCTTTATAAAAATATATCATAAAATGGTTGCATATATTTATAAATATTAATTCATAGTATAGAATTTAATGTTCATACGTTTTATATATTTTTTAATAAAATATATAGTGGGTTTTCTTATGATAGGTGTTGTGTGTTGAGAATGGTATAAAAACATTGACATATTTAAAGGTAATCATATAAAAAACTCTTACGTTGTCACATTTTCATGTCATCCATGCATTAGTCAGATCAATGGTGTGTTTTTTTCTCAGGGTGATAGTACAATATAGTATATGATCCATAAATGTAATTTCACTGAAATTTGGATCGAAACTTCATTATAGGGTTTCTTTTTCCAATACATAAAATTTCTTTAGAAGTGAAGGAATCATGATTTAGTGGTATGTAGTTACTTTGGTGGATGAATCCAAGTTCCTTTTAGAGTAGTTATCTAGTGGTGGTCTAACATGTGTCATAATTTGTAACTGGGAGAAACTGGAGGGAAACCACATTGAACAAGTTATTAAACAATTGGAAATGTGTTTTAGTTATGTATTCTAGTAGAGGGAAGAATTTTGAATTGAAATCACTCATTATGAGATGAATATTATTTTTGAGAATACAATAAGCTTGTTGATGACCTTGTATAATACACTATTGTGTTTTAGGGTAAATGGGTGCAGGTAGACGGTATTTTGGGTTTTTGAATGGTTATGACTAGTTGACCAGGTAATAATAAATTACGCGCGTCATGTTTGGAGTTGATCATGGGATCATGTTTTATGTTATATATCTGAATGAAGTTAATTAAGCATAATATAAAAGCCCATATATTTTTTAGATAATTTTTTGAATGGCCAAAAAAGATTCTGGTGGATGATAAGTGCTATGGTGGGGAGGTTGTGTAATGACCCAATTTTTTTCAATGGCAATTACCTTCTCTTAAGTATGTCATTAAATCACATGAAAATAGAACAAAAAGAACTACTAGGTGCTAAGTGACCTTTAAACCTAAGTTAATCCCTTCTATGTTTGGAATTTCGAAAATCTGGAATACATGGTTTTAATCAGTATGTTATCTAGAGTTTGATAAGGGAAACTTAATTTTTGGTGAATAGTAACCTACCCTAATGAATAGTAACATACCCTTATGAATACTGATATACGCTAATGAATAGTAACCTCATATTTGGTGGTATAAAATTAATATTCAAGTTGAAGTATGATATACCTATATTTTAGAATAAGTTAATGAATGTTTTAAAACTGGTTTTGATAATAAATTATTATTTTAATTAAATATAAAAATAATCATATTTATCAAGTTATTTTTTAGAAATATACTTCATTTTTTGATTCTATACGTCAAAAAAATGTTTAGGGTGAAATTTTGGGATTTTTCTGAAATACTTTATTTTTTATGAATAATATAATACGGTAATTTACCATACATATACATTATCAGCTAAATATACTATTACTAGAATCATGGATGATGTCACCACCCATGGTTAGAATTCACATAACCCATTTTCTATTCCTGGTCATGGAATACTTACTATTATTTTTCTATTTAAGAAATAATAAATTAAGGATTATAATATCATGAAATCCCTCATCTCCTCCACTATAAAAACCCTCCTTCACTCCCCCTTCTTTTCACGCCACTCATGCCTAGTGTGTTGCCAATATTCTGCCCAAATATCTTCCCAAGCTCCTCCCCCACGTCTAAAATCTCTGAGCCTCCTCAAAATACCAAATCCTCTCCCCTTAAGAGGCTCTCAAAGGAGGAAGTCTCAAGTGGTAAATTCATCTTCCCAATTTCTTCTTTTCTTTTAAGTTCTTTTCTTTTTTATTTCATTCCTCACCTCCCTTAAACATAATTGTATGATAAATCTAGTATCATATATATACTATAATTTCTGCATGCTAGTGTTGTATTTCATTATCTTCTCTCCCTTACCCATCCTTTTATTTCAATGAAATGAAAGCACCATTTGAGATGTGATAATTTAGCACATTCTAGGACAACAGTTTATCAATTTCTACTATTATCTTTAATTATGGTCATGAAACCATTTGTGTTATTGTTGAACCAGATTATTATATATGTCCTATTTTTGGTTCTGTAATCCTTTGTTACGAATGGAATTATGTTATAAAGAAAAACACTTTCATTGTAATCAAACCCACCGATTAATAAAAACAGTTATCACATGAACATATATATAATAATTCGACTTCACTCTAAGAAACCTAATTAAAATTAAAACATGTAATCTCCTAGATATGGAATAAAGAAAATAACTTCAATGATGGACAACCACTTTCATCTTGCATAAAATCCAAACTTGAATATAAGTGAACCGGTCTTTTAAAAGCTAGTAAACAATTGAGCCCGAACAATGAAATTGAACCATGTAACTAATCAAAAAGGCAATGTATGAACTAAAACGGTTATAATAAATAAATTGAATATAGAAGATGTTCTGGACTTATTAAATAAAAATCATAATTTTTTTATTCAGGTCGTTAATAACAAGTGGATAACACCAATGGATTTATGGTAAGGGATCCACCCCTTTTAACTCTTAATTAAGATTGTTCTCTATGCAATGCCTTTTTGTGTAATAACAAATGGTGTGGTACGTTTATAAACCTTCCCCATACTACCCTAATGTGATATAAGTGATGAGAAACCTCATATCTCTATCATCAAGCCCTCTTAGTTACACCTGATACCATGCTAATAAACCATGTTGGATTCTACCCGAACTCCATTTATTCCTTTGGGTTTCTCTAACTTTCTTTTTATGGAAATGATGATTTCTTTTATTTTATGTAGAACATAAAAATTATATTTATATTATCCAAACTCATGTTCCGAGATCCACATCTCAATATCTTTTGGGGATATACATGCTTTTATGTGAATCTCTCTTCGACACTTCCCAATAAGCACACTCGTTTTAAAGGAACTTCCCAAACATTTACCCAATTTCAAGTGCAATATATCTTCTGTTTTAAGGCACCATTGTATTTGTAAAGCCAGTATTTTTATTATGAAAACCTTTTTCGTTCAATACTGGTTTGATATAAAATAATTTCTTCTTTACTATTTTAAAATCTCTATAATATTTTTCTTGAAACCGCACAAAAATGTTTTAATGATAATGTCTCTAAAATATATTTCTTATGTGATGTCACTTATATTTGTTAACACCTACCATGTTTTATTCATAAATTACCTTATGAAAGTCCATTTATGTTCTAATCCATTTCTTTCATGGACACTTTCATGATACACTCACTGGTTATTCATTATGTAATGATTGAGGTACCCAATTCTGTCCATGGATAACCTTATGTTTATGATCATTTGATTATGTATGATTACTCTTGTGGAAAGAAGATTTATGTGGTAAAAATGTTTATGTGGCAATAATATTCATGGAAATGTTGAGATGGGTGCACCCTTATAGCACTCCAATGCATTGGGTAAGGATAAGTCTCTTGAGAGGCAATGTGAAAAGGGATTGGCGGTTACCCTTGACCCATACTAAAGAAATGTTTTATGATTTTTCCGCATTTATATGATTCCATGTTTATATAATCCCACTCTTATATTAAATGTTTTTATAAGTTTTATGCTTTGGATATCATTATGTCATGCTTCTTAACTCATGTGCTTGAGATGTATCCTTATGTTCATTTACTTACTGTGATTTTTAGTACATCCCATTGTTCATGTGTTCCCCAGGGTAACCTATGTAGATGTAAGGGCTCCATGGAAGTTATATACACCTTATCGATTTGAAATAATGATTTTATTTCACCCCATGTGTTATGTTATATGTACCCAGTCTTCTAATAAACTAGACTTAACAATCCTTGGCTTGTACTCTGATGATTAATTATGCTTAAAATCATGAAATATTTTATGTAAAAGGCACGAGTTTCTATAGTTGGTATTCGTGGATGGTCAAGTTATTTTTAGAGATTAGGAATATAGAACCATAGTGAGAACCTTATGGATGAGACTATGTATAAGAAAACAATCATAAATTTTGGTGAGTATAGAGTAAGTGGATTATCAGGAAAATACATCTTTGTTTGGATACGAGTATGTAGAGGAATCTCTAGAACAGATGTATCTAGGGGTAAAACCTAAAAACACAGCTTTGAGCAAGACTTGAATGGGAACTGGTGCACGATAACGGTCCTCTTTGCACTCTTGGTTACGAAACTCCCGGAGGATATGCTTCGGTATATTAATGACTTTAGTACAAACTGTTATTAAGGGACAAAAATAATCCCATAAGAATATAAGTTAAGAAATAGACTGAGGATAACCTAGAAATAAACATATGGAATAACAATTCAGGATATACTTCTTCTTTATAAGTTCATAATTTTATGTTCAAAGTTTCATTTTATGCTCAAAAGCTAATTATTCAAGACCTCTAATTATACATTCGTTTTCTCAGTTAATGGCGGTAAATAGAAGAACATGTTCCAACAACCAATGTGATTGCAAATGTGATGATTGCCTTAATGACATGCCTATTGTGATGGAAGAGAGTTCTCAAAACTTCATGGTAGTACTTGATCAGCTTGCTCGAGTTATGAAAAATAACTTGAATCAGGTGGAACGCTCCCCTCCTCCAAGTAAGGAGAATGTTGTCATAGAATCCTTCATGCGGAAAATGCCTCCCATGTTTATCAGGTCTTACGATCGCCTCCTCACAGAACAATGGATTAACTCCATTGAAAAGATTTTATCTGTAATCTAGTTCTTGGAAGAAGATAAATTTGTACTAGTAGTCTATTTTTTTTGATGGGGAAGCTATTCAGTGGTGGACACTGATCAAGAATTCAAATTCCCAAGAGGAAATTGATTCCATAGAATGGGAGGAATTTAAAAGGATGTTTTTCAACAAATATTTTCCTTGAACCCTCCATCTCAAGATGGAAAGAGAGTTCCTTGGACTCAAGAAAAAGGAAGATGAGTCTATCAGGGCGTATGAAGAAAAATTTACAAGGCTTGCAAGGTATGCCTCTGGATTTGTCATGAACACCGAATGCAATATGGATCCCTTCTTTAGAGGACTAAAGACAGTCTACAAAAAGTGTTGGTGATTTGAGACTTCTACAACTATGAGAAGATTGTTGGTTGTGGCCTCAAGGATGAAATGGAGATTGGTGACTCTCAGTGGTCTCATGTTCCTAGTAACAATAAGTAGAAAATAGAGAACAACATGGGTGGTTCATCAAAAAAATCCCATTATGGAATGAATCCTCACTTTCCCCTTTGAAAAAATTATGGGATGAATTATCTTGGTGAATGTCTCAAGGGAACTAAGAATTGCTTCAAATGCAGAAAGTTTAGTCATTTGGACAAAAACTACTGAAGGGATATGAAAAATCCCGCCAATGTCGTAGAAGAAAGGAAGGTTCAAATCAACACTCACCCTACAGTGCAGTGTTATAACAACAAGGAGGTTGGGCATTATGTGAACAATTTCCCTAAGCTTAGGGTTGTCAGAACAAATCAGCAACAACCTTGAAGGAAACAAGGAAGGGATTATGCTATCACTACTGCTATGGTGGAGCCATAAAACGACGTGGTGACCGGTATTCTTGTCATTCATTCTATAATAGTGAACGTACTATTTGATTCTGGTTCTACACATTCTTTCATATCTTGCAAGTTTAGTAAAACTATTCAAACACCGCCTCAAAATTTGGAAGAAAAGTTATATGTGAGAACAATGAATGAGGAAATTATTGCATCCATGGTTTATAACTCCTCCCTGGTTAATTTTTGTGAACTGAACCTCCCATCCTATCTTTTCATACTTCCTTTAGTGGTGTTCAATGATATCTTGGGCATGGATTGACTATCTTTGTACAAGGCCATCATCAATTGTTGGGAAAGGGAGATCACTTTTCACATCTCAAAGCATCCTATGATTCTTTACATCTCTATGTAAGAAGATGAGTCTCCATTAGAATCTGTTTCTCATGTTTGGATACTAATTACTTGTGGGAAAGAATATCTAGCTCAAATTATTGGGACAAAGGATATAATCATTCTTGAAGACATGACCATCATGACTGATTACACTAATGTATTCCCATAAGAGTTTCATGGTCATCCTCCTGATCGAGTGGTTGATATCTCAATTGAGCTTATCCCTGGATCTCTGCCAATTTCAAAGACACATTATAGAATGTCCACCATAGATCTAGAAGAGTTGAAGAAGCAGTTACAAGAGAATATAGAGAATGATTTTATACATCCGAGTGCTTCACTGTGGGGTGCTCTAGTCCTCTTCATCAAGAATAAGGATGGATCAATGCACCTCTTCATTGATAATCATTAGCTCAATAAAATCACTATAAAGAACAAGTATCCCCTTCCATTGATAGATTAATTGTTCGATCAGCTTCGTGGAGCTAATTAATTCTCTAAGGGGGACCTTCAGTTAGGATATCACCAACTAAAGGTGAGGAAGGACGATATTCCCAAGACTCCCTTTCGAACGAGGTATGGACACTATGAGTTCATTGTGATTCCCTTCAGACTCACTAATGCTCTAGCAGTTTTCATGGATTTCATTAATGGAGTCATTAGAGATTAACTCGACAAATTTGTGGTGGTATTTATTGATGATATTTTGATATACTCCAAGATAAAATAGAAACATGAGGAGCATATGGAAACTATGTTAAAGACATTGTAAAGGGAGAAGTTGTATGAAAAGTACAGTAAATGTGAGTTTTGGATGGAGGAAGTATCATTATTGCGGAATGTTATCACTAGGAAAGGGATATCTGTGGACCCTTCCAAGATGAAGGCAATTGATGAGTGGCCAATGACAACTTCTGTAACAGATATCCATAACTTTTTAGGTCTAGCTGGGTATTATCGAAGATTTGTGAAGAACATTTCATGATTGTCAAACCCAATGACCAAGCTGACATAGAATGGAGTGTAGTTCATCCAGACACAGGAATGTGAAGACTGTTTCCAGGAGTTGAAAAAGAGGCTTATCACTGTGTCGGTACTCACACTCCCTTCATGTGGATAACTCTTTGTGGTGTATAGTGATTCTTATATGAAAGGAATAGGTTGTGTGATAATGAAAAATGATATAGTGATATCCTATACCCTAATGCAACTGAAAATCCATGAGCAAAACTATCCAATGCCTGATCTGGAGTTGGCAGCTGTGTTCTTTGCGTTGAAAATCTAGCGGCATTATCTATATGGGGAAAATGTGATATATATACTGACCACAAGAGTCTCCAATATATATTCACATGAAAGAGATTAATATGTGCCAGTGAAGATGGATATGTCTCATCAAGGATTATCATTGCTCGTTCCACTACCATCTCGGTAAGGTAAACAAGGTGGCAGATGCTCTAAGTAGAATGGATCATGCATGTTTATCAATGATGAGAATTGAATGAGATCTGATCTTCTTAGATTTTCAAAGGATGGACATGGGAATCATTAAGGTAAGAAAATCATAAATCCTTTCTCAAATGACTACTCAACCGTCCCTCTTCGAAAAAATAAAGGTTGCTCAAATAAAGGATGTGGAAATTCAGAAAAGGGTGGAATCTGTTAAAAATGTGAAATCATCTGATTTAAATATTGATGAGGAAGGAGTTGTAAGATTTGGGACATGATTATGTATACCATCTGATATAGAGATAAAAAAGGAGCTATTTAATGATGCACATAGCTCGACCTTCTCTATCCATCAATGGAGTACCAAAATGTACCATGATCTCTAAGAACACTTCTGGTGGGATAACATGAAGAAGGATATTGAGGAATATATATCTAGGTGCTTGGTATGTCAGCAAGTTAATGATGAGCTAAAAAAGTCTAAATGTATGACGTAGCCATTGCCTATACCCATGTGTAAATGGGATAATGTTACTATGGACTTTTTCATGGGTCTCCCAAATACGTCGAAGGGAAATAATGCGATATGGGTTGTGGTTGACTGACCCACCCAGACATCCCAGTTCATTGAAATTCGGGAAAATATATCTCTTAAACAACTTGAAAAGATATATGTGAAGGAAGTGGTGATACTACATGGTGTTCCACTCTCAATTGTCTCTAACCATGATCCAAGGTTCATATCTAAATTATAGAGGATCTTTCAACATACTTTGAGTACCGAATTAAATTTCAGAATGACCTATACCCCCAAACGGATGACCAGTTTGAAAGAATTATTCAGGCGCTTGAAGATATGCTTAGAGTATGATCTCTAGAATTCAATGGTGGATGAGATCAGCATATCCCATTGGTTGAGTTCTCATACAACAATAGCTTCCACCCGAGTATTCAGATGGATACTTATGAATCTCTGTATGGAAAGTGATGTAGAACTCCAACCTGTTGGGATGAAGTTGGAGAAAGAAAGCTATATGGACACGATATTTTTCAAGATATTATAGAGAAAGTTCATGTCATCTAAAAACACATCAAAGCTGCTCAATGTCAGCAAAAGATCTATGTTGACAAACATTGAAGGGACTTGGAGTTTGATGTTAGAGATAAAGTCTTCCTTTGAATATCCCCATGGAAGAAGGTCATGAGGATTGGGATGAAATAGAAGTTAATTCCTAGGTACATCAGCCCCTTCGAGATCCTTGATCGAGTCAGAGAAGTGTCTTACCAACTAGCACTTCCACCTACCATGTCGAAAGTACATGATGTCTTTTATATATGTCTCTTAAGGAAGTACATACCATACCTTTCACATGTAATCTCTTCAAAGGTGGTATAGTTGGAGGATGATCTCTCTTACGAGGAGCAACCAGTGAAGATCTTGGATTTTAGATACAAAGTTCTAAAAAATAAGACTACTCATCTAATCAAGGTATTATGGAGAAACCATAATTATGAAGAGGCAACATGGGAATTAGAGGAAGCAAGGAAATAAAAGTACCCACACCTATTTTGGGATTAGAATGTAATGACCCAATGTTTTTCAATGAAAATTCCATTCTCTTCAGTATGTCATAAAATCATATGAAAACACAAAAAAATGAACTACTAAGTGCTAAGTTACCTTTAAACATAAGTTCATCACTTCTGTGTTTGGAATTTTGAAAATCATGCATACACAGTTGTAATCAGATAGTTATTTGGAGTCTGATAAGGGAAAATTAATTTTTGGTGAATAGTAACCTGACCTAATGAATAGTAACATACCCTTATGAATAGTGATATACCCTAATGAATAGTAACCTCACCTTTGGTGGTATAAAAATATTATTCATGTTGGAAGTATGATATACCTATATTTTAGAAGAAGGTAATGAATGTTTTAAAACTGGTTTTGATAATAAATTATTATTTTATTTAAATATTAATAGAATCATATTTATAAAATTATTTTTGAAAAATGGACTTCATTTTTGGATTCTACACGTCAAAAAATTATCAAGGTGAATTTTTGGGATTTTTCTGAAATACTTGATTTTTTGATGAACAGTAAAATACGGTAATTTACCGTATATATACATTATAGGATAAATAGACTATTCCTAGAATCATGGATGATTTCACCACCCATGGTTCGAATTCACATGACCCATATAAAATTCATGGTCATGGAATACTTACTATTCTTTGTATTGTGAAGAAATAATAAATTAATAATTATAATATCATGAAATCCCTCCTCTCATCCACTGTAAAAACACCCCCTTCACTCTCCCTTATCTTCACTCCACTCAATCCTAGTGCCTTGACAAAATTTTGACAAAATCTATTCTCAAGCTCCTCCCCCACGTCCAATATCTATTAGAATATTCAAAATACCAAAACCTTTCCCCTTAAGAGGTTCTCAAAGGAGGAAGTCTCATGAGGTAAATTCATCTTCCCAATTTCTTTTTTTCTTTTAAGTTCAATTCTTTTTTGTTTATTTCCTCACCTCCCTTCACCATAATAGTATGATAAATCCAGTAACATAAATTTATTGGAATGTATTCATGCTAGTGGGATATTTCCTTATCTTTTCTCCTTTCCGCACCCTTTTATTTGAATTAAATGAAAGCACCATTTTAGATGTGCTAATTTAGCTCAATCAAGGACAACAATTTATCAATTTATATTATTATCTTTAATTATAGTCATGGAACCATTTGTGTTATAGGTGAATCATATGATTATATATGTCTTATTTTTTGTTCTGGAATCCTTTGGTACAAGTGGAGTTAAGTTATAAAGAAAATCACATTCTTTGTAATCAAACCCACCGATTAACAAAAACGGTTATCACTATGGTTATATATATAATAATTCTACTTCACTCTATGTAAACTAATTACAATTAAAACCATGTAGTCTCCTGGGTATGAAAAAAAGAAAATAACTTCAATTTGGGACAACCACTTTCATCTTGCATATAATCCAAACTTGAATATAAGTGAACTGATCTTTTAAAACCAAGTAAACAAACGAGCCTGAACAATGAAATTGAACCATGTAACTAATCAAAAAGTATTTGAATGAACAAAAAAGGATTATAATAAAAATAATTGAATACAGAGGTGGTTTTAGTCTTATAAATTAATAGGCCTAATTTTTTTATTTAGGTAGTTAATAACAAGTGGATAACACCATTGGATTTAAGGTAAGGGATCCTCCCCTTTTCACTCTTAATCAAGATTGTTCTCTATGATATACCTTTTGTGTAATACAAAATTATAGGGTACATTTATACACATTCCCCATACTTCCCTAATGTTTTATATGTGATTATAAACCTTTTATCTATCTCATAAATACCTCTTAGTTACACCTGATACCAAGCCAATAAACCATGATGGATTCTACCTAAACTTTTTTTATTCCTTCGGGTTGCTCTATCATTCATTTTAACAAAATGATGTAGTCTTTTCTTTTATGTAGAACTTATAAATTATTTCTATATGCTCCAAAATCATGTTCCATGATCCATCTCTCATTCTCTTTCAGGTATATACATGATTTTAAGGGAATCTCTCTTTGATACTTCCCAATAAGCACACTCGTTTTAAAGGAACTTCCCAAACTTTTATCCAATTTTAAGTGCACTCTATCTTCTGTTTTAAGACAAAATTTTCTTTGTATATTCAGTATTTTTATTATTAAAACCTTCTGGGTTCAATACTGGTTTGATATAAAAGAATGTATTCTTTACTATTTCAGAAGCTCTATAGTATTTTCCTTAAAACCGGACAAAAATGTTATAATGCTAATGTCTCTCAAATAAATTTCGATTGTGATTTCACATCTATTTGTTACCACCTACCATCTTTTATGCCTAAATTTCTTTATGAATTCCCATGTATGTTCTACTCCCTTTCATTCATGGACACTTTCACCATACACTCATTTTTTATACTTTATGTCATGATTGTGGTACCCAATTCTCTCTATGGGTAACCTTATGTTTATGAAAAATTTATTATGTATGATTACAGATGTGGAAAGAAGATTTATGTGGTAAGAATATTTATGTGGAAAGAATATTCATGAAAATGTTGAGATTGGTGTGCCCATATAGTGCTTTGATGCATTGGGTAAGGATAAGTCTCATGAGATGCCATGTGAAATAGGATTGTCAGTTAGCATTGACACATACTAAAGAAATGTTTTATAATTCTGCCACATTTATATGATTCCATGTTTATATGATCCCATTGTGGTACCCAATTCTCTCTATGGGTAACCTTATGTTTATAAGCAATTGATTTTGTATGATTAAACATGTGGAAAGAAGATTTATGTGGTATGAATATTAATGTGGCAAGAATATTCATGAAAATGATGAGATTGGTGTGCCCATATAGTGCTACGATGCATTGGGTAAGGATAAGTCTCATGAGATGCGACGTGAAATGGGATTTTCGGTTAGCATTGACACATACTAAAGAAATGTTTTATAATTCTTCCACATTTATATGATTCCATGTTTATATGATCACATGATTTTGATAACCATGAAAAACTATAAATCTTACTATTTTTTCAAAAAACTGGGCAATTCCTAAAACATCTATTAAATATTTTAACCCTAACCCCATATCATTCCTCCCTCACTGGCAGATACACATGATGGGTCTCCCCATATTTGCTCCTTTGGGTTCCCCTTTGATTTGGGGTTGTCATATAGATATTTATTAGAATTTAAGGTGACTATATCCTTCTACATAATTACTTTTTTAGTTATTTTCTTTTACTTTTGATTTCAGTTATACATCTTGAGTTTTTAAGGGAGGGTTTTAATAAAAAACAGTCAAAATTTCATTATGTTTAGGGGATTTTATATGGTTTGTATAGAGGAAGTCTCAAGATGGTATTAGTGTAATGACCTCAAATCTGTAACCTGAATCTAGATTCTTAATTTATTACATTGGAATATGATACAAGGGATCAAATCCCAAAGAACCAAATAGTTTAATAGTCTTGGTAAAATAGAATCAAATATTATTCTCAAATTATATTTAAAAACAAAAATTACAAAATTAGTATAGAAAATGTAACTATTCCTTCTAGTATATCATTCCATATAATTTTTAGTATTATTTCAAGATTATTTGGAAAGGGAAAAAATTAAATTTGAGATAAAATGGTTTGTATCAGTTATGTACAATAGAATCTACTATGAATCAATTAGAATAATCATTGAAATGTAAGAAACTAATCACACAAGCCAGTAATTTAATTTTATTAGAATAATAAATATTGTAAGATAAATAAATGAAAACATATTCGACTTAATCAATTACATTACATTCATAAATAGACAAGTAATTATTAATATGGGAAGATAAATAACTAAAAACACATGTCATTTAATCAATAAATTGAGAATGAAATGGATCCAAAGATAATATCATTGTGAAAATATCACTGATAGTAATAAAGAATTTCATAATGAATGAAATGATTAATTGTTAGATGTCATGATTTCTGTAATCTTGATATATCTACTATCATGAATGTTCACAAGAAAATTGAAAACTGATGGGTAGTTATACACAAAAAAACCATTTAACTAAGTATATCCAATTGATTCATCTAATGATAATACTGATGCATCAAGGGTCTATCTATAACTAGGCTGACACATCACCTCATTTCCAAATAATTCTTCTTATATTAAAAAATTGATTTAATTTTTGAATAATGTGTCAAATCATCAAATATATGTATTTTGAAAATATTATTGTTTTATCTATATTTCCCTATATAATCAAATAACATTCAAAGTAAAGACCATTTTTAAAAATGGTGTACAGTTTAAGAAATAATCTTATCCATGATAAAAAACAATTATATTTAATATAAATTAATTTTACAATGAATAATTATACCAATAAATTCATTGTCTTAAGATGGACTTAAAAATCACCAAATAAAGGGGGAATGTAAAACAATTTTTACCTCTTTAGTGCCTTTTAAATTATATCCCCTTGAATAATAAACATAAAACAAAACATTAATAATCATGAATAAAGAAGAATTCATTTAAATTATATCAATGGGCTAGTATATAAACCACATAAATTTCAATAAGTTTATATTAAAAAATATTCATCAATGAAATGGAAATTAAGATGAAATCACATACATTGATCATAATGTTGAAGTGATAATTACACAAGATATTAGTTATGTGTATCAAATATAAATCAAAATAGAAAAGGATGAAATATTATATAAGATACCAAAATTTCATTACACACATAATATTGTTATATCAAAGGCAATGATGAATTAATATAACCCAATGAAAAGAAATTGAGTTATGTAATTCTTTACCACTAGGTAATTTTCATGTACAATCCCCTTAAATTAAATATTTAGAATAAATAACTAAAATATAATTAATTTCAATTTATTAAATATATTACAATGAAATATTTATAATATACACCATATAATATAATTTATTTGCATAACCTTACAATGTGCATTAAGGAAGTGAAATTGAGACGAAGTCCCCTACCTCGGGCTTCCTTCTAGTTGAAATTTATTCAAACTTATATTTACTAGTTTTAAGAATGTTTATAATTTATACCAAATCTATATTAATATTTATAATTTCTTATATGACAATATTATAAAATTTTATCACCCATTCATTATTAATCATTAATTCTTTTTATTGTTTTTGGTGTTAATTTCCTTGTTTTCTCATGCATGTTTCAGTATGAAATTTAGTGTTATTGGGTATATTATATATATAAAACATATATTTAATTATATTCATGTTAAAATTATAATTTTTTTCATGAGATAAATTTTAGGAAAATTATTGAAATTTGAACATGGAGAATGGATCAGATCACTTTGTGGAGACGACAATTCATATATACAGAAGAGTAATGTTATTTTTCCCTTAATAAATGTTAAGGTGGTGAATGATGTAAAAATTTTAAAAATAATTATTAATTAATATATATTTCATTTATTCATTAAAATTACCATTATTACATTCCATGTAAATCTTAAGTGAAAAATGTATCACATCATTCCGTGGGGTGGTAGTCCACGGTACTCAAGAGAAATGATATCATATTTGAAATAGAATGAAAGGTAATAAGGTACATGTGATAATAAAATTAAATAAGATTAATAAAAACATAAATATTAAATACCTATTTTAAATCAATCAGTATATATTTATTTTAAAGGTGGTGATGGAAAATGTATTATATCAGTTCTCCAGGTGGCAGTTCACCGTACACACTACTGATGATTTCATATCCCATTTTATGGAAGTATAGATATTTGTTGGTGATAACCTTATAAAAATATATTTACATGGAATATACTAAGGTTTTTATATTATCATGGTTTAATAATAATTTATTGAGTTCTTGGAATAAATTAAATAAATCGCTCAGTTACAAATGATACCACTTCTTCAGACAACTTTTTTTGATTTCACCAAAAGAATTCCTAGTTTAGATTTATGAAAAAATAATTCTACTATAATTATATTAGGAAATTAATGAATCTATTTTTGTATTTTTTTGTCTCAACGAATGTTTCTTTAATGTTTTAAGATAAGAGGATAGGGGGTAGACTTTTATAAGTATGGAGAGGGGCACTCTTGTAATTTTTGAAAATAAATATGTTTACAAATATTTTTCACATTGAAAAAAAGATAAAAGGAAGATTATTTATATAAATTATAATTTATAAGGTAAAAATATGTCAATCCAATTGGTTTTGGATACATCTTTGTTCATTTTTACCCTTATATTTTTAATTTGACATATTAGTAAACTGAATTTGACCATTATTATGGATTTTTTTTTTAATGTATTTACTATTAGTTATAGTAAAAAATTAATTTGAATCTTCTATATAATCTAAAGTATGACTATTACTTATATGAAATACATTTTTCAAAATTAAATTCATTAAATCGGGGGAATTCAATTTAAAATTACATCCACAAACGTGATTATATAACATTTTTTTCAAATAGAATATTCTAAAAAATAAAGATTATTTTAATATCAAAATTAAATTATAAATTGGTATTAATGAAATAAAATAGTTAAATTTAAATATAAATGAATTTATTTTATTTTAAAACCAATTTAAAATTTAATTTAACAATGTGAACTATTTAAAAGAAGGGAAAGTTTTTCAATAAAAATCAATATTTTTGTCTATTCATTGAAAAATTATACATTTTTTAATAATAAAAAAATAACCCTAAGATAATTTCATTACCATTATTTTAAAATCTATATTTATTTTATCAAATAAATTTTCATAATTTGATAAAAAATAATTTTCAATTATTCATGAAAATCGTGATGAAAACGTATTTTAGAAAAAAATTATAACTTTTCGAAACCATTTCTTTTTCTTTTAAATGATTCTTATTTTATTTATAAATAATTATAACCTTAATTGACATAATTTAGTTTTTAATATTCATTACATCCAATTTTATGGATAGTTTATAATGTTATACTATATTATGGTCCATTTAGGCTCAGGGCTGTGTGTTCCTCATGCTATCGAAGAGATTAAATTTAAAGATGAATATGTTGTGGGTTGTTTAAATTCAATGTTTCATGTCACATATTCTATCAAATAAAATATTTTTCAATTATAATTTCTAGTTTTTAAAAGCTGTAAATTCATTTTATGGAGGTACATCACTGTGTGAATTTTCCTATTGTTTTCATCTAAATTTTAAAATAATATGGATTTTTTATTGTATAATGTTGGGCAGTTTTCTAGATTAGGTTCACGTGCATGTTGAGTGTATAAATCAATTCATTGGTTGGGTTTTTGGTGAGATGAGGTTTCATGGTGAGATTTTGGGATATATGCTTAAAAAATATTGAATATTAATTGGTATTTAATATAAATTAATTTGATAATTAATTATAAATTTTTTTAATTAATTAAGTGATGTTGTCCCTTAAGATGTGTGGGAAATATATTTATTTTATGTTGTAAAAGTATCAATAAGTATTGTTGAACATTCAATTTAAAAGGAATGTATTCATAAATTAGTTTGTTAGTCCTTAAGGATTGTCATATGGTATTGTGCATTTTAATTATGTTGTGTGTTATATGGGGTCTCTCCAAAAATGTCTATTGACCCATTAAATTTGTGTAAACTGTTTAATTAATTTTTTTTCTTATAAATGAATTAATAAAATTTAAAATTCCATGATAGATCCTTTTTATCTATATTTTTTTCCAATGATTCTTATGGGTGAGGCATTGATTATAATTTCGTGACCATACATAGACAGGACCTTAATGAGTATTGATAAAATGAAGTGAATTTTAGTTTGGTGAACCTTCACTAAGAACCATAGACACATCCTTATATGGGAGAGTGTTAGGTGATACCTTTTTTCTATGTAGTCCATGTGATAACCTTCAGATTCCCTACAATATAAGGCCTTGTTGTAGCGAATTTGGGGAGAGTGTCACTCTCTAATGAGATGTGGGTACCTAGAATGAGATGTTGTGAATATGATTTTTTTGTTTGGGTGCATGAATACCAACCTTGAATGACTATGGAAATTGAGATGTTCATATTTCATCTTTCAATACTGATGATAATTTGGATTATCCAATGGCTC
Source organism: Viscum album (assembly GCA_963277665.1). Classification (NCBI taxonomy): domain Eukaryota; kingdom Viridiplantae; phylum Streptophyta; class Magnoliopsida; order Santalales; family Viscaceae; genus Viscum; species Viscum album. The sequence goes on from OY728159.1 coordinate 797,137,360, forward strand.
CTATGAGGTTTTAATGTTATTATGAAGATGTTAATGGATGTTTTACCCCTGAGTGAAGGGTGATAATCAAAGAGATGAGTATGAAATAGTAGAAACCATGTAATATTGTAAACATTATTATGTGACCTAGGGACCCCAGTAGGTGAATTAGTGATATATTAACTCTTAATAGGGTGTGTGTGGTAATGGGTAATGATGACTTCAGGTGTCACATTAGAACCTAAGAAGATGATATAATTATCATATGACCATCCTAATAAGTACATTTTGTGTTCTTGAGAGTAATACCTCAATTCTATGAGACATGTTGGGCATATAGATGACCCTTATGAGATTCAATATAATATAAATCATTGGAGTGGAGTTATACCGATTTAAGATTCATATTTATGAATAGTAATCATAGGATGTGTCTTGTATACCTGAACTTATATGGATGTAATAGGGTCCTTGCTAAGATTTAACCATTATGATTAATATTTTTGACTACCTAGGGTAAAATTTTTGGATTTAGTGATAAAAATGATATTATTGATCACTTAGGATTACCTACAAGGGATTTACATGGGTTTTCTAACTACATGATCACTTAGGTTTACCTCATAGTTATTGGTGATGATGTATTCCATTATTCATCACACGATAAAAACTTCTTAGGGTTAAAGATTCATGATGATTGATCACATAGGATTTCCTTCTAGGGTTTGATGATAAATCCATATATTATTGATCACCTTAGTTTATTTTCATTGTGGTTAGATTATACATGATGACTAATTGATTTATAGGGATTTTCGGTTAGGTATAGGTAATGTAACATGATATTATTGATCTCCTAGGATTTGTTAATAGGTTCCAACCTAAGCATGATGACTACCAGATCGCGTAATATTACCACCTAAGGGTTTTTATTGTGTTTGATACTATCTAATTCTATGGATTACCTCCTAGATGATTGAAATTTATGTAATTAATTTTATTATTGATTAATCAAAATAATTAAATAAAATGCAACACTAGATGAAGGAGGTAATGTCCATCCTAGATGTTATGTTAGAAATCATGGATAAAAATTGGTTATTTGTTTATAAATAAAAATTTAATTTATTTACTAATCAAAGAATACCACACATATAAACTACACTTAATTTTTAAATAGGAGACCTAATTTGTGGTTTCCAACTCAGTTGTAATCACACTCTACTCAAGTGCCCATGGAACATGGGTATCCATTTGGGCTTTACTGTTTACAAGTTTAGGTTGGTAGGTGGCCTAGTGCAGTATGATCGAATGAGATAGATCGAACATGATTTGATATTTTTATGAATTTAGGATTTGGGATTACAATGGAGATTTAATTCTGTTTATTCTTTTATGTTTTTTATATTTGATCTTCCATTTGGGAAATCTATTGTTGTATGTTGGCATGTCCATTAGTCAGTACAAATGTATGCTTCCACATGTAAATTTTAAATTGCGTGATTGTGATTTATTAACTCTATATACAATTATGATTAATTATATTGGATTTTTTCTAGTTATTTTTCTATTATTGTGCACTCTGGTATGTTTTTGTTGTTCCCTCTAGGTAACACCATATGAAAAAGTTTCTATTTAGTAGACACTTACAAATGGGGTGGAATGCCTATATTCGTGTGGTGACCTAGTATTGATACTATTCAATGTGAACTAAGGTGGGTATATTACAACACGACCTATTATCCATCATTCATATATGTCAGGGATGTCTGGAGAAGATTATACCAGTGTATATAATAATGAGATGATCGTAAATGATTGAGAAAGTGGTAGGATGATCATTTGGGTAGCCCATAACCAATAGCAGCGAACGACTATTAGTGCTCACCTAGAGGCTCAACACATGGTAGGTATGATATTTTTTTGATGTGACATTTGAGAATTGTGATAGTATAAATTGTTATGGTGGGAGGGGCTTCTAACATGTATAATTGGGATTTCGATCCATGTAAGCGTTCCCTCTCAACCAAATTAAAAGGATATCTGATTTAAGAAATTAAATAAAACAATAGTGTGATGAAAAAGAAGGCAGATCATCCTTGGGGGTGGCTTATTCTAGTCCCCAATACATTGGTATGTGTGTTATTTTATATAATATTACCCCAAGATAATAGCAAAAATATTTTTTTTATTAATTTAATTATTAATTTTTATATAATTAAATAAATAATTAATTATATTAACAATTATTATTTTTTATTGTGCTAATTATATCAATTGTGTATATAATATTATGATTTAGTATTATTAACTATAATATTAATAATTGTGAATTGTATTTTTTGTATTATTAAATATTACATATATAAATTATAGTATTAATTATTAAATAATTTTTTAGCTTTTATTTATATTAATAAGAAATTATTATTTTCATAATTATTATGAAATAAAAATTATATTATTCTTATTTACAAATCATATTAAAATCAATAAATTATATTTTTTATATTAATTATTCTATTTAATTATATAATTATTTGTTAATTATATTAATTAATTAATTAATTATATATTAGTAATTATATTATCAATTACTACTTGTAATAGTTATATTTTCTCTTATTATTACCCCCTATGTTGGTGAAAATGATTTTAGTGGGCTGGGGTGTATATCTAATCATCAAACCCAGACTTGGGTATATTTTTGTTATTTTCATGCATTGTAAACATACTTTTATTAAATTTTTACTTATAAATTATAATAATCCAATTACTAATTGTAATTAATTTAAATTAAATTATTAATATTTTATAATTACTAACAATATTAATACAATTTTAATTAATTATAATATATTATTTTTAACTATACTAAAATATTTAATCTCTTGAGTTTTCTTATTAGGAATAGATCCTTTTAATTTCGGTTTAAATTACTTTTTACGACTAAATGTGAATACAATTTTTGGTTATTGGGGGTGTCTGAGGATTTTTAGGATCTTGAAAATGAATTTTTGGAGAGAAACAGTCGGGTCACATGGTTAGTAGTATCTGTGTGGCCTGAGCTACACAGTTTGATGAAACCATGACATGATGGATAGTAAGGTGCTACAGGCCGAACTATTTGAGGAAAATGTGCACACAGAGGTGAGAACCCATGCTAGGATTGAAGTTTTAGCGGATATATAATGAATATTTTTTTCATGGTTAGTGAAACCATGCACAATGACTATGCAATTGATTATATAACGTAGTAGAGGGTGAATGTTCAGTGCATGGTTTGGCCAACTATGTGGGAAAACCGTGTGACCTAGTGTTTTGAGGGAAATTAACAAAATTTATATTAAAATATCTTAAATCATAAATTTAATTTCACTCCTCTATCATTGGATAGTATTTAACCCTTGTAGATCACTTTGATTTCAAAATCATTGGATTTTGAACTGTTTGGCCATCCAAAATATGAATTCTGTTTCGTCGATCTAATTGGATTGATGTCAGTCAGTAATTTATTCCTTTGGTGTCTATCTTTGTTCTTCTTATTATAAAAAATGTTTTAACATGTAGGATAATATACCATATTTCCAGGATCATCATATATTCTTCATTTTTCTCTCGATCTGAGCTGAATCATAATTTGATACTAAATGAGAACTCCACTTCGCACCTATGGTTGGTGGTCTATACATTTCCCAAGTGATTTGATGCCTTTTATACCATATATCGTTGTTTTGTAATGCAAATGTTATATTCAAACCACCAAGAAAAATAATTTAATAGTTAAATTTAACGTATTAGAATATGTTCAGGATTCCATTTAGTTCTGTGTGACTTTTTGGAGGTTATTTCAGCAACCAAGGTCATCTAATGGGTGTTTATTTTACATTTCCTTTGTCATATTACACATGGGGTGAGGGTTTGTTTCTTCCTTATTAGAAGAATCCAATAATTAACTGTCTTGAATATAATTGATTGACTAGGACATGGTATGTCTTTTTACCATGTGATACTTTATCTTGATTTGTTTAACTGTTTAAATGTGAAATTTTATATGTTTGGGTAAACTCATGGAATGTAATTGAAATGTAATTATTATATGAGTGGGTAAACTCATGGTATTGTTTTATATATCTATCATTTGATGTTTACGTCCTATTTAGTTGTTATAATGCTTCTTCTATTTTACATTTATTATTTCTAACATTGTGTTACACCCTGATAATAAGTCATATATCCTCATGGAACACCCTAGGTCCTCACTACTATTCGACTTCCTCTAGAATATGTTGAGATCTTCTTAAGGCCATATGACCAACTGGTATCGGAGAACCATTCACATGAATCTTGGATTGAGATATTACAATGTGTTATTCAGGGGGGGTTCTTCTATAATATTTTATGAAAATTGAAGAGGATAAATAGGAATATGAATTTTTTAATGAGGTGTGCCTAAGTGTAGCTATCCCACATATAGGAAAAATATAATTAACTTGAATTGAAATTCAGGTTTCTAGATTATTTAGGTCACAGTTGGTTTGATTCCACTAGAGGGTGATGCACTTGAACTGTGACGTTATCATTGATATTATTGAGGGTAATATTTTTTTGCAACCCAATGAGAAGACGGTATTCCATCCAATGAATTGTTTTAGGCACATTTTAGGAATCACATTCAATAAATTATACCATTATTTATAGGATGCAATGTTTGATATTTTGATATATTACTTGTGTGATATACCTACTATTTTGATATATATTTTGTGTAGGGAATTTGGAAACATGGTCGGTACTTAAAATTTATTCTATAACTTATATAGTATTTTCTTAATTTAGCTATAAGAGACACCCTATGAAAGAAATTTTGGAACATTAAGTCATGCACCATGAGTCTCCTGGATTGTAACGTGTTATGTTTTTTATTATATTGATTCCATATTTTAGTTCATGATTAGTATGGGTCCCTATGGATCAAAATTAGTGAACCATTTTTTTCAACCATTAAAAAATCAATTTTAAATAAAAATTAATTTTAATTAAATTTAAACTTGAGGAATAGAGATCATTACCTTGTATTGACTTGTGAGTGGCAGCTTGCAATGACTCTAGTGAATTTTACAATTACTTGTTTTTACCATTCCAGACAATAAGAGTAGGGTGTGTGGTACAACCTTTTTATTGGAAGGTTTTGGGATATACTATTCATTGAGATTTGAAATTATATATATATATATATTATGATAAATATTTTTGGAATTATAAAAACTCTCCCCCATGACGATATATAGTCATATTCTAAGAAGATGGATATGACCATGCTCTGGAGGAAGTGGGTCATAGGATACTGGTGAATTCTCATATATTTCTAGCTATGGATCCCACAGTTTTTTGGACACATGTATTGATGAACTGTTTCATGTTGGGGTTTTATGTTCAATATGATCATTTCTAGGATCACCATTGCATACCTTTTCTATGGGTGAGATGATGTGTTTGTTCCAGAAGTAGAATCCTCCACTGTTTTGGGGGATGGAAGTCCAGAGGATGATGAGATGTGGATTGAGACTACTTTTTTGACGTCTGAGAATATAAAGACACCTCATGAGAGGAGAGTGAAGAACATGACATGCATTCTTTGGGAGCCTCAAAGCAATGGTGGGATGTTTTGAACCTGGATAAAAGGGTGTGAGACAAGGCTTAGAAGGATTTCCAAACTCGATTCTATGACTAATTTTACCCCAAGACTTGGATAGTAGATTAGGCTAGTGATTTAATGTGTCTAGAGTAGGGAAATATGATAGTTATGGAGTATTCAACCAGATTTTCCGAGCTGTATTGTTTTGTGATGACATACCTTAATGATGAGATAACAAGGGTGAGACACTTGGAAGAAGGTATCCAACATGATTTTCTATCTCATGTCAATGTGTTTAGGTTAACGATGAGTATTGAGATATTAAAATAGGTGCTAATTAAAAATTGGAACCTAAGAAATGTTGGGGGAATAGAGAAGTGTAGTTTATTATATTGGCTAGTTGTTTAAATTATATTAGTTAAAAGTAACATTTTGAGGCTTCCCATAAATTGATCACTAGCCAGGTTGTTAGAACTGGAAGTGAAATTTTCCATCATTAGTGAGGAAGATGGGGATATGCAAGGATTTAGTGTGATCAAGACCTAGTTGAGTGCCAAGCATGTAGTAGGATAAACCATATACAACATTTCTCTAGAAAAATCCCTCTAGTAGTGAGTGTAAGGGGGTCTTCTCCGACACCAAGATTCAGAGAGGGTTTCACGACTCCAAACAAGGATGGGAGCTGGAGCAGTACCAGGTAATCTGGTCATGTTGGTGGTCATGGTCATGGAAGTTATAAACATGTTGTACCGAGATAGTAGAGTGGGACTAATCCGGGTTGTGAGGTAATTTCATAGGGCCGCGGTTCTAGATAGATCTATTCTATGCAGAATGCCTGAAGGAGTGGGGTGATGGAACATCTATGGTGAGTGGTATAAATTTAGAAGACTATAATATTTTATTTTCTCCTCATTATACATGTGAATCACATATTTTCATATCTACAACTACGGTGGGAAGCCTGGGGATTGTTGTTCCATTTTTAGAGGGTGTTATGATGCTTTCCACTCTATTGGGGATCATAATGGAGGATGTACGTCAGATCTAGGAGTTCCCCTTAAGATCGGTGGGTGTCACTTTTTATATAATCTATTTTTTCTTGAGATTAATGAGTTTGAGGTTATACTTGGTTAGGAATTTATAGATTCTTATTGTGCCTACACTGACCCCTATCACCATAGTATGACTTTTATATCACCATAAGATACAATTTATATTCAAAAGCGTCAATGGGTTATCCAGGATTGCCGAGCTGAACTAGTGAATTGTGGGCTAGGAGAAATGGGATCCCAAATTTCTAGTATTTATCTGGATGTCCAAGGAGTGTGTTAAAAAGATTTCCCTCCAATAGTTGATAGTTTTAGGGCCATTTTTCTCGTTGAATTTGAGGTTTACCTTCTAATATATAGGTTGAGTTCTCCATCGATCTAGTTCCAAGAGCTACACTAGTATCCACTTTACCTTTTACGATGGCTATAACATATTTTAAGGGATTCAATTGAATTATAGAGGATTTTTTGGCATATGGGTTTATATGGCCCAATACATATCCATGAGTTCATTTCTCCTTTTTTCAAAAAAAGATGATGTTACTGTTATGATATGCTTGGATTAATAAAAAATGAACTAGTTAGCAGTTAAGAACTGGTATCCATTTCCATGGATAGATAAAATTTTTTGATTAGTTTTGAGGAGATAATTTTCTAGAATTTCTTTTTGAGAGATATATATCATCAAGTCTGTGCTCTTCCTACAAACACACACCATAAAATATTTCATTACATATATTGTCGATATGTGTATCTTGTTTGGTCCTTCAGCCTCACAAATTAATCAATAGTTTTCTTGGAGATGAGGAATTTGGTTTTCCATTATTATCTATATTTATATGTATTAGTTTTTGTTGATTATATATTTTTGTATTCAAAAAAATGACCAGACCATTCAAAAAAATTTGAGATTTCTTGGATAGACTGAGAGAGAATTTGTAATATCCTTCTTATACAATGTTACAATTTTTAATGGATAATATTCACTTACCGAGTCATATTATCTAAGATACAAGAGTATTAGTTGACCTAGAGATGTTGAGAGCTATAGTTAAAAGGAGAAACCCAAAGAACATCATTGATGTATAGAGTTACTTGGGGACAGTTGGTCATTACAAGAATTTCATATAGGAAATACCATTATTAGAATCTCCATTGATGGGATTGACTGGGATGAGATGAATATTATATGAAAGGATACATTTGAGACAACCCCACATGAGATAAAAGAGATATTGACATAAAAATAGGTTCTGATTCTGTAAATTAGGGATGAAACTAATCTGTGTATTGTTAAACAACAAGTATCGGGCTTGGTGAAGTGAATATATATTTGGAATGATTCTTGGAATATAGATCTCAAAATCTGAGGACAACAAAGAGGAATTACCACCCACATGATCTCTTTTTATCGGTAGTTTTTCATTATTTGCATCATTTGAGACTATATTTTTATAGAGAGAATTTTGTGGTGTTCATGAACCAAAAATACTCATGTATATATATAAAAACTATGATCTGAATCTGATTCAATAGTGGTGAGTTGATTAAACTAAATATTTTGACTTCTAGCTTACCCATTGGCCTGGGAAAGGAAATGTAGTTTCTAATACTCTGATAAAGAGGACTATGATATTGGAAGTTCATGAGGCGAGTAGTGATTGGAAGATCATGGATTTGTTTTCTAATATGGGATTATATTTATAGGATAGTTAGGGGAATACTTTCTTTTATCCTTAGGTGTGTCTTGTACCCTACTAGATATAGTGAGGATATGGAAACTATTAGATTCTGAGGGCCTAGTCCCATAGGAAATATGGTAGGAGAGAGCCTGCCTCCTAGTTAGATGTCAAGAATGGAAGAGATCTTATATTTCTATGGTTTCATTTGTGTTCTAGTTCACATATTATATAAGTTGATGTGTGAGTTTCATGCCTCATTTTAGGAAGTGCATCACTGCGTCAGCAAAATGTATCATGAATTACAAAATAAATACTAGTGGTTGGGTATTGTGAATGAGGTGCCTGGTTTTGTTATGAGGTGTTCCAACTATTATAAGGGAAAGGTGGAAGATCCGTAACATGAAATACAATTAAATTTGTTACCTATTCCTATGTAGAAATCATAATATGTCGTGATATATTTTGAGAGATGTTTTTCGAGGACACCTTGATGTAGTGATGTTGTATAGGTCAGTATTGATAGGATCATGAGTATTTATGATTACCTACTTATCAAGGATACCTTAAGTGTGGATATGCTTTGGAGACATATATCAAATAAATGGTGTGGGTTTATAGGGTCCCTCATGCTTTCATTTCACAAAGGGATTCATGGTTTACTTCTAATTTTTGGAAGAGTTTGTACAGAGATCAAGGGATATATGTACTTTAGAGAATATAATACCTCTCTCAGATTAATGGCTAGTCATATCATACAATATAGGCAGTTGAGGACATGTTGTAAGTGTGAATCCATGTTTTTGGGGGCTCTTGGGAGAGGCAAAAACCCCGGATGAGTTATACTAAAATAATTCTCAAAAGAAGATGATAAAAATTGAACTTTATAAGGATTTTTATGATACGCCTTGTCAATCACCCCTATTCTAGTAAGATTTAAAGGATGTTGGTTTACTTGGAATGTATGTTATGCATGTTACTTTTGATCATGTACAATTGATCCGAAAGAATATGGCTAGTGTATATTCTCAATAGAAAGTTTGTGCTGATCACAAGATATAACCTCTAGAGTTTGATATGGGGGATCTTGTATTTTTACATATCTCAATGAGGCTAGTAAATAGATTTATATTTATAAAAGGTCTGATTTCACTAATATATATTATGATGATCGAGAATATAGAGAGAGTTGGAGTGGGAGACTATTAGTTGAAATTACCTCAGAGGTACAGAACCATGAAAAAAAATCATACTTGTATCTCAGCAGTGATGTTATCACTATAACCATCACACAACTTGAATAAATAAGAGGTAGAGTTATTTATAGATGTTTTCTTTGAGAAACATAAAAAAAAATCATTTATAGGAGCACAAATGTTCTCCGAGTCTAGTTTTAGAAAACTATGCATATGGAGGAGTATGCATTTTCAGGGCACCTAAATGTTTAGACAAACCAAAATGTTTGCTTTTCAAATGGTTATTCAAATCATGCATAGTGATTATGTGGTTTCCCCCTTAGAAGAGAAGAGTGTGCAAAGTTATCACAAAAATATGGTCAAATGTTCACCCAAACCATGCAACCTAGTTTGTTGAACTAAATTGACCAAATTTTCCATAAAATATCATAAAACCTAAATCTAATTTCACTTCTCTCCTATTAAGAAGGTTGTGAACCCATGAAACTCCCTTTGAATTTAAAATCATATACTTTTCAACCATTTTTTCATCTAAACATAAAATTTAGAAACTTCCATCTCATTAGATTCATGTTGGAGAGAACTATATTCTTTATATGTCACAATTCGTTTTTCATTTTATCGATAGAGTTATTTAGGTGAAGGCTAATATTCTCTATTTCCACTTTCATCATGTGTTGTTCATTTTTCACTCAATCTATGTCGAATCAGAATATGATACTTGATGAGCACAACAAGACGGAGCTACGTTAGGTGGTATATAATTTCTCTAGTAGTTTGAAGCTTTATAGAGACGATTTCATTGTGCTGACATGACATAATTTTACAATGCCAACCCTAAAATGAATCGAATAATTAAATTTATTGTATTGTAGCATGTTTTCTATTCCAATTACTTCCTCGAGACTTGTTTGAAGATGTTACCCAAACATATTTCACCCATGGGGAGTGCCTTTTTGATTTCCTATTATATAACACCTATGGGGTTTGTGCTTTCCTTGTTAGAGGAAGCCTATAATTAACTGGATTGAATTGAATTTATTTATTAGGATGTGTCATGCCTTTTTTCCATGTGATACATGATGTGTATTTTTTATCTTTTTATATGTTAAATGTAAAATGAGTGAGTAAACTCATGGAATTGAATTATTGTGAATTGATAAATGGAGTAAATGATAAATGATTCCATTATATTCCTTGGGTGTTTCTCCTGGGATTATGATAGTGTTCGTGGATGCATTGGATGAAATCTCCCATTATGTATTGTTTATTTGGGATTACATGGGCCTTTCTACCCCTTATATCTATATTTTTTTGGACTCACTATTGACATGGTCTATTGACAAGCACAATGGACCCCAATTCACGTTTAACTGAGTTTTTATTGAGATAATTTTAGGACTCAATGAGTATTACATTGTTCTTTACACCTTGGATCCAGCCCCAAGGTGTATGACATTTTTTATTACATAGAAAAGTCATGGTAAATGTGAGATTATTGATTATACTACTATGTTGTGGTAAATGTGACACTTTTGGTAATACGGTATATCCATGGTTTACATGAGATATAGGTTATAAAAATTGACCACTGGTGATGTTATATACTCTGTAAACAATATGGTCTTGGTTTTTACTTCCTTTTATTTTACTGTTTCCTTATTATTGGAGCTTAACAATTATTTTTCAGGGATCCTTGTATGGCTATACAATATCAATTGTTTGGTTAGATTTTCCTTGGGCACTTTACCTGTATTACTATAATAATTTTTATGTTACACACTATGTTTTATCTTGTATTACACAACTAAGAATTGTTATAGACACCATGGGTGGTTACATACAAGGATTAAATCTGTCACCTGGTTTGGGACATTGTTGGATATGAGAGAAAACTATTTAGATGATCATAGTGATTAGGAAAAACACCCATAGTTTGATGATTAACATTGTACCATTCATAGGAGTAGTGGAGCATAGGACCAAGTGAAGGATCGTGATGATATTTGGAGACTGTTACATTAGTACTTTTGGGTATTTTTTTACATGTACTATATGATAACTATATGCATGTTTTGGATGAATTTTGAAGACATGAAATATCATATAATTTTGTATATGATATGACTTTAGGTATTGTTGTATATATCTATCTTTGATGTTTACATACTATTTAGTTTCTATAATGATTCTAATATTTGAAATGTATGATTAATAATATTATGTTACACTATGATTAATGGGAATAGTCTCCCCATGGAAACACCATAGGCCCTCACTACTTATCGACATCTTCTGATGTTTGAGGAGATATGCTTGAGGCCATGTGAACAACTGGGCTTGAGGCACCGTTCAGTGGCATCTAGGTTTGGGATATTGAAAATTAATTATATTAATTATTCTCAAACCACATTACTAAATTAAATATGTATTACTAATTATAATTTTATATGGTAATTATATTATTAATTATTAAAAATGTTAATTAGAATATTAAAAATTAAACATATTAATTACTAATTAAATAACAATGTGTTTACATCTAGTTCATGAATACAGATAGGTATCAACTTTAATTGGAAGGTGTTAGAATTATCCATATTTTTTTTAGATATGAAGAATAATTTCATCTCGTTGTGATCAAGATCCATAAATGAATTTTAATATTTACTAGTTTAGGAAATGTTACTTGTAACTATCTAAAGATAATGCTTAATATTTTTCAAAAATAACACATTAAAAACCTAAAACATTTAATCAAAATCTAGTTAAAATTATTAATGTATATTTTTACAAATAAATAAATCAAATGATTTTATTCATTTGGTTTCAAAATATATACAATACAAAAAACAGGTAACATTATATATTATCCTCAAAAAATATATTATTCAGTAGATTTAATAAAATTATACTTGATTGTTTTTTCATTATTTTTAAATATAAATAATTTACTATATAATGAATAAAATTTTCAATGTATCTTGAATTAAGTAGAAGAAGATTTCTTCCTCAATATGGTTGTTTAACAAAAATTTAATCTCACCTTTAAAATTTTATATTCTTGACCCATGTTTTTTTGTTAACAGATACCATATTTATTGTCAACTAATTATGAAAATTCACAAGGTTCTTCTACCAATAATTCTGTTTGAATATATTTTTAGGCTTATATATATAGAGAAATGAATGTTATTTTGGAAGAACCATCTTAGTGTCTTGTGCAACTCTAACTATTTGAAAAAACACAATTATGATATTCATGAATTCCAATATAGTGTATGATTATACTAAAAATAAAATCTATTTCCAAATGAAAAGTATAAGAAATATTCAAACAAATGTAAAAGTTACCAAAGGCATAGAAAGAACCACTAAAAATATTTATATCAATAAATAAGTATAATCTAATGTAAAAAATAATAATGAAAACATAGAAAAATCCATTAAAAATAAATAATATTTTATCAATAACAGATATAAATGGATTTTATGAATAGATTTTTCTTCAGACATAGATACATTCAAATAAATATGTGTAATAAAACCTCTAAATAACTTGTTAAAGGGTTAAAACAACTCTCTACCATTAGTGACAAAGTATAAATTGAAATTATTGAAATAAAAACTACAGAATCAATCTTTATCAGCATGTTGGAATAATTAAGGTATGTATTTGAAGTTGTATATTAGGAATATTGTAGAGATATGAAATGTATAAATAAATCTATCTAATTCATGTCACTATTTTATGTTGGTTCAACTATAATGTGAAAATGAATATTATAAACAAATCTAATAGGTAATAAATTTAAATGAAAAAATGATTACTATCAGAGAAAAATTTCCCATATAAAATAAATATATAAAAAATCAACAAAAATTAAGAAATTCAAGAAATAAATAAATAAATATTTTTTTGTTAACATACTAAATAGATAAACAATGTAAACATTAAAAATTAATATTTATTTATATAACTGAACACATAACATCCATATAGAATAACTGGTCAAGAAACATAAACAAGAATCATTAAAGGAATTGTGAATTAATATCCTATAATAATAAATCTAAATTTAATAAAGGATCATTAACTAATTATATTTTTTTCAAGATCAATGCTAAGTTTTTAGTTAAATAAAACTTTAATAATGAGCACTGAAATGAAGGAAAATTTTAACAATACTTCCAAACTCTAGTTCAGAATATATTCATATCCAAGATGTATCCTCTATTACCAATAAAATAATTCTTGAGTAAATGAATAAATAACACTAATAATTAATTCATATAAAACATTATTTATAAAATTAAATTGATATAAATACTTGATGTTAACAAAAAACAATGCGGGGTAGAAATTGTGGTAATGGATAGAGGGGAGATGTGGGGTGTTAGACATGAGCTTGTGGATGCACAATAATAGAGACAGGGAGCAGAGGTGAAACATCCGAGTTGGGGTTAATCAAAATTTTCTATTTCTCTTTAAGGGCATGTATTGAGATATATGTGTCTTTAGTTCAATAGAACAATTGACAGAGGTGCTGAAATTATATTTAATGGGGATTTACATTGTCTAAAAGATCATTTACAGAACAGAATTTTGATAATTTGGATAATGTGGATTGGTTGAAATTCACAAGCAACAATATCAAGATTCAGTGGAACAAAAATTATAAAAGTAGACCAAGTAGAATAATGTGAGTGTTAAAGAAGAATGTTAATTCATATTTTATTAATGATATGTTTTTGGGATGAGTGTCATCATATGCGAGAGAGGGTTATACAATAGCATAGATTTCCATAAACCCAATTACGTTTGAATGATACGTTAATGTCTCATGTGTTATAGTTCAAGTTGAAACATTAGAAACATTAATGGAATTATTGAAATCGTGGTTTAAAATAAATGAAACTAAAATGAAGAAGTCAATTTAAAATAATAAAATACATGTGTTATAGTATTTTGAATTACATATTTTATAAAAATTAGATCATTTTTGGATAAAAAAATAAAATAAACCTAGGACATATGTGAAATCCTCTTAAATTATTACCCGATGATTAAATTTTTTCATTGTATTTTAGTAGAGTTGAATTATGTTAAATATTATTACCCAACTAGCTTAGTGTGTGCGTGTGGTTACTAACTATAATTAATGAATTAATTAATTTAACACTAAAAATGGTGATACAATAATAATGATAATATTTACGCTTTATTTAAAATTTTAAATATCAAAATTTGAAACACCATACCCAACCATTAACAATAATGAAAAATTGGGTCTTGGGAAGAATGATTATTTCACAAGAAAATGTAGAAAATAAAAACTAGTGGAGGTATTATCTACAAAAGTTATTATTTATTCTAATAAAAATGTTTTGATACATTTTTTTAAAACAATTCTATAACTGAAAGTATCTCTCAAAATCCACTATAAGATATATCTTTTATTTGAACATTCACCCATGAAAAATGTGTATATGATGTGAATACATTTTTAGTAAGTGTTGTGATATAACTCATAAGGTTTGTAATCAGACACACACACACTCAAACACACACATATATATATTCACTACCTATGTTCATTATAAACATTTTTTACCCATATTATAAAGGAGAAGCACATTTATATTTGAAGTTTTTAATATTTTAATTTATCTTATTAAAATTATATAAATTAATCCACTTATTTTATCTTCCACATACACATTATACATTGATTTTTTACTACTATATCACCCATTAATTATCATGTAATATTAATGTTTTAATAACAATAATGAAAAAAACACACAATTATTTTTTCAAAATATTATATACTATGTAAAAAATTATCAGCAATTATTTCTTACATACATTAATATTTTAAATGATTCAGGATACATTTTTTTTATTTTTTTATTTTTATAGATTTATATTTTGGGTAACTATTTATTCCCTGAAGAATAAAAAAATAATTCCCAGAATCTATGAAAATTCAAGAATATGATAGTTTTTTTTACTAATTCAATTAAAAAATCATTCAAAAACTAATCAAGATCCCTATACATTTTATAGAAAATACTAATAGGGGGATTTTAATCAATAGTTACCATGATTTTAATTTTAATTTATAAATAAACCTTTATGGCTGATTAAGGTCAAGATCCTATCAAATTTTAATATTCTATCAGTCACCAATATATGTGTTAAATAATTTATAAAAAAATGTGTAATTTTTTTATTGTTTTCACCCCCAATATGGGAGGCCATGCCCATGATATGATCATATCAATTCCAAGAAACATATGTATCAATGGTTTGATAAAATTATTACATGAAGTGAAGGTACCATCCCTAACTATTATTATCCCTCTCATAATAGATTTTTAGACTGTATCCAACGAGTTTAATTAATTATGTTCAAGCAAGAATGAAACCATTGTATTTAAACTCTATATTATTTAGAACCAATGTAAGAACAACACTTCATGAATTTGTAATCATTATCATAAATTCAACATTACAATTTTTTTCAAGAATTTGAGAATCCAAAACACACCCTCATGGTAAGAAATTGTTTGTTTATCTCTCTAAATATCTTTCTCCTTACATTACTAAATTAATTCTCATCATATCATACAACAACAACACTTAATCTTTTAATATTCCAAGAAGATAATATTTCAAATATTTAAATATTGAAATTATTCTAAAAAGTACTTCATCACGATATCTATTTTAAAATTGTTTAAAATTTAATTCATAATGTACCAAAACATCAATCCTTATAAATGGTTTCAACATATTAACATTGTAAAATATAGAATTATTTTATAATTTATATTAACAAAATGTATTATTTAATTCTAAAAAATATCATTTTATTATTTCATATTCAATTCTATGAAACCCATAATATTTAGTTTTTATATAGGAATACAGGTTGATGTATGGAAATAATATTATTTTATCATAACTCATAATATGACATGATATAATCTTCACTCTTCTATAGGTAAAAAATGTGTTTGATATAGAATTCCAACAATGATGTGATTTCATCAACCATCATAATCCATAGTGATGCCATATTATCATGGAAAATCATTATATAATGAATCCATCCCATAATTCAGATTTAAAATCAACTTTTTATCTATCATGGATAAGATTCATAGATCATGATGCAATAAACTCAAATAAATCTCAACATGAATAATTATCTACTTTAATCATTGTGATTCTTTATGATTAAAGAACAATAATTCATGATCAAATTAATATCTCATTTCATGATCCTCATAAATATATAATTATATTTTTATTTCAAGTATTCAATAATTAAATAATTTCCAAACATATAATATCATACTTGAAATTCTCTCAAAATATCCTATGAAATTATATAAATCACCATCTAAAATAACTCCCAAAATCATACATGAGTGTAATCTTCTCTTATGTTTTCATTGAAAACTCAATCATAATATTATATATGATTTGATTCCATGGGGTTAATTTCAAATAACTCTAGATTACTATTATGTGAGTACTGAAGCATTAAGCTTTCAATTTTGAAACATTATGTTACTTATACATAGAATTATTTTCCTTTTGTTTATTCTTATGTGATATTTATTTTTTTTCTTATGTGAGTGTCATGTTAATATTATATTGTTCCTTTTTTACATGAAATAATCTTACATATCATAGGGTTAATCTTACATAACATAAAATAAATTAACATCACTTTTACAAAACATATGATTTTTCAATATTTTCAATTCCTTTTACCCAAACAAATTCATACATCAATTAGTGATAACTTCAATAATCATTAGGAATCCTAAAACAATATAATTATTCTCAAGAAAACTCTCAATAACATCCAATGACCCTCCCACATAATTGAAACCAAGTACAATAAACTACTAAAAATTTCAATGGTCATTTACTCTCCCTCTTTTGATTTTTTGTAAAATCCATCAACTTTTAAATTTTCATCAAATAATATCCATTATTAAGGAGAAATATCCTGACCCCACTCTATGTCATAAAGTAATTATCTTTAGTGAATTTCATCCCTTGATGACATGTACTTGTTGTCTTGTGTATTTGATTATATCCTGTTTAATCAACTGACACATTTATCCCCATTGTATAAATAAATATAGATATGGATTCCTTTCCACAAAAAATATCAAATGGGATTTGGGTACCTTATCCCCAATTTTATATTATAATTTTGAGGATTTTAGGGAATTCCAAATATCTCAAAGTATTAGGTAAAGGATGAACATGAATTTTTATTTCTAACTATTCAAATATATCCATTAGTATAGCTATATTGAAAATATTAGTAATCTAACCCTTTGTGAATATATATTCAAGAATAAAATCTATTTTGGAATCCTTCTCTTTGATAAAGTGATATTTGATATTAATGTGGTTAAATTTAGATTATGACCCTAAATTTGTAGACAACTTAATTTCACATTTATTATCAAATTAAATTCTCAATGGATTCTCAAACATTACCATTAGGTGTTCAAATTTCCATGTCATTAAAATATTATATGATAACTCATCATTAATAACCATATAATTATCCATAAACTACTCGATTCCACAAAATTATGTTAGTTTTATTTACAACTCACTCAACCATCTCCCAATAACAATGTACCACTAAATGATGATTTCCTATGACCATAATATCCAATATTGTTTGAAACCCTATACCCATATAAATTTAACTACTCCCCTCTTTTTAAAAACAATCAATAACCCAAGGTTCCTTTGATGTATATGAAAATTCTCTTGAGATCATTCACATATGATTATTTTGGATAAATTTCATAAATCAATCACAATATTACTACATAAAAAATATAGGGATATAATATACAGAGATAAATCCATTTTCCATTCAACTTCTTGAATTATTTTTCAATAAAAATTTTCCCTACATTAATTTTCAGAGCTTCACTTTAACATTCATGGGTGTGAATATTTCATTAAGGTATTCCATATAAACATATTCAATAATTCCATATTATTTTTCTATTGATATAAGAAAATATAAATTTCCTTATAAAAAACTTTCAATCCCTATATGAATCTCATTTATCCCAGAATTGAAATGATAAAATTCTACTTTTATTATTATAAAAATTCATTAATAAAATAGTCACCTTCACTTAAAATGATTATATATTCTATATAGAAAAATTAAAATAACATTACCTATGATCACGTCATTCAAAAATAATTTTTTATAGACCATCTCTATGATGAAATTCATTACCTTAAAATAGTTGTCCACATTGGAATAGTATGATTTAGGGGACTACTTCAACAGATAAAAATATTTATTCATTACCCACACCATGGTTACCTAATTTTCATGGATAAATCCATTAGTTTTTTTTAATAAATACTTCTTATTGAATATATCCATTCACAAAAGAGAACCTCGCATATATTTGATAAATCATGTATTTTTTGTGATATGTGACACCTATAAACATTATTATCTAATTATATATTGTAATATATTAATATTTTTTATCTAAATCATCTCCTACAGACTAAGAGAATTATTTTTTAGAACAATTTGGTTTCATTTCATAAAATATAACCTATATTATTGGGTTTTTTTTCAGAAAAATCAACATTTTCCCTCTAATATTCTTAGAATTTTTTTCTTAAAGATTTTTATAAAGTGAAATTATTTTTAATTTTTTATAGATCCCAATTTATGTCATTTATACACTCCTTTTTACAATGTTTATTAGAAATTTATTGTATATTAATGTGTGATATAAGAGTTTTTGGGTAATTGAACTAAGTATTATTCTAGTATGAACACATTTCTTGTGATTTATAATTATATATCCAGGTTCAACATGTATTTATTTCCATGTATTCTTTAATTCCTCATTCCCCAAAACACCCTAATCATCCCTGGTATAATCAAAATCAATACCAACATTAAATGTATCATTTTTATCTCCATATTCACTCAATATTCTATAATTATAAACAATTTTTTCTTTATAAATATAAATATCTTCTTGTATCTCCATAATATTAGAATTATCTTTAGTGATATTAATATTTTAGAATTCTACCAATATGTGTATCCATTTGTTCTAGTAGTTTTAGTCTCTTTAATTTGATAAATATACTATGAAAAATCCTTGTATTTTTCATAAAAAAATTGAATTATTGAACTTTATTTATATTGGACAATGAAACACTTGAAGTAATTCACAGTTGTATTAATATTGAAAAATAGATTATAGGTATCCATGTGAGATACAATACTCAAACAACCATCTATTTTGAATTTCCATAGTTTTTCTTACAGTCTATCTACAAATTTTTTTTGAGATTTTGAATTCAACTATCATTGTTTTTTCCATTTAAACTAAAATTCTATTACTTCTCTCTACAAATACATTAGTCCACATAAATTTGAAAATATTAATTCTTGTTGATTATTTTATTGAATTTAAATCCTATTATGAAATCCATTCACTGTTTATCCTACATGTTTCAAAAATAAAAATCATTAAATTTTATGTTGGGAAGTAATTCAACCAATTATTTGTTAGATGACATTATTATTATTCTTTGACCAATATGACCAAGTATTTTTTATCTTGTTCTCCTCAATTTAACTCATTTAATAAGTTTCACTTGAATTTCAAATTTTTAATACATTATTACCTGTTTTATCTCCCATTGTGATAATTATTCCATTCTTTAATAATTTGATGATAAAATAATTAATTTTTAAAATAATTCCATTTCCATCATCACACAATTTTCCAATACTGAAATATTTTTTTTACCATCAACAAAAAAACCACCATGGATTTTAGTTTTTGAGATTCAATCACTACTATACTAAATCACTTGATCTTTATGGAACATTAGTTTTCAAAAGTAACACTTACTCCAACATGAGCATATATATTTTTAGGAAATTTTTGTATTAATTCATGTTAAATGAACAATCACTATCCTAAATCCATAGTCTGTTCAATTTATAGGCTTTAAGTCCCACCTTAGTAATATGTGACTTTTCTACCTTTTAGGTTTTCATAAATATCTCAACTTTAATAGTTTGTTTTGATTATTTAGGAACCATAGTGATATATTCTATGACATAATGAATATATTCTATGAATTTATTTTAGACAATTAAATATTTTTTAAGAGTAGGAACTTGATGGATTTTTATTCACCACTTCCTTATGACCAAGATTACTTTTCATCGTTTTAGAACTTTTACCCCTTAATTAATTCATTATTAGACTCCATGGAAATGAAATATTATACCAAAATACCTAGGTATTATGCCCATAAATTCTATAACACCAACAATGTCGTTATAATATTTAATTTTCATGAATCTATGAAATATTTTCAAATAATTATGGTTATTTTCTTGGTATATTATAAGAATCATTTTTTACCTTTGGCTTAGGGGGATATTTATTTTTTACTTCCCACCCAAATCACTTTGATTTAGATGTAACTTCATCGTTAAAATAGTAATTTACCTGAATTGTAAATTTACATTGATTATATTGTTACTTATTCATTGTAATAATCAAATAATTATCTATTAGTCATTTTAATTAAAACATAATAATTATTAATTAATAAATATATTATTAATTAATTATATTTTATTATTTTGTAAAAGATATTAATTAATTATATTAATTTTTATTAATTTTCTTAATTAAATATTTATATATCACTAATATTAATATAAATTCATAAATATATTATAAATAATTAATTTCATTAATTTAATTATTAATAATTAAATATATTAATTACTAATTAAAAATCATTTTGTGTGGAACTAGTTCATGAAATTTATTGGGTATAAATAGTAAATGATAGGTGTTAAAATATTCCCTCACTTGTCTCAGTTATGTATAATAATTTCATGTATATGAGATAAAGTGTTATATATGAATTATGATATTTACATGTTTAGAAAAGGTTATTCACAACTATTTAATGATGTTCCTAAGGAATTATAAAAAATAAATCATTCATAACTATAATAATTTCAGGAAATTCAATGAGTAATTTATCAAATTATAAATCCATATGTGAAGAAAAAAATGAGTTGCTTTATTATTTTTTTAAAATGGAAAATATTAAAAACATATAATATTAAGTAATATCCCAAAAAAGTTATTATTTATTCAAATTAATAAAATTAAACATTAATGTTTTGTCAGACATAACAGATTGAAATAATTTATTATCTATAATATAAAATTTATAAAATAAATTAAAATATATTTGAATAAGATTGTTAACTAAATCTGGTCATTCATCTAAAGTTTACTTTTTTATGAGATTTAATTTAATTAACTCTTTATTTTTCAAACAGATGCTAGAATTATATCTATCTAGTTACAAAACTATGCCATATGATTCTACCACAACTTATATTTGATGAATTATGTAACCATTTATATTTAGATAAATGAGTGTTGGTTCTGTACAACCATCTTAGTGTGTTGTGTAACTACATATATATTGTAACTACTCGATGATGATCTTATGAAATACGAATATGGTATATGATGCTTCTAAGATTAAAAAATAATTCCTGATGAATACTATAAGATATCCTCACATCAGTGTAAAAATACCAAATCACATAATATGACTTACTAGAATTGTTTTTATAACAATAAATAAATATAAACCTAACTACAAATCAATAAACTAAATATAGAAAACCCATTTAAAAAAAACATTTTTTTATCAATAATCAACTATAAATTAATTTGAGGAATATATTTCTCATCAAAAATTACAACACAGACACCAATACATATATGATTGCCTAAATTAAATAGCTAAACAATTCAAACAATTTATAACCTACTGTGATCAAGTATCAATAGAAAGACTCGAAATAAAAAATATGGCCCCAAACATTATGAGTATGTTAAAATAATAAACGTGTGTATTTAATGTGATCCATTAATAGTAATATATAGCTGTGAAATCTATAAATAAATCATTCAATTTCATATCAATATATAATTTTATCTCTTTTATAATGTGAAATTCGACAATGATAAACATATCTAATTTTTATTAAATAATAATAAAAAAATAGCTTCAGATAATTTTTTTACCACATTAAATAATTATATACAACAAATTTAGTTGAAATTTTGAAAATTAAGCACTGAATAAGTAATATAATTTTTTAATATATTATATATTTTTAGAATATAAAAAAGAAAAATAATTTTTTTTATTATAAGAAATAAGTAACGTTTGTAAATGAGTTATGGTCATGAAACATAAACATAAAACATAAAACGTTATAATAATTAATATCCAAAGAAACATAATAATATCTTCAAAAAATAAAGGATTATTACTTAATTATATGTTTTTTACGATCTATCATAAAAATTAAAATGCAAAAAAAATTAGGAATGAGCATGAAATAGAAGAGAAAATGTAACAAGTATTCTAGAATCCTATTTTAAATATGTGCACATCAAAGATGTAATATCTCTTACTATTTATTTATGTGTAGTGTAAATACATATATTACACAAATATTTAATGCATATGAAACATTAATTATCAAAATAAATTGAACCAGCTTCTTGATGCTTACCAAAAAAAATATTATAATATGATGACGGTAGATTATGATGGGTAGTGGTATGAAACTAGAGTTGAGTATGTAGAGTTTCAATAGATTATGTAGTTATAAAATGATCAATATTGAAAATGTGGAATAAAACATTTCTATTTTTTGCAAAGGGAATGTTTTCTGATATATGTATGTTTAGTTTAGCATGAAATAATTTAAAATTGATGAAATGTTACTATATGATGAATTAATTGTTATGAAGGATCATATACACTCAAGTATTTGGATAATGGGGTTTGATATAAATTCATGAACAATAATAGTGAGATTCAATGGCATATAAATCATAAAAGGTGACTAAGTAGAAACATGTGAGTTTTAATGATTAATATTAATCCATCCTTTAATAATGTTGTTTTGTTTCCAAGATTATAATATGATGCGAGAGATGGATATTGAATATTTTGTTGTTCATTTTTCTCTATTATTTTAGAATGATACATTAATGTCTTGTTTTTGATACATTGAAATATTAAATATTAGTGAAATTAAAGGAATTATTAAAATCCCAACTGAAATTACATGGATCTGAAATAAAAAAGTCAATCAAGTTAAATTAAATACATTTGATATAGTATTTTTAGTTACATAATTAAATAAAATATTCTAATTCATTGATAAACATAATTTAAAATAAAGAAATGGGGAAAACTACATAAATTTTAACCTGATAATTAGATTTTTTAATTATCATATAGTAGATAGGGATTATTTTAAAAATTGATGCACAACTGTTTTAGTATGTGTATGATACCTAATTATAGTAAATGAATAAAATAATTTCATTAAAAAATGTAAATTCATTAATAATGATAATCACTATATCATTTCTAAATTTTTAAATTTAAGCAAAAAAACATTGCACCCAACCATTAATATCAAAGATAAATTAGATTATGGGAATGGAAAATAATTCAAAAGAAAAAAAACACAATAAGAAGTGGGAAATTTATATAAATAAGTAATTATTTTTTCGAATACATGTTATTTCATTAAATATATGTTGAAAAACACCTCGACCCAAAAATAATTCTTGGAATCCACATGCAGATATATCTTTTCTCATTGATAATTTTGTACATGAAACAAGATTATAGGCTTAAGATCCCATGGTTGTAGTGGTTTTCAACAGATACTTTATGATTGATATCATATATATATAATGACATATGTTAACTAACTATGTTAATCATTAATATTATTTTACCCATAAAAGAAAATTTAAACACAACCAG
This sequence comes from Viscum album, assembly GCA_963277665.1. NCBI lineage: Eukaryota > Viridiplantae > Streptophyta > Magnoliopsida > Santalales > Viscaceae > Viscum > Viscum album. The sequence continues at coordinate 797,161,854 of OY728159.1, forward strand.
ATTAAATGTGCTTCATATTATAATTAATCCTATATAAATGATAAAATTTACAACCCCTTCTCTATCTTACTCATCCACACTAGATATATATTTTTGACGGCTTTATCACCCATTCATTTTGATGTAACAATATTTTTTCATAAATTTTTTATGAAAAAATAAGGAACTACTTATTTTTTTCAAACAATTATATACTTTATAATTTATTATTAGTAAGTATTTCTTAACATACTCCTATATTTTAAATAATTCATCATCCGTTTTATTTTTACTATTTTATGGGAAGGATATTATTGAAATAATTTATTCCCTCAAACAAGAAAATAAAAATTCCTATAATCCAAGAATATTCAATAATGTGATAAATTTTTGTATGCATTCAATCAAATATGATTGAAATTGCTTGATGTTCCCATTAATACTAGTAGAAAATAATAAGATAGGGGAGTTGAATAAATATTTCCAATTTTTGACATATTGTATTAGAAATAAACATATGTTATTTATTATGTTCATGATTCTATCAAAGTTCAAAATTCAATAACTTACCCATATATGTAGTTAATAATGAGGAACTAGAGTACACTGAATTTTTACATCGTTTTCACCCCCAATAAAGTATTCTCTGTCCTTCCTTTCATATATTCAAGTCTTGGACACATATGTATCACTAAATTTATAAGTTGATTACATGAGGGTAATGTATCATCCATAACCTTTACATTCCCAACACAATCCATCCCATGATTTTTTATATAGTGTCCCTTTTGTTTATATGATTATGTTAAATCTAGAATGGAAGTAGCTTAGTAAACCATTGAATTATTTGGAACCAATACTAGAAAATAAAATCAATACTTTAAAATAGTCATCATAAATTTAGATTTCATCATTTTTATGAATTCCAACATCTATAAGATACATTGGTGGTAAAAAATAATTGGTTTTTATCTCTAAATTTCATTCTCCTTCTATTTTTAAATTAATTATCATCATCTTGTACAAATACCAACTTCCCCTATAATCATTCCAATTGGATAATGTTTCTAATATTTAAATTTATAAATTGTCAAAAAAATGAACTAATTCGTGATCTTGATTAAAAAATGTCTAAAAATTATATTAAAAAGTATCATAGATTTAATCCTCATAATTGGTACCCTAACATTAGTATTTGATTATCCATAATTAGTTCTAAAAAACATTCTAAATCCTTCTAATTTAGCTCACCAAAACTATCATGTTCTTATTTCCTTTGAAATTATATGAAAATAAAAATATTTTTTATATAGGAATATAGGTTAACATATATAAGTAATATTTTAACATGATAACTCTAATTGTGAAAGGTTACAATCCCTACTATTCTTTAGGAATCATATTAGTACAGTGTGGAATTCCTACTATAATGAAATTCCAACAAAAATCATCCAAAAGGGACACACCACATTATAATTTCCAATCACTATAGAATCAATAAATATCATTATTTATATGTAAACTCAATCGATTATCTATCATGAAATGGATTCATGATTCATGATGCAATATTCTCGAGGGCATCTCAAATTGAGTCATGTTATCCTTGAATAATAAGGATGATTGATGATTAAATTACTATAATGAATCATATGATTTAGATCTCTTTTAAAGTTACTCATAAATATATCATAATATTTCTCATTCAAAGATTCTCTAATATAATCATTTTGAAACATGTATTATCAACCATTTAATTCACCAAAAATTTATCGTGAACTTAAAAAGCATCATTTTTAAACTATATACTAAATATTATATGAGAATAAGTTAATCTTATATATCCATTGAACAATCCATATTACTATTGAATCATATTTGATATCATTTATTTACTATCACATGATTATAGATTACTATTATGTAAATATTATTAGATTTGTGTGTTAGGCAATGTAATGATACTTATATGAAGCCTTCTATACCATATGTTTACTCTTATACGAGGTCTATTTATTCTTATTTGAGAGTCATATTACAGTTATGTAGTTACTTTGTTTCACCATATACCCTAATATATCCCAAATTATATCATAAATACGTAGGAATAATTTAACGTCACTCTTAAACAATCTCTGATTTTTTAAGATTTTCAATTCTTTTCACCCCAGATCTTTTATACCTCAACTCTAAAAAATTCCAATAATCTTTAGTCATCCAAAAAAATTTAACTCATCTAAAAAATATCATAAATAACATCCAATGATCCACACAAAATGTTGAAAAAATATTAAACAATACCTTAGCAAATTAAAAGGGTTATTTACTCTCCCCATTAAAATTTGGTGTAAACTCCAAAAACATTAAAATTTTCATCAAATAAAAATTTTCCTCAATGGAAAATTAACACAAATAACATTGTATTGTAATGGAATGTTCTAGAGAAAATTTTATCCCTTGGTGAAAATAAATTTGTTTCTAATGAATTTGATGATCTTCTTTTTAATCAACTAAAACATTTCTCCCAATTTTATAAATTAATAGATATTTCAATTCTTTTCCTCAACCAAATGAAAATTAATATTTGGGTACACTTATCTCGCATTAATAATATAACCCAAACGATTTTTTGGGAATGTAAAAATTACCAAAGATGTAGGGGAATGTTGAACCAGAATTTTTTATCCTCAACTCTTCAAATTTTTCCATTAGCACAACCTTAGTGAGAACATTCGAAATCTGATAATTTGTAAAGATATATTCCAAAAAACATTCATTTTGAAATAAATATCTAATATAATGTGATATTTGATATAAATTTTATTAAATTTATTTTATTTTAAGAATTTTTGTATTAATCTATTTCAATTTTATTTTTAAATGAAATTTTTATGGGCTTATCATCATTTACCTATAGGTCTTAAATTTTTTCTCGTATCTAAATAATCGTTCTGAATGTATGGTCAAAATCCATATTGGTAGCAATAATAGTACTCAAATTCACAAAATTATTTTTGGTTATATTCCATTTCACAAAACATTCCCCCAAAAAGAGTTTACCACATGATTTTGATTTCCTTTTATCACAATATCCAACCTATTATTCATCAATGTACCAATATATATTATATACATCTCATATCATGTAAATAAATTGACAAACCATGTTTTCTTTTACTTTTATGATAAATATCTTGGGTTCCTTCATGTGTGATTCTTTTGGATCAATATGGTACATTGGGCATAAGGTTACTGTGTAAAAAATATTAGGTCTTGGTGTAGTGAGATAATATAGGCTTCCATTCAGTTTCTTGAATTCTTTATGAATTACAGGTTCCAAACATAGAATTTTTTCACTTCAAATCAACATTCATGGTTGTGTATAATTTTCTAGAGTATTTCATAAAAAAGTATTCAATAATTCAAAGGTGTGTTTTTATTGATGTAAAATATATATTTTTATTTCTAGAAATCTTAAAATCATAGAATGAAACTCAACTATCCATGATTTTCCATTTTAAAATCCAACTTTAATTATTTTTAAAATTCTCTACTGCTATACTCTCATTCACTTGAAGATATTAGATAAACAATATAATAAAAAAAATTAAGAGTACTTATACATATATGTTTCACATATAGGTTTATTACAACTTCAATAAGATGAAATTAATTACTTTTATATAGTTTTCTATTTGCAAATATTAGGATATAGGAGATTACTTTAACCTGTATAATTATTTCTTCTACCTATACACCATGGTTACATCACTAGAAAATATAAATACTTTAGGTTTATTAATAAATAATAAGTATTCAATATCTCCATTTAATAAAGAAAACATCACATCTAATTGATAAATATTTAATTTCTTGACAGATCTAACACCTAAGAAAAATATAATTTATTTAATTATTGGAATATGATATATGTTATCATTAATATAAACTCTTGTAACTATAAATAGACTTTTCAAACCTATCTATTTTAATTTCTTAAAAAAATTCTTTCTTATTGAAAATTTTTATGGGAAAACACACATTTCTAATAATATTCTTCTCATTTTTCTTAATGAAAATTCTAAATTCGAATTCTTTTCAAATTGATTTAGAATCTCATTAATATCAATTTTCCACTCCATGTTCTCAAATACCATAGAAATCAATAATATATTATTATTTTATATTAGAGGTGTATTATTAATGTGACATAGTCATCATATAGAATGATCTAGTTCCTTTTAATTTCTAATTAAAATTTCAGGATAATAATTATTTTATACAACTGATAAATTAATATCTTATTCACTACAACCCCATCATCATCAATTGTCTAATAAAACATAATATAAATAATAATTTCTTCTTTTATATCTTATTATTTAATCCACTATTTATAATTATAAATTATTTATTCCATAGAAATTTCAAAACATGGATAATGTATCACACTCATATTAGTATTATCTTAAATTATATTCATATAATATGAGTATTCTAAAATATGTATCCATTTGTTCTACAATTTTCGGGATCTTATGTTGTATAAATACCCACTAATAACTTCTTATACTATTAACCAAACAGTGAATTATTTATTTTTATTAAGCATAGAATGTCAAAAATATTGATGTAATTTACAATGGGTTTTTTATTTGAAAAAATTTTATTGGTAGTCATGTGATATTTAAGACCCAAAAAAGAATATATTTTAGATTTTAACATTTTTATATACATTTAATCTCCTATAAATTTTTTATATATCAAATTCATCAAGAACATTTCATCCCATTTAAACAAATATTATATTCAATATTTATATAAATCAATTATTTGGGTTTAAAAAGTGAACAATATTGTTTTTTAATATAATTATTTTAAATATTGGATTTATATTAATTCTTAGTAAACTCCCATAAATTATCTATTATCAAATTATTGATGTTGAATCCTAGATCATTCTATATATATTTTTTGAAAATTATAAAATTCCCTACAAATATAGACATATGCTTCATAAAAAAATAATTATTTATCCCTATTAAATAATAACAAAAATAATGAAATAAATATCAGATATTATGTATTAATTTCTAATTTGTCATTATAAAACTAAATGTATTAATTCATGTGGACAAGTGGATTAAATTTCCATTGTCTCGTGACATCCATTCATTGTTTTCTCCTTTTAACATGTTTCAAAAATAAATTCCGTTTATATTTTAATTTGGGGAATGTATTTCACTAATTTTAACTTATATATCTTTCTCATATTTATTTTATTAATATATATGAGTATTTCTGTTGAATATTTTTCTCATACCTTAAACTCATGTATAAAGAGTAACTTGATTTTGTAATTTGGAATAAATTATTACAAATTAATTATCCCTTAGTGATAATTGTTAGATTCATAAATAATTTAATTTTATAATAATTATTTTTCAAAATAAATTCACATACATGACTACACAATAGTTTAATACTCAAAAAATTGTGTTTTCGCTCATAAATAAACAATACTCCCTTAGATTTCAGTTTTTGATAATCAATCCCAACTATATAAAGTCTTTTTACCATTAAGAAAATTTAATTTCCAAAAGTAACACCTCATCCATAATGAAAGTATATATTCATCCAGATCATGGTGACTCTAGTCTTGTGATATGAAAAACTACTATTTAGAATTTGTTTATTTTTTCAGTCATAGTATTGAAGAGCCACATCAATAAGAAGTGGCTTCTACCCCTATCCTCTTTTTGGAAATATTTCAACTCTAATAGATTATTGGGATTATACAGGGTTCTTTTGTCATAAATTATTTAACAAAATGACTTTATTGGTCAAATAACAAACAAATGTTTTTAAAGGCTATTTTCTTACAGTGTACACAATTGTTAAATATTTATTCAACTTTTTTTTACAATGATTACTATAAATCTTCTTTAGAATTTCTCAACCTTAATTTATTTCTTCTTAGACTCTACAAAATGAAATATTATACAAGAAGTCACAATAATTCTATAAATAAAATCTAAAATTACAATAATATCATTAAAATATTTATTTTCCACAAAGGTATAAAATTTATTCATAGAATTGTGGTCACATTATAGGTATATCATGTGCTCTATATTTACCTTTAGATAAGAGTATTATTTATTGTAAATTAATTATAAACTCTTAATCATTTCAGAATAGATTTATAATGAACTAGTTTCATCGCAAAAAAATATTTTCATTTAGAACCTGAACTATTAATTAAAATGGATTTTACATTTTTTTGGAATTATTGGGGAAGATTTTAACTTAATATTTGAGATTTATTTATGAGTAACATGAAAACATATATGCTTTATTTCTTTTGATTTTTTATTTTATTATCTCAAATAATTTAAGAATGACAAAATATCAATTCACCTTTATTATTCCTTTTTTAAATTCACTTCGTTTATGTAATATTTTCCTAAAAAAACATTTAACATCCTATATATCACTGAAATTATCACCCTATGAAGCATTAATTCTTCAATAAAATTATATTCATTTATAAGTAACTCAACATTCCATTTATTTTTTTCTTTTAGTATAGTTCTTAAATAATCTTATTTATTTATTTATTTATTTATTTTTATGAATACAATCCTCAAGAAGATCTTTCGACACATGTTGGGGGTGAGTATCTTCTCTGAAAGCATCATTTCATGAGGTTTATCTATGTTTTTTTAACGATAAATAAGGTTCATAAGATTTTAAATTCACTATTTTTATGATTAAATACTTTTAGTGGAGTAGTAATCATCTTATTTTCTCAACATAATTCTTCTTTTTCTTATTATTAACCTTTTCTTATTTTATATAAGTTTTAGGAATTATCTATAAATTTTTCTTTGAGGTCTTTATTCTTTATCATTATCAACCCTCAACATTTTTAATTTGAAAAATCAATTAAAATGTGTCCAATTTGAACAAATTCAAAAATAATTAATGGGAGTTTTTATTTGTTTTTTCCATTTATTAGTTTGAAGCTATTTTAAATGGGAAAAATTATTCTCTTATATACTTCATTATTTTCCTCATCATGATTAGACTCATTAGAGTGTTGTTATTTTTCTTTATTTTTGTTCAGTTTCTTTTTGGATTTGACTGACACATCCTTATGCCCCTTGACATTTTTCATGAAAATAGGTTCTTTTTCCAGTTTAAATGGAATATTAACTTCATGTAACTCATCAAGAGATTATTCATACTTATCATACAAAGAATAAATTCAAGGATCAAACCTACTGGGATGTTTTTCCCAAATTTCATGATGATAATAGAATATTCCAATGTATATATAAAACATATGATATTAATTACAATCTCATCTACTCTTTGGAAGTATTCATCAATAGTATCATCATAATTTACTGATACATATTAAAAAATTCTCCCTATATTTTCAATTTCATCCATAAATATTTCATTTCCCACAAAAATGTATTAATTTTTTCCCCATATTTCATTTCTGGATTTGAGTCCAATAAACATTGTGTACACTTTTTTATATATGGAGATCATAATAATATTTTATAAATTTCTATAGAATTCAAAAATCATCTAATCATCATATCCCCTAAGAGAACCATTTTTAATACGAGTAAATATAATGGTGGCCACATCAATATCCAATTAGTTATGATAATAGAGATAATAAATCATAATTTTCTTCCACGCATGGAAGTTAATTCCATAACATGTAGGTATACATCTAGGATTTCTACAATTTGGATTCACATTATTTTTTTCATCTAAGAAAGTATCATACATTAGGAACCTATATTTTTATGATACCAATTGAAGTGCCAAGATTTTTTGATTGGAAATACTTGGGATTAAATATATATTTCCCACATTCTAAAATTTAATTTATAAATTAACCTATATATCAAATTAAAATAATTATCTACAAAAAATATAAAATTAACTCACTCCGCTATATGGATTAAATATTAATGATCACAAAAGAAGACATAATTGTTACAACGTTCACTACAAATACATGTTGTAATTTTTTTATTGTGTTTTGGTCAAGTATGAGTTATAGATGTATCACTAATTTGGTAATCTGATTAGGTAAAGGTATGATATCATCCGTAACAATTATCCTATCAGAGAATCAACTACCTTGTAATAGTTTTTTTAAAAGATTTCCCTCTAGTTTACTATATGTGTATCAAATAATAAAATATCCTTTTGAAACATGAGATGATTTCACACCAATGTAAGATCTTATCTTTAGGCCTTCATAATAATCAATAATAATTATGTATTCCAATTTATTAAAGAACATAAAAACCTAGAACATATAGTAATATTAATAGATTGTTGGGGTTCCTCTCTAAATATTTCTATCCTGTTATTTTTGAATTATTTATCATCATATCATATAACAACTCATCCACTCATTTAATATGGTCTTGGGATAATGTAAATGTTATATTAATTTTGGAAACTGTTATAAAAAAATATATCCTGATCAAGATTTTGAAATTGATCAAAAATTATTTCAAAATATACATAACCATCAATCATCATAAATGTTTTCAAAATAATCATATTTAAATTCTTTCATTATCTCTTAATGATATTCTCAAAAAATCTCATTTAATTGTACAAAAATATTAGGTACTTATTTATTTTAAAATTTTTATAACACCCAAGGTATTAGAGTAATTTTATTTGAAAAAAACATTTCAATAATTAATATATTTTTTCTACTATTGAAACAACATTAGAAAATAATTTAAATAATAAATCAATCAATTTAACTAAAATATATTAAACCATAATAAAATATAGTATAAAATCACATGAAACCATTTATTACATGGATTATTACATTTATTTGATAAATACATCTATTAAATGTGCATAAATTAAAATGATACAATAAATAAAAATAATGAAATTTATAAAACAATGAAATCTCCTTGATCATCATTACCCCTGAAAATAACCATTTTTAGAAAAGAACTATAATGAAAAAACATAATGAATGGACAAATCATGATGGAAAATAAAAAATGAAACATATATTGAAGATAATTTTTCCATTCTAATATATAATGTAGTGAGTTTATAGGATGAAATTGGGGTAATATATAAATTATATGATCATAAAAATTTGTTATATAGTATTTGGATGTAATTTCAGTAACTTACCAGTTTCGAATCACTAGTCTGTTGTTAACATTCTTAATATTTATCTATAATTAAAAAATATTCATTTTAATTATTAATTATTGTTTCCAAATAAAATAAATAATATTTTAATAGATTTAATATATATTAATTAACTTGAGGAAAATATCATTAATTCAAAAGAAAAAGCTTTTTTACTTAAATATATTTTTAATTCATTACCATTAAATAATGATTTAAATAAAATTTAAGGATAAAAATAAATGATTATTAATGTATATAAATATTACAAATTAAATAAATAATAAACTATAATAAATTCAAATTTAATTATTCTTTCCCAGTGAAATATGATTTAATTAAAAAAAACTATTTTATTATATATTGTATATTTTTTTCTAGAAGGTTGATTTATCATATTTAGAGTAATAGTTTTAATGAATGGTATTTTTCATATAAATATAAAAATTAATTAAATTTATTTGAATGATTATTAATTGGTTACATATAATAATAAAATCATTTAATGTTAAAAAAAGGTGTATGCTTTTAAAGTACTGTGTTTAAGGTGTTTTGTATTTTCATATTAATAAGCATTTAAATGATGAATACAATGTAATGTTTCTATGTACAAAAAAATATGTTATCACTCATTTAAGTAGTTATTTAAAATAATATAGGATTTTGAATAATTAATGTTTTAAAATTCAATTTTTCTATAAAAATACTTATCTGTTTATTTAATATTTTTTCAAATAAGTTAAATTTTTCCAATTTAGAAATCTTATTATATTGAATGGTGTTAATTTTCTTCACAATTTTGTTGAAATTATGCAATATGGTTAATTAATTTTCATTCAAAAACATAAGTTATTGTGGTAAAAATATAGTATCCATGATAAAGGTAAAATGAAATAAAAACGGTGTTACTAAGTGGTAACGACTTATAATTTCATGAGTCCTTATCCTTAAACTGTGTAGATGAGGGGATAAATAGCCCTTCTAATTTTTTTTAAAAAATTTATTTCATTTATTTATAAAATGGAATCCTCGCACATTTAAGAATGAAATTTGTAGATAGGCCACTCAAAACTCACATATAAATAGACTCCAAGTCTTCTTCTACTAAATCATTATTTTCATTCAATTCCCTATAAAATATATATGAGTTTTACCTCTATCAAATAATTACAAACATTTTGGTATAATTCTTCACAAATAATTAATCTTTACTCCTTCATTTTGATGGAATCCATTTTGATATTTAGAGAATCCATCAATGATGTGAAATAACTTGCATAGAGGTTGGTAGTACATATAAGGGGTTACTAACACAATATTATATCATTTAGATATTCTTTATAATCAATAATTTTCTTATTTTATATGTTTTATATACTACCCATTAACTTATTTTATAATACTTTTTATTTAAATCATGGGATTTTTAATTATATCCAAAATTATCTCTTTTTATGAGTGTTTGATTCAAAGATTACAAAATTCATAAGGTTTTTTCTTTCACATCTCCTTTGGAATAAATATCATTTATAAATAAATTATAATTGATGAAAATCTTATAATATTTCTCTCTAAAACCCCAAATATTTTCATTTACTCTATTTTTTGGGGTCTAAATTTTGTCTTACCATATCATATATCATTGTTTTATAATTCAACTAAAGGGATTTTTGTAAGTGGAGAAAACTATATCTCTTCTTTTACTTTGAAATATTTCTACTCAATTGTTATATTATTTAAAATTTAAAGTATACCATTATAAAAACATATATAATTTCATAAGGTTATTTTCAAGGTAAATTCACTCTATTTATAAAGCCATGAAATATATCATTTATTACATTTTCTGCATGATTCGTTTTCTCTTTAATTTGAAATTCATTAAAAAAATAAAATATATATTTTAAAAAAAAATTAAACATGAATATATATTCTATAAATATTAATTTTTTATATTAATGAAAATTCCTATCTATATTTTTATAATAGAACACTTCAAATTCAATTTAAAATTATTCAATGGTTGAAAGCTAACATAACATGCGGCACGAAGCATTACGTAAATTGTGATATAATATAAAAAATAATATTACATAAATGGTAATTATATAACCCATTAAAAATTGGAGGTATTAATATGAATAATAAATTTATTTAAAAACTATATAAAAAATTTCTATAATGAAAATGCCCTTAATTTTCTTCAACACCATTTTATTATTTAAAAATATGTTTTCTTCAAAAATGGGTTTTAATTAATATTTTGTCAGTGAATATTATAATCAATTTCAATCAAATTTTTATGTTTTATTTGATAAAAATATATTATTTTTAAAGTAGTCATATAAAATTATCGTAGAGTAAAATTTTATAAATTTTCTGAAAAAATGATTTTTTGGGAAATAATAAAAACTACCAATTTTTATGAAAATTGCCATTTATTTTTATTCATTTACAAAGAAAAATTATTATTATATTATTTGTTTAAAAATTTAAATAGATATTTTTAATTAAAAATTATTCATTATATTTTATAGGAATTAGAATTAAACATTACTTTGGTATAAAAACAATTTAATACTCAAAATTCATTATTCAGGAAAACAAATTTTCAATGTGTTTTGTGGGTATATTTTATTTAAAAAAAGAAAATTATATAAATTTATTTTGATAAATTTTAATTCATATTATGAATTAACATATCCATGTTTTTTAACGAGGAAACTTAATTTGTGGTTATTATAAATTTTAACATTGTTAAAAAAACTTATCCATTATAGTATAAGTTAAACTGAGCTAAAATGATTAAAATCAAAATCAAAAGGGTTAAATTTAGTTAAATTTTTTAATAAATACAATGTTATTTTCATTTTTCAATTATATCCCCTCTCATATTTTTTTTATTTTTTATTTTGGAGAAACATTTATTTATTATAATATTGATATATATTAGGTTTTTGGAAAAATCAATGTTTTCATTCTCCCTCCCTTATAAATAAAAACCCCCACTACTATCTTCTATAATAGTTAACATAATTTTAGCTCAGAAAATACCTTGTCATATAACTTACTAACATCCATCCCCATGTCCTAGATTTCTTTAATTTATCAAAATAACATTAAAATAAGTCATAAATTATAATCCTTTAGAGGGTGTCAAAAGAGGAGGTATTGTTCTTAACCAATTATTTTCTATTAATTTATTCCTTTACCTCTTTCAAACATCTACTAAAAATTACAATGTAATAACATTAGTGTCTCTAATATACTAAAATGTTATATTGTGTATTTATTGATCCTGTATTCATCTCCTTCACTATCAAATGGGAAACAAGACTATCATCTCTGCATATGTGCCGACTACCTACTCACAAACTCGTGCAATTCCTTTTCCATCACTATATATTACAACTAGTAATAATTATGGATTATATATATATATGATACTAATAAAAAACAATCATAATTTATATAAATATTTCGTCAAAATTAATACCTTTCTATAGTGTCTTATATTTTTCGTACACAGATATTACATAATAATAGATGAATATTATATACATAACATAACGATCAATGCTAAAATAGTATAGTCCTATTATTTACGGAAACATAGTGACATAGATATCTAATTAAAAATATTTTTACATCATCACCCACTTATCATATCTAAAACCATTCTTCATAACATGATAAAGGAAACATAAGAAAATGTGAGTTTTGATTCTTCGTAAGAGGAAAGAAGCGAGATATAAATGATCATTGGAGAATAAAATGATAAAAACAGTATTATAACATCATATTAACCATTATAAATTATACCCAACTTATCTTAGTTCATAATCTTAAGTCACGAAATAAATATTGTTAGTCTATAAGACGTGAATCATAATGGAATCAAAGATCATGGCCCATGAGTTCATAACTTTTGAATAAGATATGTAATTATAGTACACACATATGTATAGAAAATAATTTACATAGTGGCTAAATATCTTATAAAATACTATTATAATGTAATTAATTATCTTCTTAAACCATCATAGTAGTCATGGTTCACTCCCAATACATTCATAGTGGACATAATTCCTTACTGAACTGGGGTTAATCTACATTCATGTCTTTTTTATCTCAAGAGATATAAGACTTTATGAAATTCATTGGATGGAGATATATGTACTACACATATCATAATAAAAAGAATTCATATGTGTGAAATAAGGTCACAAACCGTTCATCATGTTTTAATCCTTGAAAGGAAATGAGTTTCATAATAATATCTTCATAGCATAACATATAGAAAGGAAATGGGTTTCATAAATAATTCATAATATCATCATAACATATCCCATGTAAAAGAAATAGATTTAATTAAAATATTTTCATCATAAAAATAAATCATACATATAATTAATATGGATGGTTTCATTGGGTCATATCACTAGTAGTGCATAAGTTAAATCGATGGTTGTTGTCATTTATGAATTAAAAAAATGATCATTAATACACTCTTAAGGAAAAATCAATATAATTTAAAATTACCTTTTAAAAAAATATTAATGCATTATGGGAAACATTGTTTCTAGAAATTTCTTTTTAAACATGTAAAGTAATAATTAAAGAAAAAATTATTCAAGATAGTGGAAAAACTGTTTATTCTATATAATCGAAAAACATTCATTCCATACATTTTATCAGAAAAGTCACTAAAAAATTCCTTTAGATAAATGTTTTAAATTAGAAAAAATGGGTAAAATTAAATTTAAAAAATAATATCCTAATATTAACATAATTTTTTAAAACATTTTTTGAAAACCTAGATATGGAAGAAATTGTTTTTTTTGTCCAAAGAGATAAATGAAGTGGGTTTTACTTATAAATACATTTCCATCTCTTGAGTCCATAACTTGAGTTAAATGAAAGAAAAAATTTATTTTAATAAAATAACTATATTATATGAAAATTCATTATTATCTAGAGAGTCTGATCATAATATTTCATCATTACAGGCATAATCATAATCAATCCCAATAAAAAATGATATTATGACATAAAAGAATTACATTGAGTTATCTTTATTTTGAAAGCACTCATAGCTCCAATATAATAAATTTAATCTTTTTATTATTCTATAAAATAATCATATTAACGCATATAATATCACATATTACCCCTTTCAAACTTTTTAATACCACCTTTAACCAATATTTTATTAATAAAATCACAATTTATGAGTGTTAATTTTTTTCTTTAATCATGAGTATTTCAGTGCAGTAGTTACTATCCCTGTACATTTATATTGGTTACATTATATAATTAATATTAATAATTATTTTAATATCATATCTATTAATTATATAAATATTAAAATCAATCCAAAAAATTTTGAGACTGAAAAATGATTTAAACTCTTCATGGAGAAAGTATGTCATACATAAGAATGAAAATTATTTTATTTTTAAATGGATGGGAGGAAATAAAGGAAAATATTAATTAAAATTTATAGCATCATTAATATATCATTTATACATATCATATATATATTCGTAATATTCATCATCATTATCTTCTAATTAAATTATAAATGAAAGATAGATCACATCGCTTCATGGAGGTGGTAGTCCACATGTACCCATGAATGAGGTTACCATTTTCCAAAGGATTGGATGTTAAGTTATTAGATGTAATATTATAATTAAATATGTATTTTTTGTTATAAATATCATATATAAACATTAAAACCATTATAATATTCATCTAGAAAATATTGTGAGGAAAAATGAAATATATCTCTATGTAGAGATTACAAGTCCTATGTATCCACATGAATTATGTTCACTACTAATTGGATGAGAGAGAGGGTGTATAATGGTGTTTTAATAATTATAAAAAAATTAAAAAATTATATATACATTATTTATTATTTTAAGTCAAATCCTAAAAATTTATAGGAGTAAAAGATGATTACAAAAGGAAGTGATCAGTAATGGTTATTACCTATTCTTTGAAACCACTGCTTTAGATATCCTCTAAGGGCTATAGGGTTGGTCTTGTGGAAAGAAAATATCCTATATAATGTTTATAATGAAATTAAAAAGGGAAATTATAGGAATATTATTGATCTTGACGTCTCAAAGTGGTCTGGATATGTGAGGGATGTGGTTCCCTTTAATAATTGTGCTTTGTGACACTTTTGATTTTTTTTAAATGACTATATTATAATATTTTTTTAATACAAATTCCTCAAAATGGCCAGCGATTTGAAGATATTATATGATATGGTTTTAATCCCCTTAAAAAATATAAGTTTCACATGCATTGGTGTAATATTAATCCTTATAATTTTTATTATCCCTTAGTTAACCAATTTTAATTTTAACAACCAAAGACTTCTAAATATTAAATAGTGTAATTTTTACATATAAGGTGAAAATTTGACCATAAAAGGAATGTTTATTAAATTTTAGACCATATAATATTCAAATTGTATTATTTAAATAATTTTATTATTTTTCAATAAATTGATAATATTTTTTTTGATAAAATGTCATTTTTATCTATTTTCGCCTTTAGTATAATATAACATAAAATCTTGAAAGAAAACTATAAATTTTAATAAAATACTTTAAAATAACATTAATATTTCATATGAACATATAACATTTGTAGAACACTATAAATTACCAAAATTTAATCAATTTTAATATTTTTAAAATCATATATTATTTTCCATGAATTAAATACATACTATTTTGCAATTATGTAAGAATTTAAGATAATTATATAAGACCTAAAAATTATAAATTAATTACCATAAAAAATATATTACCATTATTAAAAAAAATTATTTTTAAAATCTATTCATAACAAGTTTTTGTCCCTATGTGAACACACACGGGTTACTTATAACTAAGAGACTGACAGTTTGTAACTTTCTATTATTTAAATAATATATATGTAATTTCCATTGACAAATGTCCATTAAAGAACTCAATATTGAAGCTAAATTGATAAGGTCAGTATTCCCATAATACAATAATAAATTGGATAAATAAATTATGGCCTTATCGTAAATTTATAAATAGGATTTAACATATTTACTTTTTATTTATGTGAAAAATTTCAACACGGTAACTATTCATATTGACAAAAAATTATAAGGATCCTTTTTACGAAATATATTCCTCTAGATTATAAATTTTTAATTAATTTTATTTAATTAAATTCCTATAAATATAACAAAATTGTTTCACAAAATGTTATAAAAATAGATCTTTAGGCAAATGCATTTGTAATCATAAATATGGATTTATTCATATGCTATGATTAGAAATATATTTTCTAAATGTTTAGAAAATTTGATCAGGTAAATAATATATGTATTTAATTAAACTAATTCACTAATATTTATTAGATTAATTTATTACTATGAAAAAACATTGCGCCCAAAATAAAATGTTTTCAGAAAACATCAATTTTATTTTAAAATAATCTTTTTTTTAAATAGAATCATTTGATTACTAATGAATTAATTTTATAAATTTACAGACCATATATTTAAAATAATTTAGTTATTAATATTTATACCCTTCAATCCAATGGCTAGGCTATAATGGGAAAAAAATTAATGATGTTAGGTTCTTCATTTAAACTCATAGTTGTGTGTAGCGCAAGTTATCTAGTTAACAAAAGTATTTAAGAAGAAAATTTTCATAAAAATATCAAAGTTTTATATCCCCCCCATAAAATGAATTTCACCATTGAAATTAATCACTCTAATATAATTTTTTTGGATATTTATTATTCATTACATCTTCAGTTTCCCATGAGGCTACCTCATATTGGTTGTTTCACTATAAAACATTGACTAGGTATGTGGTCTTATATCATGGAATATTCTCTCCATGTTTTAGAATCTCTATTGGGTTTTCTTTATTGGAATGATATTTCTCTAGTGTTATGATCTTGGAGTTAAATATATATGAAGGATTAGGTATGTACATCATCCTAAGAGATATATAGAACACATCATGAATTTTAGAGAGTTTCAATTGAAGTAATAGTTAATAAGTTACTTTCCTAATACGATCAAGATTATTAAAAGGATTTATATAAATAGGTAATAAAATTACCTGATTTCAAATCACATCATAATAATTTGAGAAGATTTTTGTTGGAATAATTTGTCATTAACTTCATACTCTAGATCTCTATGGTGATTTTCTATATAATATTTTGTCTAATATGAGGTCCTCTCATGTGATGTTGAATATGTCTACCAGTATCTACAATTTTTTGCTTGATGAGGTCCCAATAGATTGATTTCTCAAACTTAATTACATAATATTGGAGTTCTTCACATCCTAACATAGAGGGTGTCATAAAAAGACATATAAATACTAGACTAAAAGATATTGTTGTAAAAAAATTCACCAATGTATGTTTTTGATCAAAACACCTTTAAAATACATATAGAATTCTATCAACATGTATTTTAGAGTATGAATGGTCCTATTAGACTGACCATTTATTTGAAAATGATATGTTGTGATGAAATTTAACTCTGTATCTAGATCCTATAAAATACTTATCCAACTCATTAAGGTAAACCTCATATCCAAATTAGATGCAACTGATAGGGGTACGCTGTGAAATTGTACCACTATATTTAATGTATAATTGAATAAGTTGATCAAGTGATAAATCATATCTAATTAAAATGAATTTTTAATACTTATTAAGGTTATTTATTACAAACCAAATAGAATTATTAGCATTAGATGTTTTGGGGATTCCAATGAAAAAAATCTATTGTGTTGTTTTCCCATTTTCATTTTAGTATGGTTATAAGATGTAACGTCCCTATAAACACAAATATGTCTGACTTAACTTTCTTACATAAAAATCATTGAGATAAAATTTATAACATATATCACTTCATACCATTCAACCAAAAATTACCTTTGAATCCCTTTAAGACTTCATACATCAAGTATTAATAGAGAATGAAGAACTATGAGATTCATATCTATCTTAAAATATGGTACGGAATGGATACATAGATGTTTCCAGATCATTATTAGTCCATCACAATTAATATTGAACATAAGAATATTTCTCAACTTCATTTTTAGTACTACATCTTCCTTCCATGTCTATCTAATCTTCATATTGATATATGGTTGAAAAATCCTTTGATAAACATAATATTTCTCTCCATCCATCCAAATTTATAGATCAATCGGTTGAAAATCCATAAATATTGGATATTGATTATCATAATCATTCAAAAACAACCATAATACATTAATATCGTAGCATATTTCACCATTTTCTCTTTTCTAGGGTGGTTATGTATTGAGTATTCCTAATCATTAATCAAATCCAAATATCTTCTTTGCTACATGTTTAGAATTTTTTCAGTGAAACTATAATTTTAACTACTTTAATCAATATATATGTCACAAATTTCTCTATATAGATAATTCCCCCATATATTTAATGAAACATTTACCACATGTATCTCAAAATCATGAGTTTGGTAATTTTTTTCACGAACCTTTAATATTCATGAGGCATAAGGTATATTCATATCCTTGAACATGAGGATGCATGTATATTCTTTAATGAAGCACAATAGATTGAAAACACATACCTACTATTGGTTAATGTAATAAATGGTAAATTGACTAGGCCTTTCTTATATTCCTTAAAATATTCACCACATTCGTCAATCTAATAAACTTTGATACCTTCCAATTTTACTTGGTGAGTGGAATTAATACCCATGAAAAATTCTCCACAAATAATCGATAATATCTTACAAATGTAAGAAAACTATAGATCTTAGTCATAGTGATTAGTCTGGGCCAATGTTAATCAATATATATCATTAAAGGGACATCTGATATATCCTTAAATGAGAATAAATAACACAAAAATTAATCTTTCTAAAGCCTAAATTCCAACTTGGAAATTGTTTTCATAATGTTTCTACTTCCTTTGGACATTCAACACAATCACCAAGTGAACATCATTATTTTCATTACTCATTAAATATATAATAATATCATTTATTAATATTACAAAAAAAATTAATCATTGTATTATATAAATTATATATTTATTGAATCCATCAATATAGTTGGGGAATTAGTAAGACCAAATGGAATCAATATAAATTCAATGTTTGCATACATTTTAGGGAATGTTTCTTTGGGTGTATCTAATATAATGACACTTAATTAATGATATATATCATATAGATAAATATTGGAAAATTAATGAACTATTCATAGTTGATAAATAAATCTTTCAATATAGGGTTGAGGATATATATTCTTGAAATTTATCATGTTAAACACTCGATAATCAATACAGATTCGAATTGCTTCAACTTTCTTCTTAACAAATAAAATACATGAACCCTAGCTGATACACATAGATAAATGAATCCATTTTCAATATTCTCCTAGAGTTTCTTACTCAATTTGATGAACTCAATATGAGGTATTTTATAAGCAATCATAGAAATATGTGTATCGCTAAATTTTATTTCTATGAAAACTCCACTACATGATATAGTGGAAGACCATAGATCTTTTCTAGAATGGATTTAATAAACTCCCACACGATAACAATATCTTCTATGTGGAGTTTTTTCCAAACCACATGAGATAAATTCCCCATTTTAATATGAATATTGACCAATATGATAGATGTATTTTTTATTAGATAGTCATCTATTTCATCACAAGGATAAGTGATTATATGTTTGTTCTACATATCAAACTAATCTTCCCTTAATCAGCATTTGATATTAGACTTATTTAAATAATTTCAATATTTTCCTATAATATCATAAAATTCATGAAAATGTAGAATTAAAATATTTTATGAAAATAAATTCACATATACTTCAACTGGATAATAATCATAAACGTGAGATGTGATCTTCACACTATTAGGGGATTTTATTGGTAACTCAACATCTAATTGTTTAGGTTGTTCTATGATAAACTAGGTATATTTTCTTTTTTTAAATAGTTTTTATGTCCATAATTACCAAATAAATTATTAGTTATAGAGTTTATTAAAAGTTTACCTTTAACCATGTCATTATCATACTCGTCATCGGAAATGGTGATCATAAGAAATGTCCCTTTTCCATTCGGATAAATAGGTCATTGATGTTGATCATTATCATTAGAATGTGTATTTTCGTATTGGTTATAATAATTCTCATACCCCATGGATTTAAAACATTATATATAATTATATAGATAATTGATTCTATTAAAATCATTAGATGACTTATTTCTATAACTTTTTCATTCTATTTCATAATGAAAATTTTTTCACCCTTGAAATATTTTCATTTTACATTAAGATAATTTTACCGATATTTCATTCTGTACTTCAAGAATAAATTTAGGCTCATTTTCTTATTTTATTATGATAATAATTTCATTTGAATTCAAATTTTCTTTTGTTAAAAAAGGCAAAAGATTGATGAATAAATCCAATATCTATATTCAACATGATAGAACACTGAACAATTTATTCGTAGCCAATAATGTTATTTACAGATAATTACCTTTAGAGAGATTAATTTAAGCCACTGAAGAATTTATCAACCTTAATATCATGTTGTATGATAATACAATAACTATAACTATGATGTCTTTAAAAGTTGTCTCATGGGTACCATAAAATTCATTGTCCTTATATATTAACACAAGGAATTATTTATCAATTTTTATATGAATAATATGAGGAAAAATGTCTTGAAAAATGATATTTTAAATTCATACCACTATATAGATTCAATTTTTTATGATTATATTTCGTTTTTATAGTAGTACAACACTAATATCATTCACATTCCAAATGATAACAACCCAAAATAAATTTTTAATTTTTTAAACACTGATGAATATAAAATATATTTTTAATGGAATTAATCCATTTATGAGTAACTAGTGGATCTGTTAACCCAATTATAGAATGTGGAAATTTCCTCATGAAAGAATCTAGAAAAATATTTTTCCCTAATTTTATTATTTTAAATCTCAGTTTAATTCCTATATTTAGAAAGTGATGTTACAATATAAATAAAAAAATTTATTCCATATTCTATAAAATTTAGTTGTTATATAGGATAATCATTTCATTTTCAATCGTATTTAGCAATAATATTATTTTTTTTGGTTTCATCCATTGAATAAAATAAAAATATAGAGTATGAGAAATAATAATATTGATGGAATGAAAAATAATCATGAAAAATAACTGATAGGATTTCTAAGTCATGATATATTATTCTATTAAAACCTAGTTTTTACCTTGGTCGTTTAAGGTCATTAACAAAACATTATTATATTATATTATATTTAATCTTATCCCTATGGTTATTTCAATTGATTTTTCATCATAGTTTATAGATGTTAACTAAATATTTTCCCAATACAAACTATAGTGAACTATAATTTTTCTACATAGATATTACATCTTAATTGAGGTATATTCATTACTTAACATAACAATATATTTTATAATCACAAAGGAATGAAATATTATGAAATATAGTGACATAGAAAAATGGTTGTTAATAATTATATATCATATCCCATATTAATTTTCAATAACTATCAAAATTTTTATACATATCATACATAAAAACATTCTTTATAATTTTGAAATGGAAACATAAGAATGGGTGAGCTCTAATTCTTAGAAAGTTTAAACAAGGAAGATATCAATGATCATACATATATAATAAGAGAAAATGGGTTTGTAAAATTATCTTTACATTTAAAAATAATTCCCTACATATGATAGTTAATAATCTTGAGTCATGGTATAAGGATTTGTAGTTTATAATAAATTCATCATAAAGGAATAAAATAACATGATCTATGGGAGAATGACACTGGTATATGGTATAAAATTTTGGTATACACATAAGCATATAAAATTATTTCATTAGTATCCAAGTCTATTTTACAAGACAATCATAGTTGAATAAGTTCACTCCCAAAACTATCATAGTATTCAAGGTTCACTCATAAGACTATCATATTGGAAATAGTCCATTACTAAACTAGGATCACCCCCATTCTAGTCCAGTTTAACTCATGAGACATCAATATTTTCACAATGCATTGGAGGGTGATATAGGACCCACCAGTATCATAATGAAAATAATAAACATGTGTTAAAAAATATAAAAAATCTTTTATCATGTTATAACCCATGAAAATAAATGGTTTACATAAACATTTCTTAATAACATAACTAATGTAAAAGAAATTGGTTTCAAAATCATTTCATCATAACATAACTTGTAGAAAATAAATATATTTCATTAATATAATTTCATCGTAAACATATATCATACAAATAAAAATGAAGGATAGTATTGTTTGGTAATATCCCCATTAAATAAAACAAGAAGAAAATGGTTTTGTCGTTGATGAAGGTAAATAAAAATAAAATATTATTAAAACATTTTTTTAAAAAATAACCATTAAATTTTAAACAACATATGAAAGGAATTGTACAAGTATAAAGGAAAATATATTTTTTCAAAATAACCTGGTGAAAATTAAAAGTAATCTTCAAATAAAAAATTAATTATAATTTTGGGATAGTCCATTCATGAAATTTAAGTTAAAAACTAGTCCTTCCATACATTTTGTTTGAAAATACACAATGTAACTTGATAGGAAAAAGAAAATAATATTCCTTTAATTTTTTTTGTAAAATGTAAAATATGATTAAAAATTAATGTAAACAATCATAAGAGAATATAAAACACATTACTTAAAATATTTTTTTAAAAAATATAAATTAAATAAAATGGTATTTCAACTGAATAGAGAAATGAAGTTGGTTTTTCATACTAACATATTTTCGGTCACTAGGGTACATATGTTGAGTAAAATAAAAGGAAAATTTTAATTTTAAAAACATAAACATATAATAATGAATTTAATGTGTTTATTTCAGGTTAGATCATAAGATATATTCATAACAACTTAATAATAAACAATCTCGATAAATAATGAAATTATAACTTTAAACCCCCTACCATGAGTTCTCATTACATCAAAATCACTTAAATATATTGTATAATAAATTTAAATTTATTATAATAATATACCATAGTAAATTTCAAACCTATAATATTATAAAATTGACATTTATAACATTTAAATCTACCCTTTAATCGATAATTCCTTATTAAAATATATATTTATGTGTGTTAGTATTTTTTTATCATGAGTATTTTTGATCAGTAGTTTCAACCTATTTTCATTAATCTTGGTTAAATCATATCTAGAATATTAATAAATATTTAAATATCATATATATTAATTACATATCTATTTATTATCATCCTTAAAAGTTATATGTTGAATGATAAATTACACCATTCATTGAGACAATTGGTTGTACGTACACATGAACCCTGTTATCATTTTTAATGGATATTATGAAAGAAAGATAAATATTAATTAACATTTATTGTATTATTATCATTATATAATATATATATATATATATTCATATAATTAATCTATATCTCCATCTAAATAAAATATAAATAAAAAAGAATCATATCACTCCATGGAGGTGGTAGTCCACACATATTCATAAACAACATTATAATTTATGAAATGATTTGATGATAAGTAGGAAAATGTGATTGTATAATTATTAAATCAAAATTATCTCATAAATATCATATATAAACATTAAACCCATCATAACACCCATAAATAAAATATGTGGATGAAAAATGAATTGTATCACCACATAGAGATGGTAAGTCAAAAGTATTCGCGACCAATACTTTCAGATATCATTTGATGGGAAAGAGGTTTTATAATGATGTTTCAATAATCCTAAAAAAATTTAATCATTCTAAATTTTCTGAATTTATTATTTTGACTATAAACACCATATATTTAGTCGAGTAATTAATAGTATAAAAGAAAGTGACCAAGTAAGGAAATTAACACTTTTTTGAAATGACTCATTTACATCTCTTATAAATGGATCATGGGTCGGTATATTAGAAAAAAATAACCTTTATAATTGGGATATGGATGTTTTGAAGTTGAAATTCGTAGCTTTTTTTTAACTTAAATGGATTAAAGTGGTGTAATTCAATGAGGTAGGATGTACCCTTTTATAACTGGGGTGAAGAGAAGTCATGGTTTTTTCGAAAAAAAATATAAAAAATAAATTTTTAAAAAAATTCTTAAAAATGGTCAATGATTCAATGAAAATTTACAATAGGGTTGTAATACCATCATGCTATATAATTTAGAAATGTTTTGGGGTCATTTTATACCCTATCATTTTTGTTAACCATTAATAAATTTTAACTTTTTTAATATGGTAAAAAAAATTTCAACATTAAAGGTCTTAATTTTTACTTATAAGAGGGAAATTGTCCCATTAATGTCCAAGTTATGAAATTTTATATCTTATAATATCAACCATTTATTATTTCAATATTTTCATGATTTTAAAATAATTTAATAAAACATTATTTTGTTAAAATATCATTATTATCAATTTTGATAAAATTCATTTAATTTGGCTTAAAATACATAGAGATAAAGTTTTAATTTAAATATAATATTTTAAAATTGTAATAATATGTCACATTAACCTATAATATTCACAGAACACTATAAATTACTCATATTATATCACTTTAAATATTTTCCAAATCATTTTTTTATTTTGTCTTCAATTGAATAAATTTTATTCTAGTTTAGTGGAATGTGTTCACTCCCCATGATATTTTAGTAGTCAAGGTTAAATCCTAAGACTATCATAGAGGATTTATTCCCTTATTAAACTGGGTTCACTCCAAATTCCTATCATGTTTATGAAATGAGATATCAATCATTACCTAATGAATTAGGGAGGGACATAGGTCCCACCTGTATCGTATTGAAAATAATGCATATAAGTTCCCAAAGATCATAAATAATTATGTATATCAAACCCATGAAGATAAATGTATTTCAAAAACA
Organism: Viscum album; assembly: GCA_963277665.1. NCBI lineage: Eukaryota > Viridiplantae > Streptophyta > Magnoliopsida > Santalales > Viscaceae > Viscum > Viscum album. The sequence goes on from OY728159.1 coordinate 797,187,095, forward strand.
TTTAATCATATTAAAATCCATGTAAAATAAATGGGTTTCATAAAAATTTCATAATTTCATCAAAACACAACTCATACAAAAGAAATAGGTTTCATAAACATTTTATCATCACAAACATAAACCATCCAGAGAACAAATTCAGATCTTAGAATTAGATCATATCCCCAGTAAATAATCTATTAAATTAATGGTTTTTTTTAATGTAAATACTAATAAAATATCATTATAACATTCTTGAGGCAACTAACCATTCTATTTTGAAAACACTTAATAAAAAACTGTGCAACTATAAAGGAAATAATTTTCCTCATAAATAAAATTATAAACATGAAAAGAAAAATTCAAATAAAAAAAATATAATCATTACAGTAGAAAAATATTATAATTTTTTATAAGTTATAAAATCATTCCTTCAACACTTTTTGTCAAAAAATTCATAGAATGCCTTATTTTGAAAACATAAAAAAGGTCCCTTTAAAAAAAATTTAAAGAGTAAAACATGGGTAAAAACAATGTTTAAAAATAATAAAATAATATTAAAAACCTTATTTAATTTTTCTAGAATAGATGGATATGTTTGAAAAAAAATTACTATAGAGAAAATGTAGCCATGTTTCCATAAAAATATATTTTTCATCTCTTGAGTACAAAAGATGAATAATATAAAAGGAAAAGATGTATTTAAATAAATAAAAATATTATCATAATATTTATTATAATATTTATATATATATATTTCATAATATTTCATCATCTAATGAGTAGTCAAAATCAATCCCAAAAATAATTAAATTGTATCTTAAAACCCCTACCTCATGTTTTTCTAGCTTCGAAAACACTGTAACTTCTGTAATAATGAATTTTAATTTATTATATTTATAAAAAAGGGTCATTTTAATATTTATTATATAATATAATATTCATTTATAAATTTTATCTCCGCCTTATATCAATAATTGTTTTATTAAAATTTTAATTTTTAGTTTTTTTCTATTTTATTTATCACGAGTATTTATTTTCTGTTGTTTCAATCATTTACATTTATCTTGGTTACATAATATCAATAATAATAATAATTATATAATTTTCATATATATTAATTATATACATATTTCGTGCCATCCATAAAATTTAATGACAAATAAATTAATTACATAATCCATCAATAAAGTTTTTCTTACATATGTATGAACGTTTTTTTTCATATTTTAATAGATGGAAACAATAAAATGAAAATAATACTTTATTATTATAGAATAATTATTATATATTTTATATCTCATATATTCATCATATTATACCGCAATAAAGTCTATGTAAAATATATATGTAAAATTAATGGCGTTGCATCGTGAAGGTGGTAGTCCACACATATGCCTGAATGACATTATAGTTTCCCAAAAGATGATACGGTAATTAAGTAGATGTTATATTATAATTATAGTCATATAATTGTTTTTATCAAATATCATATATAATAATTAAAAATATCATAATATGTATATGTAAAATATGGGTATGAAAATATAATTGTATCACTACATGGAGACGGTATGTCATGCATATGCACAACCTATACTTTCATTCTCATTTGATGGTATAAAGGGTTTATAATGGTGTTTACATAATTTTTTAAAAAAATATTCATTTTTATGTTACCAAATTTATTATTTTATGATATATACCATATATTTATAGTATATAATGAATATTATAAAATAAATTGATCAATTAAGGTTAATACCTCTTCTTTGAAACAACTCATTTAGTTTTCTTATAAATGCCTCTTGGGTTGGTGTTTTGGAAAAAATAGAACCTTGATAATGTGTATAAGGTTGTTTATAAGAGAAATTAGTAGAGTTTTTTGGATATATAACGATCAAGGTGGTGTGAATAAGTGACTAAGAAGGTTCCCTTTTATAATTAAGGTGAGGGACACCTTTGGAATTTCCCAAAAGATTAAATTACAATAAATTTAGTCTCAAACCAAAAGCCTCAAATGTATAGGTATTTGAATATAAGGTAGGATATGGTTGCGATACCATAATCGAATATAATTTAGTTAGTTTTTGGTGTAATTTTGGACATTATAATTTTTATTAACCCTTAGTTAACCAATTTTAATTTTTACTATGGTAACAAATATTAAAATACCAAAGAGTGAAACTTTTAAAATATAAGGTGGAAATTGTATCATTATTGATAAATCTATGAAATTTTAAACTATATAATATCTAAATTGTATTTGTAATGCCCCGACCCCAGTTACCCAAAGTCAGTGCATTATTACGTATTATTGGCATGATAAAAAAAGGTCAAGTCTCGAAAGGCCGATTAGTTTAGTTGCCTTTGAAACACTAGATACATTCATAAATGTTACATTACATAATAAAGTGAAAAATCACAATAACATTGACTCTATAGTCCACACTCCTAACCCCTTCAGACTATCCCTGTAGGTCAGTCATAAAATATTTCTTCACATCCTGGGAAAATAAAATGTAGAATGGGGTGAGCTTAGATGCTTAGTAAGGATAACAATATAACAGAAACTTTCATAAATAAACATAAACATTTAAGGCAATGTATATCTAAAACAAAAGCCTTTTAAACTTGAACTTCAACATAATATGGAAAAAATAAAATGAAATAATGTCATTTAATTATTCACGTGGATATTCTACTAGTTCAATGATCACATGCAATATCAATAACCACTTTCATAATGATGGAATGCATAATTCCAGACTATCATAACCATGTAGCCAAGGCCTTGTGCCAAGACTACAAATAAGATTTTGTCAAGGCCTCATGCCAAGACACTAGTTTGTCTTGTGAGACCTAAAGATACATCAATAATCTATAGCGGGATCCACCCATCACTTATTAAGTCCAATGCATTCCTTATATGAAAGGGTTTAAACATATCATAAACCATAACATAATCATATCACATAAAACATGTATAAAGGAAACATAAAATTTCCACATTTCAATAAAAATATATCAATACAAAACATTGATATAATACATACATTATCAAAGACATTTTCAATACCAAAATAAAAGAAAAGTAAGGCATGGTATTTATTTTTCATTTTTTTTAAAAAAGTTATGGCTTGTAGAGGAAGCCGAAACTCAAATAATGGTGACGGTGGCGGAGAAGTCGTTGTCGCCGCATACGTAGGACAAAAAAACATTCCTTTTTTCGTTTAGTAAAACGCTTAGTATAAAAAAGATTCCTTTTTTAATAAACATAAAAGTAAAAGGGGTTTATACACTGTATAAAATAATGTCGTGTATAAAACAAAATATGCCTCAATGAAAGAAGATTGAGACGAAGTCCCTTACCCCGTGTCTGAATTGAAACGATCATTCTTTAATATCCAGAATAATATACTAGAGTTAATTTATACTTTCTTAAGAACCTTTTTCAAGTTAATTATACCTTTTATATCATTGATTACCATGTTATGAACATTATGTAATTATTTATGTTAATAACGGTCGTTTTGTCGATCTTTGGTACTTGATTCAAAAATAAACTTCTTATAATTACAAGTTGTTCATGTGGTAAAATATCCATTATATCCAGAATTATATTCATGATTTAGATATCATATATATCCTATATATCTATTATATAAATGAAATTATAATATTACATAACATTTAGAGGTAAGAAATGAAATGCACCGTTCATGGAGACGGTAAGCCGTACGTACGCATGAACGCTACTTTCATTTATATTTTCTATTTAATGGAATGAAATCATAGTGATATAAAGGTATATTATAATTCCAATATTATATCATATATAATATCATTAACTCCATCCTTTATAAATCCCACATATGGCATTAACGATTCAAATAACTTTGAGGGGGTGGTAGTCCGCTCTTCCTAAAATGAAATTGTCGTGTTTACCCATAATGGAAATCACAAAGGCATGCCATATATGAAAAATACAGAAGAATAAGGAAAAAATATACATAATATATATAATAAATAAATATAGTGACATCTTAATGGCCACTATGAGAGGTGTTAAAAGAATATTGAACAATCATCGTTTCATGAGACAGTAATTCGCCACCCATAGAAACAATATGTTCTTTAACCATTAGACGAAGGTGTGTGTAAGTGTAAATCAAATAATTATTATAACAACATCCTAGTATATTTAATATACTGGTGTTTTTACAAAATAAATTAATAAAAAGAGTTTAAGGGGTTGGAGAAGCAAAATAAAACAAAAGAACCTAAGAGAAGACATCACCTTAAAATCGGGTAACTCTTTTTGATTTGAGCCAAAGGTTTCCTTGGGAAGCCTTCTTCCCAAAGTGAGGCTTCTAAGAGTAAGAGAGTGAAGTTTAGAGAGTATTTGGGATGATTTTTTCTGAGCCAAATGGCTTTGATGGTGTCAATAAGGTGGTGGAGTTGGGGGCCTTTTATAAGAGGAGAGGAGGGGCACTCTTGGAAAGTCATGAAATGATACATTATTATGAAGTGTTTTTTAGATTTCAAAGGTCCCATAATTCTATATTTCTAGGATAAGGTGATAAGGGATCTAAATCTACTCATCCAATAGGTTTTTGAGAAGTGTAAGTCTTAGATTTTACATTATCGTTTCAATTTATTTATATCGTTAATTAATGACGTAATCGCTACATCATCATGGTGTCATAAATAAATTTATTTATTTAAATCCTAAAAATTATAAAACAATTACCATGATGTAGGAAATCTTTTTATAATTCCAATGAATATTTATAGTCAAAAATTTAACTTATATAACCCCATATAATTATTTTTTGTTAGTAAAATAACACATGTTTGTGACAATTTTATTTTTACATTAAATAAAAAGTTATTATTGTCATTTTCTTACCCAAGTAGCTCCATGGGGTCCCCAAGATGACCCATGGATTGTCTGTGTTGGCCATGATTCATCCAAAAAGGGTAGGAAAAGTGTAAAGGTAATTTCATATTATTATAACATTATATTTACCTTAAATTACACTAATTACCTTTAATCGCGATTAATAAAACTTAAAAGTTACTATTCACCAAAAATTATTTTAATCCCATTGAACCAAATTTTACTTAATAATGACAACCATGTATGTCAAATTTTGAAAATTCAATTCACAGAAGTTGTAAAGTTTTATTTAAATGAAAAATTAGTTTTTTATCTACGACTTAGTGGTTTCACTATTCATCAAAAATTGATGTTTTTCAGAAAAATACCAAAAATTAACCCTAAACTATATTTGATATTCCTAATTCAAAAATGATATCTATTTTAAAAAATTCAAAAAAAATGTGTTGAATTAATTAATTTAATAATTAATTCCCGCTATCACAACAAATAGCATGTTGTTATGAAATAATATATATCAAAAGATTGACAATTTTTTATGCCAATTTCAAAATGAAATTAATTCTAATGGACACCATTGGATAAAACGGTTAAAATATATTCTAATTATACTTTAAAATAACTCAATCATATAATTTATCACTATAAATTATTTTGATTAAAAAAGGTGTTTTTAAGCATTTTTCACTATTCATCGAAAATTGGAAGTTCTCAGAAAAATACCAAAAATTCAACATAGGATAATTTCAATATTCCAAATCCAAAAATGAAGTCCATTTTAAAATATAAAAATTATATAATTTCAAAAAGTGGATATTACTATTCATAACGGCTATTTTGATTGATCGTGGTGTGTTAGAATCTCTAACTTGAGTACAATACAAACTATTTCATTATTGAAAGAGAAGTGTGTCATGAAATCTTGGGGTGTTAAAATCTCCCCTCCTTTAATAAATTGTGTCCTCGCAATTTGAAAATGTTCTTCCAAAATAAAAGGTTGAAAATAGAAAATACCTTTGTGGAAAACCCACATCGGAAATGAGGTTTAAAAAATTTAGCCTTAATAAGAGGGAAAGGGAAATGAAAAATTCACCACCAAATTATGATCTTAATTATATGAACATTGGTGGAAATTAGAGACATATAATTGGAGGAAAACTTAAATATTTTTAGAGAGTAATTGAAGTCATCAATCACAAACAAGTGTAAAATTGAGGGCCTCAAAGCCTTCAATCTATGTTGATTTAAAATATCATCAGTTCAACAAAACATAAGGTATTAGGATAACACATTTTTTGTTTTAATGTCCCTTTCCTAATGTTTAAGAATTAATTTATTCATAGAATAAGAGATAGGTATATATATATTTTCTTGACAAGTAGAGTTTCAACCTTCAACTAATTTCTACCACAAACCCATCTTTCACTCAAAAAGATAATAGAACTCCCAAATATTATATTTATCTTAATAGTAAAAGGTTCAAAATATTAACACATACAATTTAGATTAGGAGAAATATTTTGTAATAACTAGGGACTTCATGTAGGCTAGTGGTAGGTAATAAAGGCCTGTCGCACTATGGTTGTGGGTTTGATTCCTATAGCTTTGTCCGACGGGACGGGTTATCACCCGAATCGTAGGTTGTCCTTTTCCTAAAACTACAGTATTATAATATTTGAAAAATAATCAAAAGAAATGTTTTATCCTTAAATAATACTATTTAAAGTTCAACTTAATCCATTCCAAACATTATAGTCATCCGAAATACCTCTGTCCAAATTCACAATCCAAATTTCATAAGGAAGGTAAACACAATGAAGATCCTTTTTCTGTGTAATAACATTTAAATACCTTCATCATATATTATTTTAGAACACTGCAACATCCTGAATTACCATAAATCCTTATTTATTACATTCATGATCACTTATTCCTTATAGAATACTAGATATACTTCTTCTATCCAAAAATTTATACAAATCATTAATCAACTTCAAATAAGTCAAGAATGTCAAATATAATTTATCCAAATCAATCATGTATTATTCCAAAATCACTATATTGGTATCAGAACCATATTATGGTTTATCTATATCTCAATTATATATTTTCCAAAATTTTAACCTACTATTGAGTCACTTTTCTTGGTTCCACACAATCTCATGTCCTTAAGGAAATAGTACTGCAGTACAATCCTTATATACTCCATAATTATTATAACCAGTACATCGTTGATACACACTCAAATGACATAATTATTTAATAACAACATAAGAACTCTAATCATTCCTTCTCATCTGTGGTAGTATCATAGCTTGATTATTATCCAATAGCATCATTTAGGGAATACTCTGATGATTTGGACATTGGTTTGTGTAGTGTCCCCACCCCTTTCCGAGGAATCATTGTACATTTGAGAAGTTTTTCTTACCCTTGCTGTCACGCACTTGGTGTCCTTTTTCTCCACACTTATAACAAACTCCCATTCCCTTTCAGGAAAGTTCCAAGGTGTTTCTTCCCACAGTTATCACATATTGGAAAATTCTTCTTTTACCTCTTCCCTTTATCCATATTTCTCTCTTCCATACTTTTCTTCTCTTGCTTCCCTTCAATGCCAAAGGACTCAGAGAATTCTATACTTATCTTATTAACACATGATACTATTTCTTCATATGTTTAGAATACCTGGGAAATTTTTTACTTCTAAATGTTGGCTTAATACCCTGAAAGATATGATCCTTCTTACTCTTTGGATCATACATATTGTTGGGGTTCACATTCCTTCTACTAGGAATCATTTCTATACAATGGCATAAACTAGGTCATTTTATGAATTACAATGAATAATTACAAACTAGTAAAATACGTAACATAAATTGAACTATTTATGGTTATAATTTATAATCATAAAAAACATGTTTACTTTGAGGAAGTATATACTCATAAACCCTTTATAATGGTTTGTAAAGAAAATGAGAATTATCCTAAGCATATCCCCCGGGAGTGTTGTAACCAATAGTGCAGCAAGGCCCGTTGTCGTGCACCAGTTCCAGTTCGAGTCTAGATCAAAGTGGTGTTTTCAGGTTTTACCCCTAGGTACATCTGTGCCAGAGCCGCCTCTACTTGCTCGTATCCAGACAGGGATGTATTGCTCGAAAATCTCACAAAATCTCTATAATACCAAAATTCTAGGATGTTCTTCTATACTAATCCTCAAAGTCTATCTTAGGCATATGTGCTCTAATAAGAGTTTATCTAAATCTGGCTTCCAAGGTTAGTACTAAATTGCCTTTGATAACAACTGTAACGCCCCAACCCCAGTTACCCAGAGTCGGTGCATTATTACGTAAAATTGGCATGATCACAAAAAATCAAGTCATGAATGACCGATTAGTTTAGTAGCCTTGAAACACTAGATACATTCATAAATGTTACATTACATCATAAAGTGAAAAATTAAAATAACATAGTGTCCATAGTCCACACTCCTATTCCCTTTAGACTATCCCTGTAGGTCAGTCATAAAATATTTCATCACATCCTGGGAAAATAAAACATAGAAAGGGGTGAGCTCAGATGCTTAGTAAGGATAAAAATACAGCATAAACTTTCATAAATAAACATAAACATTTACGGCAATGTATAACTAAAACAAAATCATTTTAAACTTGAACTTCAGCATAATATGAAAAAAATAAAATTAAATAATTTCATTTACTTATTCATATGGATATTCTACTAGTTTAATGATCACATGCAATATCAATAACCACTTTCATAATGATGGAATGCATAATGCCAAACTATCATAACCATGTAGCCATGGCCTCGTGCCAAGACTACAAATACGATTTTGTCAAGGCATCGTGCTAAGACACCGGTTTGTCTCATGAGACCTACCGATGCATCGGGGACCTATAACGGGCTCCACCCATTACTGATTAAGTCCAATTCATTCCTTATATTAAATGGTTTAAATATATTGTAAACCATAACATAATCGTATCACATAAAACATGAATAAAAAACATAACATTTCCATATTTCAATCACAAGATATCAATACAACACATTGATATAATACAAACATTATCAAAACCATTTTCAATACCAAAATAAAAGAAAAGTAAAACATGGTATTTATTTTTCATTTTTTCAAAAAAGTTATGGCGTGTAGAGGAAGTCGAAACTCAAATAAAGGCCATGGCAATGGAGAAGTCGTTGTCGCCGCATACGTATGTCAAAAAAACATTCCTTTTTGTCATTTCGTAAAACGCTTCATATAAAAAATATTCCTTTTTAAGAAATGTAAAAGTCAAAGGGGTTTATACACCGTATAAAATAAAGTTGTGTATAAAACAAAATATGCCTCAATGAAAGAAGATTGAGATGATGTCCCTTACCTCGTGTCCGACTTGACTCGATCGTTCTTTAATCTCCTGAATAATAAACTAGAGTTAATTTATACTTGATGAAGAACCTTTTTCATGATCATTATTCCTTTTATATCACTGATTACCATGTTATGAACATTATGTAATTATTTAAGTTAATAACGGTCGTTTCGTCGATCTTTGGTACTTCAGTCAAAAATAAACTTCTTATAATTACAAGTTGTTCATGTGGTAAAATATCCATTATATCCAGAATTATATTCATGATTTAGATATCATATATATCCTATATATCAATTATATAAATGCATTTATAATATTACATAACATTTAGAGTTAAGAAATGAAATGCACCGTTCATGGAGACGGTAAGCCGTACTTACGCATGAACGCTACATTCATTTCCATTTTGTATTTAATGGAATGAAATCATAATGATATAAAGGTATATTATAATTCCAGTATAATATCATATATAATATGATTAACTCTATCCTTTATACGTCCCACATATGGAATTAACGATTCAAATAATTTTGAGGGGGTGGTAGTCTGCACTTCCAAAATTGAAATTATCACGTTTACCCTTAATGGAAATCATAAAGGCATGACATAAATGAAAAATACAGAAGCATAAGGAAAACATAAACATAATATATATCATAAATAAAAATAGTTACATATTAATGGCCACCATGAGAGGTGTTAAAAGAATATTGAACAATAATCGTTTCGTTAGGCAGTAATTCGCCACCCACAGAAACAGTATGTTCTTTAACCATTAGACGAAGGTGTGTGTAAGTGTAAATCAAATCCTTCTCATAAAAACATCCTATTATATTTAATATACTGTTTTTGTTACAAAATAAAGTAATAAAAAGAGTTTAAGGGGTTGGAGAATCAAAACAAAACAAAAGAACCTAAGAGAAGACATTACCTTAAAATCAGGTAACTCTTTTTGATTTGAGCCAAAGGTTTACTTGGGAATACTTCTTCCCAAAGTGAGGCTTCTAGGAGTAAGATAGGGAAGTTGAGAGAGTATTTGGGCAGAGGATGGTCAATCCAAATGGCTTTGAAGGTGTGAATAAGTTGGTAGAGGTGGGGGCCTTTTATAAGAGGAGAGGAGGGGCACTCTTGGAAATTCATTAAATGTTACAATATTATGAAGTGATTTTCAGATTTCAAAGGTCCCAGAATTATATATTTCGAGTATAATGCGATAAGGGTTAGAAATATACTCATCCCACATGTTTTTGACAAATGTAACTCTTAGATTTTACATTATCTTTTTATTTTATTTAAATCATTAATTAATGAGGTAATTGTTGCATCATCATGGTGTCATAAATATATTTATTTATTTAAAGCCTAAAAATTATAAAAAAATTACCATGATGTAGGAAATCATTTTAGATTTCCAATGAATAATTTTAGTTGAAATTTTAACTTATATAACACCATGTAATAATATTTTTTAGTAAAATAACACATGTTTGTGACAATTTTTCTTTTTACTTTAAATAAAAAGTTATTAATGTCATTTTCATACCCAAGTGGCTCCATAGGGTCCCAAAGTTGACCCATGGATTGTATTGGTCGTACATGACTCATCCAATAAGGGTAGGACAAATGTAAAGGTAATTTCATATTGTTATAACATTATATTTACATTAAATTGCACTAATTATCTTTAATCGTGATTAATAAAACTTAAAAGTTACTATTAACCAATAATTATTTTCATCCCATTAAACCAAATTTTTCTTACTAATGACAAAAATGTATGTCGGATTTTGGAAATTCAATTCACAGAATTGTTAATGTTTCATTTAAACAAAAAAATAGTTTTTTAACTAACACTTAGTGGTTTCACTATTCATCAAAAATTGATGTTTTTCAGAAAAATACCAAAAATTAACACTAAGCTATATTTGATATTCCTAATTCAAAAATTCTCTCTATTTTAAAAAATTTAAAACATATTATTTGAATTAATTAATTTAATAATTAATTCTCGGTGTCAAAACAAATAGCGTGTTTTTAAGAAACAATATATATCAAAAGATTGACAATTGTTTATGTCCAATATCAAATTGAAATTAATTCTAATGGACACCATTGGATAAAAAAGTTAATATATATTCTAATTATACTTTAAAACCACTCAATTGTATAATTTATCACTATAAATTATTTGGATTAAAAAAAGTTGTTTTTAAGTATTTTTTACTATCCATCGAAAATTGGAAGTTCTCAGAAAAATACCAAAAATTCAACATAGGATAATTTCAATATTCTGAATCCAAAAATGAAGTCCATTTTGAAATATAAAATTTATATAATTTCAAAAAGTGGGTATTACTATTCATAACGGCTATTTGGATTGGTCGTGGTGTGTTAGAATCTTGAATTTGCGTACAATGCAAGCTATTGCATTATTAAAAGAGAAGTGTATCATGAAAGCGTGGGGTGTTACAGTTTTATTTAAAGAATTTTATTATTTAAAGTTAATTTAGTAAAATGTAATTTTCATAAAGTATAATTATTCTTAATTATGACACTATTCATTTAATTTGAGTTAAAAGATATAAAAAAAAAATTGGAATTTAAATATTATATTTATACACATGACTAATATTTCTTATTCACCTATTAAATTTGGGGAACATTATAAGAAATTCAATATATATATATATATTGAATTTTTGGAAAACATTTATAATGTATTTCATTAATTGAATAAATATTACTTTTGTATTGTGTAAGAATTTATTATAACTAAATAATGCCTAGAATTCAGAAATAAATTACCATGATTATAATTATTATATTATAAAAAAAATTAATATTAATATTCAATCATAACTAGTTTTTGTCCCGATTTGAACACATAATAGATATTTAAAATGAATAGAGATAATTTTATAAATGCTTTGAATTAAATAATAAATTATTAATATTCTTGGAAATGTGTTCATTAAATTACTAAAAAAACTCCCTATTTACCCAAAGATATCTCCATGGTTTCAAAAAAATGTGGAAAAATGTTATCTACTCCCACAAGTAATTTGAAACCATTGAAACCAATAAACATTCATCACCTCCCTCCGGAACGCTCTACTATATCCCATAACATTCAAGATTGAGATGTCCACCCAATCACTAGTTCACGTCTGCTCCTCCCTCTTTATTCTTCGATTCATGTACCCTACTCCCCACAAAATCTATAGTTGTATAATCAAGAAACTAGATCCCTCCTCTCCTATCCATCAACACTTGTAACCGCCCTCTCCTGGACCTCTTATTCCTATGATTTCAGAAGATTTATTCTATTTTCTTGGTCAGCGACTTGATGTAATCTCTCATCTCATATTTGTCTCAAATTTATATCTGATTTATCGTCTACCCATAACCTTATTTATTTTGTAAAAAAACCATATTTAATGATTTAATTTGTTCTATTTATTTTAATCCATTATTACAATGAGAAATGGGTCTCTCGGGTTGGATTTGGGAATTATTCAAAATTTATCACTGAAGGAAAAACATATTAGAACATTCTGGATCGACCTAAAAAATTTTGAAGGATAGTTTCCTTCTTCAATTTATTTTATCCCAATTTTAATTTGGTTTTTTTTAATTATTGGCTCCCGTGTAAATTTTTAGTGCACCTTGGTCTTCCTCGAATTGGGTTTATGTTGTCAGAGCCAAAGGAGACATTCATGTGTTTGTATTGGTAGGAATATATATATATGTAAGTTTTCCCTTTATATTTATTCACCCATGGAAGTTAGAATATATACATTGGGGCTAGGAATTCCTATGTATATATGTGAAAAAAACATATAAGAGTGTATGTTTAAAGTGGTATATGCATGTATAAACTTATATATAAGGAACCCATTACATATTCATCTATGCGATTTTGTACATATGACTATGGTGTCCATTTAAATATGTAAAGGTTCATATGAAAGATTTTAAAAAAGGGAATGTTTGAGTTTTCATCAACTAAAGCATAATGCCTTGATTTTGGGGTAGTTTTCCTATATATTATAAACATATTGTTTACTTAATTTTACTTTCCCATATTCATTTAACTGTTTCTTCCAATTATTTTATTTGAAATATATTTAAAATTCAGTCACTCTATAAAATATATATAGTAATTTTAGTGATTCATATTTTCAATTATCTTGCCCAAATTTATATCATGTTTCCATGGAATATTTTTTCTTCAATGGACATGTAACTAATTTCATTTATAATATTATTATGAAAAATTGAAATTTCATTGTTTATCATTAAGTTATTTTTACCTGTTAAATCTCAAACATCCCCATTTAAGCCAATATATGAGTTCACTATTGAAAATATTTCAGCAGTTTATTATTGGTTAGAGCTTTGATATTTTATGATTCAGGAAACCATCTAATTTTATTTCATTATATTTTTTAGTATTTCTTATAATTACTCTTTTAATTTTTTACATCTTTTACATCAAAATTAGGAATATGAAATATCACATTCTATTTTAATTTTCTAATAGGAACTATTTTTATTCCATTTTATTGATAAGAAAATCGATAAATGTATCATCAACATTGATTAATCCTATAGAACAATACACTTTGTTCAACTATAGTTATAAAATTTAATAGTATGTACATAATTCATCAATTATAGTAAAAATATAAGTTAACCTAAAAAATTACATTAAAACTTATTAAATCATTATGTAACTCATTCCATGAATGTATATTGAATATAGAAATTATCACACTTCTTCTAAAACCATAAGACTAATGTTATTCTTCTTCATAAAACCATGAATTCGAGGGTTCTTCTTATAGTCTTCTGAGACCAATTTTAATTTTAATTCCATACATGATAATGTAATCCTCTTATCCAAATGTGATTCCATATCCACCTGTCAAATCTATTCATCACTTCCAACAATAACTTGAAACTCAAACCATGCATGACTCCTTGTATTGTATCCAAATCAACATTCTTCATGTATGTATTTCTCATAATCACAACAAGTATATCTTATTTTTTACATTCCTTATATTATTATAATTTTATCTTAAATAATCAAGACTAATTTTCAAAAAATCAAACACCAAACGACTTGGTTGAAACACAAATCATTATATTATTATCAATAAGAAAATGTAGATATTGATAAAGAATGTGGTCTTGAATTATAATACAAGAAATATAAAAAAAAATGAAATCTAAAATTCCAATCAATATTCTGAAAACATTCTCATGTTATCTATATATAGATCAAGTATATACCACCATTATTATCAAAAATACTAGAAATTTTTATTTATAATTTTACAAGGAAGTTTTGGGAGACTATATCCTTTCTTTTCAAAAATCCAATGAAATACATAAAATATTTATAGAGAAAAAAATCACTATGTAACAACATGAATTGAGGCATAAGGCTTAGTAAAAATTAGATCCAAAAATCAAGGTATCAACAATGATAATGAAGTGTCTGTATTTGAAGCTACTGAGTAACGAGACGGGGAAAATGATATTATTTCAACTATGAAAGTAGTAAATGTTACACCTTTATTTTACCTATAGGTAAAAAAATATTAATTTTTTACAGAAAATAATAATTAATTTTCAAAGGATATATTTTTTTTCAATTTCTAGTCAAATCACATGTCATGAAATAATTTAAATTGTTAATTGTTTATTATGTATTTTTTATGATTGTTTATTATTAATCATATCTTTTTTATATTTTAATTTAATTTACTTAGTTGAGAGTTTGACTAAAGTTGATCTTTATTTTATATTTTTATTAACTAGTAGCTAAGAATGTTTATAATATCTCAATAAGAAATAGATTTATAATTTTTTAGTGCCAATCATCTACTTATAAAATAGTATAAGTGGGGTATATACGATATTATATTATACAGTGAGTTAAATATATTTAAGAAAATAACTATATCTAATAAATAATGTCACGACCCGTCCTCGGGGCCCGTGCCGTGACTACCCCAAGCCCGCCTTCCATAGGCCAGGGGCTGGCGACTAGCACCAAAGGTGTAAATCCCGATAACTGGGAAGGCATTGCCTTTATAAAAGTAAACAAACACGACAGAGTATAAGCGGAAGTAAGCACTAAGTACAAAGAGAAGTGCTGAAAGGAAAAATGGGCTAGAATACAAACCCAAAAGAAAGTACAACTACAACTGAACAAAGTACAACAGGAAAAGACAACAGCTGGTGGGATGGAAGTGGCTCTTCGGTCGTCCTCCTCGGATCCTACCTGAAGGGTAGGTACAGTTGGCGCAGCTCCTGGATCGTCCACCATGGATCCTACCTGAAGGGTAGGTACAGATAGCCTCCACAACGCTCTCGCCCGCCAACCACCTCTGAGTGTCATCTCGCTGTGAAGTCCACCTCCGGATACTGACTCGTTGTGTAGTCCACCTCCGGGTACCATCCAGTCCTCGAACACTCGGCCTCCGTCAGCACTGCCCGTCGTCTGCAACCAACACAACGAGGTGCGGGCATACCCCGTGCAGGGGTGAGTATAACGATACTCAGTAGGGACCCCGAGACCCTCACGGTCTCACTAAAACCAACAAGGATAAACACAAGGAGATCTGAACAGATAACCTCTACTTAGGTATATTCCCATACATATACCTAAGTTATCAAGTAACCCATCTCAATCATGAGGAAACACAAGGATCATGAAATCAACGGATAACCACTACCCAGGTATATGCCCATACATATACCTAAGTTATCAAGTGACCCATATCAATCATGCAGTAAACACAATGGTCAAAAGTCTCAGATCAAACCAGGATTTTCATTATCGAAACCGTAACTACTGAAGAGATCCGTCTCTAGAGTGTACAATGGTCCTGTCACGACTCCGAGGTACTGGTCACTAACCTAAGACTGCTGAAGTACTCCTCCTGTCGAGTACCGCGGGTCAGCCACCCAGACACAGTAGTGCTTCCCGCCGAGGTATGTCACCCAAACACAATAGTGCACACCCCCTAGTAGCCTGCTGAGGTACTCTCTGGACGAGTACCACGGGTCTGCACTGTCACACAGGTAGTGCTTCGTCCGCCATGGGTCTGCACCTCAGAAAGTAGTTCTCCATCCACTGGGCTAGTCGACTCACTCCAAGTCGAGTCGTTCAAGCAGTCGTCAGGTCTCAGCCAGTTACACGGTCTCCGTACTCCGCACGCTCGTCACTGGGAGGGTCCGCTCCACGAGCTACAGGTCGATACTCCAAGTATCTCAAAGTCCCACAAAGAAGTATCTCAAAGGACCGCCACATCATAGGGGTCTCAACGCAACAGACGGCGCGTCAATCGGACGCCCGGTCTGTGAGTTATTAGTCTTTTCGTCCCAGGGGCCCGGTTGGTTTCGTGAGCGAACCAAACCCATCCGTATCTCAACTGTACCCCGAACTCTCATAGGGTAAAGTCATAGGGACTGTTTCTCAATGAGATCACCAACGCCGCTGACGGTTCGTCAAACGGACGTTCTGTCAGAAAGATATCAGCTTTTCCGTTCTAGGGGCCCGGTTGGATTTCGGTGCGATCCAACCCGGCCACTATCCATCTGCATCCAATTCTCGGGTGGAGGATTCCAAAAGTTCCGTATCGTCAACAGGAACTCAACGCAACAGACGGCGCGTCAATCGGACGCCCGGTCTGAGAGTTATTGGCTTTTCCGTCTCACACCCACCCTAGAAAACTTCCTAGGAGGTCACCCATTCTGATCACTACTCTAGGCCAAGCACGCTTAACTATGGAGTTTTAACCACGTAGGCTCCCGAAAAGGAAGGTGTACCTTGAGTATAGTATACCGAAACGACCGTCTCGATCCAAGGATCGCGTTGCCGCTGACGGCGAGTCGTTTGGAGGCCCGTAGCCCAAGATACGGGCATTTGACCAAAAGTGGTCCGAAACTGGGGGTCTGGGCCCGGGCCGACCCCCCCCCCCCCCTGGGTCGGCCGAACAGGGTCGACCTGCCCCGGGCGGTGACCCAGCCCGACGACCCGACCCGGCTCGGAAAACCCAGCCCAGCCGGCGGCGCGGGCCGGTGCAGCGGCGCGGCGGCGCAGACCGGCACGGCGGCGCGGAGCGGCACGGCGGCGCGGCCTGGGCGTCGTTCGGGTGCCGCACGCGGATGGCAAAGCCCCCCCCCCCCTTTGAGAACCGCAACCCCTTAATTGGGGCCACTTTTGAGACCCGACCGGGGGAAATTAATTCCCCCGGTCTCCACTGCCCGGCTGGCCCGCACTGGCCGGCCGGTTTCGCCAGCAAGGACCGGCGACGGCCGGTCCATCCTTCGCCGACACAGGTGGCCCGGTGCCGGCCGCCGGTCATCTTGCTCCGCCGTGGCCCGGAACCGGCCGCGGCCTCTGCCGTTCGGCGCGATGCGACGACATCGCTTCCCTCCGCCGCGGCCCCGCTCTGGCCGCGGCGCCTCTGACTTTCTTCGACGCGACGCGACGGCGTCGCGTTCTTGGATTTCTTTCCACGGCACGGCATGACGGCGACGCGCGTATCTCCTGCAATAAAACGCGTTGTGCGACGACACCACGTTTTCTCGTATCATCCTCAAGAAATCATCACGAAAAACAAAGGAGGAGGGTCGGCCGTGTTTGTGCGGTCCGACCCCCTTGCGTTATTCGATAACAAAAAGGGTTTTAATCCACGATCATCACCAAGTTTGTATTCACGAACAATTAAATAAATAAAAACACTCAATCATCAACCGCTTGATCGGACGATCCGCGGATCAACCCAGTATTGGTTGGTCCGCGCTCGTCGTTTTTTCTCAAAAGATAAGAGAATTCCAAAATAAATTCCCCTACCTCGGCTTCAAGAACAGAGTTCTTCAACGACCCGCAGAAGACAAGCGTCGCAGAGGTCGGGCGTCGTTCCGTCTAGGTTGGTGGGAGAAGAGCTCGGTGAAGTCGAGCTGAGACGTCACCCTCGCGGCGGTGCTTCCCTTCCTTACTCCGGTTGAAGATGGTCGGAGGTGTTGCTTCACGTTCTTCGGAAACGTGGAACGTTCTTCCTCGAGAGGTTGGTGATCTTCCAAGAGTTCTTCTCCTCTCCTTAGTTCTCCCCACAAGGTTTATGCCAACCCAAAAAGAAGAATATAATCTCTCTTTTTAATGTTGGAAAAATGAATTCAAAAGAATTCAAACACTCAAAATAATTGATTAAGTTAGTTTAATTAATTAATTGCAAAGTGTTGGTAAGAATTTCAAAAGATTGAAATTCAAATAAACCATACTTAACTCACCTCATTAATTAATCATGTTGTCAAATATTAAAGAATGTGAGTTAATGGGGAGTTGGAAAGTGAGGGGTTAAGAGGGTTAGGGAGTTTAAGGAATTTGAAAAGGTGGGGGGGTTTGTGTGGGCCCCACCCTTTCAAATATCCACACATGGGAAGTTGGATGGATGTGGGCCCACCACCAACTTCCCATGGGAGAAGTTAACCACTTAACATTGTTAAAATTTGATTTAACAATTTTATTCACTTTTTAAATTAAACCCCAAAAATTAACTTCTCCTCCCACACAAACACAACTACGGTAAATGTTCTCTTAAGCGATTACCGGCGTTGCGAGTTCATCAGTGAAATCAGATTTCAATTCCGAGCACCGGTTCAAAAGATAGAAATTCCCGCTCGCTCGTTCACTGAACGTACCCGAGCCAAACTTCGGAAATTAATTCTGGGTAAACCGGGCCTCGGAATCAGGCACGGTCAGAAACTGCGTTCTTGTAAAATTCCAAAGAAAATTAAGAAAAAATTTTCCTTGAAATTTCCGGGTCTTTACATTACTCCCACCTCAGGGTTTTACGTCCCCGTAAAGGTTCAACACAAACTAGGGTCACAAAAGCGGTACAGAGCACGCATCTGAGCCTTCCGCTCCCATGTGCTTACCTGGAGGTTCCGTACTGCCAAAGAAAGTGCACCCGAGGAATCGATCGTCCTCGTAGGATCTGCTCCTGTCGATCCTCGATCCCCACTGGAATCTCCGTGAAAGACACCCCATCGCCATTTTCCAGCTCCTCATGGTCGATGGTATGCGAAGGGTCGAGCACGTATCTCCTCAGTTGAGATACGTGGAAGTCGTCGTGCACCTGGTGCAACTGCGGTGAATGGGTCAAGCGGTAAACCACCCCGCCTACCTAGCTGGGGACCTAAGAAGGTCCGCTGAACCCCGGAGATAACTTGCCGCCTTGACCACATCTCCGTAAACCTCGTCGAGGTGAGACCCATATAAGGATGTGATCGTCATCCTCGAACTCCAGAGGTCTCCATTTTCTGTTAAAACTGGAACTTGAAAGGCTGCTGCCACGAGGGTAAGGTTGACCGACTCAAGAGTGATCGGTCGCACCCTCCTGTGCAAGAGTTACCCTGCACTGCCTGGGGTTTCCTTTTCTGCCGACCAAGGAAAACCCATCCCGACGTTTGCCTAAAACCGTCAATTTGAGTATGAACAGTTATTTCCCATTCCATACTCAAACTAACGTCGTAAGGCCTCGACGCTGTCACCAAGAGATTCCAACCAAAACTCTCACCTCGAGGGTCTGACCACACCGTCGGCGTAAGTGTGATTATCGAGTCTCCTCCCAAGGTATCTCCAGACGTGAGGGTCAAGTCCACGGCTTACCGGAAACTCTAGGTCTGGAACAAGATTTGTGAAATCAAGAAATGATTCACATCGACGTCCGTTACTACAACAGCTAGTAGTGGACACAGACTGTCCCTTGAATCATTTCTAGAGCCATTGGGTCACACTCCTTGATCGCATGCAGCCGCACTCTTCCTCCGCCCTCCAGCTCCCTGATCCTGGCAGGAATAACTAAGGCGGGTGGTTGTACAATGTTAGGATGTACACCACCTCATGCTGCTCTCCTAGCTCTGCCTCCACGTCTTCCAATTCATAGACTCATCTCTCCATTAAGCTTCCTCTTCTTTAACATGCCCGAGTCTCTAAGAATGGCACCGGTTTCCTGTTTCTTACTGCACTGTGCAGTCTTCATCCTCTCTTGGATGTCCTGGACCTCCTTTAGTCTCACAAGAGCTGCTATGATTTCTTCTTTTCCGATAAGAGAAATATGGTCTCATCCCCTGGATGAACCACATTCGTTGCCTAGTACAGTCAATCCTAACATGAATGATGCATTCATGCCATGGATGGCGTCGTAAGGCCTCGACGTAACTACTAAGAGATCCAACTGTCACTCTCGCCTCCAAGGGTCGAGTCACACTGTCGGCATTAGTGTGAGGTCACTGGGTCCCCTCCAGTAGAAATCTCGAAAGTGAGGGTCATGTCAACAGTTTAACCGGGACCACTCAGTATCAACCAAACAAAAGGACAGGAAAGAAAACAAAGATAAGTGTCTTTTTATTATTGCATATCATAGTAACAAGACACAAATAAAAAAGCAACATGGAACTAGAAGTACAAAGGACTTATCCACTAGTTCCTCTCCTGCCCACCTGCTCTCGGAGCTCTACTGCCTTGTCCACTGCTCGGCTGTTGCTCAAGCACTCGTCGCTGCTTCTGGCTTGGTGGCTCCTCCAATGCCTGCGGATCAACTGTACGAGGAGTCGGACAGTCATGTGCCAGGTGACCCTTCCCGCCGCTGGAGTAACATTGTCCATTTCTGGCACGCCTGGCTCTGGCCCCACCTCGGGTGCCCCGCACCACCGGTCCTAAAACCCGAGATCGTCCAATTGCTAGTCTGGTCCTCCTGGACCTCTGCATCATCTGTCTACTGCCCACAGACGACTCAGCTACTGATCTAAAAACACGTGGCAAAGGAAGAAGCTCCTCTACACGCTCGGGGTGTAGAGCTACTAGCACAAACTCCACCCTGAAGAAGGTCTCCAATTCTTCCCATGCGAAGGTCATCCCGTCGCAAAACTGAAACAAGTGGCTCCACCACCTGCCTGCTGCTGCCTGAAGGAGGCTGGCAGCAAAGATCACCATGAAGTATGCCGGCGTCCCCACTAGCCTAAAGACTCTCACCACAGCCTCCAGCCAAACCTCAACCGCCTGCGGGTCCGTCTCTCCCCGGAACCTGGGTGGGCTCTGGCGCTGGAACTCGTGCAGCGCGCTCAAGCGTCGTGCATCGCCTACTGCTGGGGCTGGTGGCATCGGTGGCCCAAAAGGTAGCAGTACCGCTGGTGCCTCAACTGCAAGAGGGCCCTATACCGAAGCCTCGTCGCTCGACAGGCTGTCGGCACGCACATCCCTATGGGCTCTAGCTGGTCGTCCGTGAAAAGGCATCCTGAAATAAACATCGTGAAACGGTCAAACGTTTATACCTGGTGAGCTGACCTGGTTTGAGCTGTTTTAAGGGAAAACCTTTGAAAACACACACGCAATTAGTGTTTCGTGCACAATGTCGGAAATCAGTTGTCAGGGTCCTGGTGTATGGATACGTCGGCCGCCCGCACCAACACTGGACTCCCTGAACTGAAAACCACACTCGGTACTCTCAACAATATTTCTTCACAGAAAGAAACATCAGAGTTATAAGTTCTACGGTAGAACCGAACTCCTCTGATACTAATTTGTCACGAGATTTCCTCGGGGCCCGTGTCGTGACTACCCCAAGCCCGCCTTCCATAGGCCAGGGGCTGGAGACTAGCACCAAAGGAATAAATCCTGATAATTGGGAAGGCATTGCCTTTATAAAAGTAAACAAACACGACAAAGTATAAGCGGAAGTATACACTAAGTACAAAGAGAAGTGCTGAAAGGAAAAATGGGCCAGAATACAAACCCAAAAGAAAGTACAACTACAACTGAACAAAGTACAACAGGAAAAGACAACAGCTGGTGGGATGGAAGTGGCTCATAGGTCGTCCTCCTCGGATCCTACCTGAAGGGTAGGTACAGTTGGCGCAGCTCCTGGATCGTCCACCACGGATCCTACCTGAAGGGTAGGTACAGATAGCCTCCACAACGCTCTCGCCCGCCAACCACCTCTGAGTGTCATCTCGCTGTGAAGTCCACCTCCGGATACTGACTCGTCGTGTAGTCCACCTCCGGGTACCATCCAGTCCTCGAACACTCGACCTCCGTCAGCACTGCCCGTCGTCTGCAACCAACACAACGAGGTGCGGGCATAGCCCGTGCAGGGGTGAGTATAATGATACTCAGTAGGGACCCCGAGACCCTCACAGTCTCACTAAAACCAACAAGGATAAACACAAGGAGATCTCAACAGATAACCTCTACTTAGGTATATGCCCATACATATACCTAAGTTATCAAGTAACCCATATCAATCATGAGGAAACACAAGGATCATGAAATCAACGGATAACCACTACCCAGGTATATGCCCATACATATACCTAAGTTATCAAGTGACCCATCTCAATCATGCGGTAAACACAATGGTCAAAAGTCTCAGCTCAAACCAGGATTTTCATTATCGAAACCGTAACTACTGAAGAGCTCCATCTCTAGAGTGTACAGTGGTCCTGTCATGACTCCGAGGTACTGCTCACTAACCTAAGACTACTGAAGTACTCCTCCTGTCGAGTACCGCGGGTCAGCCACCCAGACACAGTAGTGCTTCCTGCCGAGGTATGTCACCCAAACACAGTAGTGCACACCCCCTAGTAGCCTGCTGAGGTACTCTCCGGACGAGTACCGCAGGTCTGCACTGTCACACAGGTAGTGCTGCGTCCGCCATGGGTCTGCACCTCAGAAAGTAATGCTCCATCCACTGGGCTAGTCGACTCACTCCATGTCGAGTCGGTCAAGCAGTCGTGAGGTCTCAGCCAGTTACACGGTCTCCGTACTCCGCACGCTCGTCACTGGGAGGGTCCGCTCCACGAGCTACAGGTCGATACTCCAAGTACCTCAAAGTCCAACGAAGAAGTATCTCAAAGGACCTCCACGTCATAGGGGTTTCAACGCAATAGACGGCGCGTCAATCGGACGCCCGGTCTGTGAGTTATTAGTCTTTTCATCCCAGGGGCCCGGTTGGTTTCGTGAGCGAACCAAACCCAGCCATATCTCAACTGTACCCCAAACTCTCATAGAGTAAACTCATAGGGACCGTTTCTCAACGAGATCACCAACGTCGCTGACGGTTCGTCAAACAGACGTTCTGTCAGAATGATATCAGCTTTTCCGTTCCAGGGGCCCGGTTGGATTTCAGTGCGATCCAACCGGGCCACTATCCATATGCATCCAATTCTCGGGAGGAGGATTCCAAAAGTTCTGTATCATCAACAGGAACTCAAGTCAACAGACGGCGCGTCAATCGGATGCCCGGTCTGAGAGTTATTGGCTTTTCCGTCTCACACCCACCCTGGGAAACTTCCCAGGAGGTCACCCATTCTGATCACTACTCTAGGCCAAGCACGCTTAACTATAGAGTTTTAACCGCGTAGGCTCCCGAAAAGGAAGGTGTACCTTGAGTATAGTATACCGAAACGACCGTCTCGATCCAAGGATCGCGTTTCCGCTGACGGCGAGTCGTTTGGAGGCCTGTAGCCCAAGATACGGGCATTTGACCAAAAGTGGTCTGAAACTGGGGGTCTGTGCCCGAGCCGACCCGGCCCGACCCGACCCGGCCCGACCCACCCCCCCTGGGTCGGCCGAACCGGGTCGACCCGCCCCGGGCGGCGACCCGGCCCGGCTCGGAAAACCCGGCCCGGCCGGCGGCGCGACGGCGCGGGCCGGTGCGGAGGCCCGGTCCGGCGCGGTCCGGCGCGGCGGCGCGGACCGGCACGGCGGCGCAGACCGGCACGGCGGCGCGGCCGGGGCGTCGTTCGGGTGCCGCGCGCGGGGGGCAAAGCCCCCCCCCCCCTTTGAGAACTGCGACCCCTTAATTGAGGCCGCTTTTGAGACCTGGCCGGGGGAAATTAATTTCCCCGGTCTCCACTGCCCGGCCGGCCCGCACTGGCCGGCCGGTTTCGCCAGCAAGGACCGGCGACAACCGTTCCTTCCTTCGCCGACACCGGCGGCCCGGTGCCTGCCGCCGGTCATCTTGCTCCGCCGCGGCCCGGAACCGGCCGCGGCTTATGTCGTTCGGCGCGGTGCGACGACATCGCTTCCCTCCGCCGCAGCCCCGCTCCGGCAGCGGCGCCTTTGACTTTCTTCGACGCGACGCGACGGCGTCGCGTTCTTGGATTTCTTTCCATGGCGCGGCGTGACGGCGTCGGGCGTATCTTCCGCAATAAAACGCGTGGTGCGACGGCACCACGTTTTCTCGTATCATCGTCAAGAAATCATCACGAAAAACAAAGGAGGAGGGTCGGCCGTGTTTGTGCGGTCCGACCCCCTCACGTTATTCGATAACAAAAAGGGTTTTAATCCACGATCATCACCAAGTTTGTATTCACGAACAATTAAATAAATAAAAACCCTCAATCATCAACCGCTTGATCGGACGATCCGCGGATCAACCCGGTATTGGTTGGTCCGCGCTCGTCGTTTTTTCTCAAAAGATAAGGGAATTCCAAAATAAATTCCCCTACCTCGGCTTCAAGAACAAAGTTCTTCAACGACCCGCAGAAGACAAGCGTCGCGGAGGCCGTGCGTCGTTCCGTCTAGGTTGGTGGGAGAAGAGCTCGGTGAAGTCGAGCCGAGACGTCACCCTCAAAATACTTTGTAGGCAGCGGTGCTTCCCTTCCTTACTCCGGTTGAAGATGGTCGGAGGTGTTGCTTCAAGTTCTTCGGAAACGTGGAACGTTCTTCCTCGAGAGGTTGGTGATCTTCCAAGAGTTCTTCTCCTCTCCTTAGTTCTCCCCACAAGGTTTATGCCAACCCAAAAAGAAGAATATAATCTCCCTTTTTAATGTTGGCAAAATGAATTCAAAAGAATTCAAACACTCAAAATAATTAATTAAGTTGGTTTAATTAATTAATTGCAAAGTGTTGGCAAGAATTTCAAAAGATTGAAATTCGAATAAACCATACTTAACTCACCTCATTAATTAATCAAGTTGTCAAATATTAAATAATGTGAGTTAATGGGGAGTTGGAAAGTGAGGGGTTAAAAGGGTTAGGGAGTTTAAGGAATTTGAAAAGGTGGGGGGGGGGGGGGGGGTCGTGTGGGCCCCACCCTTTCAAATATCCACACATGGGAAGTTGGATGGATGTGGGCCCACCACCAACTTCCCATGGGAGAAGTTAACCACTTAACATTGTTAAAATTTGATTTAACAATTTTATTCACTTTTTTAATTAAACTCCAAAAATTAACTTCTCCTCCCGCACAAACGCAACTACGGTAAAGGTTTTCTTAAGCGATTACCGGCGTTGCTAGTTCATCGGTGCAATCAGATTTCAATTCCGAGCACCGGTTCAAAAGATAGAAATTCCCGCTCGCTCGTTCACTCAACGTACCCGAGCCAAACTTCGGAAATTAATTTCGGGCACACCAGGCCTCAGAATCAGGCGCGGTCAGAAACCGAGTTCTCGTAAAATTCCAAAGAAAATTAAGAAAAAAATTTCCTTGAAATTTCCGGGCCTTTACAAATAAATTCTATTATTGAATTTTTATGAATTGGTTTAAATATTAATATTCAATACCATAATTACTGAAAATTATATTTTCTATAAATTAAGTATCATTTATATAAAATAATGAAATATAACTTCCATTACCTTTACAAAATATCATTCAGGCACATAAATATTGAAACAACATCATTAAAAAATCATGTTTCTTTAATTATAGCTTATTATAGGGGATTAAAATATAATATAAATAATTGAATATTTAACATCATTATTATTTAAAATTTATTATATAATTAAAACTATAGCTAAATGTATTGAATGTTTTTATATCAAAAAATTGTGTTAAAAATGTTTCTCATTTTTTAAACATTATAAAATAAAAAATTCATAATTTTGATTTGGTATATATTTAAAGATAGTAAAAATATAATTATAGTAAAAAATAAACTATTATATTGATTAATACACATCCAAGTATATTTTTTATTAATTTAATTAAATTTATATTTAATGCCTTATCTTCTGAAAATTATAATGAATATTTTTCATTGTATACAATTTATTCGGAAATTTCTTTTCTAATAATGTTTAATGTAATTAATTCCAAATAAAATATTATTATGTTTTTAATTATAATTTTATTATAATTATACAACTATAAATTTATTTTTTATCTATCTAAATAAATTCATATTCATTATCATAATTTTTTAATTACAATAACCCACATAAAAAAATCATTTTCTAATATAGGCCCTTAGTAGTTTCGAATTACATAAATAACACAAAATATTCATTTACTTTGATTCTTACTTCTAAATATTTTATCATACCACTTCATACACATCATTAGTGCATATTTTTTCATATTTTTTCATACACAACATTAGTGAATGTTTTCCATTGACATAGATAAAATAGAAATATTTCTCATTCCACAAAATTAGTCAATTTAATGTACTCGGAGAATATAACATATTATATAATACTATAAATATTTATTATAGTACATAATACTAATACATAAAATATATTCAAAACATTATGAAAATAATTGAATGTTTCAAAAAATCAGTGATATGATTTCTATGGTGTATACTATTTTATCATCAAAAAATTTCTATGGTGTGTACTATATTATAGTTTATAGTATGATGATTCATATAGTGCATATTGTACTTATTTTTTTATCACATAGTAAAGTAAATATAGATAATACATTCAAAACATTCTAATAATTTTTTTATGTTTCCAAAGTCAATTTTCATATGACTTATATGGTCCATACTATATTTAAAGATCATTAGGTTCTATCAAAATATATCAAATTAGTGTCAAAACCCAATTCTTTTTAGACTAACTATAATTTTTTTTCTATATTTAGAGTGAAACTATGATGTCTCATATTTTCTATTTATTATTTTTAAATATTATATGAATTATTTTTTAGACTAGGATATTAGATGATGTGAGATTCAGAGGCACAGTGTTCCCAGAATAAATGTTTAAAATATATTAAATATATAAAATATCTCGCCCATTCAATTTTCATAAAAAATGTGGAATAACATTTAAAAAGTATCCTAGATTTGAAATTTGAGGCCACTATTGGGACAGAATGGCGATATTACGCTAGGTATGAATTAACATTATTCAATATTGGTCATTTAATGATAATTCATATAGGTTGATGAAATAAATAAAAAAATAAAAAAAATTATTTTATTTCAATTGTTGATTCAATGATTTACCAATATCTAAAAATATTATTATGTTGGAAATATAGGGTTATCCACATAACCTTTCAACATTTTTATAGTCATTGGAGAGTGATTCAGAGGATTATCTCAGTAGAATGATTATAAGATTGTGGATCAATGATAGACGCACCTCAGAGTCAAAGTATTTCACCAATAAACATGAAACACCGTATTTATTCATCAGAAATAAAAAATATTTGAGGTAGGGAATGTGTTTTATTTGTATTTATTCCCCATAATTTATTTCTATGATGAATGCGAACTAATAAATGAACAGATTGATACATGGATTATGTGAATTTTGTGATGGATTATTTTCTATGTATTGATATGAGAATTTATTTTTTATATGTATTATTTTAATAGTATTTCTATCAATGATAGATTGAGATCAACACAAACATCAATAGAGGTTCATTCCAGCAACATGTTCTTGTTCTTTTCTCCTGTGTTCATTGTTCTTGACAAGTGTTCTTTTTTTGGCCTGTGGCTTGACAAATATTGATCAATTGATCATTGAAAACATGTTTCTTGGATAAATTAGCAGAAATTTTAGATCGAGGATCATCACGACACATCAAAGGTGTGATGATAGAGATAGAGTGATTTTGATGATGGAGGACACACGAATCAACATTATTCGGCACTCTTCGGTGTATAATGAATAATGGCCATTTTATTAGATTCCAAGTATATATGAATATGGGACACATTAGTCTATGGTCACAAGGCTGGGAGAGCTTGGATCTTCAATTTTGTGGGGAAAATGTCACCAGATCAATAGCTGGAGGCACCAAATCATTGGTGGAGTAGATCAATTATTATAGAAAATCCAGAGATACATGGTGTGTAATATGGATCTATGCACTTTGTGGGGGCCCCTTAGTGGTGGATATAGTTTTATAGTACGATAAGCATCACACGACATGTGACTCATATCACACAACTTGTAGTCCATTTCTAGATACTAGGTGTATACATTGGGATGTACATGGACTTGGGGAAGAGTACACAGGTTTCCTACATGGTGTGTACTCTCCCACACAGACATGGGTTGGATGAAGTATGCGGGATGGGCCATATGCTAGCACATTGGAAGTGTACACGAGATAACTAAATGGCATGTACTACCCCACAGACAGGGTTAATGACATGAGAAAGTTACACAAGCATGACCTCGGGAGCAGGGGCACTATTTTTAACCCCTAATACACATCGTATACCCTTTTATACATAGTCTGTATATCTTAACATTTAAATCCTATACAAGTTTCATTAGGGTGCATTCCCTATATCCTTTCCCTAAAGGAGGATATATAATCATTTCCTACTCCTACGAAAATGATATCTTGAGTATGACTTATTTGATATAGTTATTGGAATCACTCTAAGAGGCTAAGAGCGAGATCCTCTATTCAACTTCAAGACCTAGGTGGAATTCTTAGTATCATTATAAAAAAAAACTTTGCAAGCATCAATACACTACTTAACAGGTTAATCCTGATTGAGTTTTTGGTATCACCCCATTTCCATGGAATTGATCCTCACATTTGTATTATATTCTCTTTGGACTATTTGTGTGTTTTTTCTCATGAAGAGACTCGACGAGTAGTACCTCTCAGACGGACACCATCTGTGATAGCAGACACAGGAGTGTGTTCAATTGGATTAGTGATTTGTTGAATCTTTTAGCTAGTATCCTAGGATGGTATACTATGGTTGTGACATACCTCTACACTATGTTCCATTGTTATGTATATATATATTCTTGTTATATGTGATATATAAATATACTTATATAGAGTTTACTTTATATATTTTGATGTATACTTTGTTGTTTTAGGGTGTCCAACTCAGTATTATTATACTCAACTATGCATGATCTTTTCCCACAAGGGTCATTTCTTGTGCAGATGATCGAACTTTGGCTAGAGTCCTAGGAATGACAATACTACATAGTGCTTAGTGAGACCATACAGACATAGGTGTGTTCTTATACCTTTCTGGTAGTAGTCCCTAGTACTTACTTTTAGGTTGGATTTTTGTTTTAAAAACTTTTTGGTGGCATTGTATTGTCCCAGTTTACTTTCATTACATATTTTCCTACTATGGTTGTGGGATATAGATATATTCATTAATTATTTGTTCTGTGGTTTTTTACTTTCAGAATTATATGGGATTTGAGATGTTTGTGTGTCTGTGTATAGATACATAAGAAATTCCACCCATGATAGTGATATTCCTACTCAGTGCTAGTCACCAGCCCTAGGCCTATTGGAGGTTGTCTTGGGGAGTTATATAATAAGCCTCACTAATATGGTTTCTGACAATAACTATTATCTTGTAATTAAAGAGGATCAATCTCTATGGTTCTTTTTGAAAAAAAGATTGGTAATTCATATCAAAAACCACTATAGAGCAATGATATATTCTCAATTAGGTATGTCTCTTCAATAATTCAAATTATATAATTATTTTCCTTTTTTTCATTCATCTTATGATTAAAATATAACTTTCTATGTCATGAATTGTAAAGGAATGTGGAAATATTCCTTGATAAAGGTACATTATTATGGCTCATACCACAATGGAACACTTTAGAGAATATAATCTTAAAAAATTCATGGATCTAGAAATGAAATATCTATATATCCTAACCAATGGTGTCAAGTAATAACATTTTAAATTCCTTTAAATTCAAAACATAAACCCTTGTTTTGATCCAGAGATCTATCTACTCTCCCTGTCATGGTTTTACCTCAATTCCACTCAATCATCAAGAAAATACACCACTAAGGCCTTAATCAATCCATTTAACCCTTCCAAACTCTACTTGAGTTGATTTACATCCTTATATACATCTCTTCATGCCTATATTTTGACTCATATCCCATCCAACACCCCAAAACATTGAATATCCCCTCAAACCATTACATCTATTCTAAAACAGAAACAATTTCGATAATACTTTCCCAACACCTATATAATCCTTGACCTCTTACCCTTTATATAGATCATATAAACAAATTACTACCATTAAAAATTAAAATTACCATGACACTAAATAAACCATGATAATACTCCATAAACTCAAAAGTAGGTAAAGACCAAGCCTACCCAACCACCACACAATATATACAATAGAATATTGTCTAGACCTTGTCCTTAAAAAACATTATCTATACTGAGAATACAAATCCTTACACATCCTTGAGTGATTTTTTAAAATAATTCTACCCATATCTTTTCTTATGATTCACAAACCCAATTCATTGCGATAGTATTTGGAAGCCATATATGCAAAGGATTAAAATGAAAAAACCATTGAATATGTGGGTTATGAAATAGATTTACATGTGAAAAAATATCATGGAGACACCATAGGATATATATTTGGATTAAATTATCCATGGTTTATACGAGGCTTACAAGAGCTTACATTAGTGTTTCTATCTTACCCTAGAGGATTTTGAGATTAGGATGGGTCAAAACACTAAAACATATTTGTAATATACATTATGAAATGAATTATTGTTTGAACCCCTAAATTTGTATAATACTAGAACATATTGAGGTGAATCTAAATCCCATCAGAGTTCACATATAGTTTTTTGGGTACACCCTTACAGTAGAGCCAGAGAACATTCATGATATATCCAAGATAAGAGCACAAATTTGATGAATACCCTCCTCTAGATTACATATTGATTTTCGTACCCTCTTGGATTTTCAAGATTGATTCGTAGGGATCAGGGATTCATTTATATGTACTTATATTGTATGTAATTTATAGTTTAATAAATATTAAATTCCTTAGGATGTTTGACATATATTTTTTAGGCCACCAAAGGATGTCTTAGGGTAAAATAATAGGTGGTAATATTTTTCTATTTGTAAAAGAATGTGGGTGCCTTTGAGCTATTTATATCACTCTCCTCACATGTAAAGATATAGTTTATCAGTTAACTATTTTTCTATGTTTATATTGTTGAAGAAGAAAAGAAAATGGTTCATGTTGTATGAGTAGTGAACTTACATCAAAGATGAGGATGAGGAAGATGGGGGCTACTTACTGGCTTCCTCATATTCAAGACCTCCACCACCATTGGTGAAATGACATGACTCTACTACCCAGGCCACACAAAATTAAGTCTCCCATCCATAGTTGGATATATAATTTGGGATCAATTACAGTACCTAATAGAGCTTAATTATAGGATTTATCTATCACTAAATTTATCTAATGATGGGCCACCTATTCCACCTCCTACACCAATACATATACCACTATCCCATCCACATCATCCACAAAAACATCCACCACCTACCTCTATGATTATACCCCACATTTACCTGATATGCCCATCTTTTCCACCTCCAACATCATCCCACATCTAGCCCCATATGATTATATATTTTAAAGGATCACTACCCATATTAGATTCATTACCCATTAGACAACAGAAATCCTATGTATTCTATTCATTGATAATACAATAAGAAACATGGATTACATGTTGATCTTAGAGGCATCAATACATGAGAATGGTGAGTTTACCCCAACTTGAATTCAATCCCCTTCAACTACTATAAACTTCTAGTTTTTATTAGTTTAAAGAGATTAATGATAATGGGTTGCTATAAAATTCACCTCAGCCAAAAAAAATTATTCCTCCATTGTATGTGATATAATATCAATATGATATACATTTTATTTGTTCATTGTGTTTCTTCAACCTGTAGGATATGGAGGATATGAATTCTTGAAGCCATAAAGAATATTTTTTAATGGAATATAGAAGATTCTTCTACAGTTTAAACTATGGATGTAGAATTAAATAATGATAAGTAACTATAGATATAACTAGACATTTCCGTTGTTTAAACTATGGAAATATCCACCCACATCCTCCATTTAAACCATAGAAGTAGTATTAATTAACCACAATTAAATGATTATAATAGGTTGCCAATTCCATAGTTTTCATATTGTAAAAAATAATTTATTACCACCATTTAAAAATTGGAAATAGAATAATTTTTTAGTTGTTTTAGACAACTAAATTTAGAGATAAATTTTATAAGGTTCTAATTTCAATCATCCAATATGAATTAGGACAAAAAAATATGTCATCATCACATCCTTTTACATAGATTAACCTAATTTACCCTTTAAAGAGGTGATAAATTTACTATGGTTACTACCAATATTGATAAAAAAATACAAGGGGTTATTTAAAAAATTCAAATATCATCAGTCTAAATATATAATTCATTTCATCTAATTCAATATATATAAATCATACAATATAATATTACTGTATCTGTTCAGACTACGATGGACACTTATTTTTAGGAAAAATAATTTTTAGGAATAAAACTAGATTTATTAATATATTATTCTTAGAGTAATATTATTTTATTGATAAAACATTTTATAAAGTAAATAATATAAAATTTTCATTAAAATCCTTTACCAATACTGATTAATTTCATTTATTAGTATAAAAATACATTATGTGCATAAAAAATATCAAATATATATATTTTTTTAAAAATAATTTTATTTAATTCCAATAATTTTATTACAAATTAATTAATTTTATAAATGTGTATACTGTATTTTTTCCATAATTTAGTTTTTACTATTAATACACACCAATAAAATGTCTTAGAAATAATAGATATAGAATATTTTAATAATGTTATGTAGTTTTTTAAACATGGTGTTGCATGTAATTAAATCTATGAAATAAAGAAAATTAGATTAAGATAAAATTTTCATAAAAATGTTATAGTGTTACACTTTCCATAACATAAAAATTTATAACATAGTTCATTCAAATGTGTGGATTACTACCTCAATGAAGGTATGTGATTCATTTTTCATTTCCACCCCCCAAGGATGGTATATATAAGTTGAATTGATGAAATAATATGATATTTATTATGTAATCATAATTATTCAAGGATAATGTCATTCTTAAATTCCCTCCCTTGTGTTTATTAGGAAATGGAAATGTTACTTATTCATATATACAGGACATCACCTCCATGATGTAATGTAATTAATTTTTCACAGCCGCTGTACATGGTTTGTTGTAAAAAAATAATGAATATATAAAAATGATAATTGTAACCTATTTAATATTATAGAAATGATATAATCTTGATCTATTTAATTATAGTCAACCTACCATAGTCATTTTTGATATATGAGATGAATATTCACAAAACATCTGATGTTAGCTTTGTTAGTTATGTAATTGAATATGATAACAAAATAAATGAAATAAATGGAATAATAAGCCGGAGAATGGTTATTATAAATAAAATAATTTACATAATTTTATTATTCCTGGAAGAAAAAGATAGTGTATGATGATTCAAACTCAAGGTAAGATATTTCTAGTCACAATTTCCTTTATTTGCGAATTACGTTATTTTTACAACATGTTTTTTATTTATGGTGTATAAAATACCTTATTTGTATATTTTAGAAGTTAATTAATTAATATAAATTATTTAAAAATTAATTCCAATTTCATTTTTTCAATTTTACTTTGATTCAAAATTTTAAAAATTCATAAGGGACACTTTATCTTAAAACCTCATTTTAAATTTTCTTAAGAAAAATTTTATAAATATTTTCCATCTATGTAAATATTCATAAAATAATTTTTTTAAGTGTTTATTTGGACATAATTAATTAAAAAGAACGTTTTAATTTTTTTTTTCATTCACATGATTACGAGATGAACCTTTCTATGTATTTTATATGAAAAATATTTTACATTATTTAAAAATATAACAATAATGTACAATTATAATATATACTGAATGTATTATTTTTCCCACAATCATAGTCATTATTCATAATAAATATTCAAATAAAATTTATCAAGGTTTTTCAAATAATATAAAATTTCTTATCTTTTAGTAATTTTTCATTCTTCAGAGTTTTTTAAATGACATGATGTTTCTTCATATTATAATCTGCAAATGGATGTTTTTTTTCATGTTTGTTCAAATGAGTTTTAAATCATTTTAAATATAAAAAGTGAATGATTAAAAACTATCCATGGAATGGTACATGATATTTTTAGATGATTATCGGTGATCTCGATACAACTTATTTAATGGGAAAGCCTTATATACCTCTCTAATGCATTAGGTTGTTTCACTACTCCTCATAGGTAAGAATGTGGGAGTTCACTATTAGTATTTATACTATTAATTTAATTAGGATCCCATTATTTTTAACACTAGTGAACATGGATTGTGAGTATATTGTCAAAAATACCTACATGTGTTTTAATTTTGTTTCTATGGGTTTTTATTATTTTCTTTGAGTAAAATTTATTTTCTATGTGTAGATATGATTTAATTTATATTCTCAATGAATAATGTAGAAAATGTAAAAAATATATGGTTCTTATGTTTTATAGTTAACGAACATATTTCTTTCATTTTTATACATTACGGATTTTTTATAATCATCACAAATTTTCAAATGCTTTTACTAAGGATTAAAGATGAGTAGTAAAAAATAAGAATTTATTTTTAATTTTATAAATATTTTAATGAAAAGAAAACATTTTTCTTTTCTGGAATTTTTATATTTTCAAAAAATGGATACTGAGTATAAGTGGAAACCTTTTATTGTTTTGGATTGTTATTTTGAAGTTATTACCCAAATCTATAAATCTCTAATCATAAAAAGGAATTATAAAATTAAAGAGAACAATTTATTGATTTAAAACTCAAGATTATGTAATTTTTAAGCCATGGATTCTATATTTGGTATCGATGGATTTATTTAGATAAATTTAAAGGATATAATACCAATAAAATATTTTAAAAAAATAAATGGTTAATATTTTAGTTTGGGATTGTAAGTTAAAAAAAATTTACAACATTAATGTTTTGTAATCTAAGATTAATTATAGTCATATTAGGATTAGGTAATGATGTATAAAATACCCTAACATAATGACGCTTATAATAAAAATATGGTAAATCCAAACTACGAGAGACTATAAGAATATTTTCATAGAGTATGGAATTTAGAATATAGACTAATAAAATTAAGATTGTTTTTCACTCTGATTTTATTAATGAAATTATTATTTATTAACTCAAAAATTTCTTTAATTGAGGAAGAATCTGTTATTCAAGTTGTATGGGATGAAATTAATCACAAAACTCAATTCTATTACTTAGTATTCACTTAAAATAATAAATTTAAAATCATTCTCATGTGACCTGGACACCTTCTCTTGTATTTATCTTACCAAAAAAGACTTTATAATGTATCCCAGTCCACATATATAGTTCTATGTCATTAAAGACCTTGGGATACATTTGACCATGTTTTGAAAATATAACTATCATATCATTTCCTTTTTTGAAAATACTATAATGGAATTTATCAAGTGTTAACAATTTATGAATCCAAAAATGGTTTTCCATCCCTATATTAGGCTATATTGGAGGGTAAAATTCATGTAAATTTTTCATAAATCTATTTATATAAATTTTATTATTTTTATAAACACTGATTCTTCTTTTAAATAATCAATTAAAGATACATCCTAATGTATTATGGGAAATAAGTTTGGGATGATGTATCAATGATATATATTCAAATCCTTATATTGTTTAAAAATATCAATCTTTGAAAACCTTTATATTCCTCAATATAAAATTATTATACATGGATAGTTGTTGAATATGATATTGGAATGTTTTTGAGTCATTATAACAATATATGGACTCAGCTTGGTAGATCATGGGGCATCCATCATCAAAATTGGGAACCTAATGAATGGTAATATATATTCCAAGTTCTGAGTTATTTAGGTTTAATGTAGGAAACATTAATATATTAAGATTAATGAATCTTAGGACATGACTCATATTTTTGATTAAATGAAGGATATATAAAGATATAAGAAATTAAATTATGGATAATGGATTAAGAATAATGTTGAATTATTAGAAGTGGATATATATATGTTTCTAATATTTATGATGTTATGGTATGTTTTTAAGGGGTGATAAATTTAAGGATGATCTTGTGTTTGAAGGAATTATTACATTTTTTGGGTTTTTTCCATTTGACTACTTTTGGGAGACAATTATGTGGTTTTTAAAAATGCCAGTAGTATATGTGACCCTTATATATAAAATGTTTTTTTTTAAAAAGTATATTTTAGGAATAATAATTTTTTATTTTGTAGTCATAAATTTAAAGGTATTCATAACATTTATAATTTATCTGATATCTAATGTTGAGGTAAATATAACTAATTATGATAAAGTGTTATTAAATTTTTGTAATATATGAATTATAAAATTGATAACCACGAGATTGAAATGTGATTTTGTGACTAAGTGATAAATATTATTCATTAAGAAGTTAATAATATTAGAAATATCATATGAATAAGAAAAATTGAAAATTTTGTTTTTCTAAATATGGGATTTTATTTCAAGAACAAAGGATGAATTATCATTTGAAATAATATATGATGTTTTGTGGAATTATGGTGTTTTGGGTTATTTATGGAGAATATAAACATATTTTGGATATTATTTGATTATTAAATATCAATTATTTGTATATTTATCTATGAGTGATGGATATTTTTTGGAGAAAATTACTATGTTGACCATAGAGAAATATGATATCAACTCATTAAGATATTTTTGTTTCAATCTCGATTATAAACTTTTTAATGAATTTAAAGGTTACATATTTATATAACAATTTAAGTTCAAATTTGGGTTTATTTTTGAGAAATTAGATATTAATTTTATTTTTATTCATATGAAGGTATACACATAATGTATATAATCATTTCTTTTACTAACCATTCATGGTTTGGATTAATGTCAAAAGAATTCAGGAATAACTGATTATCTTTTGTGGATCTTATGATACATTAAATGTTACTGTTACTTCTTTAGGCTAAAAAATAATCTTTAATATTTATTTTACAGAGTAATAGACAATATATATGGGAACACGCTTCTCATATAACAACCAAATAATCAAATTGTTCTTTTGTAATGAAAAAATTTATAAAACATAATTTTTTATTATTCTATATCTTGATAGAAAAAGAATATATAAATAATTAGAAATAGATCCTGTTGTAAAATATTTATCCCATTAACTTCATTTGTGATTAATTTATGGACTTCTTTATCCCATACTAATTTACGGTTTTGTGGATAGTAAAATTCTCCTGACTAAATTCTCTATCACTCTCTATTATTTTTTCAATGTTATTTTTCTCCTCCATGTACATGTTTTCACTTTCTTCCAATTTTTTCATTATCTATGTACTAAATTTTATGTTATTCATGGTAAAAATAATGTTTAAACATTATCCATTTCATATTAATGATTTATTATCCCTTTTTATGATGGGGGAATTAAAAGGTTTTATTTTTAAATATTAAAAGGGAAGTCCTATCATGGTCTAATGATTAATTATCTTCCACTCCCTAGAATTTTATTGGTGAAAAAAATTAACTATTTTTATCATTAAGAAGATAAATCTTTTGGGATGAGATTTATTTTAAGGGGTATAATGTGACATGCTGAAAATTTCGTTTAAAGGAAAACAATGCTCAATACCTTTATTAACACATGACACCATACTTTAAGAGAATTACAATATACAATAAATATATTATTATTTAAATGTGTTTTTTACATCATACATATTATATTTTATGTATTAATAAGAAAAATAAAATTATTAAAAATATGTGTAATCATTTTTATAATGGAAATATATTTATTTTTTTAGTAAACTAATTATATTCTTCAAAAATAATTTTTCATCAAAAATATTTATCCTTATTTTTTGAGAGAGTATTATAATTTATTTGTACCCCATTTAGAAATTTTATTTGATAATAATTATATTATTTTGTAAATTATACTATCATAGTTATCATACTGTAAATAGTAGATAATTCTAAATTTTTTTTGGGGAATAGTAGAAGATACTAATTTTTAAGAAAACTGTATTTTATTTTCCTTTATTTAAAAAGTGTAATTATATTTTGGACTGGTTTAAAATTTTGATTAATTAATTTTGATTAAAAATAATCCAATATGTCCCATTTTAGTTAAAATTACACATTATTTTGGTATAATGACATTTTATACATAAATATAATTTTTTTTGTGGAAATTTGTTTTTCATTTCATTTTGATGAATTTTTTTAAAATTAATTTCTTTTAATTATAGAAAAATAAGATTATTAACAAAAATACATATTTTGAATCATCATGTAAAAATTATTTACTGTTTCCACTTTCATTCTCTCATAATGAATACTATCATTGGTAACATCGTTAGTTACCACTACTAGAGTTAAAGTGTGTGTAAATTAAAACAATAATATTTAAATGCACATAAAAACCTGTATAAATCTTATTAGAGGGCCATATTTGGACATTAATAACTAAAATAATAGAAACTTTTATTTTTTTGAACCACTTTTATTTAATAATACATTTTTATATTTTTATATTTTGAACATTTCCATAGATGTCATCTCCGTCATTTATAAAAGGATAGTCCTCTCTCATCTTCGCCACACATCAAGATACTATTAGATCAAGGAATCCATAACAATATAAATTCCAAAAATACCTCCATATTTTTTATGGGTCATTATTTTTTCATAATACCATCTTATTAAGGCTTTATATATAAACCTAAAGAGGATGTCTAAAGTGGAGGTGTAGTTCTTTACTGAGTGTTTTGTTTGTTATTTATTATTTTACCTCTTTAAAAACCTTCATAACCATTATGATATAATAACTTAAGTATCTCAAAAACAAAAAAATGTTATTCTGATAATTTAATAACCCTTTATTCATGTCCTTATCCATTAAATGTGAAATGGAACCATCATTCATGTTTACAAGCACAATACTACCTCTTGAACCTATATAATTCATTTTCCATCACTATCTTTCACAGAA
The DNA here is from genome assembly GCA_963277665.1 of Viscum album. Classification (NCBI taxonomy): domain Eukaryota; kingdom Viridiplantae; phylum Streptophyta; class Magnoliopsida; order Santalales; family Viscaceae; genus Viscum; species Viscum album. Next base: position 797,226,672 of record OY728159.1, read on the forward strand.
AGTTGAATTGATTTATTTAATGGATAAATATGAAAATAATAACATATTTATATTTCTATAAAGATAATATATCATCTATTTTCCTAAAATTCCATCCACTGAAAAATGATAACGTTTTTCAGGTGTACGTGTAGAATACCACTTCCAGGAAGCGATGATATTCTTTTCATAACCTCCTCACATGGATAGTATATATAAGTGTATTTAAATAATTGATATAAGATTTATGATATAATAATCCCCATTTAAATAAAAAACTGAGCTTATATTCTTTCACTCATTATTTTTTAAAATCGAAACAATACTCATGTGTACGTACGGACTACCATCTCCATGATGTTACATAAATATTTTTTCATAACCACTCTAAAAGGTATATATAAAAGTATAATTAAATTAAAATAAATTTAATTATAAACCTAATAATATTTTTTAAATGAAAAAATCATGATCTATTTGACCATAGTCAATATACAAAAGTAATTTCTAGCATACGAACAGAGTGTCATCAAAATGCCCGATGTGAAATTAATTTACTTTTTAATTTAATATGAAAGGGGAAAAGGTAAAATTAGTTTAATAAAAAATATATTATATAATTAAATAATTAATATAAGTTTATTATTCATGAATATTAATTTTTTATATGATGATTCATACTCGAGGTAATTTATTTATTGTCTCAATTTCCTTTCTTTGAGACAAGAGCTATTTCCATCACAAATTTTAATTTTCATTGTTCAAAATCTATATTTTCGATTTATTTTATCATTTAATTTATGAAATTATTGTATTTAAGAATTCATTACATGTTCCTTTCTTCTATATTCCTATGATTGCCATGTTATCATGTTCTAAGGGGAAGCGTAACATAAAACCTCATTTTATTTGTTTTAAATAATTATGTACGATATTTTTTCCCTTCATAGCATAATTATTACAATTATTTTATATAATTTTTCATATATAAATAAATAATTTATAATGGGAAAATTATATATCTTTTTTAATTTCATTAGTTGTTTATCAAAGTATTATTTTTATGTATTTTATATATAACTTTGTTAATTTCATTATAAAATGAAAAATGAATGGTATATTTTTACATAAAAGTGTTGTACACTTTTTATTATCATGATAACCAAAAATAAGTGTAAATATTATTCTTTAAGTTAACATAATTTTTTAGTGAATTTATTACATCCAATAGTCTTGGAATTTTTATTTGTACGATTTATATAAAAAGAAATGGTATTTCTATTAATTTTTATTTAAAATTGGAAAGTGATTTTCTTATGTGTTCAACTGATTTTTTCAAGTGTATAATAGTGAAAAATATAATATTTAAAATGATTTCTTTCATCATATTATACATGATTGTAATAGATAATGACGGTTGATCCTAAAATTGCTTATAAGATTAGTGGGCCAAATATATCTTTCCAATGCATTGTGTAATGTTTCTTATATTCAAAGGCATGAAGGGGGGAGTTAATCAATGATGTTTTTCCAATGGATTTACTAAGAACCTATTTTTTATGTACTATGTGTACATGGGGTTTTAATATAATTCTCTAAAATTCCTAAAAGGGTTCCAGTTTTCTTATTAAGGGGTTTTATGGTTTCCTTTTAGAAAAAGTGATTTACCCATATGGATGTGATTTATTTTACAGGAATAAATAATAATGTGGAAAATATAATCATTTAGGGGATTTAATTTTTTATTATAATAGAATGTTTAATTCTTTAATACACCCTTAAAAAGATTTTTATAGTAACCCCACATTTGTAAATGCTTTCCCTAGGGTTTAAGGATGAGAAGGAACAAATAAAACATCAGGTTAAAATTCATGAATATTTTTTTTGAAAAGAATAAATATTTAAGTCTCAAAAGTTTTTTATTGTCTGGGAAATTGATACTAAGTAAAAGTGTCCAATTTATAATTTATGGGTTTTTTAAGTTTGAGTTTTAACTTAATTATCAAATACTCTAAACTGAAAAAGGTTTTAATAAATGAACTAATATCAAATCTTTATTTACTACTTACAAATATTTATTAATTTATGTTCGGGTACTTATATTCATTGTTTTACAAATTAATTTATATTCCCAATGTTTTAAAAATTGTATTATTTTAAACTAAATGTTTTTCATAATAATATATATTTCTTTCTACTTTTAAATGAATTTTTTTAATTTTCTTATAGAACCATTTTTCATTTATTCCATCAATTTTAATGTTTATTTTTCTTCACTAGGTATACGATCTTGTGATACCATCAAATTTCTTTATTTGAAAAGATTATAACAATGTCTTGCAGATTTTTTCATAAAAACCATTTCATTACCATGGGAAATTTATGTTATGTTGGAATTATAAATGTTTTTAGGTTATTTTGAAACATAGGATGGGTTGGATATATCCCTTCAATTAAATGAGTAATTTTTTATATCTCATGAGAAAATTTTGTGACACACGGGAGGTCAGACCATGACCAACAAGTTGTGGTATATAAGTGGTTTCCACATACCTATAAGGTTTGGGTACATGGGTGGTAATCCAATTCCCCAAAGGTTATAATACACTTGTGTTTATCCCATGATCATAAGGTTGTAGAAGATTTGTGGTTATCCCAATCCAAAATAAGTGTTGTTATATGGGTGGTTATCTATATCAAAAATGGTTGGGGTTCATGGGTGGTTATCCCAATCCCCAAAAGTTATATGGGTGGTTATACCAAGCCTAATATATTCTTCAAATGTGGTTATACTTGTCTATTATAAGATGAATTTATTAGTGGTTAACATTGACACACATTCTATGCTCATATTAATGCTATATTATTTTTTTCCATAGCATTACTATATCATGTTCATGTATTATTGACTCATTCTTCCACACTCCCATAACCCATGTTTTAAAAAATATTTATGTCATTATTTATGAATGTTGTTCGATGTATTATTGTGCATGATTTAATTTTTTTCATGTATCTTTTTTATGTTCTCATGCCCAAATGGTTATCTTATTCTCACATATGATATATGAATGTTATCTCTTATGTTTACCCTCACCAAGAATATGATATCTCCCTTTATTTATATTTCCATTACCCAGATAATGGAATTCATTATTATGTATGATATGTCTAAGAGGATATTATGTATATAGAATTTTTTGGAAGATACTAATTATGTTTTTTAAAATAAAAAGATCATGTAAATATTCTCTATAGTCATAAACATATAGTTTCTGAGGTGTTATATATTGTAAGATCTATAGAATATAAAATATAAGTTATTTTAAATATATTCATGTTGTGTTTGGGTTTTCTCAAACGGTATCAACAAAAATGTGTGTGGTCTTCATTTTTGCATCGGATCAAGGATTGTGGGTCTGGGGAACCTCTATTGGTGTCCGAGTAGGGTTTAGTTATTTTAATGTTAAGGTTATGAAAAATAAGATAATATATCCTAAAATACCAATGATAAACCAAAAGTGACGTATGATGAACCTAAAATGTAATATTTTGGATGTAAGGTGCAATAATTTTAGGAATCATAAAATTGATATTTGGTTTCATATTATTGGTTATTCTGATTATTATTTCATGATAATCATATAAAAATTTTAAGCTTTAATCAATGATTGGCACAATGAGGCATCGAGTTAACAATGAGTGTGATCGATAATGCAGTAATTTTTCTAATGAGTAACTAAATAGGATTAGATAAGAGGTGAAAACATTCATTGAAATTTTATATTCTGTTATGCATAATTAATTAAACAATTTTAACCCCCAAAATTCATATATAATGATGTGATATTTATTCAACCCATACATTCATTTTTAAAAAAGAATTATCATTATTCCATTTTTAGTATCTTTTTGTGTTTATAGTTTTATAGAATTAGGTTATAAATATTTTGAAAAAACATGTATTACAAATTTAACACATCTAATCACTACCCAATTTCCCCAAAAAATAAAACAATTAAAATAAATTATTTTCTTTCCATGGAAAATACTCATGACATTAAAATTGACTTATTATTTTCGTTTATACATTTTTAAACACACTGAAATATATTTTCAATATTAGTATGAGATAAAAAAAATTATTAAGTGAAATTAAAGGAAAGGGGATAAACATGTCAGTCTATTTTAAGACTATTAAGTCCTAAATAGAGTTTTCCTTTAATATAAAAAACATTGAACTAAAAAATAATAATTTGCTTACATGTGAAATAAGTATTTTTGTCCAAAATATTTAATAAAATGATATATAATATATTATAAAGTAAAAATAAAAAATTGAGGGTTCTTTAGTAGATATGAAAACCCAATAATTTGTTTTTTCAAAAAAAAACATTCCTTTTTACCATAAAGGGGATAATCCTTCCTTTAAAATGATTATTATATAACTGTTTTAAATCAAAATATTTCCATAAAGTATCTTTATTAATCATAGAGAAATCATGTAGTTTCATTGGGACATCAGCTTCATAAAACCCTTATAAATTGTAATAACCATTACTATCAATTTCCAATATAATTTTCTTAAGAAAATAATCATTATCCAATGTATTACAGATATTTATAGTTAAACCAATAATCCTATGATATATCAATCCCAATTTTCATCATGAAATATTTTAGGCACATGCATGATCATAAACAATTTCCAAGTACAATATTATGAATTACACAATTTAATCAGAATGTTTCATCATAAATTCTTTTGAAAAACTCATAAAAGAAACAATTTCACATATCAAAATACCATTTTACCTTAAAACCCCATTTCATATAATTAAATACCTATAAAATGTGATGGATAGTTTTTATTTCAATAAAACATGAAATCCTATAATGGAATCCAAATATTAAATATTAGATTAAAATGGAGGAAAATTTTACTGATTCCATATACACTAAAATAGTATATTAATTTTTTCATTTGTTAGGAAAGAAAAATATTTCATTATAAAATTTGTAAAAACATTTCTTTTAACCCTATAAAAGAGAGATATATAATATTTTTACAATTATTTGATTCCCATATAAGTACATCCACAAAATAATTTTTAAAATATTTGACATTATAACATCATATTACCGTATTTATAGTTATTTCATTCTCTCTTTTCATTTCCCTCTTTATATGGGTGTGTTTTGGGAATTTTAGTATGGAGTTCATAACATCATGTTACCTTGATCTGGTGCGTTTTCCTCTCTCTATGTATCCACATTGGTTTGGAGTTTTTAGGTGTTTCTTTTTTGATATTTGACAGGGTGTATGGGAATTTCATATTGTTATTCTAGGTTACAGGTTGTGTAATGGTTTCTAGGGGAAATCCATGATTAGTGACCATACCGTGAAAGGTTACAAAAAAAAGATGAGATGTTACACATCAAGAGTAAATTTAAGGTCTGATTTTTATTTAAGGCGACTGATTTTTCAGAATACTTTTATATCGTAGATTTCAAAAAAAATTAATAGTATCACACATCATGTAATTTAATGAGTTGGTATTTTGAGGTTGTCATTCTAGTTTTTTGGTGTCCATTCGGCCACCAATTATCCTTTTCTCTTATCCCAAGCATTATCTCTATTGATTTTTTGAGACAAGGTTTTGTCCCGATCGATCTATTCAGAATTTGGTCCTCATAGCGTTTGTGGCGTGTCTCTCCAATGGAGTCATCTTTTCTATTATTCTTTTATATTGAACAAAGTAGCACCCTTGTGTTGTGCTATCAGATTTGTTGGTCTGAATTAGTTTTTATTCATGTCTTATTCAAGATCAATAGTTCAATATTATTCCGGATGTTTTTCCATTGTTAGTTGTGGTCCAATATTCTACCGTTCTTGAGGTATGTGGGTTTCCTATTCTCCTCCCACCCATTGTTTCTAAATTAAATCTATCTTAAGGTATGTATTGGATTATAGGACCTTCATAGACATCATTTTGGTTTTATTGTAGATGGACCCCATTGTCGGCTTGTGAGTCTCGAGTTCCAAGGTAAGTGGTTATGTATCTAGAATATGTTATATGAACCGTATTTTTTATATTTTATAAATTGATTTGTACATGGAAGTGGCATGATTTTTTTGTGTGTGTTGAAAATATTTTATTAAGAAAAAAAATTTTCCCTATTTTTTGAAAAATGGAAAGAAAATGGGTATTTTAAATTAATTAAATTGATTTGTAAAATGGGGTTGAAATTGTGTTTCAATGAATTGGAATCGATTGTGAAAATGAGCACAGATGTTACCTTTGGTACATAAGTGGAAGGTTTATATTGAGTTTATAATCCATGTTTTTTGTGATTAGAGGGAGGTTTGTTCATAGGGAATTCATCTACTTCCTAGGCTTATTGTTCCAGAAGATTGATATTGATATTTTAATTGGGGGATTTACTCATGTGGTATTCTATTACATCCAATACAAGTGTTCTAGGAATCAGATTGTGAAGATGATTGATTATTTGTATGAGTAGTCAAATAATATGACCTATAGTGATCCTTGGAAATGATACATATGCTTCTATTTTTTGTTTCATGGAATTTTCGTTTTAGATTTGATATGCATGTATATTCCTATGAAATAAGATATGGAAAATATTCATCAAATTTGATATTCCTATTTTTTTGTAGAATTGTGAAAAAGGGAAATGTTTATCATGTTTTCTATAAAATTGATGTACATATTATCATTCCATCTTTTGTTGAAATGAGAATATATTTATTGTTACACAAAGGATTTTTATGGAACAATTGGGTCATAACCTGTTGATCCCATTATCTCACACCTTGCACACCCCATTGGTGGTGTGCAGACCAATGTATTTCTTCCAATGTAGGTAAAGTAAAAGGACCATTATGAGTCAATGAGGATTCATGTCATCTGGGTTGGGTAGCTGTTGGTGAGATGGTGAGAGTTCATCCATTCCATCTCATGGAGTGGATATTTTTTTTTGGTAGCTTACAGTCAGACTTGTCTCTTTAATATTTTGGCTAATTTTACAGTTGTTTTTTCATCCACATTCTTATCAATATGGAAAATATTTATTAGCTTCCTTATTTCCTTTCTACTCTGTGTATATATATATGTGATGTTTTCTTTTAGTTTGGTAAAAATAATTCCCTTTTTATTATTGTTTGATTCTTGGGTGTTTATCACCATCCCATGAGAATCGATAATTCCCCTTATGTATGTGATGTAATGGTTCAGGTTCAATGTTTTTTGGGTAACTTCATTATGGTCATCAAAAAGTTTTATCAAATGAGGTATTTTTCCAAGAGTCCTTGTCTTGGTATGTCTGTTAGTGAAGAGATAGCATTTAAGGGACTTGAGAGGTATGTTGCGATGTGAGCCTGGCCAGATCTTCCTGTGAAAAGAATTATGTTTCCATGGGAATTTGGGATATCTATCTCTAGTGTTGAGATTCATTTTAAATATAAGTTTATTCTTAGGGGTTTTATAGTTCAAACTGAGATTTATTTTATTTTCCAATCATTATTTTGTTTTGATTTGCAGCACTATACCTCTAAGACATCATCCATGAGTTCCTCAGGAGGATAGATATGATTCTCCTCAAGTTAATCCACCTTTAGATCAGAATATAATCAAGGATATAGTATGGGATGTTTGTGTTGTTTATCATAATGTATCATAGATTCATAACACAGTTGTTGAGGTACAACTAGGCATCACATGCGAGAGACATTGGTTGCACGAATTCTTTCATGAGAATACAATGTCCTTTAAAGGAATGAATAAACCCCAAGAGGTATATGACTATCTAAACAAGACCCATCAAACCATTGAAATCTTAGACAGACCTAAAAATATCATTGTAAAATGTGAAGTGTTCAGATTCATGGGTTCTGATAAGTGATTATGGAATTACATTGTCTAGGAAGATAGACATGTGGACTTGGATTGGAAGTGTTTAAATACAATGTTTTTCAAAGAATTTTGTCCAAAGTCAGTGATGATGGAAATATCACTGGAGTTCCTCTCATTGTAATAGGAAGTGCGTCCAGTTTTGTCATACACCAAACTATTTTTTGAGAATGTCTATTTTTCTCAAGATGTGGTGCAGAATGACCTGTTGAAGGCATAAATGTACCTACAAATTTTTTGACTAGATATTAGATCATAGGTATTTATGTCAAATCATTCTACCTATGATAAGATGGTAGAAAGATCTATGATGGGAGAGATTAATATGGTAGTAAAGCTTTACTTTTCCACATCTTCTCTTTCATCCAATGGTAGTTTCAATAGACTGAATGGGACGAAAAATAGATGGTCAGATTAGAAAATAAGTGGTGTTGGTGTGTCCCAGTAATGATCCTCCTATGAACCATCTTCTATAGCTATCAATGAACCTTTTACTTGGTATCATTATGGTGAGGTCCGACACACAATACATTATTTTCATATGCCCATAAAGATGTGCACAAGTTGTGAATGTTTTTTTCACTTATAGAATTTATTTTTGGCTATGACTACACCAAAAAATGATATAGGTATGTCAACAAAGAAAGATACTACTAGCTATTCAGATACTGTAAGGACTAAAGGTATTCATCCACATGCGTCGGGAGTGAATAAATTTCATGCAGTAGATGAGTTTCCAATAGAGGTTGATGTAGGTCCGAAAATAGTGAGAGTAATATCTTTATTGATTCCTTCATAGTGATTTAATTATTTGATTTTGGTGTCTCTCACTCATTTATATATGCACATTTTTATGATTATATTAAATACCCAATGATACTTATTTCTTTTGTAATGGAGTTAGAGACACCTCTTGGTAAGATGAAAGAGAAGGGGATTCGGTATCCTTATTCATTAATTGTAGCTGACACTGAGTTGGTCTAGTATTTTATCACTCTTTATATAGACCTATATTATATCATAATAGGTTTATATTTTCATGTTTATCATTGAGATGAGGTATATTGTTATCATATTCATGTTTCATTTCTTTTTATTAATGGGAGCTCTTTTGTGCTTCAGGGGTAGTGGGACCTGAGGTCTGGTCGTGTGGGTCCTTCCTGCCCAGAGCTCTAGATTTTGTTTTTTACGATTTTAATTATTCCAATTGACTTTTATTCTATTGTTGATATCCTCATTATTGTTATAGAATTTACTGATGTTTTCCCTGAATATGTATCCAGTATTCTTCTAGAGATATAGGTAGAGTTTATCATTAACATGGTTCCCAGAAAATATCCAATATCAATGCCCTCTTATCATATGGAACCAGCAGTGCTGAAAGGGGTTATGAATCTATTGGATGACCAATTTGAAATCTTTTCGTTTTCCCTAGTGTTTCACCTAGGGTAGCTCTTATTTTCTTTTTCAATAAAATAAAATTGTTCACTTGAATTGTGCATGGCATATCGGAAGATGCACTAGGAAATAAAACAATTATATTTTCCCCATGTGGATGATTTGTTTGATTAGTTAAGGGTGTCAAAGTGGTTTTCAATGATTGATCTTTTGTCCAGTTATCATCAGTTCTATGTTTAGGATAATGATATGCTAAAGAAATATTTCATGAGATGGTATAAACATTATGAATATCGTGTGATGCCTTCTGTTCTGACAAACACTCCTACAATTTTTTTTGTCAATTAAGCATCATAATTTCATTCAATATATTGAATATTTTGTGGTAGTGTTTGTGGATGAAATACTGGTTTATTCGAAATTTGAGCCTAATCATGAGCACTATATGATTTTGGTTCTAAAAATTGTATAATCCACGGTTTGTCTATAAATCATTGGAAATGTAGTTTATGAACAAAAGAAGTGATGTTCCATGGGCCTGAGATTTATGTACATGGATTATCATTTTACCCTAAGAATGTGGAGGCTATTATTTCATGGAATGAACCATAAAATGTAGTTGAGAAACTAATACTCCTTCGTCTTGCTAGATACCACCAAAGGATTGTTATGGATTTCTCTAAGATGGTGTCACATTTGATAACTCTTACCTAGAAAATAGTGAAATTCACGTGGTATTTCAGGTTTCAGTCTTCATTTGATAATCTTTATGGAATTATAACATCATCACTTATTCTGAAAATACCTATGCCTAGTAAGGTGTATGTTGTGTTTTTCTTATTCTTTTGGTGCTGGTTTAGGAAGTGTCCTTATTTGAGATGACCATGAGGGATATTATAGCTCTAAATAGGTTTTGAAACATGAGGAGAATTACTCCAATCATGATTTGGAGCTTGTAGTAGTTATGAAAGTGATTAAATTTGTGTGGAAATATATTTTTTGGGAAAGTTTCATTGTGTTTTTGGTCGTAAGAGTATGAGTTATATCCTTTCTCAAAAAACATAAATATCAGACAAAGTCATTGTGTATAACAACTTTAGACTTTTTAGTTTGATATCTCCTATACGTCGGGGAAGGGGAATTTCATTATAGTTGGCCTTAGTGAAAAAGTAACATCACAAGCTATTCTAGAAGAGAAGGAAGAGTAGAACCATATGGGACTTTTTGCTCAATTCCACCAAGATTTTCTGGAGGATGTTTCATTTATATTACTGATTAGTATTCAATTGTCATCATCTATAATAGATTTCATTTTGAAGATTCAAAATCATGATGATGAGTTTAGTAAAATTTGAGAATGCCTTTATGGTGGAGAGAACATTTCTAGTCGTTCACTCTCTTTAGATGGTATACTCTACATTGGGGAGCAGGAGGTTGTCCCAACATCTGTGATAATTTTATTCAAGTTTAATTTTCATTAATCTTAATTGTTCATTCATATAGGCACTATGATGATGAATTATGAAATGAGATAAAACTTTTGGTGGTTTAATATGATTCCGGACATTGTAGATTATGTTCCCATTATTACACCTACTAACAAATAAATTCAAAGAACATGAAACCCTCTGGTTTTCTTCAGCATCTTTCAGTTCCATTTTGGGAATTGGATGTGGAATCCATCAATTTTTTTTGTATTACCATGGTCTCCCCAAGGGTGGAATTCAAACCTGGTATTTTTTGATCAGTTGATGAATTCCTCTCATTTCATTAGGATCTAGGATATCACTAAGGTAGATGATCTGGGTAAGATGTATTTTCATGAGATTGTTAGGTTACAATGGAGTCCTTTTTTCCATTGTTTCATATAGGGATCCTCGGATTGCCTAATGGTTAAATGAGAGTCTCCAATAGATTATGGGAACTTATGACAAGTTGATCACAATATACCATTCAAACACAGATGGTCACACAGTGTGAGTGATTCAGATTCTAGAGGATATTCTCTATGCATGTGTCTTGGATTTCATTGGATCATGGGATAGCCAAATGAAACTAGCTGAGTTTTTTTTATTAAAATAGTTATGATTAATTAATTAGAATTTATCCATATGAGGTATTTTATGGGAAACCATGCATATCACCTCTTTATTAGGATGAATTCACTGAGTGGCTCGGGTAGTTTTCTTATTAGTTAGTATTTCTCATTTAGTTGATGAGTATTTATTATGTTTTTCTTATATAATATCACAAAATGATTCATCCAGATCAGTCTCACATTATGTATTTAGAAGAAATTGATTTAGATCCAGATGTTTATATTTTGGAGAAACCAGTTGTTATCATCGAACATCAAATGAAAGTATTTCATAGGAAGTTGATTATGTTTGGATATGTTTTATGGAAACAAAAATCAAATTTTCATGAGACTTTGGAATGAAAGTCATTAATGAGGGAGCAGTGGTCTCATCATTTTTGATTGATTACATATTTTACATGACTTCCTAGGGATAGAACACCTTTATGTCAGGGGATTTTTAATATCTCATTACCTTAATCATGTATGTTTTCTCTCTCTCTAAGATTCCTCATTACTATGGAGTTTTTCGGTGTTGATTTATTGATTTTATGTAGGATTTAGGGGAATTTCTTACTATTTGACTAGGATACATGATGTGTCATGGTTTCTAGTTGAAATCCATGACAAGGGTTCATGCCATGAAAGGTTACACGACATGACAAGTAGTTAAACGTCATGATTTAATTTAAGGGAATATTTTAATCTGAGGCCAATGATTTTTAAACATATTTGAACATCTTGTATTTCAGGACGTGTAATGGAAGTACAAATTTTTTAATTTCCTGAGAAGTGTTTTTAGGGCGTCATTCATGTTTTTATGTGTCAATTTGTCCACCAATCCTCCTTTGATGTCAACCCAAGGTTCTTCTCTAGTGGTTTCTGGAGACACCATTCTATCCTGATCAATCCCTTTAATATTCAAACATCATTATAGTTTAAGTGCATCTATCTATGTGATTGATCTTTCCACATCCTCATTTTCATTGATTGTGATATTTTCCTTGAGTTACATTATTAGATTCTTTGGTCTGAATTGGTGTTTCTTCATGTCTTCTTCCAAATTAGTTGTGAGATCTCATTCTGGTGGCCCTTCCTTTGAGGGTTTTGGGGAAACTATTCTTTGTTCTTGGGGTATGTGTCTTTCTTATTCTCTGCTAACCTATTGTTTCTAAAATGAATCTATCTTGAAGTATATATTGGATTCTATGTAATTTTTGTAGGTTGTTGGGGTTTTGTTGTTAGTGGATCCTGTTGCGGATGTGTACGACTTGAGGTTTGATGTTGGTGGTTCCTTCTCTAGACTATCTTTAATTAACAATGTTTTTTTCTATTTTATAAAATAAATTATATATTGATGTGGAATGATAGATTTTTGTGTGTTGAAAAGAGTAATTAAAGAAAAATACGCTTTCCCTAGTTTTTGAGGAATAGAAATAAAATGGGTACTTCCAAAGTATTGGAATTGATTTGTGAAATGGTTTTGAAATGGGTTTATAATGAATTGTAATGGAATGGGAAATCGATCACCTGGGTTACCCTGGGAACTAGGTTGAAGATTTATCTTGTGGAAATCATCCATATTTTTTTAATATTGTTGGTTTTCTCATGGAGTTTATCTATTTCATAGGCTAGTTTTCAAGGATATTGATGTTGAAATTTTATGGAGGGGTTACCCATGGGGTATTCCTCTACTTCTTAGGCATGTGATCTAGGAACCGGATTGTGATCTTGATTGATTGTGGTTTGAGTAGTCTACTAGTCTGGCCTATAGTTATCCTTGGTGTTGATTCATGTGCTTCGATTTTTTGTTTTTTTGATTTCTTATTTTATCTTTGAAATTCTTGTTTATGCTTGAGAAATTTGACGTAGAAAATGATCATTGAACTGATATACCAACTTTGGTATTAGAACTGTGAAAAATATAAATGATTAACTTGTTTTATATAAAAATAATTTACTTCTTATAATGCCTTGTTTTATTGACATGAGAACACATGGATTGTTATTCAGATACTTGTTATAGAACACCTAGGTGGGATCCAATTGAGCATGTTATCACACACCCTATACACCCCTTTAGTGGTGTTCATACTTATGTATGTCTTCTAATGCAGGGAAAGGAAAGATGCCACAGTGAGTTTGCGAGTTTCATGTTAGTTGAGTTGGGTAGCTTGTGGTGAGATGGTGGGGGTTCATCCATGCTATAAATGGAATGGATTTTTGGTTTTCTTCCTTTGTTGTTAAACATGTCTCTTTTAGATTTTGTTAAATTTTACAGTTATTTTATTTCCACTAACTTTTTATAGTTATGGTATATAATTATTAGCTTTTCGATGATCATTATTACTTCAAGTATATATATTCCATGTGTATGTTAGTTTGGGTTAAAACGTTCCATTTTCATTTATGTTCAATGCTTAGGTTCTTTTCACTAGCTGGTGGGGATATGGAAGTCCCTTTGGGTATGTAACATAACAGGTCGAGCGTGACGTTTGAGGGTAACTCAGGTTGGGAAATTTTAGTGAACCTTTTCTAATCAAAATAATGTAAAGTTTAGTGATACATGTTTGTTGAATTAATAGAGTCTATGAATAAAAATTTTAAAGGCTTCAGAGGTTCCCCTTCAAAATATAGACTGTTTGAGTTTAATTATAATAATTTTTATCATTTTTTAATATTAATGGATCCCTTAAAGGATTTTTATGGGTTCCCAGGATGGTCACCTTTTTCTTGGGAAGATAAGGGATATGTATCGATTTTAGGACCAAGTATTATTAAAAAAACATCAATGATGATTCTATATATACATCCACATCTGGATACATTGAATATTTAAAAGAAATGATATAGGATCATCAACGTCATCCTTGGATTTTTCTATTGGTGATGAGTTTTTCATGAAAGTTTATCCTTGTATGGTTTAACTTCATATAAGAAAATAGGGAATGTTAGAACCAATATATGATAGATCATTTCTGGTGATAGAGCATCTTAGAAGATTATTTATTGATTTGAATTTCCTATTTAGTTGTTTGGAATTAATTTATTTCCACATTTCTCATCTCTGGTAGTACCATCTCGACCCCTCTCATGTTTTTAGATGGATATTGACTGATTCAAACTTAGATATTTCTATTTTGGAAATTCTAGTGGAGATCATTGACACTCTAGTAATGGCCATGCATGGGAATTAAATTCAATTAATCAGTGTGTCATGGAGAAATATATTGGATTCTCATGAGACTTGGGAGTGCATGTCATTGATCAGGTAGAAGTGGATTCCCATATTTCCTGATACTGTTCTTCACATGATTTCCCATGGGTAGAATGTTTTATAGTGGGCATTTTCTAAAATCCCATTACCTTTTTTGAGGTATTTCTCACCACTGTTTATATTTACCTCATTGTTTGGGTGTATTTTGGGGCCTATAAGTATATATATCCATTGATGGGGAAAGTAATGAAATGTCCAAGGATGTATGTTTTTTGGAATTAATTGAGTCTCGGTATAAATATGTAAAACTATTTAGAGGTTGTCCAACAAAATCTATAATGTTTTCATTCTACCAGATGTTCTCAGGCCGTGAAAGGTTATAAGAGGTGAATAATTTTTTCCATCATATTTTCTGAAATGAATCAATGAGTTAAAGGTTTACATTCCATGAATCAAGTAAAGATTAGAAAATACTCAAAATTAGTATTATTAATCTGAGTTGATGTGTATTTCAATGTCTTCTCCTAATTTAAAAATTCATGTTGTGAAATAGTTTAACTTGAAGAATGTTTCAGTATTAGTTCTGTTTAGGGTGTTGTGTGGGTGAATAATTTTTCAATCAATTTTAGGATTTTCTTTCAAGGCCTAGGAATACTCCCATTAAATTATATGGATGTCCACTATATTCATACAATTTGTTTTTTGATTTAACATCATTGTATTTGTAGTATATCTCTATGGGTAAGAGATCCATATACTTATTCATTTTCATTGATCACCAAAGTACTATTATTCTATTTTTATAGATTCATTGATTTTTGATGATGACATAATTGATCCTTTCAATATCTTCTACTTGATATTCCTCCGAAGGCTAGCCCACATGTGGGATGTCGTGAGACATGAGCATTCTTTGAAGTATTTTTTGACATGTCTTCTTCACCGATCATTTTTCTTTTTTAATAGATTCTCAAATGTAAGGATTTATTACAAGCCCCCAATTCTTTTCTAGGTGTTCTCATGAGTTAGTGGACACCATTATTAGCATTTGCGACATGAGATTGAGGTAGGTTGTTCTATCTCTAACATATTTTGGATGAAGTGTATTACTCTATTTTTGTAAAAAAAATTATAAATTAATTATCATGATTAAATTATGTGTGTGGAAATGTTTTTTTAGAAAATATGGTTTATCTAATATTTTGGTAAATAAAAAGAAATTTTCAATGAATTTTGAAATGGATTTATGAGACGGTTTTGAAATCATAGTTTTTATTTCATGGTTTTGAAAATATATCTCATGGTAATCCTTATGTACATAGTTGGAAGGTAGAGTAATAGTCATTTTCTATTGATAATGTCGAGGGGTTCACTAATTTGGTGTTCCTCTACTCCACTGGCCTATTGTTATCCAAACTTGATTGACACTGGTGTGAGGTTCAATTTATGGGATTTTCCTCCACGCACTAGATTTGATGAATATGTGTATACACTTGATATATGTGATTGCCTATTCTCGATAAGAGTTTCCCAGATATCATAAATTCTTTATTAGTATGAAGTTACCATTTTTTTAATGATTTGGATTTTAAATGAAATATGATACATGATTTGATTTAAAAAAATTGATATATATGAAATTATTTGAATCTATTTTACATAGATTATTTGTATCATTAGAATAAGTGAATGTTTCATACAATGATTTTGGTATAAAAATAGTTAACATAATTTAGTTTCTTCATTTATTATATGTTTATGATTTTTTAGGTTTTTTATAGATACTGTATATAGAACACCTAGGTGAGATCCTACTAAACCTATTTATATTACACCTTGTGAAATCCTTTATCATTGTGTATACCTTTTTAGGAAATTATATTCATGAAAGGTAAAGGTATTATAGTGAGGTGACAAGTTTTCTTTTATCACTATAAAGGTATCTTGAGATGAGATGATAAGTGTTTTCAAAATCTATCACATGGAGTATCTATTTTAGTTTTACATTTACTTTTATATTGGACTTTTACTTTGAGATTGTTTAGATTCATTTAATTTGTATCATTATGAAGAGGTCATCCTTCAGAATCTAAACTATTTCTTTTCTGCTAGACGATTTAACGTTAGGATGTATTTACTAGTCATAAAACATTTTTCAAGAATATTTCATCAATTGGTTAAATGTGTGAATGTTTTATACTCCATGAATATGTTTCACATCATGAAATGGTCAAAATCAGGATTGGTAATATAAGGTGATGTATTATTTGACACCTTTTGTTAACTGATAAATTCACATCAAGAAATAGTTTCTTTTCATTAAGGTTTTAGAATTAGTTCTTTTTATACCATTATGGTTCTGATTAAATTTTCATTTGACTAAAGGATTTCTCATAGATACCTTTGATCTCTACCAGTAAATTTTGGGGATCTCTGCTCTTTTAAAACTTTTAAGTAATGAATTGATCATTGTGGTTGTTGTAATGCATCTCTCTAGGTAAGAGATCATTATTATTATTCAATTTTGTTAATGAAGATATTGTTTTTATGCTATGTTCATGGGTCGGTTAACCTCTGATGATAATCATCTTAATCCTTTATAGATCTATTATATGTTCTTCATATATAGGCTAACCCTTATGCTGGTTATAGTTCAGCATGAGTGTTCATTGAGGCATGTTGTGATATGTATTCTTAAAAGAAATTTTTTCTTCATGAATTTATTCGGATAAGTAAGGATTTATTATAGGTTATTTTTGTCTTTTCATTCTTCCATGTTTGTGGATCTAATTATGGGTGTGTGCAACCAATGTTTTAGTGTGGTGGTTCCTTCTCTAGAAATTTTTTGATGAAAAATATTTTCTTATTTTATAAATAATTTAATAAATGAATTTTAATGAATTAATTGTGCATGTAAACAGAGTTTTTTTAGAAATTAGGTGGCTTCCAATGTTTTTTAAAAGAAAACAATATTGTCAAAGCCTTTTGAAATGGATTTATGAAATTATTTTCAAATAATGGATTTGATGAAATGGTTTGGAAAATGTAACCAATGAAAATACTTAGGTACTTAAGGTAAATGTGTAGTAATAGTCCTCATCGGTTGTTACTACTATCGGGTTTACTCATTTGGTGTTCTTCTTCTCCATAGGCTCATTTGTTTAGGGACATGTTAGACATAATTTGTAGGTTCACCTACATGGGTGTTCTTGTGATCTCTACATTCAATGCATATTTATAGAGAATTTATGTGTTTTATTTTATATACGTGGTATAAGTATCCTTACGATCGTGAAATGTTGTGATCCTTGGTGTGATGGTACCTGTTATTTAGTTTTCAAGGATTTGGATTTGATATGTTATGTGATGAATGATTTTGTTTGACTAACTTGATGTATACAAAATGCATTGAAATAGTTTTTCATGGAATATCTTGAACTATGGGAAAAGGAAATACTTTCTTACACTTCTTTTGATATAAAAATGGTTTAACTGATTATCAAGCCTAATTTTCCTTAATGTTGAGAATTGACCATATTTTTGTACAAATATATGATATGGAACAACTGGTTGGGATACTACTAAGATTGTTTAGATCACACCCAACAAAACCTTTTGGAAGTGTGTAGACCTTTTTATTTAATTCAATATTGGGAAATGCATTCCATTGTATTGTGGCAGTGAGGTTTTTGTTAGCTATGTCTAGGTATATAGTGGTGAGATAGTGGGAGTTTTCCCACACAAACACATGGAGTAGATATTTCAATTTTTTATGTCCTTCATTGTAGGACATGTTTCTTTGATATTGTTTAGCTATTTTTGTTTTGTATCTCATCTGTGGTTTCCCTATTGATATAACATATATTTATTATGTTTTATTCCAATATTTTTTACCTTAAAATATATATATATATATACATGTAATTATGTCTAATTTAGGTTGGGAAATATCATTTCTTCTATTTATTGTTGATGCCGATGAGCTTTTCGCCTGCCCATGGGGATTGAGAAGGAAATTTGGGTAACAATTTGTATTAGGTATTATTTTGAGAGGCTATTCTGGTCAGGTTCATCATAGTTTGGTATCAAAGGGATTAGTTGATATATTTTTTGAGAAGTTAGTAGATTGGAGATAGGATTTGAGGGACATGAGAGGTTGGTTGTGGTGTATTCCTAGATAGCTATTATCATGAAGAGACTCATGTTAGCATAATATATTGTTATTTTTGTATCCAATTTTGGGATCTTGATCTTAATATTACTTTCACCTTATTTTCTATAGTTTGATATTCGATTAATATTTTATTTGATCATTTATTTGGTTTTAATTTGTAGTGTTATACCTCTCATACTTCTTCCTTGAGTTCCTCCAGATGGTACAATGAATTCTCTTTAGGGTAATCTATTCCTTAATCAGAATTTCATCGATGCTATTGTGGATAGAGTTTTCATTGTTGTTCAAAATGTATCACAATTCAAGAACACAATTTTGAAGGTAAAAACATTTGGTGTAGGAGAAATGGATCAATCATGGGAGTTGATATGTAAGAATTATTCATTCCTTAACAATATGAATTAACCTAATCTAGTAGATGAATATTTAGACAAAATAGACCAGGTCTTCGAATTCCTGGATACCCTTAAAAAATATCATGGTTAAGTGTGTAGTGTTCAGACCAGAGGGTCCCAAATTATTATTGTGGGATTTCATATTTAATAAAAATTGACATGTTAGCTTTGTTCAGAATGGTTCTAAGACTCTCTTCATCAAGAATTTTTTTCTAGAGTCAATAATGATAGAAAAGTATCTATAGATCCTCTCCTTATAGTGAAGAGAGTGTCTGGTATTGAAACAGACCAATTAGTTTACAATGATTTTTCCCCATACATAGTACAAAACGAGAAGTTGAAGGCTCAAAAGTACATATTGGGTTTAATACAAGATATTACATCTCATTTATTTATGATGAATATTTTTACTTATGTAGATATGGAAGACTGTTATATTATGGAAGAGATAGATATTCCATGTGTAGTTGGTTATCCAACTGAATCTCTTCCACCTAGTGCCAGCTTCAGTGGAGCACATGGAAAAAAGTTGATGTTACATAATCACCATAGGAGTGTTGTGGTTATTTCTCAGTAGTAGGCCGCCTCTTCACCTCCAGTTATAGATAGTAGTGTGACTCTAACATGAAATTAGTATGGTAAGGTTAGGGACAGTCATCATTATTTCTCCGAACCTAAAAGTATGTGTAATAGTTATGGATGTTATGGTCATATGTAGAGTTTCTGTCAGGCTATGTCTATACCTCATTATAGTCTAGGATCATCTGATCCATAGGCTACTACTGAAAATTAATATACTTTAATGACAATAGGGTTATAGATACATTCCTCAGTATTGAAGAACATTAATGAAATGGATGATTTTTATATAGAGTTATATGTGGGTCCAGTGATAGTGAGACATACAATCATTATTGCATCTTCAGTAGAGAATGATTTATTTGATACTAGTGTTTCATAATGATTTATATAAGTCTATTTTTTGGATTTAAAAAATATTACAATGGATCTTATGTCCTTTGTTATGAAGTTAGTTATATCTCTCAAAAATGTTAAAAAATAGGGGGTTTGGTATACTTCAGTTCATTTTTTATTAATGAGTTGGTCGTAGTCTGGGATTTCATTGTTCTAAATCTAGATCAATTTGACAACAGCATATAGATGGATTTGATTCTCGCTCATCTTTCCAAGGTTTATTTTTATTCTTAAAATATTTTTTTCTTTAATAGTGATAAGATATCTTAGGTATTTAATGGGGAGTGGGATACAATGTTAAGTCATTAAGGACCATCCATCTCATTGATCAAGAGATTTTTCCTATGGTAGTAGTTGATCATGATTAAATTTCTTCCATTATTTATCTTCCCTATATTGTTCTAGAGATTCCAGATGATTTCCTATATGATTTCCCTTATCTTCTTCCAGAGATAGAGGTAGTTTTTTTATTGATCTATTTCCAAGTACAAATCCAATTTTGATACCCCATTACTGTATGGAACAAGTGTAGGTGAAAGGGGTCATGATTTATTGGGGTGATCTGATGGTGAAAGGATTTTTCACCCTAGTGTATGACCTTGCACATCCATTATGCTCTTTTCAAAGGAGGGTGATGGTTTACTCAAATTTTATGTGGATTATTGGAATTTGAACCAGAAAATAATAAATAATAACTATCCTTTTCACTGTTTTGATTATTTGTTTGAAAAATTAATGGGATAAAGTGATTTTTTGAAGATAAATATTCAGCTGAGTTATTATCATAATAGATTGCAGGTTCCTGATATTCCATTTTTATCATTCAAGAGTAGGTATGGCCATTATGAATATCTTGTAATTCAGTTTTTCCTGAATAAATATCAAAATAAATTTATGGCCTTGATGAATTAGATATAAAATTAGTATCTCAATACTTTTGTTTCACTGTTAGTATATGATATCTAGGTTTATTGGAGATTCAATCATGATCATGGGCACCATATTTTGTTGCTAGGGATCATGAGGGGTCACCGTTTTTATGGAAATATTTCTAAATGTAATTCCTAGATCCAAGATGTGGAGTTTATGGAAAATGTGATTTTTGAGTAATCCTTATAAGTTTGTCTTGAGAAGGTTAAGGTTTTAATTCCATGGGAGGATCCACATAACATCATTGAGAATCAAATCATCATTACTAATACTATGTACTATTGATGGTTCATCAAGGATCTCTCAAATTTGGTATCATCATTGACACAAATTCATATGAGATGAAAAGTTTTGGCCTTCTTTCAATTATCTAAAAGGACTTCTGACATTAGCTTCAATTCTGATCTTACCTGATCTTGGCAAGGTGTATGTGGGTTTTACTGATTCTTATGGTGCTAGTATTGTTATGTTTTCTTATACATGATGATAATGTAGTGTCTATAGTTTTTCTACATCTTTTAATACAAGAGATGAATTAACCCAATCATTATTTAAATCTTTTCTCAATTATGAATTTTCTAAAATTTTTGTGGAACAATTTTTTTGGGGAGAGATTCATAGTTTTTTATGACCATAAGAGACTAAGGTATAATTTTTTCTCAAGGATAAATGAATCTAAAAAAGAGTAAGTTGATGGAATACCATCAGATGTTTGACAAAAAAAATATCATATACCTTGGGGAAGGGGAATGACATTAAAAATTATATTAGTAGGAAACTTTCTTCATAAGATTTTTTTCCAATTTAATAAGGTGCATAACCATATTGGAATCTTCACACAGTTTAACAACAATTATCATAATGATGTTTAATGTATGGTTATTACTAGTTTTCTGTATTCATCATATATCCATGAGTTTATACTAAAGGATCATTAGTGGTATGATGACTCTAAGGCATTTTGATGTACCCTATATGTTTGGGAGGCCATTTATTATTGTTCACTCTCTTTATATGGTATACTTCATTGTGGTGATTGGTTTCTATCCTAGAATATGAGAGGATATAAATTCATTTGTCCATCATAATTATCATGGGCCATTAATTTGGAGAGCATTAAGATGTATTATGATGTCATATGACTATTTTTGTGGCTAGTTATGAAGTGTGACATTGTTAATTATATTTCCTACTTTACACTAGCCAAATGATAATGTGTTTTTTAAACCATAAAGATTTATCATTCATCTTTTTCTTCAAATTTGGAAATATGATGAGTTTTATATGGAAATTTTTATTGGATCAAAATGAACTCCTTGAGGGTGTAATTCTATTTGGGTAGTGAATGATTTTATCACAATGTCATCTCATTTCATTCTAAAAATTGACACAAATAAAGTTCAAAGCCTAGGAAAGTTGTATATAATTGAGGTTGCAAGGTTACCATGAGTATCATTATATATTATTTCAGATAGGGATCCTAGGTTTACCTCGTGATTATAGAAGTGTATTAAAGAGGTGATAAGAACTCAGTTCAGGTTGTGTATAGCCTACCATCCATAGACGGACGATCAGACATAGCATCTTATTCAGATCTTAGAGATTGTGCTCCTTGACTATGTATTGGATTTTAGTGTACTATGGGATATCAATATAGTATTGGTTGAGTTTTATTATAACAAAATTTAATAGTAATTGATTATAATGAATCACTTCAATGATTTTTATTAATTCCTGGGAATGATACCTCTTTGTTTGGAAGAGGTGGCAGATTCCTCTCTATTTGACTGAGTCCCATCGAAGATATGTCAGTGATGATTCAAGATATAAATTGGAATCTAATAATAATGAATATTCATCCATTCCTGTATGGAGGTATTTGGTAACATCATTTTTAGTTTTATATTGGAGACAATGAAATTTTCTCTTCATTTGGATTACTTTTTGCTAGGAAAATAGCGAAATATTTCTCTAAGATATGTTGAACCATTTAAGGCCACTAAGAATCTGGGGTATATTTATTATTATTTTGAATTACCAGTTTAGTTTATTGCTATTAATTATTTTTTATACATATCTCAACTAAGGAAGTACCATCTTGATCCCTCTTACATTTTGTGTTTGGAAGATATCCATTTGGAGCCAGACATTTTTGTTGTGAAGTATCCATTGGAGATCATTAACTATCAGGTAAATGTATTACATGGTAATTAAATTATATTAGTCATAGTGTAATGAAAAACTGGATTATATTCCCACAATAATTGTGATTATGATTAATTTTTGAGGGATCATTGGCCTCAATTATTTCGTAACACCATTCCTTCACATGATATCCCAAGTACGAAAAGTTATATGGTGGGTTGTTTGTAATATCTAGTTACCTTATTTCAGGTATTTATCATATCTCTATTTCATTTTACTATTTGTTTTTCTGTGTTTTGGGGATTATGAGGATGAAGATCTATTTCTTAAAAAATCAAAAAAAATTCAGTGATCTATATTTTCTAGAATGAATAGATTCAAGGTATAAACATGTCAATGGATTAAGAGGATTTACTTTAATAAAATAGAATATTTATTTCCATATGATGTTTTAATATTATGAAACAATTACACAACATGAAACCTTTGATGGCATATTTCCGGAATTGGTTAAGGGATGAATGGTTTACACTTCGTGATCGGGTTTATATTTGAAATAGTCGAAGTCAAGATTTTTAAATTTAATAAACATGGTTTTTGTCTTCTTTTGTTAGTTTTTAAATTCAATTCATGAAATGGATCCACATCATGAATATTTCAAGATTAGTTCTTTTTTGGGTGTTTTGGGGGTGATTAATTTTTTCTTCAACCATAATATTTTTTCTCAATACCTATGAGCTCTCCCATGCAATATTAAGGATCTATGTTCCTTATAAACTATTTGGTTGATAATTAATAGTTGTGGATGTTTTGTTTTCTCTCTCCAAGTCAGATATCATTCTGTTTTTTCATTCTGATTGGTCATGCTAGCACCATTGTGATACATTTATGGATCAATTGACCTATGATAATGATCATATTGATCCATTATAGATCTGTTGAGATATGTTCTTCCAAGGGGTGGACATTATTTGGTTTTGGAGTGGCATGTCAGTTCTTTGAGACATGTTTTGAATTGTCATCACCATTGACCTTTTTTTAATTTATTTTGTGATTTAAGGATTTATTCTTGTTCCTTTATGGTTATCTTTGCATTATTATATGTTGGTTGATCCAAATGTTTGCATGTGTGACCTAATTTTGAGGTAGGTGGTTATGTATTTATCCTATGTTGGATGAACTATGTTGTATTGGTTTTATTTTTTTTAAATGAATTATAATGATTTAATTATTTTTTTGAAAATATGGTTTTGAGAAAAATTGAGTTTTTATTGTTTTGGGGATGGAAAATTTGTTTTCAAATCATTTGGAAATTGATTTATAAAATAGTTTTCAAAACATGGTTCAAATGAAATGGTTTGGAAAATATATCACATGGGATTCCTTGGGTACATAGATGTAAGGTGGAGTAATAGGCCTCATCCATTGATACTATTGAGGGGTTTAATCGAAGGGGTGTTACTTTTCTATGTAGGATCATTGTTCCAGGGGATTGTAAGACACTATTAGTTTGTTCAAATTTTTAGTGTTCCTCTGCTCTCTGTATTTGATGAACATTCCTAGAAATATTATGCACAAAATTGTCGCTTTTTTGTATGAGTGTCTTAGCTACCCTGGCCTATTGTGATTCTTAGCATGGTTTTTCCATTTCATTTGTTTGTACTAATTCATTTATGATATGATATGTGATACATTCTTTGATTATACTGCTTTTATGTATATGGAATGATTTCAAACTATTTTACCTCAACAATTAGGAACAATGAATAAGGTGAAAATGGGTTACAAGTATTTTTTTATAAAAACTATTTATTTAAAAAAATTCATTTTTTTCCTTAAATATTAGAATTTTTTGGATTATTCTACAGATACTCGTTATGGAAAACCTAGGTGGGATCCTACATAGCATGTTTGGCCACACCCTTAACACCATTTTAATGGATTGTATTCCCTATCATGTCCTTAAAAAAAGGGAAATGAATTTAAATATATTGAATAGATGATATTTCTATTAGTTGTGTCTCAGTATCTAGTTGTGTGATATATGGGGTTTTCCCACACTATCATATAGAATAGCTATTTTAGTTTTACTTGTTCTTTACTATGGGACTTGTATCCTGGAGGTTGTTTAGCTTATTTTGAGTTTTTTTAATTCAACTATTTAACTTTTGATATGACTTAAATTTATTTTTTTCTCTTCTATTGTTTCATCACATAGTGTATATATATACATTTTTTGTTGTTTTCTTCAGGTTGGGTGAAACCATCCCCCCCCATTCTTCTTAATGCGCTTGTTCATGTTTCTAGCCAATGGGGGACAAGAATTCCCTTAGGTTATACATTTGTTTTTCTTGGGTATCAGTTTTATAGGATATTTGAGTCATTTTCATCACATATATGGCGGTGGAATATTTTGAAAATAATTTTTAAACACATTTATAATGAGGTTTTTATGGTAGAGTATCACTTACATTGAGTCTGAATCATTACTTATGTTATTTATCTTCATGAATAATAATTTATTGTTAAATATTTACCTATTTAAAAACCTTTTTAAACTTATTGTTCCTTTTTTTTAGAATTATATATTTAATTACTTAATTAATTAATTTCACATCAGATGTTTTGATGTTATTTGTCTCATATGTCAGAAACGACATAGACTATGTTAAAAGAAGTTATTATTAACCCATCTATAGGATAATAATAATAAAATAATGATCTTATTTATACATCAAATAAAATTTTAAAACCATCCAAAAAGGTGATTATGAAAAAGTAACTATGTTATAATTATAAAGATGTTAGGCCTTATGTACACATGAGTAACACTTTCACATTTCAATAAGCATTATGGAAAGAATAAAAGTGTTATATTATGTTAAAAAAGAAAATTATATCATAAGTATCATTTTTTATCTTTAAATAAACTTATATATATCGTCTATATGATGTAGTGAGGAAAAATGAATCACATAACTTCGTGGAACTAGTAGTCCACAAGTACACACGAGCTACGTTAGAATTTTTTAATGAATGGAATGGTATGAAAGTATATGATATATTATATTTAAATAATGTTATGTATTTAATTAATATAATATATATAACTTAAATTAATCATTATATCCAACTTTGTGATGTTGTTATGGAAAATTAATTACATCGGTTCATGAGCCAGTAGTATGCTATACTTAGAAATGATGGTTTTGCTTCCCCATTGATAGAAGAATGAGATGAAAATATGTTATTAAATTAACATAATAAAATCTAAATATATGGTATAAAATGAATTTAATATATCATCATGGTTGAATAATACTTTTTAGAAGTGAAAGAAGAAAAATATCAAAGCAGCATAGTTAAGAACGATACATCTTCTATGGACAACCTCTTTTGGTTTACATGAAAAGAATTCATATGAGGGTTTCATAAATAAAAATTCCTCTTGGATATAGTAAGGGATTTAATTAAGTCATTTTCTTAAGTATATTATAATCCATAATGTTTTTTAAATGTGATGAAAAGATAATATGAGATTCCTTTCTATAAGGGAGGGGAGGGGTACTCTAGAGATTTCTTAAAGTAACAAATTAATATAAATTAATAATAATAGAATATATTATTATTATTACTCAAAATATTCTCATTAAAAAAATATGGGTAAGTTTAGATTATATTTTCATCCTTATATTTTATTTTAAGCCTCATTAACTCTTTTGACAATTATGGTAAAATCAATGCTTTATAATATTTAGGGGTCAAATAGTTATTATGAAAGGAAAATTATTCCATAAATGGACCATGTTGGATTTTAAATACCATATAAAAATCCATTGTCTGATGATATGATTTTTTTAAATTTTAAATCAATTAATAAAATATCATTTATTATAAAATATCATCAATGTTATTTCTAGAACTATCAATTTAATTTAAATTTGTAAATATCATGAAACCAAATAATATAATCCTTTACAACAACCCAAATTGATATATTTAACTATTTAATTAGTGGAAAAAATAATTCATCGAAAATATATTTCTTTTAATATTTTTAAAATGAATTATTTAATTTTTATTTTAATTAAATTAATATAGCACTGGCGTTGCGTAATCATTTACTGTAATTATTTCATCAAAAAAAATATAAATAGATTTAAATTATAAAATAATAATTTATATTTAAAATTTATATTTATAAAAAAAACATAACAACATTTCCTCCCCATTTAAAAAATTTAAATATAATAAAATAAATTAAATGACATTTTTGACATTTCATTAAATAAAATATTATAAAGCTAAAAATCAAGTTAAAATGAAAAAAATTTCATATATTAAAACATTGGATGATTAGGCGATAAATATATTCATAAAAAATAAATAAATATAAGTTTTATGGTTAATTTTTTGTCTTTATTACATTCTTTTAATCTTAATGAAACCATTTTACATTTACCATGCTAACAGAATTTATTATGATTACTATTCATAGTGACTAAAACTAAAAGTGGAATATTTAGAGAATTTTTAAATCCTAGTTACAAATATGTAATTCATTTTTTTCTTTTAATTCACATATGTTTCATAAAATAATTTGAAATTAATCCCAAAAAGTGATTAAAAACATTTTTTTTGAAAATTGTATTTTTAGTGTAAAAATGGTGTTATAAGAAATTAAAGTATAAAATTCATTCCAAATACAACAACTAAAAATAAATTAATCATATTGTTATTTTAAAATTTTAAAACTAATTGAAAATATAATTTTTCACTACAAATACATTAATGTAAAATACACATTTCAATAAAAATCAATATTTTTCACTATTCATTGAAAAATCAAACTTTTTAGAAAATATATAAATATCACCGTAAGCTAGTTTTTATATGCCAACATCAAATTTTTTATTTTTTTTAAAAAAAAATGAAAACATTCATTATCTAATTCCTATTTTTTCTAACAAAAATAAATAAAAACCATTTTTGATGATAATATAATTTAAAGAATAAAATGAAAAAAAGTGATAATCTAAAAAGAATTTATAAATAAATTTATGTAAATTATTCTGTTTATTATAATTTATATTCCATTTAATCCTTTCCATACCCTCTAATTTAATGTTTATGTTATAATGACCTATTTTATAAGATTATATTTTGTGGTAAGTTTAACCTTACTATTGTGTATCTTATACAATTTGTAACAAATTATTTATTTTGAAATATATGGACATTACATTCACCCCATATTAGAAAATTACAACCGCATAGTTTTAAAATTCTTTTATAATAAATGTTTTGAAAATTTTAAATACGTATTTTGAATTCCCACATCGTAAGAAGTGTTAGTAAAAAACCCTATTAAAAATAGTGAAAATGTTATAAGAAGGTCATCTTGAATAACACATATTAGGTCTCTGAAAAGGAAAATGTTAGTGGGAATATAAAATATTTACATGATGCATAATCTTATTATCCAAATAATTATTTAGATTTATAGATATCGTTAATTTTAAGAAAAATAATGGTTTTGAGAAAGTCAACAACCAAAAAATTATAAACTGAAGGGATGTGAAAAAGGAAACTGATTCTTTAGAACTAAATGTTATAGGATAATTTTTCTCAATAACTTTTTTATGTAATTCAATAATTCCATTACAACATATACTAATTAAATAATTAAATATACTTACATTATAAGCATAATTTCACCCTTTAATAAATTTCGACCATAATCTCATCTTTTTCTCCAAACGATGAGTACTGAAGAAAAAATTTTCATTCTTGATGAATGAAAATCAACTTATAAATGATCCTATAATTAAAAAAAATTAAAAATTATGTTTCTTATTTGTTTAGACACAAATTAATAAAAAACATTTAACACAAGATAATTCCAATAATGAATAAACAATCATATAATGAAATACAACATTAATCACAAAAAAATTCAACAGTAATACCAAAAGATCAACTTACATAACTTGATAAATAATTATTCTTATATTGTTTAAAAATATTACTAACAAAAATAAAAACCCCAAAATTAGAAGTATTTTATCACATATTATTGTTAGATTAATTTAGAGTGTTTCTCCAAATGCCATCAATCACTTTCAATTTCTTAAAATAAAAATGTATATTTCCTAATCATAAAATCTTCATTATATGCAACTAATTTCAATAAATTACAATAATTGCCCAAAAGCTAGGGTAAAATCATATATTATTCCCAAATGATAATTCATTATTTATTCCTCTAATAAAATACCATAATATTCTATTTACCATATCATTTTTTCTTCCCATGGTAATCTATACGATAATGAATATGTTCCCAAAATCAAACTAACATTATTTTTCAACTCATTTAAATAAAAATATGATGTCATAATAACAGGGACATCACATAGGCCAATGTTTTTCACTTCACTCTTTTCTCCCTTTGGTTGTGAGTTCCGACACCCTAGCCTTTCCTAATGTAATGGGTTATGACTGGGCTTACATGTTTTCCTTTTACTGAAACTATAATAATATAATTTCTATACTGTTTAGAAAATAAATACGATTGGAATACATCAGCATTACCTTAATGACATCAAAATTAAATAAATTTTTAAACTGAAATAATATCTCATAAACTTCATCATGAATCCTTAAAAATTTAATTGTATTATTTTGAAATAATTATTCACCTTAAAACTAAGGGCTACATATTACTCAACCCAATACAACATCTCCCAAAAATATCTTTGTCACCTTAAAATCATATCACACGAAACATCAAAAGTGGTTGTTATACCATTGAACATAATTACATTTTAAAATTTTAAACCCATTATGGAATACATATCTCTTAAGTTAACATCAAATTAAAACATCATAATATACAAGAATATATAAACCTTTCCTCTATTTCCAGATGTAAAGACTTATTACATATTCAAACAATAATTTCATTTTTAAATAAGAATCCACTTTCTTTCATTTCTAGGACCATTTTGCATTATAGTTTTAGAGAAACAAGTCATAAATCTTACATAAAAAAACATATATTACGAAGTGGACACTTATTCTGAAAATTATTTTTCCCAAAAATTAATTCATTTCAAATAAAAATTGTTTTCTTTCAATGAAAATTTATCAAGACTTTCATCTTGACTTACTATTTTTTTCATAACCATCTTTAATCCATATGGAAAAAAATTAAAAACGTGGTATGATCATAGAAATCATTATAAGGGACATAAAAAAGAAAAGGGGGAAACCAGTTAGTCTATTTTAAAACTAAGAAATCATAAAAAGTGATATGCTATAAGTAATAAACATTGATCTAAATAATAATAATTTACTAACAGGTGAAATTAGTATTTATGAAAAATGAATTTCATAAATCACATTATAAAAAATTATAAAGTCAAATCCCAAAAGATGATTCCTTCTTAGAAAAAATAACAACCAATGAAAATTTATTTCATAAAATCATACCTTTTTTAACCTCAATGGGTATAATCCTTCCTTAATATAGATCATTATCTTACCTTCTGAAATAAAACCATTTCCATAAAAACTAATTACTGAGATTTGAAAAAGTCACGTAATTTCCTTGTGACATTATCTTTATAGAACCCTTGTAAAAACCATATATATTTTAATAACCATTACAGTTTAATTCTAATAAATTTCTCTAAAGAACATAATTATTATACAAGGCATCATAGAACTACCTTGGTGTATGCATCAACCTAAGCTATATTATGATCAAATATAATCATGAGATACATATTTAGATCATGTAATTTCCATGGACTATATCATGAATAAAATTGTAAAAATTTCGCTTATTCAGAATGAATTTCTAGAAAAAACTAGATGAATAAAAATTTCGGATATCCAAATCCCCTTTAGATTAAAAACCCATTATAATAAAATAAATGAACTAGAAATGGAGGTGCTTTACTTGAAAAAAACATAAATATTATAAATTAATTTCCTAAAAATACATCATATTATAACACAGGGAACTATTTTTAACACCGTATGCATTAAAATAAGACAACTTTTTATCATTTTCCATGAAAGTAAAAACATTCCATATAAAATATAAACAATAATTCCATTTGAAAATATTTTAAATTGGGACATAAAATCCATGTTATAATTATTTTATGTCTATATAAATAAATTAAAATAATTTTTTAAAAAATATGGATATGGAAGTGATATATTTATAAAATAAATCATTAAAACATTTAAAATGTTGTTTTTATTTTAAAGTGTATATTACCATGAGTTTGAGTGATCACTTAATTTAATTATTTTTAGGATTACTAAAATTATATTAATTATTTACTTTATTATGAACCATTTTCATGTTTATTATTCATTTTTATTTTATTTTTTACCATGTTATATACAGTTAGTGAATTTATTATGTTCATGTCTAATGTTTTGAATATGTTCAATTCATATAAAAAATGATTTTGGTGGGTTGACCATGGTCAATGAGTTCATTATTACACAATATGAATAATAATAATAATGATGAAATTACTATCATATTTAAAAATCAATTTCAATTTTAAAGATAAACCCTTAACGACAGTTATAAAAAATGAACTACGTTACAATCAGGGAGACGGTAGGCAATATGTACACATGCATAACTCATTCATTTTTCTACAATCATGAGGGAAATAAGGTGGGTATTATGTTATCTTTTAATAATGAAAATTATATAATAAATATAATGTTATATATAATCCATAAGATATAGTGATGAAAAATTAATCATGTCGCATCATGGAGGTGGTTTTCGACACATACGCATAAACGATGTTATTAATTATCAAAAAATAGAAAGGTTAGAAATTTGATGTTATATTAAATTTCCATCATGATAAATATGTAATTAATATCATATATATACATCATATTCATAATTATATCTATCTGTGAGGTATGACTGGGGAAAACTTGCATTAGTTCGCAAGGTAGTAGTCTGCCTTACACACGAATGATTATTCAGTTCCTATTTTATGGAAGATAGATATGGGTATTGGAAAAGATATTAAAAAATAGAAATCATAATATATTTTAAATATTAATTTTTTATATAAAAAAGAATGATAAATATTTTTTAGGAGGTGTAAGTGGAAATAAATCATAAACCCTTGGTCAAGAACAATACTTCTTCTTCGAACAAACTCTTCTGGATTACACCAAAATCCCTCCTATGGGAATTTTATTGCCAAAAATTCTTTTAGGATGTGATAAGGGGTGTAATTAATAGATTTTTATGCTATCTTATGAACCTAAATGTATATTTAAAGTGAATAAAAGAGGAGAGGATGTGTCTTTTTATAATAGAGGAGAGGGACACCCATGGATATTTTCAAAATAATAAATTAGTATAAACTAATTATAAAATGTAAATTCTCAAAAAAATTATATGATTAAATTATAAGATGAAAATGAATCTAAAAAATCTTACAAGATAAATTTTAGAAAATTTTATATTAAAATTTTAACCATGATTATTATTTTTAACCACCAATTCACATGTTTGATAATTACAGTGATTTAAATGTTTTTTTATAATTTAGATGTAAAAATAGTTTCTATTAAAGGAAAATTGGATCATAAAGGGACTAAAATTGAAATTTAAAAAAAATATCCCAATCGCATAGACAAATATAAAATTTTTATGAATTTTAAATCATTAAATAAAACATCATTTAATAGAAATACCATTACTGTCATTTTTACAAATATAAATTTATGTTCACTTTGAAAATATCATGAAGGAAAAACAATTTTCATATAATACTTTCTCAATTAAATACCATGTTATTTATAAATATATAATTCATGGAACACAATAATTCATTTAAAATGATATACATTTAATATTTTTAAAATTAATTATTTAATTTTAATTATATTTAAATAAATACCACATCCGCATTTCGTAAAAATTTAAGATAATTATTACATCAATAAAAATAATAAATAAATTACCATGATAAAGAAAAATAATTTATAATTTTTAAAAAATATTTATAACCGAACATGACTTCATTTTATAGCTATGAAAATCACTAAAAGATAATAAAATAAAGATAATTTCTTTTTTGAATTTTAATTACATATAATATTATAAATGTAAAAATAAAATCGAAATGGAAACATCATGTCAAATATTTGAAATTTTGAGGATTACAGATGAAATATATTCCTCAACCAAAATTAATAATATTTTTATGGTTATATTTTTATCCTTATCACATTGTTTTTAACTTAATCAACTCCTTTTACATTTACCATGTTAAAAAACATTACAATGATTTATATTAATTATTTGTAAAAATAAAAAGAAAATGTTTTAAAACATTAAAAATTATGATTATTAAAATGTAATAAATTTTTTAGAGATTCAATTAATATAATTGGTAGAATTTTATTTAATATTGAACCCCCAATACGCGATGAAATTGTTCTTTCAAGAAAATGTATTTTTTAGTTTAAAAATGATTTTATACCAAATTAATGTATAAAATTAAATATAAAATATAATAATTTTATTTCTATTAATAAAAATAATCTATTTAAAATTAAAAACTAATCAAAAATATAATTTTAAATTTCAAAATACTGTAAATGAAAAATAAATTTTCAAAAAAAATCAGTGTTTCGCATTATTCATTGAAAAATCAATCCTTTCAAAAAAAAAAGAAAAAAAAATTAACCATAAAGTAATTTTTTATTATATCTTAAAAAATGATATATTTTTTATCAAATAATATTAATTAAATTTCAATAAACTAATTATAATATTTTTTTAAAAAACCCTATAAATATCAATTTTGAAGAAACCATATTTTTGAATAATAAAATAACATTACTAGAAAACAGTTATTTATTTACTAGGTTTTTATCAATAAATTAATATTGTGTAATATATATATATATATATCATAATCCAGTAAGTTCTATTTATACCCTCCAATTTAACAACCAGTTCATGATGGTAATTTTTAAATAATTATAATATTATTTGGTACATTTATTCTCGGTGTTGCTTGTATTGTACACTAATTTAAGTAATATTTATTCTAACATATTAGCATATTTAAACATAAGATAAAGATCCCCAAAAAATTGAGTCTTTCATGTGTTAAAAAACATCATCATTTAATTGTTCTTAAAATCCAAAAATCTCTAGGTAATATATAAACACAACAGAAAAGATATTTTACATTCATTAGATCTTATAACATGAAAATGTTGTAGTTTTGTTTTTGGAAGGCGTAGATGATAAATAGTGGACTCCAATCAAGACCACTAGGGAAAGGGAAAAATAAATTTATTGAAATGGGTGGAGTTTCAGGATTTATTTTTAATTAAATATTTTCCCTTAACTCTTCAAACTGAAATAGAAAAATAATTCTTTGCGAAGAATAAAAATATGGTTAAATTTATTGATACTTATGAGAAACCCTTCCAATATTTTCAAGGTATGCTTATAATTTTATCATTGACTAGGAAAACTATTCATTTGATTAATGTTTTTAATGTAAATCCTCTTAATGGAGTTAGTTATAATGGATTTCAGTAGAAATTAATAAATTGTGTATTATATTTCCACGCTAGAAATAGTGATTTGATACTCCAATTACTCTCATGGTCTTGGGGGAAAGAATAGAAAAATATAGTTTTTAGGGAACATAAATGAAATAAAACCATATAGAAAATAATGTTAACATTTGCACATGTCATTAATGTATGAAAAATAATGAATAATATTTCTTTAATATGACTTATTAATTTTTCAAATTTAAGAGAGAAATATTTTAAATGCTTGATTATGAAAGGGATATGGAGAATGAAAAGAAAGATCAACCTAATGCACCAGCTCCAGACTATTTCAGCAATTTTAAGAACATTAGATATTACTCAATGAATTGCACCAAACCAAGGTTTAATAATACAAAAATATTCAAAAAAACAACCTAAACCAATGTATAAAGGGAAATAGTTTACTATTGAAACTACTAAAGTGGTGTATTAAAATGTATTGGTGTAAAGTGGACCCATTATCCACTCAATATCTAATTTTTTTAATTTTATTGGACTAATAGAAACTCTTTTATATATAAGTATTTTTATAAGGGAATAAATTACAACCCCAATGATTAGATATTTAATTATTAATGAAAACTCTAAGTGGTATGATGATTACATCGAATGTAAAAAAATACTATAGATATTTGTGGGAATTTTTTTCAGGTAAATCTTATTATTCCCCCATTAGACTAATTTAATGTGATTTTGGGAATGAATTGGATCTCTTTACATATATAACACATTAATTTTAATATATATAAAATATCATTTAATATCCTAAATCAACATATGATCATCTACCTTTCTAATGACAAGAATAAACTCCTTATAAAAAATAATTTTATTATGTGTGTCTTAATACCCAATCAAGAGGGTTATTTAGCTTAGATTTATGGGGGAAAATATATGTCATAGATATTCATATTATGTGGTAAATGATGATTTTTTATCTTAGATAAGATATAGAGGTTGATATTTCATTAGAAAATATATATTCAGTCTTTTTAGTCTTACGGATGTAGATCCCACAATGTGTGTATTTTATTTTTTTCAATAGTTTTAAAATAAGTACAATGATTTTATTGATGTTAATATATTTAAGGGGTTGTAAATAAAAATTTTCTTAGAAGAATTGGTATGAGTGTCCCTGAGTTTTAATGAAGAATACATAGATTAGATAACAAATGGATATAGTGATAGTGATGTATTGATTATGAAGGATGCAAAATTAAATTTCATTGAAGTGGTGATGAAGTTACCAATTAATTTTATGTTGAAAAAATATAAATTGAATTATTACCTTATAAAAATTTCAAAATATTTATTCTTTATAGGTGAAATAATATTTGGAAACATTGAGTTTACTTTTCTTGATTTTTGGTCTAATCTCATTGTATTAAACAGGTTCCTTGATGTTTAAATAATCACATTTGTTTTGTAAAATTGTAAAGATGGAACAACCTTATAATGTTTCTAGAGAAAATAGTTAGATAATAGTAGGTCTACTATACCAATTCTTTTATATTTAATATAAATGTGATATTAGAGGAACTCATTCAAACAATGGTGATCTGATGGAGTCAATTTGTTAAAGCTTATTAGATGAATAATGGAATGAAGTTTTTTTTCAATTGAACTCATAGTTACTTATGGAAGACAATGTTTAGAAAAAAATATCATTCTGTGCTTAGTGACATATTCAAAATTTATTAATAATAAAAATTCAATGTATTCATGATAAAAATTTGAATATGTGAATCCTTTGTAAAATAGAGGAAAATAAACTTATGCTTTAGTAATGTTTTGATTACCAAAATATCATGATCATTCCAATGAATTCATAATTATAGAATCAAATTAAAGGAATAAGTCATCATAAAGATTGTACCATATAAGGATATGTGTTGTGTATGTTAATGATGAATTTTTACTTGATAAAGTTTTACTATAAATAGATTTCCTACAAATATGAACAAAAAGAATTAATCCTACAAAAGTGGTATATGAAAAGTGTTAAAAAATAAAGAGGAGCATGATGTTGTTGAATGATAAAAAGTTGATGAATAATATAAAAAAACAAGTGAAATTGTAAAATTATATTAGTCAGAAGAGTAACTATGAGTCCACTAGAAAAATTCTTCTAGATAGATTCCACAAGATGAAGAAACGTTGGGAAGTCATCAAAAAATTTTTTCTACAATACATCATCAGATTATTTTAGAATGACTTCATTATGGGTTTCGATTCATTTAGAAAATGATTCAAAATAATTTTTTATATGATAATGTTTTTTGAATGAAGGCTCTATATAGTAGATTCTAAAAAAATAAATTAGAAAAACTCAACATTACAGAGTCATCAAATTTACTATTCTAGATACAGCCGTTAGACAGTCATTTAAAATTGTACATTGATAGTCGATTAAGACACAATTTCAGTTAATATCACTCATATTGAGAGTTGAGGATCTTTATGTAGTATATAGTTATCGGTCGAAGAATATCCTATGAAAAGGTATTGATCATAGAGTTGGGAATTTTGACAAATCCCTTTATAAATTCATACATTTTAACAATGATGGGGAGGATGGTAAATGACTAAATAATCATTATAGAAAGATTACAATTCTAGATGACGTAATAGTAAGTTTGAAAAGATCATTGATTTTAATATAAGGATGTCCTGACAATGATTTTTTACTCATATTGGTATTGACATTTAATAGTGGTAAAATGATGAATTATTTTACAAGGATACTCATATTTATTATGATAAAATTGAATATTATGTTTGTTCTACTCCCTTAATTTTTGATGAAACAATTCCTAACTAAATAGGGTTAAGGTGTACTATAAATATCATATTCAATTTACTGATTGATATTTAGGAGGATATTTTTTCCTAAGTTTAGTATAGAGGTACTGAAAAGGATGATTCGTCATTTTTATTTACTTTAAATTATCCAATATTTCACCCGATGATCAGGTACCAGATATAAAGAAATTGGATGCATTATTAAGTCATAAAACAAAGAAACAATCTACTAGAAAAAGAACTTATCAGATAAAGAACTGAAGGTACTTGTAGAAGAATTAGGGATCTTACATGTAGATGTTGGATAAAACGATATCATATTAATAGTATTGGTTGAACTATATTTTATGAATAATGTCACCATTTTTGTATTGGATAATAAAAGTTCAATGGAAGATGTTTCCCCATTAAGAACAAAAAACGTTTATAAAAACCCCAAAATAGCATGACCATTTTTCTAGAAATTCATAATAGCATGAATTTGATATATGAAGATCAATATTCTTGTGAAAAATTTGGTTTTGAAATAGATTCATATATTTTTCATTGTATTGTTAGTACAATCCTCTAAATTCAAAATCAAAAAGGACATCCATGCTAAAGGGGGGAAGTGATCAATAAGGAAACACCGTCCCTATATTAAGACAAATATATACATATTAAATAGGTTTATAATTCTTTAAAATATTTGTGATGTATGAAATAATGGTAGTCATAATATTAGATCTTTATGATAAATAGTTGTAGAAACAATAGATTAGAAAAGAAATCTATAGATTTCAATGAATAAAGAATAATTAACCGAAGAAAGTAATTATATTAATGTTGAAAATATTATTTATCCTAAGAATATATCAGGAAGAATATTTAGTAATTCCATGGATTATAATTCAAATAATTCAAATAAAGGTGATTCATTTAAAATTATTTTTGATAAGAAATTCCTTTAGAATAAGATATGTGGATAACTTAATTATTCTTAAAATATACCCAATGATATTTTAGTAATCTATATAAAGGATTTTGAGATTACAAAAAGTGGAATATAAAAAATAAACTACTATTGAAAATGGGAAATAAAATATTCCACATTAACATTCCAATTTTCATGAATTTTTTTCAAAAAAAGAAAACTCTTGTGGTAAATAAGTGTTGTTTGTTAATTGAGTCATGGATAGACACACTCTTATAGATTTCTCTACAATAAGTCCATCATAAGAGTAGTTCTTAGGGAATATAAAAGTCACACCAGGTGTTTCAAGTTATTTATAATATATTGATAAGGTAAAATTGATATCGAAACTAATTCATTAATTGATAATGTCCACTCATTCCTAATATTAATTTTTTCTCATCTATGAATTCATGAAGAATGAAGGAAATGGATAAACGTGGTTTAGAAAAACATATCAACCACTTTATTCACATTTATATGATAGTAAGAGATGAATTATTCCATTAAATTATATATATAGAATTTTTATTTTCAATATAAGTAATTTTAGTTGAATTATAATATTAGGGGTAGAAAATGATGATATTGATGGGCTATACACATAGGAAAACATTCTGTAAATAAGTTTATATCTTGGAATGATTCCTAAAATGATACAATAAATAATATAATGAGATTATCATCTATAATAACGCTTAAATGGTTGTAATTAAATCATTATATCAAAGATAAATATCCTATCTTGGTTTGATATTATATTTGGAATTACAAATGAATATATTTAACAATATAATCCTAGAAAAACTTATATAAATTAGGATGTATATACAAAAAGATATTAATGATATATTTTAGTGTATTCTCAATATAGATATCCAAAATCATGTCTATTAAATGTACACATTATTATAATTATCATGGGAAATGTCTCCTCAATGGGAAGATATGTGAGGAATTTTATGGAAACAATAAGAATTATCTTTTTCCTAAAAACCTATTTATTCACGAATGTTCTTCATGGAAGGTCATTGAAATTTGTATTTATTTTTTAATCTTTAATTCTTGGTAACTAAAAATAAAATTCACAACACAAAGAATGTAAAATTGAATTGAGTAATCATGTGACAAATGTAGAAGAATGAAATAGTACCAGGGCTTTTGATCCTATTTCCTGTAATTGAATTACACTAACATATTTATTAAAGTTGGTATTCGAGTTTTAGGTGGATTTTTTTCTATTTTTTTTTTCTAGTTCAAAATTTGAATTGTAATCCAGTTATAAAATTGAAAATCCCCTTAATAATAAATTATGACTTCCCATTTAATGTTTTGTGAATATCAATTGGTAATGGAAACCATTGACTTCCAAATAAAATCTCCATGTTTTATAATCTGATAATGGATCACGTAGACCTAGTTCGAGATGATTGATGGCATATTGATTAAGAAATAATCTATACCATTTTCCCAAAAACATTGTATTTTTTTAATAATGGGATGTGGATGAGAAATAATAGTTTGAAAATAAATAGGAGAGAATGATGAAAAAGATTCAAATATTTACACATTTATGATAGAGGTTTTATAAGAATAATAATCGGGAAAGATTAATGATCACACCTTGTGTGTGTCACTTGTTTTCAATGGTTATTAATGAATTGAAAGGATTTCATTGATTTTAATATGTTGAATAAGTTGTGAATAACAATTTTCATGTATGTATTGGTTAAAGTGGCCAATCTTGTTAATGAAGAAGATATATCTTCTATGTTGAATTGATATATTTATAATGAAGATATGATTATGAATAATGAATAATCTATGTTTTTTAAAGAAGAGAATAAGTTCTTAAGTCTTTTATTCAAGTATTCTGTTAAATGGTGTTCATTACATTGAAATATTTGAAAATATTTATTCTAAGATGGTGAAATAATAATTAAAGATTTTGATTATACTTAGGTTTATTGGTAGGATGGTCATAATACCTCACACTAGTTCCTTAATTCTCAAAGAATTACATTTGTTTGAGATATAATTAATTTGAAAACACATTATGAAATTCTTGGATAAAATATTCCTCATAGAGAACACTGAGTATAGAAGAAAAATATGTTATGGTCAAACAAAAAAAGGTGATATGTTAATGTATGTTGAAAATAGTTTATCACAATAAGGTAATCAGATACAGTTGATCAAAAAAATTTAATAAAATTAATGGTAGTCCCAAATGTTTCAATGACTATATCCATAGTTACATTAGATTGATCATGATTTGAACAATTATAATAGTTGATTCGTAGTGATTTATTATTCATTTTTTAAATATCATAGTGTGTGTGTTTATAATTCAATATGAATATTGGTAGAAAACCACATTTAAATGTAAAATTACGCAATGTTATGATTTCATTCATAATACCAAACCATCATGATAATTCCTTGGAATTCCATATTCCTGATAATGTTTTTCAATAACAATTTATTGGAACAATATTTTTCATACATAAAGATTATTGGTGGATGTTATGGATGATGTTGTGTTTGGAATATTATTACGAGACAGACAATTCTTATGAAGAACAACTAGATGAAAGAATCCTTTAAAGGTTTCACATAGAGGATTTTAGTAAATGAAGATGATATCAATGTTATCAAATAAAGAAAAATTCAAAAAATTTATTGGGAATGTTGAATGAATTTATATATGTTCATTATATATAAGATTAATTATAAGTCCACTGGATAGAGTATTTTAGATAATGTCCACTGGAAACAAATAGTAATTTTTTTTTTCAGATAGTGGATTCAGAATGATGTTGTTTGAAAAAAGTTTCTAATTGGTCAGATACACTTTTTGAGTCATCAAATAGAAGGAGATGAAGAATGTTGTATCAGATTTTGGATTATGATTGAAGGAGTTGGAAAAAATGTAATTAAATATGAAATTAAATAGAATTTTAGGGATGGAGTCGTTAAAAAAGTTTTTGGATAGATCCCTTAGAGAATTACCGATGAAATTTTTAGGTCCATTGAGAAGAGTTACCATGAAGATTCAGTAGACACATTGTTGAAGATATCTATACTGGAATAGGTTACAACATAGTGACTTTTCTATAAGGAGCTATTAACTTAGGATTTTGATAGTTTTAAAAAGTCATATATAAGGTCTAATATGATGAAAGTGATAAGTTAGACCTTCATTGAATCATTAATCATGAAGAAAATATCCTGATTCTATCCATTGTATCAAGAATTTTAAAGAGATAATTGTTACCATAATATAAGGAAGCCTCTATGATGATTATTGAATCATATTTATATACATGTTTGAAAGGACCTAGAAAATAAATATTTTACCTCGATATTAAAAACTCAATTGGAATGTTTAAATTTGATGTCCTCACTCCTTGATTATATTTTGTAGAAACTATACTTATATGAAGTGGAGTAAGTACAATGTGAAGTTCTTGAAATTTTTTGGATTAATCTTGAATGGGAGTTATTAAGATAATTTTAGTGTGGAGGTCTCAACTGGGAATCTTTAATGTTTTTATTTTGATCGGAGTATTGAACAGGGTTCCATAAGTTCAGTTACCATAATGGGACTAGTCAAATCGGTATATAACTAGATGAAGCATTAATGTTTCGAATGAATAATAAATTTTATTTTGATAAGAATAAGGGATC
Source organism: Viscum album (assembly GCA_963277665.1). Taxonomy (NCBI): domain Eukaryota; kingdom Viridiplantae; phylum Streptophyta; class Magnoliopsida; order Santalales; family Viscaceae; genus Viscum; species Viscum album. Next base: position 797,268,983 of record OY728159.1, read on the forward strand.
ATATGAACTAGATATGGATGAATAGGTTTCTGATGAATAGTGTTGGATGGATAAAATCTGAGGGAGAATTTTCAAAAATACCAGTACTATATAGTTAAGTTATGGTTCGGATAAATACGATTCATAAAGAGAAGTTAGGAATGAAATGGATAGGTTTTTTATGAAGGAAAAAGTGAATAAAGTTGTATTATTTTTATTTTATCCTTTAAAGAATAAGAATAAGAGAAGAAGAAGTCTTAAAACCTGTGTAAAAAATTGTAGTGTTTCAATAGTTTTTGTGAAGGGTAAGAAGCTTTTGTTCATTACTGTTTATAAACCTAAATAAGAAGATGGGTTTTTTGCATTTTTTTATGAATATAATTGAGTATAAAGAATAAAAAGGATGTACTATGACATTAAAATATGTCTTAACTAGTGGGGGAATTTTTTGTGTAGTAATGAAATATAATGAAGTAAAATATTTCTACATAGGAATTTTAATAAAACAAAAAGTAACTAGAGTTAGAGTAAGTATTCACCAGTCTAGGGAATTATGATCATTTCCTTTCCCAACTCATAATGTTTAGGAATAAAGAATGGTATCATTATTATTTATAGGCCAAAAAACTATAATTGGAATCTCATTATGGTGGTGATTCTATGTACTGGTCATCACCATACACAATAAGCACTAACTACTATTACTGAGTAGTAAACATTATAAAAATAGTGTTTGATATGTTTTCATACTTTCATACACTAGCAAACACAAAAAATAGGGAAACATATAACTTAGATCCTAAAAATTCAAAGAGGTAGAGGAAAAAAATATTAATTTGAAGAAAAAGTTCTCACTATGGATTCATTCCCCGCCAATGTTGAGAATACTGTATAGTGTTCTTTAAAATGGATACAATCAAATATGTTTATTACTGGAAGATAATTAAAATTATGAGGATAATTATTTTTAATGTGGTGGAATAGTTTAACACCCCAGGTTTTAAGTACCAACCTATTTCATTGATCCATATGTATATCATTCATAAATATTTACTATCTGTTATTGAATATTTGATATAAAATAATTCATATGAGAAATAAATAAAATTAATAAAAAAATTACATATAATTCAAAATTATAACAAATGTATATGAAATGATATATTGTAAGGGTTGTTACATATAATTGATGAGTATATCCATTAAAAGTTTTGAAATTAAATTTAAGAAATATATAGACATGCATATTATTTATATGTCCCGAAAATCCACCTGATCATATTAAATTTTGAGAGTAAACATTAGTAGAACAAGAGCTATATTATCAAAAACCATCATTAAAGGAGAATTAATACTAAAAAATACAAAAATAAAACTATAGGAATGAGAGTTGTTCCATTTAAAGATAGAATCATATAAATTTATTGGATGTTATGAGGGTAATATAGACATTATATGACCATTATAAAAGGGTATATAGTCTTAGGGTATAGTACTAGTAAGAATCTAATCATTTTAGAATCATTTTTATAAAGATAACATACATAATATTTATTTGGATCCCAATTAGGAATGCACGAAGAAATCCTTTCCTATGGAGTATCATTGGCCCCTAGGATCCTAATAGAATCAATACTAAGCACTATAATGATTTAGTGGAATAAATCCAAGGTGTAACTCTAATTGGAAGAACTAATTTATCTTTATTAGAGAGTGGATCACCCTGTCCAATTGATTTTTGTCATCCATTCCAATGCCCAAATTTCTATCCACCAGATTCCTAACAATATTTTGAAGCATATTTTGAAGGTTATCTACTCTTTCATTTGGGATGCTTATGGTGAGGTGAGTTTCCTTCGGGAATCCTAGTAGAGTCTCACTAAACCAATTGATGTGGGGGGTGGGGGAGGCATGAGTAATGTGGATGATTCCATGCACTATCTACAACAAAGACTTTCTTGGGAGGTGATTGAATTTCATACCCTTTAGAGAAAATTCATATGTAACAAGTATGGTAATGTGTTCCTCTATCTCTGTATTCATCCCTCCCCCTATAGAGATCTCATCAATCCCACATCCTAGTTCTTAAAATTCAATATCAGTGGATCATTGGCAACAGAACATTAATATTTGGGACTATAAATGGGTTGACTAATTATTGGACTATCCCTACCATCTAGATCAACTACTAATCTTTAGAGAGGCCATGATACATACTCTTTTAATCAATGAAATCCTAATCCCCTAACATCTTCTTTATTAAGCGGCAATTATTCTGGGCGATGTCCGTGATGCGTGGAACTTTATGGAAGCCTCATATGGTTTCTTCATAGTGAAGGATTATATGGAAGCTACCCGATCCCATATTACTAGTATTCATTGTGGAGGCCACCTCTGGCTCAATTCCATTCCCTAAAAAATGAATTTCAAAGTTTTTAGGGTATAGAACCTTTCCATTCATACTGACATGGATATAAAAAATAATAGGATATTCCTAGATTCTAGGTGTTTCTAATGTGGGATTATGCCTAAAGAGTCCACATTGTATCTATTATGAGATAGTGAATTTTCTGAACTATTATGGTCTATGCTGGAGTATATAACAGGTTTCTTGAGAGGCTTACTCTCTAATTATATTTCATCTGAAATGGTTCCGTGGGATGGGAGTCAAGAAGTAAGAGGATCATGGTGTTGATTTTCTTCTATTTACAGGATTCTAATTTATCCGGGAGGCAAGGAACCTGGATCATTATTGTTTCCATATACTCTCTAACATGGCCTTTCTAGCTATGGTTCTATTCCACATTCTAGATCTTTTTATTCTTTTCAGATTTAGTAATGAGGCCCCCTCTATTAATTGGTTTATGTATATATGACATTTCTATATCCCCTCTAATCTTCCCTTGAGGGGAAATTGGGTGAAATTGTCCCCTCCAACCAAAGGAATCAAACATAACATTGATGGTTCCTACAATCAAGGCCTGATGTATGGAAAGGGTGTGGTAAAGATGAACTCTGGTTCCATCATTCTAGCCATTAGGCTCTCTCAAGGCTTAAGCTAAATCTATGCTCTAGGGGATGGAACTATTTCTATCCTACCACATCCCATGTCCTAATTGGAGACTAATTCTAAAATTGTTTGAATGATATCATATATATCTCTTCCACTCCTTGGAATATTACTTATAAATCCCGAAAGTGCAAGGCTATCGCTGAAAATGACATTGATTTCCTCTATATATAGTGAGAATGAAATCATGTGGCTGACTTTTTGGATTCTAATGTTTTTTAGGCTTCCCCTCTTAGGGTTTTTCTAGTATTGATTCTCTTTATCCTGGGAGTGTTGACATTATAATTGGAGATGTGCATAGCCTTCACTTCTTTAGACACCATTATCTTCATTTCCTTCTTATTATTCTAATTATTATTCTTCAATCAGTGAAATTATAATTTGTGTCAATTTAGTGTATTAATTCAATGTATTAAAATTTATATTTAAAATCATTTTATTATTAACTAATATAAAACAAGATAAATATAAAAATAAAAAAACCGTTTTTTATAAAAATAATTTTTTATATATATTATGTTTCTATTTAAGAAATAAATTTTAGCTATTTTTGAATTAAAAAAATGGAGTCTAAAAAGTATAATAATCATGAAAAAATTAAGTAATAAGTTCAATTTCATGTTAACTCATAGAAAAAAGTTACTAAGGTAAAAATTGAGTTACCACAGTAATGTTAAAACACGTTAAAGGGGTTTAACTAATTGGTAAAGACATAAAATATAATTAATCCTTATCTGTAAATTTTATGGATGAGTGGATTATTCATTCTTAATTTCATATTTTTTATCCAAATCCCTTTTAAAATAAAATCCTTACACATTATGAATTGAATATTTATAGACAACCCTTGGAAAAATAGCCTTAATGATTTTATTATAAGCATAAAACCACTCTTAAATTGTGTTGGGAAGGAACCCATACCTGATCCAAAGACTTAGTGGGAAAATGTATTGAATCATAGACCTAAGGACTAATGATACAAGTTCTACAAAAAAATTATTAAACTATATCATCCACTACTATAAGCCTTCCATATTTTCCTTCCATATATCCACATACATATCTATTATATTCCTTATATTGAGTTGTAAGGTGATATATGTTTTTGTTCACTACTTCCAATGACTGGATTCATAACTAATGTACCTTCAACAAAATCCCAACATCAAACTCACCAAACTACTACTTCCCACACTCTAAAATATTTTCTCTAGTATGAGCCCTGTTCATGGACCAAAATCACACATAGATGTCACAATGAGCCAAATATACCACTAAATACTCACATATAAAAGTTAACCTCCTCTACATCTCCCAACCCACAACTTGAATTCAGTTATCTCTTGAATCACTAAAACGTTTACGTCTCCCAAATCATTTTCAGATATTTGGTAGATTTTACGGTGACCTTTCCTTAACACACATGGATATTACATTATTTTTTATGAATATTGATCACATTACAAAACTACATGCCTGAGGACCATAATAGATTATTGTCTTTGGAAACATGGAACATAATTTTTTAACATTGTGAATTATCATTAATGTTTCCCCAAAAGATCTCCCCATTTAGTACTCCTACTGAAATCCATTATTCCTAACCTGGGGAATGGAATGATAGGAAAGCGATGATATTAGATGCCTAGTAAGGGAAGAAATGAATGAAATATATGAATACCAAGATAATTATGGTATTATAATAGAATAATAACATTTTAAGATCATACAATGAAAAAAAATATAATATAAAAGAGTCATGGAATAAATATTGGTAGTTCAGATGACATGAATGGCATGGGGATCAAGATAATAATCCATGAAATCATAACATAGGATCAATACATATAATTGATATAAGATACATAATCATAAAAAATGATTACCATAATATTAAATGCAGCACTACTAGGCCATCTAAGTAGTATAGTTCACATATTATACAATCATTGTAGTCATGGATCAAACCAATGACCATCTTAGTAGTCAAGGTCCACTCCCAAGAACATTTTAGAGAATGAAGTCATTTATTTAACTTACCTTACCCCCATTCCATCCTTGTATATCTCATGAGATATAAATCTTTACCCAATGCATTTAAGGGATATATATATCCCACAAATATCACAATGAAATCATACATACATGATCAAAAAGATCATAAACAAATCATAACATAACACATTAAATGAAATGGGTATCACAATAATATTATCATATCATAACTAGTGGAAAATAAATTTCTTTAATAATCATTTAACCAAAGCAAAATCCCTAAGAAGAAGTAGGTTTTATAAGAATATAATCTGTGGAAGGGAAACACGTTTCATAAACAAATAACCTATGAAAGTGAAATAGGATTCATGAGCATATAAACCTTGAAATAGAGAAAGGATTCATAAAAATAATACTATAAAAATGAAAACCATTAATATAAAAAATATTATTGGAAGCCTTAGACCATATCCTAAGTAAGTAATTAATAACACAAACAAATTTAATATTAGAAAAAATATAATTTATGAGAAATATTTTTAAATAATTTATTGAGGAAAATATTCTCTCTTCTTTGAAAATTTATTTTTAAAACATAAATGTTTTTAAAACCATATTATTTGTAAATAACCATGAAAAAATACAATATAATCTTTAAGAAAAATTTAAAACACTTTCTAGGAAATTTTATAAAAGAATCATGAAAGCTTTTTGATAAATATTTTCCTTCAAATTCTATAAATTTTGAATGAAAAAGTTTTGAAAACCTTTTTCCTTGAGAAAATATAAAGTAATATTTGAAAACATTTTGAAAAAATTTTCCTTGAAAATTATAATACATTCTTAAAAAAATGGTGAAATCCGTTTTCATTGAAAAACATATAATAGAATATTGATAAAATGTTTTAAATTATTTTTCCTTAAAAACGTAAAAAATAAGTTTGAAAAAATTTTGAAGCCATTTTTATTATGAAATATAATTTAAAATTTTTAATGTAATATTTCAAAAATCATATAAACAATTCGTGATTTTTTTGAAATACGCCTTTTTAAAAATATGGTTATTAATGAACATAAATTTATGAACAAAGGGATAGATAAATTCATATTTTATTAAAAACATCTTCTTAATTGTCTTAAGAAAGGATGACTATAAAAATGGTACTAGTAAATGAAAATTTCAGGAATAAACATTGGATTATAAAATTCACGAGTTTTCTTGAAAGTTGTGTCACATGGTTTTATCAATTAAATCATAATCATAAAAAATCTCAATACACAATTATATTGTTGTAATAAACTCTTACTACCAGGTAACATTGTATTATACTCCTCATATAATAAAATAAAATTACAAGAAGCTTAAAATAACAATTACATAAGTATATTCATAAGATAATATGTCGAAAGTTAGTGTATATTCATTGTATAATGGAATTGGTTTATAACATGGTATACGTCTCAATGAAGGGTAATAGAGACAAAATTACATTTCCAAGTTGGTATATTTTGAAACAAAAACCAAATAAAAGAAAAATAATAAAATAGATATGTAAATACACATAAATTTAATAATTATTATATTATAAAACATTCTTGGGAATTATATACACTACAAAGAATAAAAGAGTGAGCGATAAGGTAAAAGTATCCCAGAAACAAAAGTGATATAAGATAAACCATACTACTTGACTAACTTAAGAATCATGAACACGATTAAAAAATAACCTAAATTAAATCTTTAAAATATCATTAAATAATGTAAATTAATGTTATAACATTTTAGTTTTTAGTATATAACCAACCATAAAATATTTGAGTGGGGAATATGACATGCATCTCATGGAGAAAAAAGGTGAGATGAAATTCTTGTACGTTTTTTATTGACTTTATTTTTACATGTTCAAATATTCAGTATATAAATTTACGACTAGTATAACTCTATCAAAGAACCATATTCTTATATTTAATAACATATTTTATTTTATTATGAATATATATTAATGTTTTATTAAAAATCCCATGTTCATGTTACATTTCAGGTAATAGCCTCATTGTTTTTCGTATATAGTTTGACATATTATTCTTGATCATCTTAATTAGAAAATTATTGATCTATTTCAAGAATTTAAATCTTGAAATAATTATCATATATATTAATTATATTAATATTTATAATAATATATTAATGATAGAAATATGAAATGGAATACACTATTCTTGGAGATGGTATGTCTTACATATGCATAAACATTGTTTCTGTTTTACTATTTTATTGAAGAAAGAGGGTAAATAAAACATATGTACAAATATAATATCATTAAATTATAATTATTATGTCTTATATATCATATTGGTTAGTTAATCCCATCATTAATACATTCCCTGTAAATTTTGAACGAATCATATCACTTTGAGTATGCGGTAGTCCACACATCCACAAACGAATATATCGAATTTAAAAAAAGAATGAATAATGGTGTGTTTTATATAATAATTACATAAGAATGAAGATATAATAAATATCATATATATATCATAAAAAATAGAATTTACATCATAACTCCAAACCATGATAGGTGGTAAGGGAAAAACAAACTACATCGTTTCATGAGGTGGTAGTTCACCGTACACTAGAATGATAATTTCATTACCCATTAGATAAAATTGTGTGTCTCTGAAGGTTAAAACCTTATAATTTAAATATATTAGTGTATTTAGTATACTGTGGTTATTATTTAAGCATTAAATAAGAATATTTGAGGTGGTGGATAATGAAAATATAATAAAGGAGCTTAAGGAGGGATTTTACCTCTTCTTTGGATAACTCCTCTTCGTTTGCACTAAAGGGATTTCCTGGATGGATTTTATTCCCAAAAATAGGATACAATGTTGAATGAAGAGATGTTGGGAGACTATTTTGGTAGAGGTGAGATGATACAAATTCCATTTAGAGGTTTGAGGAACATGATGAATGAATGCCATTTTATAATGGGTGTGGAGTTGAATTCTTGTAGATACCAAAAGTTATACACTATTGGGGGGTATCCCTTAGCTAATGTGCCTCAAAAATGTAAAAATTTGATTAAATGAGTTTTATTCTCGATAAAAACATCCAATACACTAAAATAAGTTCATTTCTATAACTTTTTTCCTTAACATCTATGTTTCCCCCATTTTCTCAATTTGGTTTTTATTAATGTAACTAGTTTTCTAACCTATGTATTTTAAACTTTCAGAAAAAATTAAAATGATATTTTTTGGATAAAATAGAAAAATTAAAATACCAATACGATATATAATATACAAAATAAAAATACCATGTGTGTTGGAAATTGATTTTAAAACATGTGCAAGTAATGCACAAAAATGCTGATTTAACTCGAACCGTACTAATAATTTTTTTCCTATTTATGGGAAATATTTTAATTATAAAATTACATTTCTATATTAATTATCCATATTTCAGATTTATTAACAATAAAAATTCACATTTTAGAATTTATTTATTTTATTAATTTCAATTCATTTAATAAAATAACATTTATTATAAAAGAACATTAATGTAAATTTTGACATTATTTATTCAATTTTAATTTAAAAAATATCAAAACATTATTGGGATTAAAATATATTAATTTAAAATATATATAACATGATATATTTACCTAAAAATAATGTAACACAATATGTCATTAAATTTACATTACTTTTAATGTTATTACCATCATTTATCTTATTTATTTATTAACTAAATAATCCATGTGTTAGTGTTTATTATGATTTTAATGTAATTATATCATCTCCAAAAATTAATGTCAAATTAATATAATAAAAAAATAATCATTCAAAATATTTTTTTATAATCGAAACTATACAACATCTTCTATAATCTAAATCTTTATAATTGATAAAGGTAAAGAAGGTTCCTTTTTGGTCTTTTCCTCTATTAACTTATTATATGGGTCACTTTTCAAAACATATACGCAAATAACTCATATAAATACAAACAAGAAGTATATTTTTCAACAAGTAGAATCAAATATAATTCGAAAAGTTTCTAGTTCATTTTGTCCCTAAAGATTAAGATTTAGTCCCATTTTAAGCATAATTTTACCTTAATCATTGTAATTTATTATAATTAATTTTATTAATAATTTTTGTTTAAAAAATAATATGAACATATTAGACATTATAAATTATTATGATTCATTATATGGAATTAATTCTTCCATGTTCCAATCACACAAGTATAATAAATTTATTTAAAATTAATCTTGCAGATGGGATGAAAAACCTGTTTTTAATGTAAAAATGGTCAAAAGTTTACTAATATTTTATATATAACTTCATTGTGAAATTTATTATAATGACCATAATTAGACTAAATAATAAAAATGGTATCTAAATATAATTTAAAACCGATTAAAAATATAATTTATAATTATAAATAAATTAGATGAAAATTTTCTTTTGAATTAAATTTCAATATTTTTTTACTATTCATCAAAAATGAATCTTCTCAGAAAAATACAAAAAATTAACCATAAGATAATATTGACATTAAAAATTAACAAAATAAGTTTATATTGACATATAATATTTATAAAAGTATCAAAATTTAGTTTTAAAAATATGTGCGCTATAAAAATGGTTGTAAAACACAGTCTTACGTGTAATGCAAGTTAACTCAGTGTTGTGTGTAGAACAAGATTTTATTGGTGTAGAATATAACAAAATATTAACATGGTGTATCATACATGTAAATTATAACAGAAGATATATTAAGTGATTATAGTAATGAAATATATAAAAATTTTAAATTAAATTGAAAAAATAAACAAAATATGAAGGTGTTACATTCAACCCCCTTAAAATGAATTTCTCCAACAAATTTTTTTGGGGTATCAAATATCTAATACTTGACATTTTATCTCATAGATAACCATGTAGTAAAAATGAATACTATTACTTCCTTTAAAAAATAAATGATGGAAACATAATAGTTACCCAAAGTAACTCATAACTATGTGTCTACATTGGAGATAATTAGTGGCATGTGAAAACATGGATATGGAAGAAAAGAATAAATAATCATGGTATTGATAAAGATAATTGATGATAAGAAAGTGGATGATCTATAAGAAGTTAAAATTAAAAAAACCATATACAGGTGAAGTGTGAAAGTGGTCATTGGTGTCATAAATGATTATGAAAATATGACAATGTTCTATTTCATGACCCTTTTTATAACGTAGAATAATTTTTATAAGAAGATATACATACCTGCTTTTATTATAATATAAAACTTTAGTTTTCCTTCATCAATTTACTCTTCATCTATTATTCCATGAAATTATGGTAAATTTTTTATGTTTGAATCATTGGCTAATCATGAGACCCATAAATTGAATGATGGGTCATTCAAACTATCATCATCATCATCATGTCGATTCTTATTCAATAGAGAGAAAGAATTATAGAGAAGGCCTGCCAAAGCCAGCTGGAGGAAAAAGGAATACGAGGGTCTATAATAATGGAGACCAAGGGAATCCCCTATAATGATTTTGATCCCCATCAGCTTCAATCTTTGTAGGATATGAAAAAAAAATCTCTTTGAACTAGAGATGCCAAGTAAGGCCAGGTAGTCTGCTGCCTTATTCCCCTCCCACATGGTGTGAGACACTTTAGTATTAATATGAAGGATACCACACCACTTGAAAATGATATAATCAATAGACATATGGATAGCTTTGATACCATGATGTGCATTCTGAACCAGCATATAGTAAGTTTCATCTTCCACCAGATCCAAACCCCTTTGCCTACAAACTATAAGGAATATGAGCATGGTCTTAGCCTCAACTTGTAGTGACATACCTTGGCCCAGCCCGATATAAAATTCCAAGATGACTGAGACAAATATGTCGTAAAAGATCCCCCCACTATCTATAATTACTAAAACACACGAGCCATCATTGTTGATCTTTAGGACTAGCAGGGGAGGTTTCCAACTAACACATTTACCAGTATATATACTGATGATGGAAGAGATATCATTGGGTTATTGTTTAAACTTCTGCAAAGTAGGAGCCTCCATCCTAGTACTGATAACCCTAACCATATCGATATTCAGTTTTTTTACCCTAATAATAATTGTGTTCCGGGATCAAGACATCCCTTCCTGAAACCATTTATTTCTCCCCTTCTATAGACACCAACAACCTTCACTCAAAACTAATGTTCTCATCCTTCTCTCTAGATCCTTCTCCCATGATCCATAGAACCAACACAAAAGAAAGGGTTTCTATACCATGCTATGAATAGAAAATTCAGTGAACTCTCAAAAAAAATTATAAACCCCCTTCCCCCATTCACTCTCAAAGAACACGTGACCTGAGATTTCCTCCTCATGTCTCCTATACCAGACACACCTAGATACCATGCTAACACTGCACCACTAAATGATATCATCATGTGGGATTGTGTTATGCCTGATTCTCTAGATGATAAATTTATATTTTTTGGGAATGTTTTTGTCCCATAGAATCTTGTTCCACTCACCCCCTATGGACAGAATGGAATGGACCCGACGAAAATCTATGGACATGAAAGAGCCTTTGGGAGATAGGATAAACACACATCTATCCAAGGTTAAGGTCAACTCAATGATATCGAATAATTCCAGTGGGTCCCTTTCAATAATAGTGATGATGAACTATAGATAGAGATTTTCTTCTCAAAAGGATATACCAGTGGTAGCGAATCCTATGAGTATGATGGGTTACCCACACTTGTTTTCAGGCCCGAATTAAACATCACCCATCCCTATAATCCATTGCATATGGGGTTGAAGAGAGGTAACAGGGGGCCTATCTCACTCAATAGGGGAGATACGTGGCCATCCCTTGTATCCCTATCCCACTCATAATATTTTTGCATATTCCACCCCCATAAGGTCCATTTCACTAGAACCTTCCTTGCTAGTTACGCGTGAATGTAGGTAAGGGTGTCATTTAGACTCCAGACTCTAATGCCGCCTTCGCTAATAGGCCTCACCATCTTGTGCCAAGAGGACCATTTCCTTCATCCCTCGCACATTGGGTCCTAAATGAATCCATCAAAAATTATATCCATATTTTGGAAAACAATATTAGAGTCCTTGATTATAGATAAAACGTGAACCTTAGTGGCCAATAGTACACTATTAACCAGTGCAATCCCCCCTAAAGGACAGGTTTCTATTCTTCCAATTTATAACCCACTCCACAATTATTAAGACAAGAGGGTTAATTTCACAAATGAACAACCTCTTTGATGAAATTCAGGCTCCCAGATACACCATGGGTAGATCACCTTCCTGCATTCCCATAGAATGACAAACCTTAACAACCAAGTTGGACATGTAGAAATTTGAAATATAGAAGCTACTCATTGGATTCTTGGTAACCTGACCACTACAATAGTTGTACTCCTCCAAGACATTATTCAATCCCCACATTGATATTATTTATCCATTTTTTCATATAATGGAATCATTCATGAACATCCACTATGTCTGGGATGAGAATGGGATCCTTCGGCAGTATGGGAGGATCTCACCGCTATTGGCCGAATCATTTTTTCCATTTTCTAGAAGCCAGTTTAAGAGGTCCCAGTACCCCAACAAAACAACCGCAAACAAGCCGAACACCATAAACCAAAAGGACTTACACATCATAATAACCAGATTCATATCTGAATCCCAAGTAAGAGTCTTCTTCTCCAGTAGCTGATTCCCAATCTGGATGCCTCCAAAAACATCCACTTTGAACCCAAATCCTATGCAGGTCAATAACAGATTGGTCTGGGTAAGCCTACGTGACCACACTCCCCTTTTTAAAGGCCACAATCACCTCGTTGTTCCGCCTTGCTGAAGATCGAGTCTTCATCAGTCTTAGAAGAAACAAATAGTCCTTCCTTGGTCTTCGTCTTGGGGTAGCAGACAAAGGCCCTTCATCTCCAGCCAAAATCTTATTCCTGCTTTTAAAAATATCACTGAATGAAAGGCCGACTGGACCACTCATATTATCTTTCCCATCCCAATAATATCCCCTTACAATTCCGGTTTGGTCCCTCAAAGCAGAATCACCAAACTCTGAGTTGCTCTCATGTCTTTGGGCTGGAGCTTTACACTCCATCAGCGGAAGGCACCTATCCTCAACAGCAGCACTTTAAACAATGGATTCAACATTATTTCCCAGCCTCTGGTCTGGAATCTTCATCACAGGACTCCTCCTTGAAACATTGTGATTGTTATCCACTATCTTTGTACCTACTTCATGGCCCAACCATCCATCCTGTAGATCCTCCACGGGATCATAAACAACTGAAACTAGCTCAAGCCCTCGACATTTAATCTGTTATTCTTCCAAGGTCTCTGGACCATCCTCACCTCCTGCCACACCACCCTCCTCCAAACCTGCAGCCAACAGGTCTTCAGAGAGTCCTTAAAACCTATTGTTCAAAGTAATAAATGGATTCTCTAGAGGATCCAAGTTTTTAACAACCTTAGAACTGGATGCGGTGGTTTCCTCCACAAGACTGACTTCTCTTCCATCCCCACTCTACTCTGAACTCAGCTCAGCCATGGTAGCATCATGGACTCCCAAGTCCTACCTTAATCTTTTGAAAACTTCAGACACTAGTGGATTAACCTGGTTTGACTTAACACTGGCTACCTCAGTGATCTGTTTTTCCTCAAAGTAAAACTTACGGGACTTCAATGGATTGGCAGCCCCAGCAGCACCAGACCAATGAGGATCCTTTTCTTCGCTAGCCAGTTCCATAGTACTCAAGACCAGACCCGCCTTGACCCCTATTCTTGCACCATCCTTGGTGCTCACAGAAATAGAATTCCCATTACCACAAGCCTACAACATCCGTGAATGTCGTTCACGTCGGCAAACCTTGACCGAATTCTCAAATCTCTTGCAAAAGCCACACAACTCAGTCCAATTCTAGTAAACAACTCTTTTTTGCATCAGTATTCTTCACCGATTGATATCCAAACGAATTCAAAAGGAGTGGGAGAAGAATCCATTTTGACGTAGGCTTCGATACCTCGAGCAATCCATATGATCAAGGGTATAATGAAGAAAAGTTGTTGTTGGGATTATCCCCAGAATTTGTGGCCATCTCAAAGTGGGAGGTCATCCGCCCCTTTTGTTTACTAGAATGGGATCTTGTTAGTAGACATTCACTAGTGGTACTGGTCACAATAGGGGGGATCCCTGGCATTGGATGTGAGCATTAATCTTTCCCCTTATGCCTCATAGAGATTGAGACTCTCCATTCCAGCCATCTGCCTTCAATTGAGGATCCACTAAAATAGATATATGGGGGCAGTGTTTCATTGATAAATTGGAATCCCTTGAAGAAGTATCCTAGAGGAACCAAATCCCTAGACCGATCCTCCCCTCAAAAACCACTATAAGTAAATTCTAGAGCCAGATAGAGGAGAAATGGCAAGCCATGGGGAAGAGTTTGAGAACATAGAAGGGCTCCAACCTGCGCCTGAGGAAGGAATCTTGGAATTAAGGGCAGTATGTCCCAACACGACACTTTAACATCCTCTATATCTTGGCCAGGAGGTTTCTTGGTGGCCATGGACACATGTCGAGGTATTGGAATAACACCAGGGGCTTGGACAACCACCAAATTCATGCCTGAAAGGTGACCATTATTCAGAGAAAAACATGCACCTCTGACCTTAGAACCTTTAGTCGAATGACAACGTCCATCCAATTAGAGACGATGACACACCTGCACTGAGTGCCCCTAAAGAAGGCGGTGAGAATAGATGCTTAGAAATACATGATAAGAGATTTCTTGGTCCCATAAAAATTATTTTTCCACCCTAGATTTCATGATTTTCTAGATCGATAAGAGAATGATCCAACTCAATGTTGATATGTGCCATAGATACCTCCTCACAGTGGCTGGTCTGAGGGCCCAAACACCGGAAACCACTAATACAATTACCAATTGTCGTGAGAAATCCTTTATTCTTGTACAGAAGAAGAAGTCTTGGGAGACTGATCCATACCATAGTGGAGGGGCTCTTTGTCCCCTGATGAGCATCCATAGACTACCTAGATAGACTATAAGTACAATGACCATAAGAATGAGGAGCCCTGCACCAAGCCTATATGAAGTCCTCCTACGATGCTACCACAACATATAAGGAATGACTATAATGTAAAGAGATATTAACTGAAAAAAAGAAGCTCCCAAAGGTATGTGAATCATTGGAAATCCACGAAGGAATGCTTTTCATCCTAGAAATGAGATATGAGGTTGTGTTCCAAGCATGAAGAAGCCTACTCTATGGGTGAACCCAAAACATCCAGACCTATCTAAGAGCCTACATGTGGGGACTGGGGCACCCTATAGAGATGATGTGGAAGTAGGGCTAGCCAGTGGACAAATAATATCCATAGTGGGCATTGGGAAAGGAGGGTCGTGAACCAGAACCATGGGAAGGGACATAAGGGGTGATAGGATATGAAACCAGAGATAGGTCAGATGGAGAAGGCATCCTATTAGGAAGAAACTGGAGAGACCTCATACCTGATTTCCTAGGGGCATAGGAAGGTGGAGCCAACGAAAAAGGGTCAGAGTCAAAGAGATCCAGATCCAAGAGGTATGTCACCGACCAGGCGGAAGAGGCATAAATGGTCTAAAAAATTAAAAAGGGGGATGACTCATTCGACACATTTTCCAAGGCCTACAGGGAATACATTTCCATTTTACAATTTCCAACTGTCTTTAAAATAAGAAATTGTTAGCACAATTTATCCCAAATTTAGTAATCATCATGTGTTGAGATAACACTATATTCTCGAAAAAAAATATGATGTTTGAAAAAACTATTAAATAATTGGTTAATATTATATCCCTTCTAAAATATAGATGTTTAAAACATTATAAATAAGGTTACTTAATTTCCCAAAAATATCCTTAGAATTTATTCCCTGTATATCTTAAGTAACTATTTTTTTTCACATAAAAATCATTGGAATTCCTTTATCATGTATTCTTTCAACACACGGTAATAACCTAAATTACAAAAAAAATGTTATTGAAAACATTCATGTTTCCTTATTCCAAATTTTATTGGATATAATCCTTAAACTGAATGATGTTGTAATCATCATGAATGATAGTGCAATCCACCTGTCAAAAAATTATAATTTTGATCCAAGGTAATTAGTACAGTACAATTTTCTTATTCAAATCCAACATATTTGTGTAAAAAATAATTACCATGAAAAAAAGGAACTTATAAATTTTTATCCTTCCATTAACAATCTATTTCCCATGAAAATCACTTTTTTATTAAATCAGT
The DNA here is from genome assembly GCA_963277665.1 of Viscum album. NCBI lineage: Eukaryota > Viridiplantae > Streptophyta > Magnoliopsida > Santalales > Viscaceae > Viscum > Viscum album. Next base: position 797,285,416 of record OY728159.1, read on the forward strand.
TTTCTATTCCCTCAGAACCATTCAACATATTCTTGTAAATTCTTAGTTAGAAAACATAAACTAAACCATAATTTTTTTTAATAAAAATAAAAAACATTTATTATTCCACATCATCATTAATTAATTAACAAGTTTTACTCATTATATTACTTAATACCTCTTTCCTTACATATTTAACTTGTAGTCTCATGATCATCAAAAATATAACCATGACTTATTCCATTGTGTTGATTCTATTCGAGATTATTCCACATGGGACATCGATTTTATCAATGAGAATTCATTAGACACTTAAAGAAATTAACCTTTAATGATGTCTTATAGTAGCCAATCTTACCATCCATTCCATTAACTGAAATATTCATATTTTACTTTAATCTTCAATAATTATTTAAATATTTTCAATAGTAAAAAAAATTCTTGTTCCACTAAAAAAATCACTTTGGTGATTCTATCAAAATTCATGACATAAAGGAAACTGAATCTTATTTCCTCCATTGTCTCTATAACTGGAACTCTCCTAGAACTCATTCCTTATATTCTTTTGTGATTCCAATAGTTGTTAAAGGTTCTTATTGTTCGTCATGTCCCATGAAAAATGATTAGTTGTGATCACAACGTACTTTACAGCAGTTATCATCGCATTTGACTACTCATAAGAAAATATTCCACCACATTCAGAATTAACCGAGTACCTTATATTTACTTCCATTGAATAAAACATGAAATCATAGTGTGAGAATCACTTATCAAAACAGATAACCACATAATCATGAAAAATCAGACCTAGGATGACAAACTTTGACACCATTGGATTATCCTTAGAGACATCCCTTGATAATTCTGTAGAAATATACCTAAGGTTATCACTATGGTTTTCTGATCCTAGTTTTCAATGGATGAATAACAATTCCCTTCGATAAAAACTATAATGACCCATTATTAACATTCATGTATATTTTATCATATTTGATGAATATCTTGCACCTAAAAAAAGTTTATGCCTGAGGACTGTAACATTTTAGTGTCTTTGGAATCATGGAAAAAATATTCAAACATGGTGGAATATTATAATTGATTCTAAACATGATCCTCCACTTTAGTATATATACTTAAAACATTTCCTCTTAACCTGAGTAAGAGGAATATAACAAAGGGGTGAGATTAGATGCTCATTAAGGGTATAAAAGAGAGATACATAAGCATAACGTGAGCATAAGGTTATGAGAACATTAGAATAACATTTAAATATAATACCATTTATATCAGATATCATATAAAATATTTTTGGATTTATTATTGTTATTTCATAATACATGAATCATAAGTGAATCGAGAGCATAAGACCTGAAATCATAACATTGGATTATTATATATATTTTGTGGCAAACACATAAGTATATATAATTATTTCCATAGTATTTAAGGAATCAATTACAAGGCCATATGAGTAGTATGGTTTCACTCACCATACCATATTTGTAGTCATGGTTTACTCCCATGACCTTCTTATTAGTAAAGGTTCACTCCCAATACCATCATCATGGACATATTCCATTACTAAATTGAGTTTACTCGCTCTTCCAGCTACTTATATCTCATGATATATAAATCATTACCGAATTCATTGGAGGTAGATATAGATCTCATCCATCTCATAATTAAATCATAAATATGTGTTCCAAAAGATCATAAACAATCATATCATAACACATGAAATTAAATGGGTATCCAATTCATGTCATTATATCATAACCTGTAGAAAATAGAAATGTTTCATAATCATTAAATCAAATCATAAATCATGAAATAAAGAGTTCTTTATAATAATATAACCTATAAATGAAAAATTTGTTTGATAATAATATAAATCATTAAATAGAAACGAGTTAAAAAACATATAACCCTTGAAAGAGACATGGGTATCATAAAAATCATGCCATCAAAACAAACTCCATTCATAGAAAGAATATTAATGGAACACATGGATCTTATCTCTAGTAATTCATGAGTGATACCAATATAGTTTATCTTATATAGAACCTAATTTTTTTAAATCATTTAAAAACATTTATTTTTGAAAATATCATTTATTCTTTGTAAAATCATTTTTAAAATATAAAACATTTAGAAATATATTTTAATTTAAAATAACCATGAAAAAATATAATGTATTCTTGAAAATCATTTGAAAACCTTTTTCTACGAATACTTATAAAATAAGCCTAAAATAATTTTGAAAAACGTTTTCTATCAAAACATGTAAAGGAAGCTTGCAAAAAAATTCATTTTTTTTTCATTGGAAACATATTTAAAAATATATAAATTTAGATTCTAAATTATTTAAATCATTTACTTATCAAAAAATATTTTTTAAAACATTTTTTAGAAAATAAAGTTTTACAAGAACACATATTTTCAACTGAAGAGAGTGATAAAGTCAGATTTTCTTAAAAACGCCATCATAATTTATTAAGTACCAAAGAGTGGGAAAATGGTAAAAATACATGAAAATATCATGCATAACCTTATTATAATATAATTACTGATTATTATTGAAATATTTATCATGAGGTTTCATCAATGAAAGCATAATAATAAACAATCCTGATAAATGATGACAATGTTGTAATAAAATCTTACCACTTGGTAAATTTGAATCCTACACCCCATGTAAGAAGATTAAATCCTGTTAATATAAGAAATATCATTTATTGAATTATATTAAAGGTAAAAAAATTAAAAGGTATGTGTAGATGTATCATTGAATGATATAGGTGCGTAACCTGACAAGTGTATCAAAGAAGGGAAATTGAGACAAAATTACATTATAGATTTGGTAAAATTTTAAACACAAACCCCATAAATTAAAGGCAATAAAATAGATATTTAAAATCTAGTAAAATTAATTATAATAATAATAAAATACATTATAGGGAATTATATACACCACATCAATGAAATTTGTGAAGAAAAAGTCTAAAGTCTCATAGAAATAAATGTAAGATGAGAAAACCCTTACTACTTGAGAGTAATTTTAGAATTGTTATCCCCATGAAATAATAACCAAATTTAATGCTTTTAATATAATTAAATAAATTAAATTAATGATTTAACATATCCTAAGGTTATATATACACCATAAAAAATAATAAAGTGATGAATATAGAATGTATATCAAAGAAATAAGAAGTGAGATGAACTTCCTTTACCATAATTCTTAAAATTATTTTTAAAGGGTCATTCCACCTGTATAAAAAAATATATTTTAATTATAAATGTAATTATGAACTATATTATTATATTTAACACCATGTATTATTTTATTATGACTTTATATTACATTTTTAGTAAAAATTCCTTCTAAATGTTACATTTCAGTAATATTATCTTTTTCTTTCGTACAAGTTTTTACTTTTTATTATTGATGTTCAAACATTGATTATAATTTAATTATTTCAAGAATTTAAAAAATGATATAAATATAATATATATTATATATAAAAATTTTTATAGTTATATATGAATGAATGAAATATGAAATGTAATAGATAATTTATGGTGACGGTATGTTGTACATACAGTTGAACGTGTTTTCGGTTTTATTAGTTTATAGAAAGAAAGAAAGTAAATGAAATTATATCGTTTTTACAGATAATGGAAAGAATAATGGTATGTATAATATAATAACACAATAATAATAAGTAAATCATAAATATATTATATATAAAATAAAAATATATTTTCATTCATAATTCCCAATTATTATAGGTGGTAAAGGAAAAAATGAACAACATCATTTAGTGAGGTGATAGTCTACCATACACAAGAAGAATAAATTCATTAACTGTTGGATGAAAGGTTCTATAAATATTGGTCTAACACTTAGAATAAAAAAATATCAGTATATTTTGGAAACATTAATAAGAAGAGTTGGTGTGGTGGAGAAGGAAAAAAAATAATGGATCTTGAGGAAGGATGTTACCTCTTATTTGGGTAGCTCTTTTTTGTTTAGACAAAAGGAATTAAATGGTAGGATTAATTACAAATGGGAGGATTTTATGTTGTGGGGATAAATTTAGGGATATTATTTGGACATATTTTGGATGGCCTAAAGAGACTAGAGATGTTTGAGGAATGGGAAGAGTGAATTCCTTTTTATAATAGAGGGGGAGTGGCATTTTTGTAAATATCAAAAGGTATACACTATTGGGAGGTCTCCCTTACCTCATGTGACTCTAAAATGAATAAAAAATGTATTAAAGGGGATTTATGGCCATTAAAAATATATGATATTTAAAACAAAGTTCATTTCTTAGTTTTATCCCTTAACATCTTATTTTTCCAATTTAATCATTTTTTTTCAATTAAAGTAAATAGTTTACTAACCAGCGTAATTTAACCATTAAGACTACATTAAAGTGATATTTATTATAAAATATAAACCCATTTAATTATAAATATGATATATTATTTATAAAATTGATGTCCCATGTGCGTTTAAAATTATTTTTAAAACAAGTGTTTGTAATGAGTAAAAACACTACTTTAACTCGGACTGTAATAACAATGTTTTTACTATCTATGAGTCAATATATTTATTATAAAAGATATATTATTTCATTAATGGAACATATTTAATATTTATTAACACTTAAAATTAAATTTTCATAAAATATTATTTCTATTAATTTTAAATCATTTAATAAAATTTCATTTATTGTAAAATAACATTAATGTGAATTTTGACGCTATTTTTTTTTTAATTTAAAAAAATATGAAAACATTTTTTTAATTATAATATATCAAGTTCAAATCTATATATCATGTTATATTTACCTAAAAAATTATTTTACATAATAATTTTTTAAATTTACTTTACTTTTAATCTTTTCAGAATCATTTTTTTATTTAATTATCAACTAAATATTCCATGTGTAAGAATTTATTATACATTTAATGTAATTATATCATCTATAAAAATAAAATTTATATTAATATAATAAAAAAACTATTTTTCTTTCAAGATAACGTTTATAACCGAAACTATGTAGTTTATTCCACACACTAAATCTTTATAATTGATAAAGGTATGGATGGTTCCTTTTTTATCTTTTCCCTTAACATATTCTATAGGTAACATTCTTGAAAATGTATCCCAATAACTTATAAAATTAGATATAATTGGGTTTATGGTCAAACTATAAAAATCCAATGTATTTTCGAAATGTTTCTAGGTAATTTTGGCCATTATGTTTAAGGTTGGGTCTTATGTTAACCTTAATTTTACCTTAATCTTTGCAATTAAATTTAATTACATTTAATATTATTTTTCGTCAAAAAATTTGTTGATTTAATTAGACATTTTGAATTAATATGAATCAAAATATGGAATCCATATTTCCAAATTTGAATCTCATAAGTAACATAAATTATTTTAAAATCAATCCTACAAATGGGATGATAAAACATGTTTTTAAAGAAAAAATGTTCAAAAGTTCGCTACTATTTTATATAAAAAATCAATGAAAAAGTTCCTACAATTACCTTTATTGGATTATATGATATAAAATTTATCTAATTATACATTAAAACAAATTTAATTTGTAATTTAACCTAATAAATAAAATAGATTAAATAGAAGTTATTAATTAATATTTCGTATTTTTCACTATTCAATAAAAATTAAAATTCTTAGAAAAATACATTAAATTAACCACAATTTTGATATTATAAATTAAAAAATGAAGTATATTCAGAAAAATATAAATTTAAAAAGTACCAAAATTTAGTTTTAAAAATTGATGTGCAGTTAAAAAGAGGTAAAACTCAGTCATGCATATAACACAAGCTAACTCAGGGTTGTATATAATAGAAGGTTATCTTGGAGTAGGGTATAAATAATTGTTAACTTGGAAAAGCATATAAATCATGAATAACATAGGCTATATTAAGGGTTTTATGAAATGAAAAATAATAAAATTATAAATTAAATTAGAAAAAAATTCCTATAATATATGAGTTTTACACTTCTGATTGCAAGAAGTAAGCCTTAATACTTCATTTTGAATGAACCAATATTCAATAGGATAGAATATATAAATTCTTTAAAATATTTTCTTATAATTTTATAGTAAAGTTAATATATTCTCATCTAAATGTTACATCATTGATATATGCTTATTATTAAGCACATTTTTCTTTTGTGTGGTTTAAAAATCTCCATTTTGTTGTATTTTATAAGAAATTTAATGAAATTTAAAGGATTTATAAATTATTCTTTGTTTATTCTTTTTGAGGGGTTTTTTATTCAACAGGTAGTGGAGATTTAGGGGATTATCTTTATGATCTCACTTTAAAATGAAGATTTTTAACGAATAGATTTCCATTAAGGAAAATAATATTTTATTTCTTTGTAAAATACCATGTTTTTTTATGTAATGGTTATTTTTAGGTGTAAGTGTATTTATACCATTTTAACCCAGTTCAATTAATAATTTGACTAAATAAATTTTTATAAGTGGATTTGTTCTTCACTCTTCTTTGGTTTAGGAATCATTCTCCTCAATGACCATATTTTTTATATTATTTTAAAGTTGTCCTTATCTCTAGTTCAATGAATTCTAAAGTTAATTTTTAATATTACTTGAATATATTTAAAAAAGTAGTGAAAGGAATATTTTATATTGTTTTCTATACATTTCATTTTCTATTTATATTTTCCTTCTTTGTAGAAGTGTGAAAGTGGTATCTTTTTAATCATTTTATACATGAACACAATTTTCCACCATCATTTTCATTTTTATTTTTGAAACATTCTCTCTATGTTTTCTTGTTCTAAAAAGAACTTTATTTTTCCATATATTAATAACTTATTATATTTTAAAATAAAATTAATCAAAAGTAGTGGATATTTATTCTTATTCTTTAATGAAAATTTAAAATTATATTATAAAAGTTATTTTCATCTATTTCAAAATTCTTTAATGTTTATTATAATTCACTAGGGATAAATTCTAATTACATTATCTAATTAATTTCTACTGATAACTAAAATAATTTATTATTATTATTTTCATGGACCATATTTAATTCCCTTAGGTTAATTATATTTTTTTTGGAATTATGGATGTTTTTTAATTTCTTATAGAACACATTGTTTCCATTATTTGATAAGTGGGTATCACATATCACTTCAATACATTAGATAAAATTTTATATCTCAGGAGGTAATTTTTTGCTAAATGGGTTGTTAGCCCAATACCATATGATCAGGGTACATGGGTGGAATTCCCAATCACAATTTTTTTACTAAATGGGTGGTCTACCCAAACACAAAAGGGTGTGTTACATGAGTGGTTATCCCACGAACATAACATATTTGTATAATAGTGATTGTCCTAATCCAAAAAAATACGGTACATGGGATATTAGATTAATCTCAAAACACTGAGGTACATAGGTGGTTAACCCATGCCCAAAAATGTACATGTGTTAATAGAAGAATCCTACTATATTATGTCTAGGGGTTAGCCATGTCTATTAGGTAGTGAACATCTTAGCGTATATCCTTGAAACATGTTCTATTATCATACTCACTACATATTTTTATTTTATTTATCATTCCAATTCAATCTTTATACTTTATTGAATCTTTTTTTAAGTACGATCTAGCTTTAGAGGATGCACCAGATAGGTCATTTACATCATTGATTTTTTTAATGATCAATGACTGATCAAAAATTTACAGGATGATAAATTCCACGATCAATGGAATAAAATAAAAGAATATAGACTATAGATAAACACCAAAATAGAATAACTAGATTGTTATATATTATTTATAATTAATTTGAGAAGTTAAATAAATATCTAACAGTTATTTTTTTATTTGATTATGGACCTCAAAAAAGTTATATTTCATACCATCATTATATTGTATTAATCATGATTAGATTATCTCTAGAAGTTCTCTACACATGGTCTTTGAATTTTTTAACATTGTTATAGTAATCTTTGAGTTCTAGCATGTTTGATCGTATCACTGGTGTCATTTATCATTGATCTGTACAAAATTGCTTCTAAAGGATTCTTCTAGATCACTCTAGACACGAGAGTGGAACATAGAGGTTGATCACTCTCTTTCCAATGAGAGTTCTTGGAGAAGGGATAACTATAGTGATTCAAGAGGATTCTACAAAATTCATTTTTCAAAATAAAAAATTAATTGAATCTATATAAAAATAATATAATTGGGTTTATATACCATTAGGTTTATAAATAAATAATTTAAAAATTTTCATTTATTATTTATTTAATCCCTATATAACCCTATGCCTATTATAATAATATTTTTTCATGACATGTGTTAAATTCTTGAATTAAATTAAATATTATTTATTAGAATAATATTAAATATATATTATTTCTCACTTGACTATTAAACTCACTCCTCTATTCCTCCATGATATTTCTTGGGGAATGAATAATGAAAATTTATTTAACAAATAAATATCCCTATATTTTTATCCAATAAATAAATTTGGTGTCCACAAAATAATAATAAATATTTTTTAAATATCCCACTCACATAATATTCACTCGAATAATTGGTGAAAGAATATATGTGATCAGTAAAACATGAATAATTGTTAAAGAATTGATGGGAATAATATTTACATAACTAGTTAAATAATAATATATATCAAACTGAGATTCTTGGTACACTTAGTGTGTGGCCCTTAAGGCATATTTCTTAGTGGTATTGGGTGAAGAGACATAAAATCCATGGTTATCATCTAAAAACAAACTAATTAACTCATAAAGTAGGGATGTATTGCTAATATGAAATAATGACACATACGTTAGTTTATTGTTTAATATAATCCCTTTATCATGATATCTCTATTCAAATATGTTTCATGATGTTTCCGTCAACCTATGTGCCCAATTCCTTTTTATTTGAATATTTGTAAATATAAAATTCCTTTAGAATAAATTTTCCATGGATTTATTTAGGATTTATCATTTTCATTAAAGGTCATGATATATCAAATTCCATTGATGAAAATAATGGATAAATATTTTCTTACAATAATCATTAATGAAATTTTAATCATAAATCCCCCAACCAACCCCAAATCTTTGTGAACATGTTTCATCATCATTTTAAATAATATATCTTAGTATAAAACTTATGAAAGTAATTATTAATAATATTATATTATATGGATAATTAAAAATATCTCTAGATATGAACATCTAATGAAAAATATAAATGTGGATTTCCTACTGGTGGGTCTCATTCTCACAATATCATACACTGGGTATCACAAAGGGAATACACCATGAGAAGTTTTCTCAAAGTCCTATGAGTCTCAACCCATTAATATCTACATAATGTTTATACCTTAAATTATATCATTCATTAATAGAACAAAAATCTAAGAATACTATCGTGGAACTTCTGGGTTCTCATCATAGAGGGGAACCGCTACAACCTTTTTGTGAAATATAAACTATTTGAACATTATTATAAACTATGTTACATATAACACTATCTCTGATGTGACAAAATATTTATTACTATTCAAAACTATGAAGATAGGTTATCACAAAGTATATAGAATTTTGTTCTGGGGAACTAAATCCCTAAAACGCCAACTTTCACTAGATCCAAATACCAACAACCTTTAGTACAATAGCACACACATGATACTTATGTTTTGACTAAGATATTCCTTTAGTTAATGGATCCACCATGTTTTCATCTATGGGAATGATGTTTACTTCAAATTCACCCATTTGATAAAAATCCTCAATAGGTGATACTTGAGGATTATTTGTTTTGTTCATTGGCATGACCTTGTATATTTTGAAACAACCATTGACGTATTATTATCACAATTAAATGTGATATGTTTTTTAATTCTAGGTACCAAATGAAGCTTTAATATACCTTTTCTTATCCATACTGCTTCTTAGGTAGTATGAGAAGCCGCTAGATTCTTGGAATCATACATATAATCATTAAAAATTGGATTCATTGAACACTTAAAAATCATAATACGTCCATTGATATCGAAAAAATATACCAACTATGACATTTGATCATTATGATATGTTTGAAAAACAAAATTTGTATTATAATGAACTGAACTGTTATAAATAAAATTCCCCTTTTAATTTAATTAAATGTATTATTATGTATTACAGTTATATAAAACAAATAAAGTTATATGGTTTTATTGTATACAATCATATTTAAATATGATTAGGCATCATTACCATTTATAATATAGTAGTTGAATAATGATCACATTATTAGTATAAATACAGGGGTTTAAGAAATCTAATTGACATAGACAAATTAAGAGATAACCTCACATAGAAAGATCATACACTATGAACCCCTTTTATCAGAGCATATAAGGGATATTGAATCATTAGTATTTTCGCATGACCAATCCCAAGACAAGATTAAACAACTTAATCATGTGCGATACCTTTTACGGGGGAAGTTCATTCTCATCGAGATCAGAGCCTAGGCCATGTTCGCCGAACAACCCCATGAATATCTCATCGTTGCACCCCTTACACATAGAGTGTTTTCAAGGGTATTAAAGGGATATGTATCAATACTATAGAAATATGATTATGTACATTAATTTTTATACAATAATCAAAATATTTTAATCATATTATTACTACCTTATAAATGATTTTTATTTTGAGACAATAAAACATGAATTGTATTTATGGGTAGTATTCTAAATAATTAATGAATTTATTCTAATTAAATTACTTATTTTTTGTAAAAAATATTATTTTATTAAAATTTTGTTATTATATATTTTTTATTAAATTTAAATTGTCATATAATTTTTCTGATGTCAAATGCAATTTTTATAAGGGTTCTATAACATTTATTGTCAAGAAAGGAAAGCTTTTTTCAATAAATGTCACTTATTATTTTAAAATTTAAAATTATAATAATAATAAAATTATTTTGACAAAATTAATATTATTTTTTGAATTAGAACATCGAAATTATCAAATGTTTAATGTTTCAGAATTTTCTGAGGGAGTCAAATTTTCAAGTAAAAATAAATATCGTATAAATATACAATGTATATTATGACATCATAATGAACAAGATTTTTATTTAATAAATAATTTATAAGGTATACACGACAAAATATATTTTTTAAATTTAAAATAGTTTGTAGCTATGCTTATTTTATTAATTTGGTAAAGCCATTATTAATCCTCGAAAAACATTAATATATTTTAAGGTTCTAAAATCATTGTTTAAGAATGTGGATCACTTCCACATAGATAAGGATATTATTTTATTAATTTATTCTCTTTTAATTATAAAATAATGAAGAAGAATCCCATTTTGTAGATGTAATGGGAAGTAAACATGGGTAGAAACCGTATGTTTTATTATATAGTGCCCAAAACCTATGATTGAGAAATATTAATGGAATCCCCACTCATTTCCAATATGAACCCACCCACAAAACCAATTATTTTCACTAAAAATTATTTTATCATATTCTAAATCTTCAAATAACTCTATATAGTAATCCCAAGGCACACCAATATCTCAATTATCCCCTCCCAAGCATTTGGAGTCACATACTCAAGTAAGGGATCCTTACCATATCTTCTTTATTAACATTTATTTATTACTATATAACTTATATTACAAATTCCCAATATTGTTATATGTATTTACATGTCCCTATTATGGATCATTTATTTTCCAAATGATTAGAGGAACCTTTTTTATCAACCAATTTTATGAATTTTTATGTGACGTAATTTTTCTTTCAAAATTTCCCCACAAACATCAATGCCACTACAATTTTGTAGTGAATCCATGTTATATGATCTATGTGTCACACTTAATAATGAGAATGAAATGAATGGGAAATGTTCCCCCCATAATTATATAAATCTCTAATTCATTTGTTAATGTTTAGTCTCATGAAATGTCATGTTGGGAAAGACGATGAACCTGATTCCTTTATGGGACCTTTTCCATCATGATGGCTTGACAGTTTCTCTTAACCTATGATTATGGTGTGATGTTTTAATATTTTACCACATTTTGCATTGTTATTATGATATCTCATTTATTATTATTCATGTTTATGATTCTAAACCATTTTATGATCCATTGATATGCCTAGTATATGACATGTATTTTTCACTGCATATGACGCCTGTTTATTTCCCTATATAAGATTTATAGCTCACCCCTTTCTAACATGTGTGCCTTGGTTATCCCTTAAATTTTTCTTGTGCAGGCATGTTAATGATTTTAAAAATAAATATGTATTTTTTCTTGTTTTAAATTGTCACATAATGTACCAAATTCCCAAATAAAATTGACTTATTGATCTTATGGGTTGTATTAATTGTAATCAAATGTAATAAATCAAGTATTAATGTGTAATAAATATATGGGTTGTTATAGTTGGTATCATTGGAAAATATTAGTTATTTTTGGGTTTAGGATTTGAAAAATCAAGTAGAAACTATTGGAATAAGAATAAGTATAAGAAAGAATCCCACAATTTTGGTGAGTATTGGGTAAGTGGTATACCAATAAAATACATCACTATCTATATACTACATGTGGATGTGGATCAGAAATAGATATAGATAGGGGTAAACCAAAAAAATTGTATTGAGATAGGCTTAACCGGGAATTTGTACATGAGAATTGTCCTCAATGCACACCTAGTTTGACACACCCGAGGGATATGCCTTGGTAAATTCATTTGCACATTATGAACCATTATTAAGTGAATAATACATGTGAATAAGATTATATGTTAGGAAATATATCGTAGATAACATATATTAAAGAAAGAAAGAAAATTGTTAAATAAACACATATAATTTTATAACAAATCCATTTAATATCACTAGATTCCCCTTTTTTTTATTTAATGGTTTGAAAATAACCATCCCTATTGTTCTTTTTATTCTATCCAATGGCCATAAATAGAATGAATCGGGTAAACAACCAATGAAAATGGAAATGTTATGAATTATCCATTAAAATTATCTTCCTTATTGGAGTGGGAATCATGAACATTATTATGACACTTTCTCACCTAACTCTAGATCTGAATAAAAACCATAATCAGGGGCAGTTTCCAAATATTTCTAAGAGATAAAAATATGATATTGAGACTATTCTGTGGAAAAGGCCACTTACTATAAGTAGATCATCTGATCCCTCAATCATAGAACTATGGATCAACTTTATTGAGAAGATCTTATCTATCCTTATATTATTTGAGAAAGAGAATGTTCTAATAAATTTTATTAATATAGATCGAGAATCTGATCAGTGGTGGACATTGATAAGGAATAAAAATCCTAAGGAAGATATCAATGTGATGGGGTGGAAGAAAATTTTAGAAAATGTTTTTCGATAAATATTTTCCTCAATGTTTCCAACATAAAATGGGAAGGCACATCCTTTCCCTCAACCAAAAAAGATGGTGAATATAAATGGTTTTGTGAGGAAAACTTCAAAAGACATGCATGATATGCCTCTATATTTTTCATTTTCTCTGATGCATGGTTGGTTGCATCTTTGGTGGGATAACACAAATTCAACGAAAATACCTAGCCATTTGAGACATTGATAGATGTGAAGAAATTTTATAATGTTCCATCAATGATGAAATATAGATCAATGAATCTCATGGTTATAATGAGGATAATAAGTGGATATTGGAGACTTATTCTAGCAATCTGATGGTGAAATCTAGCAGTGGTGGGAAATTTTTACATCCCACTTTTCAAAGGAGCATAATGAAGAAGCATTGAAATTTCCTAATGGGAATTTTGAAATTCTCTAGGTGTGGGAGGGAAGGAAATTAATCTAGTGATTGTTGATAGAAGAAACCCACGAACGTGATAGAAGAAAATAATGCTCTAGTCAACCCTCAGTAAATTATTCATTACTTTAACTACAAGTAACCATGTCACATTTTAAACCAATGTACTAATACATGTGTTTTAAGAGAAAACTAACAAACTCCAAGGCAACAAGGGAGAGATTTTTTCATGAAAACATCAGAGCGGGATCATAAAAATGATTTGATTAAAGTTATTCTAGTTACTCATTCCTGAATAGAGAACTCCCCTTTTTATTCTATTTCTATAAATTTCTTCATTTTTTGAATTTTAGTAGAACTATTCAAACACCACCACAAATCATTGAAGTAGATATGTTGGGGAAAATAAAAAATGAGAAAATTATTTCATCTGAATTACATATCTCATCACTATCAATATTTGGAGGACGAACTTCCCAGTGAAACTTTTCATTCTCCATTTGGTGGAATTTGACGCAATTATGGACATGGATTAACTTTACCTATATAAGGCCAAAAAAAATTCCATGAGAAGAGAATAACTCAATATATTGTAAATTGACCCCTAATTCTATACAAGTGTAAGTAAGAGGATTCATATTATTTAAAACCAATATCTTAATCATGGAAATTATATCCCTATAATTATGTGTATTTATCTCGAAAAAAATTATAAGGAAAGAATCATCCTTGAAGAAATTATCCTAGTAAAGGAATACACTAATGTGTTTCCCAAGGAATTTTTTCATCTTCCTCCTAGGTGAGAGGTTGAGTTTTCTATCTTGCCTATAATTGTTGAATTACCAGAATCCAAGACTCTGTATTGAATGTATTTTTTGGAACATAAGGAGGAGAAGAAACAACTATAAAATAATCTCTATAAATTATTACTACACTCAATGGATTCTCCATGGGGTGACCTAGTCCTCTTTGTCAAAAAATAAAGAGACTTCAATGAGCCTCTACATTGCTTTTCATGAGCTCAAATAGATAAATATAATGAAAAATCTATATCTAAAAAAAATTAAGACTTATTTGATCAGCTATGTAGAGAAAAATACTTATCCATGGTGGATCTTTAGTCAGCATATTACCAAGTCAGTCTGAAGAAGAAGGATATCCCCAAGGCTACTTATTATAAATGGTACATGAACTTTGAGTTCATAATAATGCCATTTGAACTCAATAATGATCTAGAAATATTTATGGACTTGATGAATTTAGTCATTAGGGATTTCCATGGAATATTTTTGTAGTATTAATAGATAATATTATAATATACTCAAGAAGTAAGAAGGAGCATGAGTAGCATATAAGAACTGTGATAAAAACACTTATGAAAGGATAATCATTAAGGGAAGTAAAGAAAATGTGAGTTCTAGTTGAATAATGTCCCATTATTGGGGAAAATAATCATAGGAAATAAGAAATTTGTAGGCCATTCAAAGACATAATAAATTGAAATATGTATGACTCTAACATATGTGTCAAATATCTGTAGTTTCCTTATATTATCGAGTTACTA
Organism: Viscum album; assembly: GCA_963277665.1. Classification (NCBI taxonomy): domain Eukaryota; kingdom Viridiplantae; phylum Streptophyta; class Magnoliopsida; order Santalales; family Viscaceae; genus Viscum; species Viscum album. The sequence goes on from OY728159.1 coordinate 797,300,848, forward strand.
TCGTTGATTTTTTAGAAATTCCTCGTAATAGTCAAAAACTCTATCCAAGATAACTCAGAAGGGGGTCATGTATTCATGGGATGATTAATGTGAAGAAGTCTTAAAAGAGTTTAAAAATATACTTATCAATACAATTATAATCACACTACCCATTATTGAATTACTTTTTATTGTATTAAGTGATTAATCCATGTAGTTCTTGGGATATGCGTTAATTAAGAATGAAATGGTGATAACATATCCTTCAAGACATTTAAAATTTCTTGAATAGAATAAACTAATGAATGATCTATATTTTTTATTAGTGATATTCACTTTGAAATGTGATGGTATTATTTCACTGGGTAGAAACGTGAAATATATACGAATAATAAAATATTCAAGTATATATTCCCACAGAAGGAGATGAATATTCCCCCAACAAAGATGGTCACTGTTGATCAAGGAAATTGAATACTCAATCCACAAACATCAAACGAATGCGAATATAGTGACATTCACTCTAATTGGAAAGGATAAAAAATTCTATCATTAATATGAATTGATAGGGATCTAGTCTTCTGATATTAGGAAAGGATGGATATGGGAATCATAAAGTAATGAACATCATCAGTCCATTCAAAAATTATTTTTCAAACATCCATTCTAAAGAGGATGCAGGTTTCTTAAAATGATTTTATTAAAATTCAATAGAATTTGGAAACTATAAGACAAGGTAAATACTAGTATATCAATGTTAATGAAGAAATATTTATAATATTTTGGACACAAATATTTGTACCATCTAATCAAGATGTAAATTGTGATATTTTGAATGGAACATAGAGATAAACCTTGTTTATTCACCCAAGGAGAAAAAATATATATACCAATATATCTGAGAGAACTGTTATTGCAAAAAAATGAATAAAGAGATCACAAAATATACATCAATGTTCTTGGTATATCTATAAGTGAAGGTTTAAAGGAAATAGTGTAAGGGTATTATGCAACAATTAACCACACAAAAATGAAAATGGGAAAAACTCACCCTGAACTTTCTAACTAGAATTCCAAAGAAATAAAAAGAAAAATATGCTATATGGGTTGTTGTGGACTATCTTACAAATATAGATCTCTTTAACTCAATTCAAGAGGACTTATCACTCAACTAACTTGCATGGATATACATAAAAGAAGTGGTGAGGCTATATAGAGTACCACTATTGATTGTATTTTATTGAGATTTTATATTAGGATCCATGTTTTGGAAAAGTTTCCAACATGCTCTATACACCATTCTAATAATCAGTATGGCATATCATTCTCAAACTAATGAATATTCTGAGTAGAAATCTGGACACTTGAGAACACATTGAGAGAATTATATTCACTCTTTAATTGAGGATGTGACTAACATCATTATCTAATCGATTTATAATATAATAATAGTTTCCACTCAAGCATCTAAATATATCCATATAAATTCCTTTTTTGGAATAGGTGTTAAACACTTTCCTGTTGGGATGAAGTGGGATAACCAAAACTGCTAGGTCTGGAAATTGTTGAGGAAATGGTGGAAATAGTTAGGACCATTTAGTAAGACATCAAGGCTACTCAGGGTCAATAGATGATATATGTTGAAAATAGCCAAAGAGACCTAGAGTTTGATTTTGGAGATATGGTATTCCACTGAATAACTCCATGTAATAATGTTACAATATTTGGGAAGAATAGATATGTCTGTCTAAGATACATCGTTCCCTTTGACATCCTTGATCACATCAAAGTGGTGGACTATCAACTAGCACTCCCACTTAACCTATCTCAAGTAAATTATGTCTTTAAAGTATCCTTATGAGGAATTAAATACCATACACCTCACAAGTAATCAATATTGTGGCTGTACTTTTGAATAATGATCTCTCATATGAGGAAAATCTGGTGAGGATCTAAGATCATAGAGACAAAGTTTTACAAAATAAGAAAATTCCCCTTGTCAAAGTGCTATAGAGAAATTACAAGTTTGAGTAAGAGAAGTGGGAAATAGATGAGGTGATGAAAGAGAGTTACACTCATTTATTTTAGTTTTGGAAATAAAAATATTGTGGGTGAAATTTATTAAGGGGGAATATTGTAATGAACTAAACTATTATAAATAATATTCCCATTTTGATTATATAGAATTTGTTATTATGTATTATGGTTAAAGAAAACACACACACTTGATTGGTTTTATTGTATACTATGGAATTTAAAAGACCATTAAGCATCATTAATGTTGATAATATTTCCATTGAATAGTGATCTCGTGATTATTATAGATATAGGGGTTTAACAAATCAATAGGCATAGAAAAAGAAGGTGATGGCCCGACCATTAGGATCATACTCTATGAATCCAATTTATCAATGAATCCGAGGGAGATAGAATCATTGGTATTTTCCCTGGACCAAGCCCAAGCTGACATCCATCAACTAAAGTATGAGATAAACTATTTAGGGTAGAAGTTCAACATCATCAAGAACATGGACCAAACCATTTTCGCCAAACCACCCCTGAACGTCTCATAGTAACACACCTTACCTTTATAGTGTTTTCTTTTATATTAAAGGGATATGTATCAACACCCTATAAATATGAGTATGTACCTTATTTTTATTGAATAATGAATATATTTTCATCCTATTGTTATTAATTTATAACATATTTTTATTTAGATTCAAAAGAACAAAAATAGTATTTTTGAGTTATATTTGAATTCAATTAAAGAATCTATTTTTAATGAATTAATGTATTTTTTGAAATATATAATATTTTAAAAAAAAATTATTATTAAATAATATTTATTAGATATAAGTTATCATCTAATATTTGTGATGTCAAATGTAATGTGTATTGTTGTTCAAAAACTATTATTATCAAAATAACCAAAAATATCTCAATAAATAATGATTTTTAATTTGAATGTGAGTAAGAACATGTTTAAAAACTTATATAGATAAAATGAATATTGTTTTGTGAATCATAATGTTGAAATTATCCAATAGAGATTTTTTCATAATTTTATGAGAGTCAAATAGTTGTGTAAAAATTAACTACCTTATAAATTTATGGTGTAAATTTGGATATGATAATGTCCCAAAAGTGATATAATAAATACTATAAATTTCATACATGAAAAATATATGTTTCCCCCTTAAAATAATGTTATTATATGTATAGTTTACTAATTTATTATAGCCTTTTGGAATCCTCCAAAACTATTAATATATTTTATAGGTTTAAAATCATTTAATTAACAGTATGACTCACTTCCACATAATCAATGGTCTTACATAGATACTTTCAGACCTTGAACTAAAAAAATATTAAAAAAGAATCCAATTTGGCATAATTTATTATCAATACCCTTGGATAGGTTTTTTCGGTTATTTTATTATATTGAGTCCAAAACCTAATTTGAGGAACATTAATGAAATCCCCACTCGTTTCCTATATAAACCCACCCAAGATAACATTTATCTTCACTAAAAATATATGGAGAGCACCCTTAATCTTCTATACTCTTTCTATAGTCCTCCCAAGGTGTCAAAAATCTCTCAAAAATCCCCTCTCAATCATTTGGAGTCACACACTCAAGTAAGGGATCATCACCATCTCTTCTTTATTAGTGTTTATTTGTTACCTTATACCCTTTATTTCTAATTAAATATGTTTGGATATGTTCTTACAGGTACATATTACTACCCATTTGATATCCAAATGATGGAATACCCATTTCTATATCATCAACACATTTTATTAATGTTTATGTGATTACCTTATGCTACCAAAATTTAACTGTGATTTTCAATGTCAAAATAAGTTTCTCGTAAATACAATACCATTTTCCTATTTGGAATTTTCACATTTATAAAATTATAATTATTTGAAAAGGGACATACATGTATGCATTCCACAATAATTGATCATGAAATAAAATATTATTATGAATGAATCAGTGTTTTTTATCGATGTGGAACACATAAGTATGAGAATAAAATTAATGTGAGGAGTTCACCCAGAATTATATAGTGCTCCAATGAATTGGGAAATGTTTAGTCTCCTGAGATGTCATTTTGGGACATAGAGTGAACCTAATTGCATTATGGTAATTTTCATATCATGATTTATTAGTAGTTAGCCTTGACCTATGTTTATGATGTAGTGTTTTAAAATGATACTATATTTCCCCTGTTATAATTATATATCATATCTTATTATTCATGTAAATTATTCTCACCCCTTTTATGGTCCATTGATATTCCTATAATCTAAAATGTATTTTTATCTTCATGTTATTTCTGGTTTATTTCACTTAATGGGATTTATAGCTCACCCCTTTATTATGTATTTCCCCAGGTTACCCCATGCAGTTTTAAGTGTGAGCATGTTAAGGATGATTTCAATAAAGATTTTTTTTCCTATTTTAAATTGTTATGTAATGTAACTAATTACCAAAGAATATATACTTGATGATAATATTTTTTGTATTAAGTGTAATCCTATGTAATAAATCTTTGAATTAATCAAAAATAAAAAGAATATTTTTTATAAGTAGTCTTTAGTCCATCTCCTTGACTTCTCCATACTCTAGGAACATATCCTTTGTTCTTCTCTAATACTTGAGGATTTCATTATCAGTATATCAATGTTTTCTCCCAGATCTTCTTCATATCATCCCAACATGATCTATTTATAGGGAAAAAAACAAGCCTAATATAGAACATGACTTACAAGATTGGCCATATCCCCAAAGAGTAGGAGACGTTACTCATTATCCCTTTCTGACATTATGTCTAAGGCCACATTTCCATAGAAAGATGTATACCATGTGACACTTTAAAAATTCCACTCTTGGATTATTACATGATAAATATATTTAGTATCTGGCTAATATTTTTAATTTAACATAGTCTAGGTATCCTCTTAGATCTATCATGAATGATCTGATCCCTAAAATATAGACTACTTCACCGAAGTCGTCTATGGTTGTTCAACCAGACATTAAAAAACTATATTACCTGTATTTCATTCCAAATAAGTAATATTTCATCATTATATTCAACTTGGATAACAATTACATTTCCACTGAACCTCTAATAAACAAATTTTTAACATTTGTTCTTAATGAAATCACATTATTTTATAGATTGATCAAATCAATTGTTCCATGAAATGGATTCTTTATTTAATCCATAAATTGATCTCTATAACTTAAAAATAATTTTGGCACCTTATAGATTCTAAAATCCTTTTGGTTTTTTCTTTTAGACATATTATTGAAGGTTACATTTATGGAAATATATTTTGATATCAATCTACAAAATTTCATAGACATGGTAAGATGCTATAGAATGTAGAATTGTAATGGATTTAAACAAGAAAACTAGAGAAAAGGATTCATCATAGTAAATTACTTTGTGTTGTTTAAAACTATTCTCCACTATACATACTTTATATGTATTTATCTTAACTTAAATGTATTGTATTCTCTTTAATAACTATTTCAAAAATACGTTCATTACATCAATTGGCTCATTCACCAAAATCAATACTTTTTTATGATACATTTAATCCATTTTAGAATTAATGGCTTCTTTCAATCTTACAGCTTCTATTATATCTTCTACCTTGTTTTTTGGAGATATGTTTATCATTGTCAACTAATAATTTTTCACAATCATTGGAGACTAAAAAACCATGTCTATCTAGTTCTCTTACCTATCGAGTGATCAAATGTTGTACTTTTGTTTCCATGACTACTTCTTCCACTAGGACCTATGGAATCTGTTCCTATACCAAATCTTGTCTAAATTGTGCATCAACCTCATTGAATCAAATCATTGTCCCACTATACATTATGTGTTTGTTCTCCCTATTTAGAAATATTTTTTTGTTGTCAAAAATAAATTTATTTTATAAGGGGTATTATAGTTAGTATCCCTCTGTTTCCTTGTGAAACCCTATAAGGATACACCTTTTTCCATAAGGTTATCATTTTTTTTGATTAAGAATGACTTAAAAAATTATTTTCAACCCCATACACATGTATGTGATAAAATGGGCTTCTTTCCACTAAATAAAACTATGGTAAATCTATTTTTTGATGTGAACTCATTTTAGTGTGTATGTCTTAGTTTGTCATGAATATCCCCAAAATGATAATGGGATATATGCATGACTCATTATATATCTAATAATGTATAATAAGGTAGGGTTATTCCTTTCACTAACAACATTCCACTATTGTCTGTAGGGTGGATTCCGTTGATATGAAATTTAAAACTCTCATAAAAGTTTAATATAGTCTTGGTTAAGATATTTACTACCTCGATATGATTCAATATTCTTTATCTTATTCCCATGTTTTTTAAGGATGGGGATGAAGACTCGTTTATTATTAAATCAAAGAAAAGACCTCCTTAACTGGGTAGAGGTAGACCCATTACATAGCATGAAGGCCCACTGGGTATTTAGCCCATTACATGACATGTGGGCCCATTTTCTAGCCCAAGGCACATTTTGTGAATAGTACTGCTACAGTACCTGCGCTACTACAGTTCCACACAACACTCGCCGCTGCCACAGTACCCTACCACCGCTACAGTGCCCCTGCCACCACTACAGTTCTGGCATTGCTACAGTGTCACTGCTATTATAGTACTTCTATAGTACCTTGCGCCCAATGGGTTTTCAACCCCCATTTTTCATGTAGAATTAAAGGGTGCTTACCAGTAATCCAACGAAGTAATTATTAAATGAAATGAAGTAAGAATACTCACCTCTAGATTATACTATAAGTGGTCCACAAACATCAATTTATACCAATCCTATAATATTTTTTTCCCTTTCAAGATGTCCATTGAATTTTGGTTTGGTCATTTATCTTTGTGAAAAAACATGGCATATTTGATGTTTTTTTAGCCTAGAATAATCTATGTAGATATCTTGATAGAGCTTTGTCAAATTCATCTTTTTTTTCACAGCCAAGATCACAATTCCATATATGGGTGTTATTTGAGTCTTATGAAAATGATTCATTATATATTTTTAATACATTATTTTCATAATTTTAAAAACAGATTTATTTATTTAAATGATCCATACCATAAAATATTTTGTCTTTATAAAAGAAAAAAACATGTATTCCCAAACATGAACATAAAACCATCAACATAATGGAATGAAAAAAAATTATGTTCTTGGTAACCATTGGTACATAATAATAATATATTTAGACGAATATCATACCTATTATCAATGAATTGTTGTAATCCCCAATTATATAGCATCCAACCTTGTATCATTGGTAGTACAACAATCCAAATATCCTCTAGAAATATTTTAGAATCTATATGGTTCCTATATTTTCGTACATATGTGCGCACAACAAGATGTATCTAACATCCCATGTGTAGATAATGAAATATTACACTTGATACCTTTACGTGAAATTGTTCTTCCAGTGTCCTTACTATCCTCAAGAAAAATATTTTGGCCTATTTTCAATTACATACCATTAGATCATTCTCTTCTTAGAAGGATGGTGCTTGGTATATTTAGACTTATTATGAGTATTTGTAAAAATAAACTTGTTCTTCCTTTTCTTATTCACCATAAGGAAAAAATATTTGTCACGCTACATGTCCTTATACATAGGGGGAATCATTGTACGTAATTTTGAAAGGCCCCTCATTATTTCACTTGATATAATGAAATCATTAACCCCATTATCAAATTTTTCACTTGTTAATTTTTCATTTATCCAACTATGATCCATTAATTTACTTAAACTACAATAAATTATTTGAATACATTAAAACATATACAAATTTAAAAATATATATAAATATATAAATTTACAACAAATAATAATATACAAATTTAAAAAATATTGAATAAAATTAAATACACAAATATAAAAATGAACTCTATTAATATATAATAATGTTAATATAACATATATAGAAAAATAAATATTATATATAAATATATATATATTTAATATAGACACAAACACCAAAAAATAAAGCACACAAAATAGGAAAAAGAAATAAATATTAAAAATAAAATCATGAACATTTATTTAAACATGTAGAAAAAATAAAAAAACAACTATTCAACAAATAAACAACTCAACATTTATAAAAATAAATATAATATAAACTTTTAAACATTTATATAGACATTTAGTCATGTAATATTATAAAAATTTATCAACAAAAAAATGTTTAAATATTTATATGAACATTTAATCACGTTATCATATCTATATATAAATACAATATAAATATATGCCCATATAATGAGACAAAAATCATATAATATAATCATAGATATAATATATAAATAAATAAATACAATATAACAAATGAATATGAAATGTATATCTATTATAAACAAATTAATAAAATTTAAAACCAAAAATAGTTAATAGATCTTATAAACATTGAAAAAAAATTTAACTCACTAAAAATAAATTGTAGAAAAACAATGGTAAAAGAATCTAAGATTTCACATGTGAAACTAAAAAAAGGATATTTGGGGCCCATGATAATGAAACTAAATGGATATATTTGAAACATACATGGTTCAATCAAATACAATTCAGGGTGGTGTAAAGAGGACCATGAAATATATGGACAACTTCATTTATCCATAACAGTCTGGAATATATATTCGGTCCAGCTTTGTATTTTTGTTTCAGGGGAAGATTATATTTGATGGAGTTTTCGTATGGAATAATTTGAACATTGTGTTTCTCAGGTGGTGCATCAATATTTAAATGGATTGGTGGAGTATTCCACCCATAAATCATGTGCTCAATGTCACATCAAGTGGTATTATGTGGTCATTTTTTGGGTCAGTTTCCAGTCTGATGGATTTCTTATTTTCTATAAGGATGGTTCTGTCAGTGGAGATCTTTATTGGGGATTTGGTTCGAGTTTAATATCAATATAAATGAGTGGTATGGTGGTTGGAATCAGGTAACAACCTGTACGATGCATGTTTCCCCCATTTAAAATCGGTTTTTGAAATTTTACTTTTTTGTTTTGGTTTTTTTGTGATTTTTTAGGTTTGATTGGTTTTTGAGCTCCCACTTAACACTAAAAAGAGTAATTTCAGGAAAATAATTGTATATTAAAAATATATGGATGTTGAAACTCATATCTATAGGGTTTGAACATAAATTATATTTTAATAAACATTTTGAATCATAAAATCCAAATTTACCCTAGTGGTTGTATCACATCTCTATATTTTCTCTTTAAAATATTTATATATAAAATATTTCACTGATTTTTTATTTTAAAAATTTGAGCCATATTTATTTGAAAATTTATTTTCCCATTCAAATAAAATTTTTGATATGGGTCATTTTCTTATTTTAGTGGATTTATAATTCAAATAGTATTAATATTTATTAATATTGATATGTTATGGAATAGACATGGACTTTTGTTTATTCTGCCTTCTCTGTGTCAAAATATAAGTGGTTTAAAATCCCAACTACATCAAAATATACAAAGGTTTTTTAACCACATAAGGCCATGGATTTTGTTGATAGAATATTGGTACCTTTTTGTTGGTGAAAGGTATTATGTTGTTGAGAAAAGGATATCATTTTGTGGGAGCTCTGGTGGACATTAATGTGTTATTTAAGGAAACTACATGAATGATGATGCATGGATGGTAGTAGGTGCTCATAGACACAAAAATTTGATACATCATTAGGGATATTGAAAAAAATGTGGATAGAACAAGGCTCATATTTAGTATCCAAAACAAATTACAGGCCTTTCAATGTCCAGTTTAATAATATTGGCCTATGTTCTGATTTAAAAACGGTATTATGAATTTTCAAATTAATATTGTTTTCAGATTGAAAATTAATCATCCCTTGGGGGTGTTGGGATATAATAAAACATTACCCTTGGGGTGTGTATGTGTGTTTCAATATGTAATATAAACCCTCATACATATATTGATATGAATTCTACATAATGTTCAAGGATAAAAATTAAAATGCATTAGATTTGTTTTTGTAAAAACACAAATAATAATAAATAAATTAAAAATATATAAAATATATAAAATAATCATAATGTATAATTTAAACAACATTATATATATGTATATAATATGTTATATAAATATATCAAATTTATAATTTATTGATATTATATATTTTTAAAAATGTAATATCATAGTATTTATTTATCATATAAAGGGATGATACCTTGAGATGATAAGTTGAATAATGGAATGCCAATTAATAATTATTCCATTCAATGACCATGATTCATGGTTAATAAAAACAAACCTATTTTTATAAAGGAATATATATTTAATAAAGGAAATGACATATGATATTTTACTTGGTCCACCCTCATTGGGTTACATCCATGGATTATACAACAATGAGGAGATTCTATTCCAAAATTTATTAAGCATGCCAGTTGTAAACGGATTATAATAAAAATATTACCTAAATTGGTTTATAACCAGTAAAAAATAGGATATGTCTCTCTTATTCTACATATGAAAAACTCACTCTCAATCATGTTTACAATTTAATTTTGCACAAATATAAAACAAAATGAATTAAAATTTTGTTGGTGTATTAATTAGCTCAATCCTCATTAAGATATATAAAATCCTTCCTCTTCTTCAAAATATTTTTCTTAATGTGCTAATAATATCAAATGATCTCCTATTATTGTAGAATAAAATATCATGAATACTCTCCAAAATTTTCAATCCCATTTGATCATGTTATATCCATATTTTTTCATTAATTTCATCAGAATTATTAAATGATTGTGATCTATTCAAATAATTCATAACATCCATGAACATGAAATATTCCTTACACCTTAATATATATTCAAATAAATACAATAGGATAAAACTATATCCCATTATCTCATCCAGAAGCCTCCATGTTTGGAGGATTTTCAAATATTTTATAGATATGAATATAAATGTCATTATGGTATAATGAGATGAATTATAGTGTATTACCTTAAAAATTAACATCTCTTTAAAAGATATATATGAATATTTATCTTCTTCAATTATTTTTCAATGATATATAATCAAAATATAAATATAATGAAATGAAATGTGGCATAATAAAAATTATCACTGTGTAATATAAACATCGTGACCTTTATTTTTGGTGTGCTCCATAAGTCACACCACAAATCCCTTCACCATTTTATCAATAATGTTTTTCATCAAAAACGATGATTTTTTATTATCGAATAATACTTATACCATAATGAAAACCCTATCACAATTTTTTAGGATTAACTAAATTATGCTGCAAATATTTATCATAGTGAAATAATTATACCATTTTCTTTTACATTTAAATTTCAATATACAATAATTATGTCATAATTATAAATCATAGAACAAACATCAGACCAAAACCTCTAGTCTTACATTAGTTATATTACAATGTAATGAAAATGGAATTTCAATGTGATTATTTATTTTCTATGTAAACCCTCAACAAAATTCTCTAAACAACTTGAAATATTAAAAAATGTAACAAATGTTTTTGAGCCTTTTTGATTGATTTCTAGAATAATTGTTTCGATAAAAATACATTAAAATCATACATTGAACTTCTATAAAAAAATCTATTTTTTAGGTTTGTTGATAACATACCTATTAATTATAAATTTTTTATTAGATTCCTTATTCTTGTACAATCTCCATCACATTTAGTATAAATCTCATAAACCACATGCATCTTCTATATAGTGAATATAGTTACTCAAAAATATTTTACTTTAATCCCACATTAGTCGATCTATTCATGGTAAATAAGAGTTAGAGAAAAATTTAATCAATTAAAACTCTTCTTTAACCTCATAATCGTAACTAGTTTATATGAAAATATTTATCTTTATATTCCCATTATTATCCACCTAATATAATTTTCATGTCTTCTCCCTTAAGAGAAATTCTCATTCACGTGTGAGCTAAAATGTTACTATTTATCCCCATTTTAATCAAGAGGAAAACATATAACTATGCCTCTTACCTTTTATTTTTATCCCCTATAAACGCATTGATTAAAATCTCCCATATTTCCAATTAACCTAAATAACACTCTATAAATGTATATATAAGTAATTAATAACTCAATAAATCAATTTGTGAAGGAAAAAATACCATTCCATAACGATCTTATAGAATTTAAAACCACATTATAAAATATTTTATTAGTGAAATTGTATATTGAGAAATACTTATGTAATGAAAAATATGCTTTTGGTTTTGGGAATAATTCTCTAAAATATTATGTAGATAGAGAAAATTGACCAACATGATCCAACCAATGTTTCCCAAAACTATCTTTATATAGTTCTTTCCTCCAATATGACCATGCTGAGGTAAATAATCTAATTTCATAATCTATTTCTTGAATTTTACCTTGATAAAATAATAAATTTTCTCAATTTTCTTTTTCTTTCAAGGTGTACTATATTTTTACTATGATTTATAGCACTCCATTTACCATATATAATTTCAATTGGACAATGTTCTTTAATACGAATCTTTTCGAGCTATGATTTCATCAAATAAAGATATATGTAATATTTTGTAGAATTAATATATTCATAAATTGTGGTTATTAATGTAATGAAATATTTATTCATATCTTACAAATATATAAAAGATATTTATCATAGAATGAAACCCATCAGCTTACATCATATCAATCTCCGAACCAGTGTAATTGACATCAATACATGCCCACAACACCTAATACTTTATCCCTTATAGAATAGTATGAAAGTTTACTACAAAAACCAACATAAAATTCCTTTATTAGGGATAAAAATGAACTAATAATCAATGTGAAATTAAAATAGGGTCCCTTTTTTTATCACTAAAAAAATATCTGATAAGGGCCCCTATTACCAGCGCTAAAAATGCATAAAATCCCCTTTATTAGTGCTAAAAAAAGAAATGATAGATGACCTCTTTTATCAGCTCTGTTTTAGCACTAATAAGATGAAAAAATCTATTAATTAATGATAGATTCAAAGGGAGGTCACACCCCTCCCCCATTTTATATGTTCTTTACCTCTCTTTTATCAATTTTTTTAGTCATCCTTGACCTTTATCAGTGATAGACCTCACAATGCCCTTTATCTGTGCTATAAATATCCTCTTGTGAACACCCACATCGCCTCCACTTTGATTCGAACCCGGCCCATCAACCCTCACACATCCATGCCTTTATCACTGCAATATGTATTTTTCTCTTTATTCTATAATAGATCTATTATTTTATATATATATTTGGTCACATTTTTTATCCATATATTTAATCATTAATTATTTCATATATTTATTTATATATTTATGTAAATATGTGTGTATAATTTTATAAAATACACTTATATAAAAAAATACTTTTTCTCGGTGTGTGTTTATAGATATTACCAAACATATGTATATACATATACATTTTTATACATTTTTTCGATTCCTATACATATATTTATAAATATTTATATTTATTAACATATATTATATATTAAAATTTATATAAATTTATTAGTATATTTATATATATTAATAAAAACACACAACCAAAAACATATTTAATTATATATATACAGTACACATAATTTTTGTAGGTATATAAATATTGTTATTTATAAATGTATAAAAACACAAAAATTTAATTATAAAGATATTTTATATGTAAATATGTTTAAAATTTATTGATAAAATTAAATTTTAATGTGTAAATAAATTCAAATATGTATATATGTGTTTATATTTAATCATAATTTATGATATAGTATAAAAAATTATAAAATTTCCACACCATAACAACCATGTGACTGTAATTCCAGAAAAAAAAAATATATAACTTCCACAAAAAAAATATAATAAGACCTCCTTTAAAGAGGCTAAAATTCCATCAATTGTCCAAAAATTAAGGTTAGCCAATGAAAACCCCATTTTTGGGGGGCATATGTGACTTTTGACCTCAAAAAACATTTAGCAAGGATCTCTCCAATCACAATTATGTATATCCTTTTAGAATCATAGAATTGATATTAGTTGGAGCTCAAACGAACATGTGGATCAAAAATTATTGTCATTTGGAATTGGTGTCATGTTTTAAACTTATTTTAGATCTTTTATTAATTAATTTTTTTTATATCATAAATCTATTATTGAATGACTATTACTAAATAATAATTTTTAAATTATTGATTAATAATAATTTTTAATTATTTCATATACCATTTTCACTAAATATCTTCTATATTGACTGTGATTATATATTTAGTATTATATAAATCAAATTTTATAAAATCAATTGTATTTATATCAATTTAAATATATTTATTTATTAATTTTTAATAATTATATATTATTTTTTGTGAATTTTACCTATTGTCAGACCTCATAAAAAGAATCGTAGAACTAATAAAAGTAACTTTTATCAGCTCTATGAAAATAACTGACAATGGGGGTAATTTTATTATTAGGTTTTTTAGCAGCGATGAAAGTACATTTTATATGATATTTTTTTAGCAATGATAAATGAAACCTTTTATAATATCCTTTTTAGTGCAAATAAAGGGTAGCATTGAATAATCCCAAATAGGTGGTGGTGTGCACATTTACATTGATATATTGAATTATCTTATTTACAATAAACATACTGATTTATATGATATTTATTTGAAATGTTATCCATTGTTATATAGAAAAAAAATTTCATGCCTTAATACATATTAGAGAAATAAGATTCTAATGATTTTTTATAGACCCCAACCCCGTTAGCCCAAATCCAGTGGTAAATATTCTACTTTAGAATAAGATATAAGCTATAACACATCAAAAGGACCAAATAGTTTAGTAGACACAGTAATCAACATACATACTTGAATCTCGTATTATATTTGACAACATAAATTACAACATAGTGAAAGTAAATATTATATATACTAGAACACATTTAATGATTCATTCTTCTTATCATGGGGAAAGGGAAATAAATAAATGGTGAGATCATATTCTCAATAACTAATACATACAATATAATCTATCACAAATCAATAAAGAATAATTAATGTGGAAAATTAAGGAACAAAAAACACATTCCATTTAATCAGTAACATATACATAATGAAACATATAGTAGGAAATGATGACAATCAAAGAATACCATATTAATAATAATATGATATTGATACAAATATATGGATACTATGCATTCATCAATCTCATGGATATTAATGATTTTATTATTAGAGAATAAAACACTTAATATTGGATGTTAGAATTTTAAATATCATGATATCAATACCATCAAGACCATATAGCAAGAATGTTAAATAGATGTATAGGTATACACCAAAATTCCCTTTAATTCAATATTCTTTAATTGTCTCATGAGACCTGTCAATACATTAAGAGGCTATATAATTTCACCCCCTCCCATAACTACATGTCCAATGAATTCCTCATCTATTTAATTCATGAACAATATTCCTTGTCAAAAAATATTTGTATTGAATAATGAATACTTATTATTAGTAATTCCTCAGTCAATAAAATGACATTCAATGTAAAATACTATATGGTGAAGTGGTATATGGTTTAAAAATTACTATATCCTTGTTAAAAATGATATGAAAATTTAAGGGAAATGAAATCTCTAATGATCACAAGAAAGATAATATCTCAACGGAATGTTATTAAATAAAACATTAATCAACATTATGTCAATACTTTCCCTAGTAAAACTGATCATAAAACATCCAGATAAAGATTACGGATGGTATCGTTAAATTAAATCTACAATGGGGTATAATTAAAATAAATGGTTTTTTCATTGATGAATATAAATACCATTAAAAGACAATTAAAACATTCTTGAGGAAAATATCCATGTTTCTATGAAAATTACTTCTAAAAACTAAAACTTTACATAATATTATAAAGAAATTTCTTTGTAAAAAATAATGTAAAATTTTAAATGACGCTTCAATTTAATGAGTGGTCATTATGACATGAAAAATATATTCATGTTTAATACATTAAAACCAATATTTCTTTCAAATTTTTTAGTAAAAAGTAAAAATATAAATTTTCTGGAAAATTAAAAAATTGATAATTTTAATGAATTTATTAACAATTTAAATGTGCTAAAAATGTATTTAAAGTAAAATAGGAAAAAATTAAAAAATTTTAATTTTTTTTATTATAAATCCTGGTTATGGAAGGAAAAAATTTAACTGAAAAAAAGTAATAACGTTCGATTGTTTTTAAAAGAATTTTTTCAACCATTTTATGTACTGAGGATAGGTAATTGGTAATATTACATAAAAACTGAATTAATAAAAATAATATAATAAAATTAATGGGTTTTATAATATAATGATCAAATAATTCCCTTAAATGTAAATTCAATCTTAAATAATCCTGATTAAAATGAGATTGAATCATAAAAAATTACTACTTTGTTAATTTTTGAATCATAACCCCCATGAAAGAAATATAATTAAATGAAATAGTTAATACAATTAATTTAAAAAAATGGTTATATAACCTATCTATGGGTTAGTATATATAACTCTTAAAAATTAATAGGTGTATATTATGAAATATATCTCAACAGAGTTGAAATTGAGTTTAAATCTCTTATAATGATCATACCGTAGAAGTGAGAATTGGTAAATGAATTTATGATGTGTATCAAATAAAATTAAAAATAAATCAAATGTAATTAAAAAATAAAATAAACAAAATTAACAACATTTATATTTTTAGAATATCAAGGAAAACTGAGAAGTAATATAACCCATTGAGAGGAAATTGATATCAGAAAAACATACCTCCTCATAACATTGATGTAAAATCCCCTTAAATGAAATAATATTAATTGAAACATAAAATAAAATTTATTATAAAGGACTTATAATATAATATTAAAAATTGGTAACATATTCACAATATCAAAATAATATACTTCATGAGTCGTTTACGTGCAGTTTTATGTATCGTATAAACAATAAAATATAGTATTCTTCTTTTAATATATTAAGGCGTTATATTAACGAAACCTTAAATAATTTATTTTATATAAATTTTTACTTGTGATTGGAGATAAATGGTTTTATTTTAGAAAATTCCATTGTGAAAAACCCCAATCACAAATTGGATAAAGAAAACATTCTCTGGGTTTGAGAGAAAGGAAAGTGAAAATGCTATTTAGAATAACATATAACTACGTTTCCTTGTAAGAAATAATTAGTGTAAGGTGAAAATATAGACATATAACTCAAGAATAATCAATTATTGTGAGTGAAATAGATCCTTTCTTACAATAAAGTGAGTAAAAAATAGAAATTTCATATTCTTAAAGTCATAAATCCATGATAGTTGAAAAGACTATAGAGTTCATTGGAAATGAAGTTAAGTGTATAAATTTTTTATTCCATTATATATACCCTAATGCTGAAGGATTACATTTATGTTAAGATATAAAATACAAGAATGTATAATTACTTGTATATTTTTATTTCATAATAAGAATTTCACCATTTTTTGAGCGTTGGTCAATTTCCATTTAATTTTTTACTCTAAGAAATAAATATCAAAAATGATATTTTGGAGGAACTAAAATTAAAATTTAATGGTTTATTTAATCTATAAAAACCCAAGATTTCATAGTAAGTTATTTTCTTTAAATTCAATAGCTTGTGCTGCACGCAACAACGAGTTCGAACGCACCACAACATACCAAACTAGCCATTCAAAAGCAGTTATGAATAGTATTAATTGGATTTTGAATTTTATATACTACATATAATTTAAACTTATGCATTATGTATTTATTAGAAATATTATAAGAACAAATTCAATTTTTCAGATAGAAAGGGTGTTTTTTTTAAAAAAAATCAATTTTACCACCTTTTAATGGAGAACCCTTTTTAAATTCAATATTTGACTCTTCTTTGTATTCATTTTGACCAAAAAAAATTCTTATTTAGAATCGGGACATCAAAAATTACTTTGGAGGAAATTTTGGTATTTTTCTACTAATATTCATTTTTTATGAATAGTGTGAAATACTATATTTTAATTCAAAACTGCATTTTAATCAAATTTATTTATATGGTTAGATTATATTTTAAATTGTTTTTGAAGTTTAGTTAGATTATATTTTGACCCTTTAATCTAATTTTGATCATTGGAATTAATTTCACATTGAAATTATAAATAAACAAGCATCAATCTATTGATAATTATTGTTTCTTAAAAACACGCTATTAGTTTTGACAATGGGAATTGATTTTATATTAATTAATCCAACTTCTATGTTTTTATATTCTTAAAATAGAAATAATTTTGAAATTTGGAATATCAAATATACCTTAGGCTGAATTTTTTGGTATTATTCTGAAAAACTTCAATTTTTACTGAATAGTGAAACCTCTAAGTAGTAGTTTAAAATCTGACTTTTTCATTTAAATGAAATTTTACTACTTCTGTGAATTGAGTTTTAAAAATCTGAGATACATGGTTGTTATTAGTAAGTAAATTTTTTTTCAATAAGATGAAAATAATTTTTGGTGAATAGTAACTTTTGACTTTTATTTACCACGGTAAAAGGTAAATAGGGTAATTCAATGTAAAAAAAATATTATAATAATAAAAAATTAACTTAACACATTTTCTAATCATATTTTATGAGTAATATCTGACCATGGTCATCCTTAGGTTGATTTTGGGACCCCATGGAGGCACTTAAGAATGATAATGACACTTTATTTTAATTAAGTTAAAGTGACGACCAAAATGACATTAACAAATATCTTTTAGTATATCAATTTTTCATGGGGTTATATAGGTTATATTTTTTACTATAAATAATCTATTGAAATATAAAATATTTCTTACATTATCTTAATTTTTTAAAAATTTTAGACATCAAATAAATTAAATTATTTATGACACCATAGTGATGTAGTATTTACCTCATTAATAAATGATTTAAATAAATAAGATTATTAATATTACCAAAACCTATCCAATTATTATTGGATGATTTTATTTACACCATGAGTCATCTTATATTCGACTTTAATTAGTTTTGGACATTTAAAAATAGAATATCTCTATATAATAAAATAATATTTTCACACTTTCCTAAAGAACCCCTCCTCCCCCTTATAAAAGGACACCACTTCTAACCCATTCCACACCCCTCTCAAGCCCCTTGGCTCATCCAACCCCTATGCAAATAATATCTCAAGATCACCCTCTTTATCCTAGAAGTCATACCTTATGGAAAAGACAATTCAATAAGTACTTTTGGTTCAAGAAAAAGGAAGTTACCCACCTTGAAGGTAATGCTTTCTCTTAAATTCTGATGATTTATTTTGTTTTATTTTACTTATCCAACTCCCAAAACTCTTTTTTATTCCATTATTTTATAAAAATACTAGTCTCCTAAACATGAAAGTATGTTTATATTAGAAGGATTCAAAATACACTTACACACACCCCCATCTAATGGGTGAAGAACATACTCTTTCCGTGGGTGAAAAACTAAAGCCTCACAAAAAGATGATTATTCGATTATCTCCTACTACCTCTCATCGTGGATATTAAGATGAAAATTTTTATATATATGATATATATATTATGTTTATGTTTTCTTTATGATTCTTTATTTTCCATTTATATCATTATTTTATGGTTTCCATTATGGGTAAAATGTGATAATTTCATTTGAGGAAGTACGGAGTACCGCACCCTCAAAATGATATGACTCGTTAATGCCTTATGTGCGACATATAAAGGATGGATTTAATCATATAATATATGATATTATAATATAATTACAATATACCTATTTATCATTATGTTTTAATTCCTTTAAAATACAAAATAGAAATAAATGTAGCGTTCATGCGTACGTACGACTTACCGTCTCCATGAACGGTACATTTCATTTCTAATCTCCAAATGTTATGTACTATTATAAATACATATATATACTAGATATAATATATATATATATATATATATATAAATCATTTATATCATTCTGGAGTTAATGGAATTTTGACCACATGGAAAAATTGTAATTATAACAAGTTCATTTTTGACTCAAGTTATAAACATCGATAAAATATCCAATATGAACTCAAATAATTAAAAAATTGTTATATCAATGTAATAGGTGATATAAAAGGAATAATAAAATTGAAAAATTTTCTTAATCAAGTAGAAAATTAACATAGGTTTATTATTCAATAAGAACAAGGAACATAAAAGACAAGTCATACTTGAGGTAATAGGTTTCTTATCTCACTTTTAATTCCATGAGATTTCAATTGTTATCCACTTATTATTTCATGTGGTGTATTTTGTACTTCAATTTGATATATATTATCATGATTCTATTTTTATCCATGGTATTCTATGATTCATTTTATGGTTATTAACTTTTGTTAATACAACTAGATTAATTACAACGTGGTAAAGAGTTTTCATCTCACTTAGTTTTTTCATGATATTCATGCTATATTGACCACTATTTCCTTTTATGTGGTGTATGTACTGCACATGATTGTATTCTTGGTGTAACATTAATTTATGGGTATTTACATATTTATTGTATGATCCTTATTTCATGGGGTGTAATTTTCATAAGTTACCAAATCTGTAATGGAATTTCAAATTTCAATCTCCACTCATTGGTCTTTATGTATTCATCATTGATTATTTTACTCCATGATTATGTGTGGAATCAATATTTATTATTTATATAGTAATTTCCACTCATAGTTATGTGGATATACTTTTGATACACATAATCAATCTATTGAAAAATTCTCAAGTCATCGATATGAACCTGATGGGAGTAATTTTAACTCAATATCCATTCAATGAGTTAAACATCCAATTCATTGGTGTTATTTTAACTAGAATAGGTGTGAATGTCATCTGATTGATTTACATGGAATATCCAATCATATTGAGTGTATTTATATTTTTCACACATTATTATTTCATTGATTTATCCTTAACATAAGGATACAGTCTTTATAATGGATTGCATCTCAACTTACATTCCATTGAGTCTTCTTTGTTGTCATGCACCAATTCACTTTTATTTGGTGTATATACTATACTTTGAAATAGTATATCATGAATCCCTTTATTCTCATGTTATTATAATTTTTTGATTATATCAATTATTTTTATTCAAGTTTTTCTCTTTTGGTTAGGAACTCTAACTAAAATATCATTTTAAATGCTTTAAAGATTTATTCTTTTAAATATTTCTCATTAATGTCCTTGTTTTAAAAATCATTTTAAGGAATTATTTATATGGAAACTAATGTTTTAAAATTAAAATTACTTTTAGAAGTTTCAAATTGGTATGGGACACTTTGATTCAAAAATCTATTTTAAATGGATTCTTGATAAATAGTGGGACTTGTAAATGTTTTCAAGAAAAAAGGTGGATATTTCTCTCAAATAGTTTTGATGATTATTTTCATCTATGTAAATATCCTTCATTATTCATGATTAAGGTTAATCTATTATAATACAATATTCTATGTTGTATTGAATGAGTTATGTTTGACTGTGTTTGTGGTATTTTTATACCATTCATGGTTTGTGGATAAAATGTTGACATTTCATATGATAGTTTTAATACAAATGTTTAGATTATGTTCAAAACTTTTAATTTGAGGAATGTATTTGGATTAGTAAGTGATAGGTGGAGCTCTCTATAGCTCCTCGATGCATTTGTAGGTCTCATGAGACATACTAGTGTCTAGGCACAAGGACTTGACAAAATCTTATATGTAGTGTTGGCACGGGGCCTTAACTATGTGGTTATTATGTCCGGCATTATTCATTCCATAATAATTATATTAGATATTGACATTTCATGTGGTTATTCAACTAGTAAAATAACCATGACTATTTTTTATTATGGAATTATTTACTCATCTCATATTCCTTCCATAAAGTGTTCATGTTTATTATTTTTAAGGTCATGTTTTTTCAATTATTAATAGTGCCTAATGTTTATATTATCTTCCACTATATTTCTTACTCCTACTGAGCATTAGAGCTCACCCATTTCTCATGTTTCATTTTCCCAATATATTAAAATTATAGTTATGATTTACTTTTAGGAATTATCTTGGAATCTTGGATGTTTTTAATGGAATAAATTAGTGTTGTTTTTATTTTCGAGTTGTAATGTTAAACTTATGTATGTATCTTGTTTCCGAGACAACTAAAATGATCGGTCCTTCTAGAAATGATTCCTTGTAATCAAGCCAATGTTCTAAAATAATGCATCAACTCTTGGATTCTATGGTCAGGGTATTACAGTTGGTATAAAAGTAAGTTTAGTAAAAAAACGTGGAAACTAGATTTAGATAAACTCTTATTAGAGCACATTACCATAAGATAGAATTTGAGGATTGTTATAGAAGAAATTTCTATAATCTTGGTAATGTATAGATTTTTTGTATTATCAAAGCAGTACATCTTTTCCTAGATATGAGGAGGTAGAGGTGGATTTGGCACAGTTGTACCTAGGAGTGAAAACTCTGAAAAGGGTTTTCAAGCTAGACTCGGGGTATCCTAGTACATGAAAATGGGCCTTGTTGCACTCTTGTTTACAAAACTCTTGGCGGACATTCTTAGGATAATTTAAATTTTCTTTATAAATAAATTTTAAGGATTTTAATATAAATGAGAATAAATGTCCTTGGTTAATCCTAAGGTGTTTTAAATTTAAAATAAGGTGTCATGATATTCTCAAAATGATTTTATGATTATTATTACTCACACAATGATTTCTGGTTTTAGTCAACGGCTATATTCCAAGTAAGTCATAGTAAATTTGAGAATGATATAAATGTTTTGAATGGTGGTGTAAAAGATAAACAAAATGGAATGTTGATAGGCATAAAAGAAATCGTGTTCATGCCAAATTAGTTTTCCAAAAATATGATATATAACATATATATTAACCAACTCTCATACTCAACAAAGTAGAGAAAGTGGTGAATGATAAGAGCTCCAGCAGTGAAGACTATGGAGAAAATATATCTCATTATTCATAATACAAGAAATGCGGAAGGAGACACCTAAGAAGGTGTCTCAGTGGAACAAAGAAATTTTTTATGTGTTGGAAAGAAGGACATAAAGTAAATCATTTCTGAGGAAAAATGAAGGGTACTATGGAAGAAAATAAAAATGGTCTCAAGAATCCATTTATATTTATTTGTCTTAAATGTAGAGGACCTAGCCATTACCCAATTTAATTCCCTATTCTACAGGATATCATCTTGTCATGGAAGAAGATATGTAGAAATAAATGGAAGGAGAAATGTTTAAAAAGTATTAGTGCTCTTTTTTTATGGGATTACTTTGGAAGACTTTTCTCTTTTAATTTTAACCCTGCAATTTGTCATGTGAAAATGATATTTGAGGAAGAATTACCTTTAATCATGTGGATATAGTTATAAATAACAATTTGGTTTTATATTATCAATGATTTTGAGGAAATTACATGTTATTAAACATTGGGATGAAAATGCGAGGTATGATATAACATTTGTGATGAAATTAAGTTATAGTTATTATGAGGAATCTATCTCAATTTTTGGAATATTATAAAATTATATATTTTTCAAAAAAGGACAACATAGAGACCATGTGGCAACCCATCGTATTGGACAAACCTACGGGAATCGAACCCACAACCAAGTGTGATTGGGATTTTTCTCCTACCACTGGACTAAGTGAAGTACCTGGTTAGTGTGTCTAATTATTTTTAGTTAAATGATATTATTGATCAATAATAAGTTGATTTGGGATCTTATGTATTATCAAAAAGATATCCTTAGTATAGGAAAATGATTTTGTGATTAAGTGATAAATGTTATTTTGGAAGAAGTTCACTCTATTGGGAATACTATATGACTAAGGAAAATAGAATACTATGGAATTTAATTTGAAGAGTAATGGTGGGTTTTTTACCTATATGTTTAATTTGGATTTATAGTGATTTGGGCTATTTATAGAGACTATTAAACTATTGTAGAGAATGTGTGGTTGGGTTAATTACTTTTATGTATTTGACTTTAAGAGTAGTCTATATTATTTGGAGACACAATTTAACATGGAAGACTACGTAAAAAAATTCTTCTGAGTTTGGAATTTCAATATTAGATTGGATTATGTTGAATGATTTTATGGACAATTGTTTATTGAAATGTATTTATTTAACTTCGGGTATTTTTGGATTAATTTTAAAAATTAATATTAGTATTTCTTTATCTATAGTATTATCCTTTTTTGGATCATCTGATCTTTTACTAACAATTTTGGATTGGGTTAATCTTTAAAGAAAATGGAAATATATAGTTTATCCATTGTGGATTATGTGATTCTCTATATGTTGATTCTAGAACATTAGGTGTGACCAAGTCATCTATAATACTAATCCTTTGAAGTGAAAGATGAGTTTGTGGTAATAATTGGATGAAGGATGAAACTCTACTTGCCAAGTATATTTTTGTTTTCTTATTCTATGAATAAATTAATCATTAAACTTCGGAGAACAGGTTTTCAAACCAAAAATGTGTTATCCTAATGCTTTATGTTTTGTTGAACTAATGATCTATTAAATCATCATATATTGATGCCTATGAGGCCCTCAATTTTACACCTATTTGTGATTAATAGTCTCAATCACTCCCTATATATATTTACATTTTCCCTCCAATTATGTGTCTCTAATTTCCAACAATGTTATCCAAATAGGGATCATAATCTAGTGGTGACTTTTTCATCTCATTTTCCCTCTTATTAAGACCAAATTTTATTAAACCAATTTTTGATGAGAGTTTTCCACAAAGGTGTTTTTCTATTTCTAAACATTTATTTTCAAAGAATAATTTTAAATTTTGAGGATTCAGTTTATTGAAGGTGGGGAGAATTTAACACCCCATGATTTCATAGTAAGTTATTTTCATTAAATTCAATAGCTTTCGCTAAACACAACACCAAGTTCGAGCGCACCACGACTTACCAAACTAGTCGTTCAAAAGCAGTTATGAATAGTATTAATTGTATTTTGAAATTTATATACTACATATAATTTTAACTTATGTATTATGTGTTTATTTAACATATTATAAGAATAAAATCAATTTTTCAGATAAAAAATGTATTTTTCAAAAAAATCAATTTTACCACCTTTTAATGGAGAACCCTTTTTAAATCCAATATTTGACCCTTTTTTATATTCATTTTTAAAAAACAAAATTCTTCTATATAATTGGGACATCAAAATTTAATTCAGATGAAATTTTAGTATTTTTCTAATAATATTCATTTTTTTGGAATAGTTAGAAATATTGTATATTAATTCAAAACTGCCTTTTAATATAATTTATTTATATGGTTAGATTATATATTAAATTTGTTTTGAAGTTTAATTAGATTATATTTTTACCCTTTAATCTAATTTTGGTCATTGAAATTAATTTCACTTTGAAATTATACATAAACAAGCCTCAATCATTTGAAAGCTTTTGTTTCTTAAAAACGTATTATTTGTTTTGACAATAAGAATTAATTTTAAATTAATTAATCCAACATATATGTTTTGAATTTGGTAAAAGAGATGATATTTTTTAATTAGGAATATCAAATATAGCTTAGGCAAAATGTTTGGTATTTTTCTGAAAAACTTTAATTGTTTTTTGAATAGTTAAACCACTAAGTAGTAGATAAAAAATCTGACTTTTTCATTTAAATGAAATTTTACCACATTCATGAATTGAATTTTGAAAATCTGAGAAACATGGTTCTTATTAGTAAGTAAAGTGTGGTTCAATAAGTTAAAAAATAAATTTTTTGAATAGTAACTTTTGACTTTAATTCACTGCGGTTAACGTTAGATAGGGTAATTCAAGGTAAAAAGAATATTATAATAAAACAAAATTACCTTAACACTTGTACTAACATTATTTTATGAGTAATGGACGACCATGGGCATCCTTGGGTCGATTTTGGGACCCCATAGAGCCACTTAAGAATGATAATGACACATTATTTTAATTAACTTAATGTAAAGGTAAAAATCACATTAACAAATATCTTTTAGTATATCAATTTTTACATGGGGTTATATATGTCATCTTTGGACTATAAATAATAATTGGAAATATAAGAAGATTTCAGACATTATGGTAATTTTTTTTAATTTTTAGACATAAAATAAATTATATTATCTATGACACCATAGTGATGTAGTATTTACCTCATTAATAAATTATTTAAATAAATAAGATTATTAATATTAAAAAAATATCCAAAACCTGTCCAATTCTTATTGGATGATTTTATTTTGACCATTAGGTATCTTATATTCTACTTTAATTAGTTTTTGACCTTTATAAACCTAATTAAACTATATAATAAAATAATATTTTCACACTTTCTTAAAGAAACCCTCCTCCCCCTTATAAAAGGACACCACTTTTTACCCATTCCACACACCTCTCAAGACCCTTGGCTCATCCAACACCTGCCCAAATAATCTCTCAATATCCCCCTCTTCCTCCTATAATAATTACTTTAGGCAGAAGGCACTTCAAGAAGTCCTTTTGGTTCAAGACAAAGAAAGTTACCCGAATTAAAGGTAACATTTTCAATTAAATTCTTTTATTTTATATGTTTTATTTTACTTATCCAACCCCCTAAACTCTTTTTATTCATTTGTTTTATAACAAAAAAAGTATCCTAAATATAATATTATTTTTTTTATGAGAATTATTCTAACTGCACTTACACACACCCCCATCTAATGGGTGAAGAACATATTGTTTCTATGGATGGAAAACTAACGCCTCACGAAATGATGATTGTTCGATATCTCCTACCTCCTCTCATGGTGAAAATTAATATGGAACTGTATCTATATATGACATATATATATTATGTTTTTGTTTTATTAATGCTTCTATTTTTTCCATTTATATCATTATTTTATGGTTTCCATTATGAGTAAAATGTGATAATTTCATTTGAGGAAGTGCAGACTACAACCCCCTCAAAATGATATAACTCGTTAATGCCTTATGTGGGACATTTAAAGGATAGATATAATGATATTATATATAATTTTATACTTTAATTATAATATATCTTTGTATAATTATGTTTTAATTCCATTAAAATACAAAATATAAATGAAAGTAGCGTACATGCGTACGTATGGCTTACTGTCTCCATGAATGGTACATTCCATTTCTTATCTCCAAATTTTATGTATTGTTATAAATACATATATTTTCGTGATATAATATATATATATATATATATATATGATATCTAAATCATTTATATCATTATGGAGATAATGAAATTTTCACCACATGAAAACATTGTAATTATAACAAGTTCATTTTTGAATCAAGTTCCAAACATCGATAAAATGTACAATATAAACTCAAATAATTAATTAATTTTTATAGAAAGGTAATAAGTGATATAAAAGGAATAATAAAATTTAAAAAAAAATTAATCATGTAGAAATTATCTTAAGTTTATTATTTAGGAAGAATAAGGAACATACAAGACAAGTCAGACTTGAGCTAAGGGGTTTCTTATCTCACTTTTAATTCTGTGGGATTTCAATTGTTCACCACATATTTATTTCATGTAGTGTATTGTGTACTTAAATTTTATATATATTGTCATTATTCTCATTATATTCATGTTATTATGTGATTTATTTTAGGGTTATTAACTTTTGGTCATATGACTCGATTAATTACAACATGGTAAGGAGTTTTCATCTCACTTTTGATTTTGGTGAGATTCATATTATATTGACCATTATTTCCTTTTTTGAGGTGTATGTGCTGCCCATGATTGTATTATTACTGTAATATAATTTAATTTATGGGTATTTACATCTCCATTTTATGATCCTTCTTAATTGGGGTGTATGTTTAATAAGTTACCAAATCGGTAAGGGAATTTCACATTTGAATTTCCACTCATTGGGCTTTACGCATACTTCATTGATTAATTAACCACATGATTGTATGAGGAATAAATATATATTATTTAAGTAGTAATTTCCACTAAAATTTCCATGGATATAATTTTGATACAAATAATCACTCCATTGATAAATTCTCAAGTCATCTATATGAACCTGATAAGAGTAGTTTTAACTCAATATCCATTCAATGTGTTAAACATCCAATTCATTGGTGTTCTTTTACAAGAATATGTGTGAATGTTCTCGGATTGATTTACACTGAATATCCAATCATATTGAGTGTATTTATATTTTTCACACATAAGTATGTCATTGATTTATCCTTAACCTAAGGATATGGTGATTATAAGGGATTTCGTCTCATCTTACATTTCATTGAGTCTTCTTTGTTGTTATGCGCCAAATCACTTTTATTTGGTGTATATACAATATTTTTACATAGTATATCATTAATACCTTTATTCTCATGATATTATAATGTTTTTATTACCTCAATTATTTTTATTCAAGTGTCTCGCTTTTGGTTTGGAACTCTAACTAAAATATCATTTTAAATGTTTTAAATATTTATACTTTTAATATTTCACATTAATGTCCATGTTTTAAAAATGGTTTTAAGTATTTATTTACATTGAAATTAATGTTTTAAAATTAAAATTGCTTTTAAAATTTTCAAAGTGGTATGGGACACTTTGATTCAAAAATCTATTTTAAATTGGTTCTTGATAAATATTGATACTTTTATATGTGTTCACGAAAAAGGGGGATATTTCTCGCAGATAGTTTTGATGATTAATTTCATCTATGTAAATATACTTCATTATTCTTGATTGAGGTTAATCTATTATAATACAACATTATATATTGTATTAAATGAGTTATGTATGAATGTGGATGTGTTATTTTTATACCATTCATGGTTTGTGGTAAAAATGTTGAAATTTTGTATGATAGTTTTAATACAAATGTTTAGATTATGTTTCAACCCCTTCATTTGAAGAATGCATTGTACTTACTAAGTGATGGGTGGAGACCATTATAGCTTTTTGATGCATCTGTAGGTCTCATGAGACAAAATAGTTTCTTGGCACAAGGCCTTGAAAAAATCTAATTTGTAGTATTGGCATGAGGCCTCGACTATGTGGTTATAATGTTCATTATTATGCATTAATTCATTATGAGATAATATTTTGATATTTCATGTGGTTATTGGACTAGTAGAATACCCATGACTATGTTTTATTATTTTATTGTTTACTCAGCTCATATTCCTGTCATAATGTGTTCATGTTTATTATTCTTAAAGGAAAGTGTTTTCAGTTATTCACCATGGCTAATGTTTATATTATCTTTCTCTATATTTCATACTCTTATTGAGCATTTGAGCTCACCCCTTTCTCATGCTTCATTTTCCCAGGATATGAAAAAGTTAGTTATGAGTGACTTGCATAAATAATCTTGGAAACCTGGATGTTTTAATGGAATAAATTAGAGTTGTTTTTTTTCAAGTTGTAATGTTGAACTTATGTATGTATTTTGTTTCCAAGACTAATAAACTGATAGGTCCTTTGGGACATGATTCCTTGTTATCATTCCAATGTATTAAAATAATGCACCAGCTCTGGGATTTTGGGGTTGGGGCTTTATAAAATCCATAAAATAATAAAAACTAATTAGTCAAATCATTATTAAAACCATAATAGTCAGAACGGTGTAATTTAATTCCCAAAATGAATATGAATATTTTACAATCCAAAATTTTACAATAAAACCAAATGTTTAACATATATCATTCGTTAAATAAATAAACATGTATCTAAAATATCCTCAATAACCTAAACATGAAATAAAGATATAACTTAAATGGTTTCCTCATAACCTTCAACATACATCTATGAAAACATGATATCATTATTCCCAAATAATCCTTAGTGTTATACTTAATGGTTATATATATCTAAACCTAATAAAATTTATACTAAAATTTCACTAATAACATGAGAATACAATAACATTAATCATTATAAAGGGATGTATAAGACATTGAACTTATGATCAAACATAAACTCCTTATCCTGAGATAGTATCCATAATTATTGAGTTAACTTTAGATAAAGACATATATGGTTCCAAAAATTAACACAATCCTTAGATGTTTCCCAATTCTTACAACCAAATACCCTAGATAAGAATAATTATACAAAATATTTCTTGCATATTAATACATGGTACATTAAAACATTTATTTAAACATAGGTCCTTGGATGATCTAGGAGTTAATAATTTAAATAGGAAATTTATTTGTATAATAACTAGGTTCCCCACATTCAAGACAATAAACTATAAATAGATATCCTAGTTGAAATTTATTTCTCTCTATAAAAATCAAACATTTTCCATGGAAATTAATTTCTCTAAGACATTATTTTCTACATATAAAAAAATTTCATATACCTTTTATACATTTTATTAGGTCAATCTTTCAACATTTATGACATGATGGGAATCGATCTTTCATTTCACAGTGGTCTCCATCGCTCGAGATCTAAGTGAAATCCGTCATTCCATTATTCGGTGATTCTAAATGTTGATAAAGGTTTATGATGTTAATAATATATCAAGATAAATAATTATGAAAAATAATGATATATGTCACTCTACTTATAATCCTAGTTGGTTTCTTATAATAACCAAATTTTCAGTCATATTCAATGTTTACATGATTTGAACGTGTTCCATTCGTTGACTAAAAAAATCATAGTTTGAGAAGTAATAATTATAGTGGAAACTCATATAATAATTTATTGTATGTCTGAATCATGACACTATTTTCTAATATACTACGTTTTTGTTTTTTCCTATGTCATTTAGCATCATCATTTATTCAAATTCAGCAAGATGGTGTATAATGAAAATGTGAATTAATATGTGTATATGCCAAAGGAGTGTCAAAACAAGTGCACAGTAGGGCTTATTTTCATGCACTAGGTGAAGATTAGGTAGATTACTAATGCACCCTTTTCAGAGTTATTTCCCACATGTATAATTGTCTCACAACCACTACAATTTCTTGTATGCAGATAGGGATGTATTTTTAATAAAAGTGTATATTCAATATCTTACCAAAACACTAGGAAGTTATCATGTAATTAAAATTATCCTCAAATTAATTCATAAGGTTATATTCCCAAATATATGTTTTCCTAAATATAGTTACCAATGTTTATACTAAAATTCCTCTAATATTAACTAAATTTACCCCATCCCCAGTATCCCAAAATTTGTGGTCACATTAGTACATTGGCATAAAATACTATCAATAGCATCCCAAAGTACCAATATTTTAGTAGTAATTTTAGATAAGATAAATAAATTAATTTAATATTACATTTGAAAAAAATATTATAACATGGTGAAATTAAATATTATATTTCCTTAAACTCATTTAATGATTCCTTCTTCATATCCTCAGGAAGGAAAAAAAATAAAGTGTGGGCTCATATGATTAGTAAGTGATATATAGAGGATAATATATAATGAATAAATAATAAATAATATATGTGGAGATGTAAATACCTTAAAACACATGCTATTTAATCATGAACTTTAGCATTATTAAAAATATGGTAGGAGTAAATGATGATCAAATAATTCCATATTAATAATCAAATGAACATTAATATAATCCATGGATATTATAAATGAAAAATTCTCCTGGATAATAATTATGACATTCAAAATTAAGGAAATGATCAATATTTTATATCAATATTCTAGATGTCATGATATTTGTACCATCAAGACAATTCAACAAGATAGTTAAATCGATGAGTAGGTATTCAATATAATCTTGTTTAATTCCATCTTATGATTTGTCTCTAGATACATGTCAATTCATGAAAGAATATATAATTATCTACCACACACATGACTGCATGTCCAATTCATTCCTAGCATCTAAAATGATCCATTTAATTCGTGAATAATATGCCTTATCAATAAATATCTTTATTGAGTATAGATTAATGACGATCAATAATTATTAATTAGATCAAATAAAATTGAAAGTAAAATAGTATACATCGAAATTTTATATGTCGTAAGATATAAATATGTTCATGATACATAAAATATGGATATTAAAGGGAAATATAATCTCTAATGGTAATGAGAAAGTCAATGTTTAACGAGAATGTTATTATCATCACAATTAAAAAAGAAATTGAATGTCAATACTTTTCCAAGTCAAATGGATCATAAAACATCAAATGAAATAATTATTATGGTATCATTGTAATATAACCATAATATATTATATCTAAAAAAATCAATATTTTCATTGATGAATAAAAATAACATAAAAAGTTCCTTAAAACAATATTTAGGAAAATATACATTTCACTTTAAAAATCAATTGTAAAAACAATAAAAAAAACCACAACATTAGGAAAAATAATTTCATTAAAAATTAGCTTTGGAATATGTAATATATGCCCCAATGCAGTTTGTGGGCATGATGGTTGGAAAATACTATTCAAGCCAATTCCTTTAAAACACTGATTCATTTCACATTTTCAGTAAAAATTTAAAAAACAACATGTTTGGAAAATAAAAAATGGTTCTTTTCAACAATTTTGTAAAAATAAAATGTGGGTGAAAATACATTATAAAGTTATATGATAATATTAAAACATTATTGAAAACATTTTTTGAATACATGGATATAGAAGAAAAATAATTTTTAACCGAAAAAAGAAAAATAATATTAATTTCTTAAAACACTTTCTCAATCATTTAATATACAAAAGAGAGGGAAAATTTACTGTTACAAAAAACATAGTGAATAAGAAAAAGATAAAAAATTAAAAGTTTTTATTAGACAATGATAAAATAATTTACTTCAGTGGAGATTCAAGCATAAATAATGTTGATTATATTGAGATTAATGCATAAATCATTACCAATTTGGTAATTTTAAATCATAACCCGGATAAAATAAATTACATCAAATGAAAAATTGATTCCATTAATATAATAAATTAATATATAAAAAATCAAAGGGTCTATAGATACACCTTACAAAATCAAATAGGTGCATAATCCCAAATATATCTCAATGGAGTAGAAATTGAGATGAAATGTCTTACAAAGATAATAGAGTTGAAGTGATAACTAATAATTGAATTGATTATATGTATCAAATTTGAATCGACATAAATAATTTGGAAATAAAACCTAAAACAATCAAAATTAGTTACACACATGATCTTATATTATCAATGATAATGAAGAAGTAATATAACCCAATCAGAAGAAATCGAGTTATGAAACACTTACCACATCATAACAATCAAGTAAAATCCTCATTGATGATGTAATATGCATTTAAAATTAAAAAACCTTAATTATTAAGGCTTCTATATATATTATAAAAAATAGGGTAGTATATACAATATATAAATTAAATAAGGCATATAATAATAGAACATGTCTTAATTAAGGAAAAATGAGATGAAATGGCTTACCTCAAATGTTTCTTTAATTGAACCAACTTTAACCTCCTGTAAAATAATTTTAAACATATTATTAATTTTTACCCAGACCATATTAATATAATATTATCATATTAAATCATTATATGTCTTCATATCTCTTACTCATTAAGGGACTCCTTCTTCATTGAATTATGGTTTCATTGTGGTGGGGATGATAGCCTGGGAGGAAGGCTCTTGGTATGATTTTGGCTGCTAGTTGATGGTCTATTTGTATTCTAAAAAATAGCACCATAAAATAGTTAATTAACTGCTCATGGAAGTATTTGGTAGCAAGAACAATGTTCATGCTGATTGATATAGTTTTCCTTTATAAAAAATGATTGAAGCTCTTTATCTCAAACCACTCTAGGTGGAAAATATAGACACTTCCTTGAGTAGTTTCTCCCACTGATTTCATTGGATCACTTTTATTATTTTTCATAAGATCAATATAGAACACTCATGTACCATCAATGGCATGAAAGGTGGTGGTGTGATGTGGGCCTCGATGGGAAGAGTTATACTTGATTTTACATCCCACTTTTGATGATGCCACTCCCTACTGGTCTGGGCTTTGGCTATTTTTTCTAGTGTCTAACTTTCCAAAAAAATGGAATATATATCTTGCTACAGCTAAAACAGACTCAATAATTATCCATGTCTCCATTTATGGTATCCTCAGTACTCCTTATACTATATGATTTGATAAGGTAGAGGCATTTATCAGTAACAACAAATATACCAAACACACCCAGAGAGAGGGTAACAAAGTAGTAGATCATCTCGAATCTGTGGCTATGCATGGGCTCAATTTCATCCTCTCTTATGATCTTCATTCCTTATCAATTTACGTGGATAATGTCATAAGCTGGGATTCTCTTGGGCTACACCATTTTAGACCCTAGTAGCTTCCCCCGTCTATTTTTTCTCTTATCCATCTATTTTGTATCTCTTCTTATTTATAGAATAAATGCATGACTGATGATATAGTTCCATAACATACATAATGATATTAATGTCAAAAATATAATATTTATTCACTAGACACATTTTTATAATAATTAATTTAATGTTGGAAATGGAAAGTGAATCACATCTCTTCGAGGAGATGGTAGGTAATACGTATGAATGAGTGACGTTGTCATTACCTTAATGGGTGTAAGCATGAAGGAGAAGAAGATATATTAATTTTATTGATTTTATATCATTTCATATATATCATATATATCATATATATCATATATATTTATTATTTCCATCATTATTACTATCAATATGAGTCAGTGATTGAAAACATGTTACTTATTAATTTTTAATATATATTCATTATTTCAGTTATTTCTATCATTATTTTATTATTTATTCATTTTTAATATGTATTGAATTTTATATTTCATAGGATTTTTTTTCAATATTTATTTATACATATATTTATTTAGTATACATGTAATATTATCAACATATTTGTAACATATATGAATAAAATTTATTCAATTTTTAATTCATTTTTAAAATTAAAAATATATTATATATTTATTTAATTAGTCTTTATAAATGATTTTTTTAATTGTTTTGAAAATTTCAGTATTCACAAGTATTTTGGAATTTTCAGAAAATTTCGTGCTCCTTGTGGTACCTTTGATGTTATATGTACCATTCCCTTTCGTAGTTGGATAAAATGTAATACTGATGGGGCTTCAAGAGGCAATCCAAGTCCTTCGATATATGGTGTTAATTTCAGAGATTATACTAGAAATACAATGGGATGTCTCTTTTGTCCCTATGGCATCACTACATCCTAGGATGCAAAAAATGACTGGAATCATTAATGTGGTTGAGGTAATGAAACAAAGCAAATGGTACAATTTATGGATTGAATGTGATTCCACTATTGTGGTAAAACCAACCATAAATGGAACCATTCATATATCTTGAAAGCTCACTACTTGATAGATAAATTTCATGGAATCACTTTGATCCATGAATTTTATCATTATGCATGCTTTCTATGAAGAAAACAATTTGGCAGATGGACATGAAAACAAAGGGGAAATGACCTATGAGTTGACACAGATCAATGGAATTCCTGATGATATATTTTTCAATTGGCAGCATAAATTTTGTAAAAATCCACATTACAGACTTCTATATCATTTTTTATTCAATAGAGGATTGTCTTCTTGGGAATGTCCTTATTCCTTAAAAAAATGCATATATAATTATATAAATATATATTTATATAACTTTATAAATATATTTATCATTACATACAAATAATTTTAATTATATTTATTTATAATTATAATATATATATATATATATCAATTTCTAACAAATATATTTAAATAATAAATATATTTATTATATTTATAACTATATATAATTATACTTTAACAAATATATATATATATATATAATTATATAGATGTATATAATTTTTTATATATATATAATTAAATAAATATATTAATTATATTATATAAAAATATTTTTGAATAAAATTATTTATAATTATAATTATAAATAAATAAATATTTATTTTAATGATTATAAAAAATAATAAATATATTTAAATAATGTAAATATTTATTATATTTATAATTATATATATTCAAATATTAATAATTTCATATATTATTATATACACATATATATAACAATATAAATATATTTATAATAATATAAAATATTTATATAATAAGAGGGGTGTCCTTGTTTCAATAATAAAAGGAGGGGCTTCCTCCAGCATGTTAAAAAAATACTTATAAATATTAATAATTATATTTATTTATAAAAAATTATAATTTTTTATTTATTTCTTTAAATAATTACAAAATTACTATAAATATGTTTAAACAATAAATCGATATATTATATTTTTAATTATTTCAATTTACATATTTACAATATATATATATATATATATTTATAATTATATAAATATAAATAATTATTTAAATATATATAATTGTTTGAATATATTTATACATCTATAAATATATATTTAAATATATTTATTTATAATTATAATTATATATAATTATAATTATAAAATTGTAATAAATTTAAATAAATAATAAATATATATTATATTTATAATTATATATAGTTATATACTAATTAAATATATAAATAAACATAATTACATATATATACAAATATATATATATATATATAATTATATAAATGTATTTATAGATATACATAAAAAAATTTAATTATAAATATGTTCAATTATAATTATATATAATGATATTTATTTAAATAATTATAAAGTAATGATAAATATTTTTGAACAATAAATATATTTATTATATTTATAATTTTTTCTATTAATTTATTAATAAAAATATATATTTATATAATTATATATAATTATATATAATTATAAACAAATATTTATAGTTATATATAGTAAATTAAAAATATATTTATTTATATTTATAATTTAAAATAAATAAATATACCAGGAATGGTGTGAACCATGGATTAAAGCCCATGGTCTCAGAAATTTTATTAATGAAAATAAAGTACACAATCATAGAAAAGGAGGGGTTGCAATGTTAACAAGTGTCACAAGGAATGCCGCTAAAGTAAAAGATCATTCATCATCACCTTCTTTTATGTCTATCACAATTCCTTGGAAGGCACCTCGATCTCCTGGGTGTCTACCTCTCCTACACTACTTCGTAGACTTCCAAGTGTGATCCTAATCATCAATGACCGATGAGTCGTCTTCCTCATCATGAGGCTCAATGGATTGACCTTCAGTGAAGTTATTTTTTGATATCTAGACATGGCCATCTTGATCCTTCAAATCATAATGAAAGCATTCTTTGACATTCTCAATGTCCAGGGATTTCCTTTCATCATGAAAATTTCCATGTGTGATGTGAAATTCCTCAAGGAAAACTTCTATACATTATGATTTTTTTTCAAGTAGACTGTGTTAAAGATTTATTACCTCCGGTTGATCCTAGTTATCGGGAGACATTCCCTCCACATCAATTAATATTCCCTCCTGAGTATCCAAGTGATCTATCGCACCTGTATGCCCCTACGTAAGGCCCTGTAGGGAGAAGTCATTTGTCACACCTGTCTGTTTTCCATTATTTATTTTATTAATTTTTCTGTGTATTCAGTAGTCCAGGTTGAAGCCTGACATAAAATTTTGAGTTCTTTTTTTAACATGTGTTTTGGCCTTGACAGTATTCAACGCGCCGTTTTCAAATTCATGTGGCCTCGCTGGGTCACTACGTGGCCTCACCTAGTTCCCCATACACCTGCCAGATGTGTAACTAATTCAATTAAAGGAATTAAGAATTGAGAAATAACCTTATATGAGTGGTAAAATAAAAATAAAATAAAATAATAATAAGAACTGTGATAAAATTCAAGGGACTATTTTAATGACAATAATAATAATATCATTTTAGAATATTATTATTATTATTATCATCGATAGAGTTAATAATATAAATTCTATTAAGTTGATATTAATGTCATTGTAAATATTATACTAAGTGACTGGAACTATATTATTTTATATGGATATACAATCTTGGTCGGAGTGTGGGAAGAACCCAATTAAAATTTTTCATTCTACTGATAAATGAATGTTTTAGGCGTGGCAGTGTCTAATGCACAGGCAGGGCATGGTTCCGAAACCACGCGGTCTGCCCAGCTTTCAAAATGAGTAAAAACATAAAGGTATAATAAAATAATTAAGAATAATGAAATATAAATGAAATGAAAATATGATGTTTAATAAAAATTAAGAAACCATTTTAATAATAATAATAATATTATCGTTTCAAAGTAATAATAATATTATTATTATTAGTTTTAAAGATATAAAAATTTATTAAATTGTTATTAATATTGTGAGAATAAATATTACTGTTAATGTTATGTTTTATTACTATTTTTTATTGTTATCTTTTTACTTATTTTGTTTATTTCTTTTATTTCTTTTTTTCTTCTCTCTTTTACATAGGGTTCAAACCCCCCCTTTATTTCCCCTTATTTCCATTGTGTCTCCTCCACTACGAACCCCCATCGCATCGCACCCCCTGGTTCACCTATTATCATCACAACCTACACCCATCTCCCATAGATGTCAGCTCAAATCCTCCTTTCTTGCGTCGTCGCCCATCTCGGCCTACTATCTGTGC
Organism: Viscum album; assembly: GCA_963277665.1. Lineage (NCBI taxonomy): Eukaryota > Viridiplantae > Streptophyta > Magnoliopsida > Santalales > Viscaceae > Viscum > Viscum album. Next base: position 797,339,703 of record OY728159.1, read on the forward strand.
CATCGCCCCCTCCCGGCTAGCCTACTCCTCGACCCCCTAGCCTAGCCATCCACTCATTCGTGCTGCCCAACTGTCTGCGTGCGCCTCTCCCATGTCCGGTCAGCCAGACTTCCTTCCCGGTGACTTTCCAAGCCGATGCCACCCCTACCTCTCCTCCTACCAGCGTCACAGTACATCGTCTCCCGAATGACCACCTCGTGCCGCCCATTTTAAATTGAAGTTTTTTGTTTGAATTCATGTGTTTTGGTTCGCATTCGGTTCTTTGTGGTGAAAACGATAAGCGATTGAAGTTTCACGAAGAGTGTTGGGGTCTTCGACACCTGAGGTATGTTGTTCCATGTCTAATCATTGTTTGATAAATTAAATTTCATGTTTATATTGTTTAACATGTTATTAAATTAACTTTTGTAGCGTGAAGTGAGTTTTCATTGGGGTTTGATATGCATTAAAATTTGTTAGTATCATATTTATGTACGTGTGTGTTTTCTGTTGTGAACTTTTATCTAGTTAATTGTTAGTGAATTTGAAAGTATGTGGTTAGCTTATTAATTTGTGAAAGTGGTGAACAATGTATTTTTGGCCTGACATTGGGTGTATTTATTTGTAAAAGAGGCATATGTGTGTGTTTAGTGGCTAACGCCAAGTGATTTTTTTAAACTGTTTTATAAGCTTATATTTTTGTCTTGTTAAATTATGTGGTTTATGAAATTTTGTTTTATATATGGTATATGGTTTTTCCATCAAAGTATTAGGGTGGTCCATGTCACAATTTAAAATTTTATTTGAGTGCGTGTGATGTTTGAATGCCTTTGAATATATAAATGGTTACTTTAGTCTGTGCAAAGACATGTGATGTCCTTTTACTATTACTTTATAATTTTTTTAGGGTTTACTTAAATATGAAAATGGAATGAAATGTGTTTGAAAAATGATTTAGTGTTTGCCATATTTAAAAATGGTGTTTACATGTGTAATTGGTGGTTTGTTTAGTGACTAGGGTCATTTAAATTTTTCAGATGGTTTAATTGATTAGGTAACCTCTGAAAATTATGTTTTGAAAATATTATGGTGTGTCTATGGTTTTAAAAGTAGGTTTGGGTTTGTAAATTGTCGTTTTTTGTGTGTATGTACCATGTTTGGATTTTATGCATTATTGTGACATGTGACATTAACTTGAAACTTGTTTGAGCATAAACCGAGAAGCTCGGGTATCTACGAGGGTAAACTAGTCAAGTGGTCTAGTGTTCTTGAGGTGACTCGCGCCAGTTTCATGAGCAGGACTGATGATTGCAACAGTAACTAAACATATGATTTTTTTAGGGTTGTGGCCTTCTAAGACAAGTTTTTTAAGGGTCCTAGACTTCTAAGCCACGTTTTTTTATGGTCGTGGCCATCTAAGCCATGTTTCGCTGAGACATGAAGATCTAGGGACCCAAGCTAGCTAACACCCACAAGGAATCTCCCATATTTGGTGCTCATTGGTTACTTTATGCTCATCAGTGTGACACATTGGTTATTTTAAAAAGTAAGGGTGTGTGTGTGTGTTTTAATTTAAGTTGTTCCATTGGAAACTATTTTCCTTAATCTCATTTTCTTTGAAACTGTTCAAGAATTTACATACTACTTTAATTAAAATTTAAAATGTATTGTCATTGAATAATTATGTGTGGAACCTTTTATTAGGTGGTGTCCAACTTGGATTTTGGCTCACACCCTACATACACCTTTGGGTGTATGTAGTTTATGTTTCTTTTGTATTCCAGTTCGAAGGGTTGAACTTAGTGATGGTGTTTATGGTTACTGATGGTCGTCGCTTGGAGGTTGGTATTGGAGTTATATTTTTCTATATTTGTTGGTGGTCATTTTGGGTTTTAGTTGAATTGTATACTTTAAACCTGTTAATAGTTTAAAGGCGTGTTCGTTTGTCTGTTTCCAGTTTTCGATTGTTTATCTTGTTAGCTATCTTTATATCTTTTATTTTGGGTAAATCGTTCCCCTTTAATGTTTTGATACGTAGGCACTTGTGCCAGCCCGTCGGGATCGGGAACTCCCTTCAAGCCATGTCGTAGACCGGGATTGGTGCCTGGTCTGATGGCAACCTGTCCTGGTTCGTGAAAAAATAGTATCAAAGGGAGGTTTGTTTTTTGGGTGATGTTATTTTGGGATAGAGTAAAGGTAGATTAAAATTAAGTGTGTCGAAAATAAATGCTCTATCTATGAGTAAGGTATATAGACAGCACACCTCGGGGTGGAATTCGAGTTACCAGGATAAATTGATGTTTTTCTGAGTCGTTAGTCCTTTTGATTGATCTTGTTTAGGGGAAATGAAAAAGAAGAAGGGTTAGTAGTCCCAGGGAGCTCATAGGGTCTGGAAAGCCATGTGGAGCTGGGGATACTATCCTAAAGTACTCTATGTGGTAGTGGCGTGATTGGCGTATGACTGCCAACCATATGTCTCAGTCACCCGCCGACACTAGTCCCCTCTTGAATCATTCCTTGTCTCTTTATTTTCGATTCATGGAAATATAGTTTTTATGTAAAAATTATTTGTTCTTGAAAAATATTTTCAAAAGAATAGTTTTAAAAATAAAATAATTTATGAGGTTTGAAAGGTGTGGGTTGAATTTTTTGTTTTTGAAAAATGGAAAGGTTTGATTTTGATCCTTGGGGTTCTTGTGGGAAACCACATGCATGGGTGTATATGGAAAGAAAAATGGTCAGTGACATGAGTAGATGAATTCGTGGATGGATATGATGTGGGTTCCAGTGTGGCATGGGAACATGCATGTGCGCGGCCCGTGGGACACCATTGGTGTTCGTACAACCCACTAGATTTTATTATTTTCCAAATATTGGTTAAATGAGAATTTGGTGTGTTAATAACCAGTTATTGCATGGTGTGTCCTTGTGTTTCTAAAATGTTGGATGAGAGTCATTTCGATCCGAGAATCCTTTTTAAATGATTTGTGTCTTGAATTTGAAATTTTATTTGAAAGTTGGTATGAAAGTGTGTGGTTAGTGAATTCTTTTGAAATATGTTTCAGGAAGCACTTTCAGTGGTTCTCCCTGTATATTTAGTGTTTGCTTGTGGTATGTTTTGACCTTGGGACCAGTTTGGTTGGGTCCATGGTTTTTTATTGACTAGTGCATGCACCCCCCCATAATGTGTTAACATGCGATTGAAGTGTGGCCATAAGAAATTATTCATTGGTCAGCCCTCCAGTTGATCAGACAACTCTCTTCATGAATTCTAGAATGGAACTCACCTCTTATTTTTACAACTAAGAGTAACCTCTCACAGCAGGTTGACAGATGCGACAGGAGTTGAAGAGAGCTTTGGTCTCTTTGAGTTGTCTTAGATGTTGGGTATGAAGTTTGACATTGTTTCATCTATAGTTTCTCCCTGTAAGCGGTGAAAGGGATTCGAACAGGGAAGGGTGAAGGTGGTTTGGAGTTATCAGTGTTGGCCGATGTTTTGAAGGGATCATAATGCTTTCATCGGTTAGAAGAGTCATGTTTGGTGACATCTTGTAGTGAGTTCTCTTGGAAGAGCAAGGGTGGATTTCGTAGGATCCTTTGGGAATCCCTGTTTTCATAGGAGTGTGTCCTCTCAGGGAGTTCTGTCAAAGGAAAGTGTTTGTCGTGCGTCTTCCATTATTATTTCTCTTGGTTAAGGTAAATAATTGAGTCATGTACATCATCTAAACCCTTGTTTTGGTGGGTGTGTCTTGATAGAGTAGTTGGATCTCAGGGTGTGTTGTGTTTGATGGTGTGTTTCGGTTGTAGTGTGGTTGAATGTGACACCAAAAAGGAGAATATTTTTTTGTGAGTCCTCAATGCCTGACTGCGAGGTAGAAGATTCTTCAAACATCAGGGCTCCAGCCATAGGCCTCGGAGTGAAGCTGGCACATGGTCAAGAACCTCGAGAGTGTATGGGACCCCAAATTTATTTCTCTCATCAGTAAGTAAAGTTAGTTTAATTTTTTTTCTATGGTTGTTCCATTCTGAACAAACCATTTGGCTGCTTAAGGTTTTCTTGACTATGTGGAGGCTTATTCATCTTTTTACCTTCAAGTCCCGGTGGTTGTGTCCCACCGAATGTAATTGCTTTTAGTGCTCTGTATGGGGATCTGTTTGGTAAATTAGTCTCATAATTGAATAGTACACATCAAGGGATGTGAAGATGCTGGCTTGTGTTGGGTCATTTTTTTGATGCCCCGGATGTTGGGCCCCACCCTTCCCACCCCTTGGGGTGGGGTTTTTGGTCCCCGTTAAAAAATTTCAAAAAATTTGTGTCTTCTGTCAGGTCCAATGGTGTGGAGACAGACATTGGGTCTCATAAGAATGTCTCTGGAATTAATCGATGTTGGAATTCTATATAATGGTTGGGAGAAACTGGATAGGCCTCACTCAAATGCCTCTAGAGTGAATCAGTTTTAGCTGTCTTTATATTGTGGGGAGTCCGGTCGGACCTCCCCGTGTCGTTTTTCCAACCACTTCTTGGTCGGTAGTAGGATTCTAATGGTGGGGATCCCTTCAGGCTTTCCCCATGATGGCCTTTTGGTCAGGTTCCAAGATGTGACTTGGTCATGGGTGATAAGAGTGTTCTTGGGATGTTAGTTGATCTTGTTTGTTCCTTCCAAAAAAACAGTGGGGTTTTCGTTCTATGGTACTTGAGGTGTTTCATTTTGTGAGGTTGGTTTTTGTGTATTCAATAGTTCGTTTTCTAAAACAATTAACTGGAGGGTTTCTAACTCTTTGGGGATGGAAACACATATCAGAAAGTGTTTTACACATTTTTTTAAGTGGTCTTTGAGTCACTTTCTCTGAGCATGATGCTTTTTCCTCTTTTCACTTGTTGATTGTGGGGATCCTCTTTGGACCTTAAGGGGGTATTGTTTTCTGCTTTGAGTCACAACCTTAGTTGTCACTTTTTGGGGTATGGAAAGCTTTATGGTGTGGATAATTGCCACACCTATCTCTTTTAAATTATTTATATTATTAATTTTTCTTGGTTTTTGGTAGTCCAGGTTGAATCCCAGTTTAAAATTTTGAGTTCTTTTTTTAAATCGTGTTTTGGCCATCACAGCGTTCAACATGCCGTTGTCAAAGTCATGTGGCCTCACCTGGGTCACTATGTGGCCTCACCTAGTTCCCCACATGCCTGTCCGATGTGTAACTAATTCAATAAAAGGAATTAAGATTGGAGAAATAACCTTATATGATAGGTAAAATAAAAATAAAATAAAATAAGAATAAGAAGTGTGATAAAATTCAAGGGACTATTTTAATGAAAAAAATAATAATATCATATAAGAATATTATTATTATTATAATCATCAATAGCGTTAATAATATAAATTCTATTAATTTGATATTAATATTATAATAATTAATATTATTGTTAATATTATACTACGTGACTAGCAGTAATTTATTTTATATGACTTTAAAATCTTGGTTGGAGTGCGGGTCGAACCCGATTGAAATTTCTCATTCTGCAAATAAATGAATGTTTTAGGCGTGGCGGTGTGTGATGCCTGGGCGAGGCATGGTTCTAAAACTGCAATGTCTGCACAACTTTCAAAATGAGTAAAAACATAACGCTATAATTAAATAATAATGAATAATGAAATGAAAATGAAATGAAAATATGAAGTTTAATAAAATTTAAGAAATAATTTTAATTATAATAATAAGATTATCATTTTAAAATAATAATAATATTATTATTAATAGTGTTAAAGATATAAAAATTTATTAAATTGATACTAATATTGTGAGAATAAATATTACTGTCAATGTAATGTGTTATTACATTTTTTATTGTTATCTTTTCACTTATTTTGTTTATTTATTTTATTCCTTTTTTTCTTCTCTCTTTTTCCTAAGGTTTGGACCCCTTTTTTCTTTCCCCTTATTTTCGTTGCACATATTCCCTTGGGAACCTCTGTCACACCACACCCCCTGGTTCACCTATTCTCGTCCAACCTTGAACTCCTCTCCCATGGCTGCCAGCTCTCCTCCTCCTTACTCGCGTTGTTTCCCCTATCAGTCTGACCTCAGTGTCTTCACCCCCTCTCAGCAAGCCTACTCCTCAACCCCCATCCTAGCCAGCAGCTCGTCTGCACTACTTGACTATCCGTGTGTGCCACCCCTATGTTCGGATAGTCAAAATTCCTTCCCGAGTACACTCCAAGCCGGTGCCTACCATCCATCTCCTCCAGCCAACATCATGCCACATCGGCTCCCAACCGTCCACCTCATGTTTCCCCTGGTCCTCTGTCGGAACAAACCCGTCGGCCTCCTTATATGCACACCGCTCATGGATAGATACCTCCTTCTGACGTGCTATTTTCCGGTGGTCAATGGCGTCGACCACCCCCCGGTTATGTATTTTTCTCATTGATGTTTTTTCATGTTGAGTTTTGTTGTTTTTTTCAGTGGGTATATGTTCTGATTTTGGGGTTTTAACTTGATGTTTTTGGTTCGAATTCCTGTTTTCATGTTCGCATTAGGTTCTTTATGGTGAAAACATCAAGCGATTGACATTTTGTGTTGACTGTTTGGGTCTTCGACAGCCGAGGAAGGTGGTTCCATGTCTAATAATTATTTGATAAATTAATTAGCAAGATTTGTTTTCTTAACATGTTATTTAATTAATTTGTATTGTGTGAAGTGAGTTTTCATTGGAGTTTGATTTACATTAAAATTTATTAGTATCATGTTTATGTACGTCTATATTTTCTGTTGTGAAGTTTTATCTAGTTATTTTTTAGTTATTTTTAAATTATGCGGTTAGATTATTAATTTGTTCAGGTGGTGAACATTATATTTTTGGCATGATGTTGAGTGCATTTAGTCGTAAAAAAGGGGTTTGTGTGGGTTTAGTGGTTAACAATAATCGATTTATTTTAAATTGTTTTATAAGCTTTTAATTTTGGATTGTTAAATTATGTGGTTTATGCAATTGTGTTTTTCATATGGTATAATGTTTTTCCATCAAACTATTTGGGTGGTGAAAGTCACACTTTAAAATATTATTTGAGTGCATGTGATGTGTGAATGCATTTGAATTTATAAATGGTTACTTTAGTCTATGAAAAGACATGTGACACCCATTTACTGTTGCTTTATAATTTGTTTTGTGGTTTACTTAATAATGAAAATGGTGTTAAACATGTTTGAAAAATGATTTACTGTGCGCCTTATTTCAAATTGGTGTTTACGTGTGTATGTGGTTTTTTTTTAGTGATGAGCGTCTTTAAAATTGTGAAGATGGTGTAATTGAGTATGTAACCTTTGAAAATTATTTTTTGAAAACTTTTTGGTGTGCATATGGTTTTAAAAGTAGGTTTGGGTGTGAAAATTGTGATTTTGTGTCTGTAAGTACCATGTTTGGCTTTTATGCATTATTGTGACATGTGAAATGAACTTGAAACTTGTTTGAGCACAAACCGAGAAGCTCGGGTAGCTAAAAGGGTGTACTATACTAGTGGGCTAGTGTTCCGGACGTGACTCAACCCAATTTCACTGGCAAGACTGACGATTTCAACACTAAATAAACTTATGCTGTTATGAGGGTTGTGGCCTTCTAAGCTACGTTTTCTGAGGTTCATGGCCTTCTAAGCCACGTTTCACCAAGACACAAATATCTAGGGATCCAAGTTAGCTAACACCCAAGAGGCATCTCCCATATTTGGTGCTCATTAGTTACTTTATGCTCATCGGTGTGACACATTGGTTATTTTTAAAAGTATTGGTTTGTTTGTGTGTTTTAATTTAAGTAGTTCCATTTGAAACAATTTTCCTTAATCTCGTTTTAATTAAAATAATTCAAGCATTTACTTCTTTCTTTAATTAAAATTTAAAATGTATTGTCATTTAATGATTGTGTGTGGATCCTTTTATTGGGTGACGTCCTATTGGGCTTTTGGTTCACACCATAAATACACCTTTGGGTGTATGTAGTTTTTGTTTATTTTGTATTTTAGATCGAATCGATGAGCTTATTGATGGTGGTTCTGGTTGCTTATGGTCTTCGCTTAGAGGTTGGTATTGGAGTTTTAGTTTTCTATATTTCTTGTTGTTAATTTTGGGTTTTAGTTGACTTTTAGAATTTAAACCTATTTATAGCTTAAAGGCGTGTTCGGTTGTCTGTTTCCAGTTTCAGCTTGTTTATATTGTTAGTTCTTTTTCTGTCCTTTATTTAGGGTAAATCGTTCCCATGTAATGTTTTGATACTCGGGCACTTGTACCATCCTGTGGGGATCGGTAATGCCCATTGGGCCATGTCACAGACTGGGTCGGGCACCAGGTCAGATGGCGACCCGGCCTGGTTCATGAAAAAATAGTATCAAATGGAGGGTTGTTCTTTTGTTTTGTGTTCTTTTGGGATAGAGTCAAGGAAGATGAAAATTAATGGTGTTGGAACTTGATGATCTAGCTATGGTTGAGGTGCCTGGATAACACACCTCATGGAGGAATTTGATTTACCAGAATAAGTTGATGTTTTTCTGAGTCATTAGTCCTTAAGATGGATCTTGTTTAGGGGAAATGAAAAAGGAGTAGGGTCAGTAGTCCCAATGATCTCACAGGGTCTTGCAAGCCATGTGGAGTCAGGGATTTTGTCCTATAGTACTCTCTATGGCGGTGGAATGATTAGCATATGGCCTCCAACCATATGTCTCAATCACCCGCCGACACTAGTCTCTTCTTGTATCATTCCTTGTCTCTTTATTTTGGATCCATGGAAATATGATTTTTATGTAAAAATGATTTGGTCTTGAAATATGTTTTGAAATGATGCATTTTAAAAATAAAATGATGTCTGAGTTTTGAAAGGTGTGGGTTAAATGTTTTGATTTCGAAAAATGGAAGTGTTTGGTTTTGATCCTTGGTGTTATCATGGGGAACCACATGCATGGGTGTATATGGAATGATAAATGGTCAGTGGCACGATTAGATGAATTATTAGATGGATATGAGGTTGGTTCTAGTGTGACATGATAGCATGCAAGTGTGATGAATGTTGGACACCATTTGTGTTTGTGCAACCCACTAGCTTTTCTTAATTTCAAAAGACTTGTTAAATGAGAATTTGGTGTGTTAATAACAGGTGATTGTGTCGTGTGTCCTTTTTTTCTAAAATGTTTGATGTGGGGTGATTCGATCCGAGAATAATTTTTGAATGATTTGTGTCTTGAATATTAATTTCTATTTGTAAGTTGGAATGAAATCATGAGGTTAGTGAATGTATTTTGAAAGGTGCTTCGAGAAACCCTTGTAGTGGTTCCCCCTGCATGTTTACTGTTCACATGTGGTATGTTTTGACCATGGGACCATTTTTGTTGGGTCCATGGTTTTCTTTCTTGAATAGTTCATGCCCCCTATAATGTGTTAACATGCAATTGAAGTGCGGCCACAAGAAATTCACTATTGGTCGGCCCTCCAGTTGATCAGAGGACTCTCCTTATGAATTCTATAATTTAACTCACCTCTTATTTTGACAACTAAGTAGAACCTCTCGCAGTGGGATGATAGATGCGAGGGTATTTGAAGAGAGCTTTGGTCTTTTTGAGTTGTCTCAGTTGTCAGGTATGAAGTTTGACATCATTGCATCTGAAGTTTCCCCCTTGTAAGTGGTGAAAAGAATTCCAATAGGGAAGGTTGAAGTCGGTTTAGAGTTATCGGTGCTAGCCAATGTTTTGAATGGTTGGTAATTATTTCATAGGCTGCAAGGTTCATGTTTGGTGATTCCTTGCAGTGAGTTATATTGGAAGAGCAAGGTTGGATTTCATAGGATCCTTTTGAAATCCATGTTTTCATAGGAGCATGTCCTCTCAGGGAGTTCTAATTTTTCTGGTCAAAGGCGAGTGTTTGTCGTGCATATTCCTTTATTAAGTATCTTGGTTAAGGTGAATAAGTGATGCATGTTCATCATCTAAACCCACGTTTTTGGGGGTGTGTCATGATGGAGTAGTTGGATGTCGTGGTTTGTTGTGTTTGATGGTGTGTATCGAATGCAGTGTGGTTGTGTGTGACTCCAAAAAGGAGAAGCTTCGTTCGAAATTCGTTAATGCCTAACTGCGAGGAAAAAGATGCTTCAAACATCAGGGATCCAGCCATAGGCCTCAGAGTGAAGCTGGCGTGTGGTCAGGAACCCCGGGAGTGTATGGGACCCTAACATTATTTCTGTTACCGGTAAGTGAAGGCAGTTTAAATTTTTTCTGTGGTTGTTCCGTTCTGAACAAATCGCCTGGTTTCTTAAGGTTTTTGTGACTATGTGGTGGCATTTTTTTCTTGTTACTTTCATGTCCCAGTGGTTGTGTCCCCCCCGATTGTAATTTATTTTAGTTCTCTGTATGTGGGTTTGTTGGGTAAACCAGTCTCAAATTTGAATAGTACTCATCCAGGGATGTGAAGATGATGTCTTGTCTTGAGTCATGGTTTTGATGCCCCGGTAGTTGGGCCCCACCCTCCCCACCCCTTATGGGGGGAGCTTGGTCCACATTGGAAAATTTCCAATGTTCTGTGTTTTCTGTCAGTTCCAATGGTGAGGAGACACAAATTGGGTCTCACATGAATTTCTCTGGAATGAATCGATGTTGGACTTATCTCTAATGGTGGGGAGACCCATGATAGTCCTCTCTCAAATGTCTCTTGAGTGAATTAATGTTGGCCATATTCATATGGTGGGGAGTCCGCTCGGACCTCCCCATGTCAGTTTTCCAACCTCGCCATGGGAATTAGTAGGTTACTTATGGTGGGGAGCCCTTTGAGTATTCCCCATGTTGGACTTTCGGTCATGTTCCTAGATGTGACTTGGTAGTAGGTGATAAGAGTGTTATTGAGATGTTATTTGATCTTGATTGTTCCTTCCAGAAAAATGGTGGGGTTTTCATTATATGGTACCTGAGGTGTTTAGGTTTGTGAGGTTGGTTTTTGTGGTTTCCAAAGTTTGTTTTCTAAAACAATCAAATGGATGCTTTCTAACTCTTTGGGGCAGACATCACATATCAGAAAGTCTTTTGCGAATATTTTTATGTTGTCTTTGAGTCACTTTCTCTAAGCATGATGATTTTTCCTCGTTTCACTTGTTGATTGTGGGGGTCCTCATTGGACCTTAAGGGGCCATTGTTTTATACTTTGAGTCTCAACCTTAATTGTGGCTTTCTGGGGAAGGAAAGATTTATAGTGGGGAGAATTGCCACACTCGTCTCTTTTCCATTAATTTGTTTTATATTTTTCAGGGTATCAGGTTGTCAAGGATGAAACACGGCTAAAAATTTTGAGTACTTTTTTTTAAAACGTGTTTTGGCCTACCTAGTGTTCAGCGTGCCGTTGTCGAAGTCGTGCGGCCTTTCCTGGCTCACCACGTGGCCTCATCTAGTTCCCTGCATGCCTGCCCAATGTGTAACTAATTCAATAAAAGGAATTATGAATTGAGAAATAACCTTATATGAGTGGTAAAATTAAAATAAATAAAATAAGAATAAGAAGTGTGATAAAATTCAATGGACTATTTTAATGATGATAATAATAATATCTATTGATAGTATTATTATTATTATTAATATTGATGGAATTAATAATATAAATTCTATTAAGTTGATATTAATATTATGATAATTAATATTATTGTTATTATTATACTAAGGTACTAAAAATATATTATTTTATATAGATTTAAAGTCTTGGTCAGAGTGTGGGCTGAAGCCGATTGAAATTTTTCATTCTGCTGATAAATTAATGTTTTAGGTGTGGAAATGTCCGATGCACGTGCAGGGCATGGTTCCAAAACCACGCGGTCTGCCCCGTTTTCAAATTGAGTAAAAAATACAATATAATGAAAATAATAATGAATAATGAAATATAAATGAAATGAAAATATGATGTTTAATAAACTTTAAGAAATCATTTTAATGATAATAATAAGATTATTGTTTGAAAAAAATAATAATATTATTATTATTAGTGTTGAAGATATAAAAATTTATTAAATTGTTACTAATATTGTGACAATAAATATTACAGTTAATGTTATGTGTTATTGAATTTTTTTATTGTTATCTTTTCACTTATTTTGTTTAATTATTTTATTCCTTTTGTTCTTCTCTCTTTTACTTAGAGTTCAGACCCCCCCCCCTTTTCTTTCCCCTTATTTCTATTGCACCTCCTCCCTTGGGAACCCGGATCATGCTGCACTCCCCAGTTCACCTATTCTTGTCACACCCTGCACACCTCTCCCATGGCTGCCAGCTCTCCTCCTCCTTGCTCGCATCGTCGCCCCACTTCGCCTGCCCTCTGTGTCGTCACCCCCTCCCATCTAGCCTACTCCTGGACCCCCCACCCTAGCCAGCTGCTCGTCCGTGCTTCCCGACTATCCGTGTGCGCCACTCCCACATCCGGATAGCCTGACATCCTTCATAGTGACTCTCCAAGCTGGCGCTGCCCCTCCCTCTCCTCCTACAATCTTCACGCCGCACCGGCTCCCGACCGACCTCCTCACGCCGCCCCCTGGTCCTTTGTCAGAATGAACCCTCCAGTCTCCTCCTGCACACACAACTCATGTCTAGATACCTCCTCCCAGCATACTGATGTCTGCTGGTCACCGGCATCGACCCCCCCTCTGTTATGTATATTTCTCCTTGCTATTTTTTTTCTTTTGAGTTTTTTGTTTTTTTCAGCAGGTATAATTTCTGATTTTGGGGTTTTAACTTGAAGTATTCAGTTTGAATTCATGTTTACGGGTTCGCATTAGGTTCTTCGTGGTGAAAATGACAAGAGATTTATATTTTACGCCAAGTGTTGGGGACTTCGACACCCGGGGTAGGTGGATCCATGTCTAATAATTATTTGATAAATTTATTTGAAGGTTCAGTTATCTTAACATGTTATTTAATTAATTTTTGTAGTGAAAAATAAGTTTTCATTGGAGTTCAATTTTCATTGAAATGTGTTAGTATCATGTTTATGTACATGTGTGGTTTCTGTTGTGAACTTGTGCCTAGTTAAATGTTAGCGATTTTTAAATTATGCGGTTAGCTTATTAATTTGTGCAAGTTGTGACCATTTATTTTTTGCATCACGTAGGTTGTGTTTAGTCATAAAAGAGGGGTTTGTGTGGGTTTAGTGGTTAACGCCAAGAGATTTATATTAAAATTTTTTATAAGATTTTATTTTTTCCTTTTTAAATTATGCGGTTTATGAAATATTGTTTTTCATATGGTATAATGTTTTTCCAACAAAACATTTTGGTAGTGAAGGACACACATGAAAATTTAATTTGAGTGCATGTGATGTGTGAATGTGTTTGAATTTATAAAAGGTTTCTTTAGACTATGCAAAGACACATGACACCCTTTTACTATTTCTTTATAAATTTTTATGGTTTACTTAATTATGACAATGGTGTGAAACGTGTTTGAAAATTGATTTAGTGTGCGCCTTATTTCAAAATCATGTTTATGTGTGTAAGTGGTGGTTTTTATAGTGAAGAGTTACTTTTAAATTGTGCAGATGGTTAAATTGAGTATGTAACCTATAAAAATTTTGTTTTGAAAAGATTTGGGTGTGTAAATTGTGATTTTGTGTATGTAAGTACCTTATTAGGCTTTTATACATTATTTTGATATGTGACATGAACTCTAAACTTCTTTGAGCACAAACTGAGATGCCCGGGTAGCTAGAAGGGTGGACTAGACTAGTGGACTAGTGTTCTGGATGTGACTCGACCCGGTTTCACTGGCAGGACTAACGGTTGCAACACTAACAAAACATATGCTTTTCTGAGGGGTGTAGCCTTCTAAGCCACATTTTCGGAGGGTCGTGGCCTTCTAAGCCACGTTTCACCAAGACAAGAAGATCCAGGGACCCAAGCTAGCTAACCCTCACAAGTCCTCTCCCATATTTGGTGCTCATTGTTTACTTTATTCTCATCAGTGTGACACATTGGTTATTTTAAAAGGTAAGGGTGTGTGTGTGTTTTAATTTATGTTTTCCCATTTGAAATTATTTTCCTTAATCTCATTTTCTTTAAAACTGTTCAAGAATTTACTTTTTTCTTTAAATAAAATTGAAAATGTATTGTCATTTAATAATTATGCATGGAAACTTTTATTGGGTGATGTCCTACTAGGATTTTGGCTCACACCCTACATAAACCTTTGGGTGTATGCAGTTTCTATTTCTTTTGTATTCCATGTCGAAGGGTTGAACTTAGTGATGGTGGTTCTGGTTTCTTATGGTAATCACTTGGAGGTTGGTATTGGAGATTAATAACCTATCCTTGTTGTTGTTCATTTTGTGTTTTAGTTGAATTGTAGACTTTAAATATTTTTATATTTTAAAGTCATGTTCGGTTGTCTGTTTACAGTTTCAACTTGTTTATATTGTTAGTTTTCTTTCTGTTTTTTTCGGTTAAATAGTTCCCATGTAATTTTTTGATACCCGGGCACTTCTGCTAGCCCATGGGGATCGGGAACGGCCTTTAGGCCATGTCGTAGACCGGGTCGGATGCGGGGTCAGATGGCGACCCGTCCTAGTTCTTGACATCATTACTCTCAAATAGGTGGGAAAAAGAATCCATTATAGATAAAAAGATAACTTAACCTAATGGCCCCCTTTATTTTCACCTTCCTTTATAGTATCATTAGAATAAAATTATTCAAGAAATTCCTGGATATGAGTGGGAAGGAATCCACCTCCCTTTTTTTCTTTTCATTTATAGTGTAGAGTTCACCCCAACATATCCCTTTTCTCCCTTTCTAACACCATCATGTATATTTGAATTTATTTAATAAATATATTAAATATAGATCAAACTCATTTGTGGGATGCCCAAAATGTGATAGAACCACATTGGGATACTCCTTGCTATCCTAAAAAACATGTAGTCTCTATTCAGAAGATTTTCCACCTACAATAAGAGTCAGGCCTTCATTTCAAGTAGGTTATCCCCCATAATTTGACTTCTCCTTGGTTAGGAAGTCTCTTTTAGGTTTTAGAATGTTCCTTAGAAGTTGAAATACCTCCTCCTCAATAATACCTATAGAAGATAAATCATGAGCATACTGAAGAGGAGAAAACATATATATATACATGCCTTGATGTGCATCAAGACTCCTTGACCCCATACCCTATTTTTGAGAGGCATCAATAGGATTCACCCCCTTCACTTTAGATAAATTTATATCGTAGACATTAGATATTAGATTGGAAGGAAACCCCTTCCATGGATTCGAAGCCTCAGAAAACCAACCTTACAAAATGGTATCAAATGAAGAATCTCCATGTATCCTAATACTCTGATTCCTAGAATCAGGACGAGCTCCTATAAGGGAAATCCTAGAATCAATAGATTCTAAGCCTGATTTACTAACCTTCAATGAATCTTCTAATACTTTGAGTGGTTTCTATAATTTACTATACTCAATTGAGTGACCCATATTCTCAAAATTTGTAAAATTCAAATTCCCAAAAAAATTTTAATTATATGATTAATTTTTTCACACTTGAAAATATTTTCAGGAGGATTCTCCAGAGTAATTGAGATTTCAATTCTAAAATCACCGACTACCAAACATACCATTCCAGCAATGGTAGAAAAAATTATCATCATTAATGATAATCCTAGAAAAGAGAACAACCAATTAGTAATTAGTTTCATTTAAAAACTATATAAGGATATCCACCATGAAGGTAATGTTCTAGAGGATCTCCAGGCTCTAGGAGAACCATCTTAGACCATTGATCTAGAATCAGTCATGAGTGATTGCATTCATGATATATGAGGGATTAAATAACATATCCCATAACTCTGTTCTAACAGTACCATGCTTGAGAGAAACAATTATTCACCCACATTCCATATATTTGAAATTTAATTAAGGGAAAAAGATATGAATGAAAGCATTAAGAATTGAGTTCAACCTACAATATTTGAATCTCGGGATTAGTGAGAGACATATGTGAAGACCCCCAATCATTCATGGTCTGTTGGTCAGAAAAGGAGTAACCCGGGTGATGATCGATGACTGACAAGCCCTAAGTCATTATTGAAAAATCACATGGTCAACCTTAACCAAGAAGGGAGTTCCATTATTTGTATCTTTATTAAATAATTATATACATAAATGATGAAAAATACCTTTTATGGTTTATCAGTAAATATGATTTGGGATTCCTCTCTTGGGTGAGTGACTTTTATATCAATGATTCCAACAAACAGATTATCCCAAACTCATGAAAATTCATCATCTGTATGATTTTTATTGTAAACAAACACATCACATGGATCAATGTACCATTCTACATCAAAATCCCTCGTGGTTCAGACTCAGACGCCAAGAAGATATAGAAAGATAAGATCATGATTTTCACCCATCCAATAATAAATAAATAGATATATACCTATATATAAATGTATCTCTATCATATATCTTCATCAATCATTTCATTTTATCAACACCTTTACAATACATGTTATATGTTCACTTGTGATTTTATATACCCCTCCAACATATTTATTTTTTATTTTTCCAATCACTTTGAACGGTGTGTATAAATATGTTATTTGTGCTCAGACTACCTCACCCTAAAAATCCTTTTCATGATGTTTTAGGAAATATTTACACCTTAAATATTTAAGTAGAAAACATCATTGCATTTCAATCCTGCATACAAACATAATCCACCATGCATCTAAATCATGCTAATTTGGTTTCCTCACTACAATACACATTTCCAAAATAATTTCAATGTTTTCATAATGGGGATAAAAAATAAATGTTCTTATTCTGTGATAAGAATATATATGTCTATAAATCATATGTCAGATGAGGAAATACATGAGTAATGGCTCCAATGTGACAGATATTCAAACAATAATACATAATTTCATTTCCATATATAGGCACAATACCCATAACATGTGATACACTAATTCATGTAGTGTCATAATTGGTCTAGTTTTGAAAAATTGAGTTTTGTTTAAACCATAATCTATAAAATTCTATATATGAGGACTTAAAATATAAAATTATTTTTTCTATTTATCAATAATACTTGGATATGAAACTAACTGAATGATGATTGAGTAATTATTACTAGTTGTATACTCATGCATCTCATGAGGAAATAACATTTCATGGATGGCTAAGATAAAGATGATGGATTGTTATAGGAACACCCAATAAAACAAAAAAAGTCCTATTGTAAAATTATTTTCATATATAATAAGAAATATTTAACATAATACATATTGTAAGAACCATACATGAGAGGCCCAAATTATTTCAATATATGAAAATTTAATTTTATTTATTAATATTCCTCCCCTCATATGAATATGACATATTCATGTTAAATTTATGGTTTATTTGATTATAGAAATATAATATATCAATCACTACCCTTAATTATTCCTCTCTAACATATATCTCTTATAATTTACATATTCTTATTTCTTATATATGTACAAATGAGAAATAATTGTATAATTTATTTTTTATTATTGATTTTTTAAAAAAAATATATGAATTTATTTATTAGTATAATTATATTATGATGATCATATATGTAATTAATAATTATCATAATAGATTATAAAACCAATCTCCCATTCCATAAGCCATTTTTGGTTCACCCTCTCCCTCTCAATCACAATAATATTCACCCATTCATCATTACTTCTCACATTGATTGCATGGATCATGTAGCTATACATTTCAAAACCCCTCCCACTTATCATGTAAGGTGGTTAGTGGAAATGAAATGTATGCAGAGTTATTTTGGTGCATATATTGAAATTATATCCATGATCCAATTACCCATTCTCCTCCCATGAATTAAAATAAAAAAAATCATGTTTTATCCCATTACCATATAGTAAAACCCCAATCATTTTAATATATTTGATTTTTTTGTAATTTAAATATGCATTATGTAGTGAGTTTTATTTATTTTTATGCTTATTTTATATTTTTTTTAATTTTTATTGATATTGATAAAAAATATTTCATGATAATTTTGATACTTATATACATAATATTTATTTATATGATTTATTTTTTAACTGTATTCTTTATAATTTTATAATCTTATGGAATTAATAATATTTTTTATATTTTTTTTTTATTTTAATAATTTTTAGCATTACTATTATATATATATATATTTATGGATAATGACTTCTTATATATTTTACATATGAGATATGGAATGAACACATTGTTTTTTCACATGGATTATGGATTCATAATGAAATATGATATATGAAAGAACTTGACATTATAATATAACAAGAACATGGGTGGCCTCAATTGATTACATGATGTAAAAATTTTATTTACATCACAATAGAACACAACTTACATTACCATCAATAGAGTACTAATATATTGAAGCAAGAAATTCCATTTCTCCAATGCCAACATTGAAACAAAATCTTGCTAACACAATGCATTATGATTCTCAACTCCTCAACAATGTTTGAACTCCAAATTTATACACTATATGTTGAGTATTTAAAGTTAGATTATGTTATTTATGTTGGTATTAATTCAATAAAAATCAATGGTACATTAAGTCATATAAAAGATCTTTAAATAGTCTTAATGTATTTGGTAGTTCATGAAAATGATATTTGTTTTATATAGTTCTTTACTAAGATGAAGAATAATTTTTTTTAAAATGCATGTTAAAGAAGTAATTAAATGAAGAGTACATATATATAAATATAGAAACACTATTACATATATTGACATAATAATGTGTAAAATTTAAAAAAATGATGAGTGGTTTATATATTTATTAATACATACATGTTTAATGAAAAAATGGTGGTTCAAGAATCCAAATTCTATAACTTGAACTTGGTTTTTAAGTGCTATTACTAAAAATTGGATTCTCCTAATTGTATTATAAAAAGTTTGCATTACATTTAAATTAAAATATCATAGTTATATTTTTTTTACTTTCATTCCAAGTTTTATATAATCATATTTAATTTATTAAATCATTTTTATAATGATAGTGATTGTTTTTATTCCTCTGGGGTAATATAAAATTTTTTACTTTCATTTAAAAAAAATGTTTTAAAGTAGCATGTGTTGTTTAATAAATTGAATTGATTGGTATGTGTTTTTGAAAGACCCATTTGATAAAATGTGAAATTTATAAAATAGGAATGGATCATAGGAACCCTAGATTAAGAATTTTGGTTCATTTTATTTAAATTAAAGAGTTTCTTAAAACATTGGAGTCTTAAGACCATGTGATTGGGCCATATAAATTTTTTCGTCATATAAAAATAGAAAAACTTCTCCTCCTATGAAACCTATCACTAAAACAAAACCTTACACACCATGTACCAACTGAATAAATGAATTATTACCAACTAATCCATCTTATTGATCTCAAATGATCGCTAATTTTTATAAATATTTTATTTTTACTTAATCATCTGAGATATTGTTTAATTAATCACACATGAGCTCCTTATGTTTTGAAATAAGTGAAAATTTATTTAGATTTTTTGTAACTATATAGATATCACACATTCCTTTTCTTCAATGATTTCCACCAATACAAGATTTACTGAATAACCCTCATTTCACTCTTATTATCTCATAACAAAAAATTTATGAAGATTAAATGATTCTTTAAGAATGACATTTTATTAGGTATAAAATCAGTCTTTTGTTGTGATTATTTGTTTTTAAAATATTAATATCACTGAATCTAATAGGATGTATGTGATTCAAAAATATAATAATTCCAATAATATAATAATAGAGTATATGGATGGGGTGAAATAATTCATCATGTTTGAAAATGATCATTAATATGTCCCTTTTCAAATCCTTTATGTAACATCCCCAACCCAGTAACACCTATATCATGTTCCCTGAGTCGGGACATCACATGGACTATGTCATGCCTCCTTGTACGCCAATTGATATCGACAAGAAGCATGAGTCTAGGGGAATACATTAGTGATACTACACACACTTATCTGAGTAATACAACAATATAAATAATATCAACATATAAAATAACCAATATGAACCATAAATTGACAACATATAGTGAAGAACCATTAGTAATCAAGTAGCACATTCTATATAATATGTAGGATACAGTACATGACTAGAATTCATACAAATAGAGTCCAAAAAATAAAATCTACCAGAAGACCCTAAACATAGAACTGAGTCCCAACCTAGTCCTTACATCCCATTCACCAACCAAACAACCCATGCATGAAACATATTCTAGTTCCCTATCTATATCATATACCTAAAGGAACAACTACTGATCAGGTACCCATGTCCCATGCAGGACCGATCATAGTGTGATTACTAATTAGTATGCCACCAAAAATGTCACTAATGTTATAAATAGTGTATAAAATAGTGTGTGCATGAAAAAAGTTCAACAACTAAACAAAGGAAAAAATGAAATGAAGATTTCCACAAACTAAGCAGCTCTCATGTAACCATTTTATTCTTTACGTGTTAAAGGGTTAGTCAAATAATAGAACTGGATTATGTCACTCTAGGTTCATAAATCATAACATAATGGATTAAAAACATATAATTCACATGGGGTCCTTCACTATCCAAAATTTATTAATATACCCCAGAGCTTCAGTCGAGTAATCAATCCATGTACACATGTTTGGGGAGCATATATCCTTAGTGTAACATCCCCAACCATGCAATGACATATAATGGGATGTATAGGGACTCTACCAATATCCCATATCAACAATATATAACTCTTACCAAGGAGATTCCATCTACGTGTTCATATCACATGCATTGGTTTGGGCAATAGAGCTGCAATATGGCTCCATAACCCATGCATTATAGGGGTCTAGATTAGGTCCTTAGTCTAACGTGACCCATGGGCATAGAGCCTCAAGTCCACTAACCCACATACAACGAAACCATGTTCACGTACTTCTTTAAAATATTAAAAAATTTACCATTTAAAAACCATAACCAATTATTCACAATGTACCATTTACATACCACAAATCATTCAACATATTCATAATATAAAAACGACCCCCATTCTATATTATCAACTAGAAAAAAATTAACATCATATTAATTTCAAAATTCAATGATAAAATAACCAAGTACTCATTTAAAATAATATTTAATCCTCCCTTTAAAATATGGGTATTCATCTTTAATCAAAAAATAAAATGCCAAGGGATTTAAATTATATTATCAAACAATATTTAAGAATTTTAAACACAAAGAAACTATCACCCATTTAAAATCATCATTTGAAATCCATTAATCAGAACTATTTTAAAACCATTTTGAGGTTAAAACCTCTTTTAAATACATCAATCTCTTTTAAAACATCAATTCATTCTTCAAAAATTGTAGTCATGTCAAAAACAAAAAAAAAATATTTTAAACCATTTCAAAAACGCCTAGGGAACATACAAATATTACAGGCAAGAACCCTAGTTATTCTATTTACCAAACATGCATACCCAAATAAAATTCAGAACCCATTTATTTCCATAGTTACACAATATCAATGTTTACCAGATCATTTCACAATTTTCATGGGTTTCGCATACCACAAGGGTAGTCTTAGGTTCGATCTCACTTCATCAACAAACCCAAAGAGGTTCATGAAGGGTATGAAAACTCAATATAAGGCCCAAATCACTTTGCGTAGACAAATAAATTAATACTCAACATGGTACTACATTGGAAAAACCACATACACATATATAACAGTGAGACTATAGGTAAAATCCTTAGGACATCATACCACATGTTTTTTGATGAATTATTTCTTAACATCCACCCTTGATTCAATCCCAAACACCCATTAATGTCCCAAAATGTAATATAAAATAAAAGTGAGGGTTTTAGGGTATCATAAGGAGAATAAAACACACACAAAGCCTCTTCCAGAAAATGGAAGGAAATAGAGATGAAGTCTTACACGAAGAATATATTCACACTAAACAACACTCAAAAATCAAAATAATACAATTAGAATTACCCATAATGGATGATGGGTATGGTGTTTCATCACCCAAGCTGTAGGGGGTTGAATGAGAGGAAAAACTTGGGAAGAAAATTTTAATCCTGAGTGCAAAAAAAGGGAAATTACCACTTTTTATTGTTCGCATGGTTTGAATGCATGGTGGCCCATACTGTGCACCAACCGTACCACTACCTCTAACCAAGAGGGGCCAAGACACATGGTCTCCTGGAAGCACACACATGTTTTTTAAAACTATGTTGTTCCTGTGCACTAGCCGATGTCTAAGTGGATGTCGGGATGCACAATTTCCATGTACAGGCACACAGTTAGTACAAACCATGTTTCCACCGTGAATTAGATACTATTTGACCACTTTTACTTTGGATTTCATGTCCTAAAACCATGGTAAATACCTATAACTCCTCATACACACAATAATAAAATCATTAGATAAATAAACAAAAGTTTAAACAAAATATAAATACAGTTTTACACCCATGAATGTTCGGGATATTACAACATCTACACCTTATAATGTCTCATCCTCTAGCCACACTTCCTATCCTTACATGTCCATCAAGGCCAAAAGGTTAGTACATGGGTTCCACCTACCAAACCCTGTCTACCATGTTTCCTCATAGATGGTCATGCTTTCACCACACCCATAACAAGTAACCAGGCCATCCCTAATAAAAGTTTCCCCCACTGTGAACCATAATTAGGAACTCAATGCTGCTCCAAGGAAGAATCCACCATAAACTCATGGTTTCCAGAAAAAAATAAGGGAAAATTATGGGTAAAGTCACTAAACCACCACAAAAGAGGTTACCAGCAAAGTGATACGCTACTATGGGAGATTCTATCAAAACACTTTTGGTCTAATCCTCTCCACTAGTGATGGCCCAAATCTCTTTCTTCCATATAGAATAGCGTCCAAAATTCTAATAGTGACCTATGCTCTATTACAACAAAGAAATAAAAATATTCAATCCAAATTGCTCGAACTACACTAATCTATAACTCAAGGGACAATGACCACAAACCATATCCAAAAATACGTAGCCTAACCCAAGAATAACTTTCACCTCAAGGTACTCAACTAGTTCAATATAGATCTAGTGCTCATTACCAAAACATAAATAGCAAGACAATGCTCACCTGATTCCATGTGACTCATACCACCCCTCACGTCATCAACTGACCACATTCCCTCTATGGTGATACCCCACCATACACTTTATCTCTCAACCACCATATCCTAGTGGCGGGGGCCTCCATCATTGAAAAAACGGCCAACATAACCTCAGAATCATGCTTCATGATGTACCCGACATGTTTCACAACTTATTGTACCCATGCCTTAGTGTGAACCCCACCCAACATTGACATCCATCCTTGAAATCGAACCCACCCCGAGAAGACATTAATACACCCTCATCCTGAAGACTAAGAATATGTGGGCCTATATCATGATCTCTTTCATCTCTAAAACACACTTACCATTAAAAAATCTTACTAGATGTTGCTCATAGCTTACCAAATATGTTCATTATACCACATTGTGTTAGACCATCCCTAGCTAAAATGTCCCAAAACAAACCTACTCTAATGTTAATACGTTACCTCATACAGCTACACATGGAACCCTATAACATAAGGCATACCACCATCATCTATCACACCTAGAGAAGTCATTACTGATGTCTATTAAAACTCCACCATCATGACATCCACTACTCTTCATTAAAATTTCATGCTCTAAAGAAACCCTAAACACAAATTTTATGCAATCATTCCAATTACTTTTAGAAATAGAATGATGTCGATGAAATCGCTCAACTCAATCAACCACCACATCCAATTCCCACATTGACTTTCTAACGTAACCCAATAGTGTATTTAATTGGATTATCATTAGAACCTCGATGCCACCACATCCACTCCAAAGCATACTCCAGAAATCAATTACTGACATACCACTTTCCACTATAGGAGTATCAACTTAATAGGATTCCTCATGAAATTTTAACCACTATGACTCACACATTGATCAAATAATGACCCCAAAAAATGGATGTGGTAATCCCACTTCCACCTGGTCAATAATAAAACATCACTAACAACTCCTTTTTAGCTTAAGAGAACAGAACTCATGGCATTTTTTGGAATATTTTCTATCACAATGACCTATCCATAACTAGTCGATGGTTCACTCTCTACCACACAGCTCCACCTTCACCACCCCATGGGAGTAACATCCAGGATATCCCATATCCCGCCAACAGAAATTTTCGTTGGTATAAAAAAACCCAAAGAACCCTTCTCATACCTAGGAAGGTGTCAATATATTGGGCATGAACATCACAATATAGAAGTATGCAATGAAATCATTGAAGAACACCACTACCAAATATTCATCCCAGGTATTACCCTGCACTATAAAAATACATTGATCTTTTGAAAGTCCTAGGCTTCCCCATATTCCAACAAATAATCCAAACTCAAACACCACAACTCAAATGGGATTACTGAAGAGAACTCACAACTTCATTATGACCCTCTACTAAGTGGTCATGATCCACCATTCTCTTTTAGCACCATCTCTATTTCCCCATTCAATTTACACTGGAATGACCATAATGACTCAAAATAGAAACACATAGATCCATCACATGATCCAATATAAAACTTCTCTCATATAACCATTATTACCACTTTAGATTCTCATAATTCAACAGAAACATATCTTGATACACACTCTCACCCATATGATAAGGTATCATTCCTTTACATCACTTGCTCGCTTCTGGACCTCATCATAACCCCGAAAGTCAAGCACATTCCTATGACCAGACTCTAAATCTGACACTCAATCTCACAGGCCCTATATCACTAAAGAACGGCCCAAAACCCACTTACATGACTCACATTTCCTCTTAGTTTTCCAGACACATTGGTATTTATTAATTCTCGACAATCTCATCCCAAAACCCAACTATTCATATACATAGGACCAACCTCTTGACCACCCTCAACATGGGTGTCACTAATATAAAAAATAAACTTTTTGTTCTTTTTTCACCATTTCATTTTCTTTCCAAAAACAACATTGATTCCTCCTATGAAGAAACCACTAGTGATTCACATTCCAAGGAAGCTACAATTCTTGGAAAACTTCCCCCTATGTCAACCATTGAGTCCCTAATAATATCGAATCAAAACCAAAACTCATGTTGCATCTACAAAAACATTAACCATTTCAACCTAGTCTTTTAGGATAAACCTGGACTAGAAATTAATTGAGGTGTTCCACTATCAAAGGCCAAAATTTCCACTTGTACTACACTCGTTGAAAATAACTAGAAACCCAAATCTAACTCTCTCATTGGTCACTAAAAAGTTCAAATGATACAAACTCACTAACTTGAGTCACACCAAGAATATACCACTATATATATATATATAATCCAGACACATCAAACATAAAAAAACTATCTTCTCACGATAAACACTATATCACCTCCCCAAAACATATTGTGTCCAACACACCCGTAAAATCATTTAATATAGGTTCCACATCAAGTAATCCCATTCAAAAACATCATAATGTGATCCACACATTGACTCTTAGGTCTAAAAACAACTTTCATGATCATGAACAAGAATGGTCACCAAAACACATGTATTATTCTTTTGGTTCAACATAAAACCTACATGATCATGACCCCTAAGGGTTACCACAATCCCATCACCATATAGCATCTCATGACCAAAATTCCTTAGCACTACTGAGGGTATAACAATCACATCTTTTTTATCATATATAAAAAATAAAGTGTCTCACAACCCACAACCAAGGTCACAAACTTGGGAACTATCACTAACCAAACAACCCATATGTAAGGTTTAATCACCACACTAGGGATAACCATTCACAAAGTTATTATAGCATCCATAATTTCCCATTTATTTTCTTGATTAGACTATGTCATTTAAAACCTAGGGATTCTCATTGATTGATTTTTCCATTTTCAAAACTCAAGTATATAAACTTTTAATAAAACATTTTTTCTAACCTAACATTTCTAAAACTCAATAATTTATTAAATTTATATTTAAAAAAAATTAATGATCATTTCATGAGAATATAAACAAGATTAAATTATTGGGAGATATTACACTACTAACATGTGATCCCTAAAGAACTAACAATCACAAGAAACATACATATGACCTATCAATTTGGTGTAGATAGCATGATGCTTGAACTCACACCCCCCCCCCACATTTCATATAAATAAAAGGTATAAAACCTCATAAATCAATAACATCACATTTATGTTTACCACTTAAGGTGGAAATATCAACTAATAGTAAAAAACAACATCAATTACCACCCCTAGAAACTTGGGTTTTTCATCATATGTAGTGCTAGAGGAACCCAGGTACGAGCTCATTACAAAGTCCTGATAAGATCATAGAATCCTATCCACTATTCCTAAATAATGATAAAAAATACCCCTAAACAGATACTAATTGTAACATTCCTGACATGGTAACCACTATATATGGTGCACAAAGTTATTTTATCACATAAACTCAGGTGCACCACCTAATATTCCGGTGACTAATGACAAGAAGATTAGTTCTTGGAGAATAAGTTTGGGAGACTATACCTACATATTAGAGTAATACCACATTAGAAACAAAATCAATAGATAAAAAAAATTGAACCATAAATTTAAAACATACCATAAATTCCCACAAGTAATCAACTAACGCATTCAATATAATATGATAGATACTATACATTCCTAGAAGTCATAAAAATAGAGTCCCAAAACCAAAAATTCCTAAAGTCCATGAACATAGACCCATGTCACAACCTTGTCCTAACATCCAATGGTCTAACCAAACATCCCATGTACGAAACATACACCAGGTCCCTATCCTGAACCTGTAACTAAAAAATTTCTTCGTCTCAAGTTCCCAAGTTCTATGGAGGCCCGAGTAGAGGGTGAGAACAAATCAGTAAGACACCACCATTTGTGTCTAATGTAATATAATGTCTATATAATAATTTATGTTTTAAATAAAAATGTAAAAAAACAAGGGGAAAAATAAATACAGATATCCCACAACAAAGTAGATATCAAGTGGTCATTTCATTCTTTATGTTCTCAAGGCTTAGACAACTAATAGATCAATATCAAGCCAGGGTGTGTCACCAAATCATAGAAAAATGGGTTTCACACTTTTTAATCATAATAGTGCCTTCAATATTCACGATTTATGAAAATATCCTAGATCCCTAGCCTAGTAACCAAGAAGTGTCCACGTGTTTGGGAAGGATAGAGCCATAGTCTAATATCTCTAACATCACAAACCAAGTCATGTCCATATAGTTAGAATCATATATCCTCAGTCTAACCACTCAAATAAAAAATATATAACACCAACCTTGGATCCTCATTCTAGGTGTTTAAATACCATGCATTCATTAGGGGAATAGAGCCTTAGTTGAACTCCCTCACCCAACCATTATAGGGGTGGGTTTTAGAGCCTCATCAAATCTCTTCCCATGGGTATAGAGCCTCAATCAAATACAACCACATAGCACTAATCCATGTTCACATGCTTAATTAACTATTTGAAAAATTTAGCATTTACATATTTTATCTACTTATCACAATATACCATTTACAAATCATAACTCATACATTACATTGAAAATATAACAAATTACACCTTTATTCCATCTTAACACCTAGAAAACAATTAACATCAATTTCATTTCATAATTAAATTATAATACAAAAAAATATATTACTCCTTTGAAATCATCTTAGAGGCATACTTTAAAATGAATGTCTTCCTATTTGAACCAAAAAATAAATATTGTGCCAAGTCTTTTATTTCCATTATCAAACAAGTATTAATAATTATTCATAATAAAAGACCACACCCCCATTTTAAATCATGATTTTAAATCCATTAAAAATAACCCCTTTCCAAATCATTTTGAGGTCAACACCTGCATTCAAAACATTACTCATTTTCAAAACATTAATTCCATCATTGAAAACCATGTTCAGGTCAAAAACAAAAACACATCATTTAAACCATTTCAAAACCCCCTTAAGAATATAGAAAACTAACACTTACAAACATCAATCATCATATTAATCAAACCTAAAAACCCAAATATAATTCACAACCCATTCATTTAAATAATTTCCCTATCTTAATGTTTATCCACTCAGTTCACTATTTTTATGTGCTTTTGCTACCCCAAGGGTATCCCTAGGTTTTGTCTCAACTCATCAACATCCTAGAGAGGTTCGTGAAGGGTCTCACTTCTCAATATTTTTCCCAAATCCCTATCAAAAAAACACATTAAAATGAAACAATTTAGTAGATTGATACAACCACATACACATATATAACAACAATAATATGGAAAAAATATTTATGACCACCTAGGTCATGTCCATTGAAAAACACTTTCTTAACCTCCACCCTTGATTTTAACTCAAACACCGATTAAATACCCATCACAGAATCTTTAAGAAATGTTTAATGTCCTGGACCTGGATGACACTCAATAGTGCTCTGAGCCTGGTTGGCTACATGGCCTCAAGAACATCTCCCCAAAAACTAGATGATTCCTAATAGAATCAACGTACTATGTGTGTATGTGGGGATAATATACCCTCATTAGTATAGTATACACAACATAATATCAATAAAACATCAATAGAGGAACTATATTTAATAGGAAATGTGTCAATAACTAAATAAGGTAGGAATGTATAATCAAAACCCAAAACAATGTCGTACAGAGAAGATGATAATGATACATTTCATATGTTAATGAAAAGAACCAAAACAAGTACAAAACAAAGTATTACAATACATATCACCATAAGAAAAAAAGAACAAAAGGTGTTATCTCTAAACAGAATCATGAGCATCAGATCGGTACCATGATCCCTTGTACTTAAGTGTCAATAAACCACCTATTTTAGTGAGATTTCCCTTATCATCATCTTAAATCATATAGTCTATTTGGGCTCCCAAATGGATTCTCGAATAGGGTGTGAGATAACATCCTAGTAGGAAACCAAAAAAGATCTATACATTTCAAACTATGCAATATAGTAAGTTAAACAATGTTTAGGTAAGAGGGTAAGTAGTATATAGAATTAGATATCCCCTTGGAATGTGACCACTAAAAGTTTAATACTATAATATCCACTGAAGGCTCCCTAAAAAAGTGTCAAGCAACTACACAATGGATCTACAAGAAATATAAATTAAAAACATGGCCTCACCATATAAAAATAAAAATCAACCCACCATGACCATTTCATATATCCATAACTGTAAAAACATCCATAGAAAATCTATATAATAGATTTGATCACATTCCAAAGGAAACACCATATTAGGAAAAGTATTAGAGCTTGAAGGGTTGGATCCAAGTTTTCAATACCAAGTCATCATCATCAAGTCATAGGAGCATCTCTATGAAAACATAGTATATGAATTGGTTTGAGTCCTAAGAGCATGTCATGCTAGAAAATGATTATATGGGTCCAAGGAAACTAGATCCAATGGGTAGAAATGCTCAATTCATCATATGAAGTCAATACCCATGGGTCATAATAAACCCAAGGTGAATAGTACCGCATTCAAGATCCATGGATATATATCCATGAAATCTATATAAACATTTATCCATTTGATTCATTTTCATACATCACACATGAGTCTACCCACTGATGTAATCCATTCACATTATGTCACATAACATGGGTATACCCCCCAATTTGTCACCATTAAAAATTAAACATATCTCTTTGGTATAGCAACCCATTCATGACAATTTACATTTAAGGAATTTAATGAGTATACCCAATCATTTTCCATTATTCATATTAGGTTAGGTTCAAGAGTAAAACCACTCATTAAAAAATTAACAAAAAAACCAATTAAGAAATTCCAAGTGAAATATTAACCATGTTATCAATTAAAAAAGTATCCAATTCAATTAAAAATTTAATAAAATAAAACAAGGTGGAATCCCATCACCTAAAAAATAAACTCAATTGTTTTTAATCATAATTGAACTCCATTTGGTTGGTAAAATAGAAGAAAAAATTCTATTTATGGTTCAAAATGGAATAAACAAGGATTAATCATATGGAAAATACCATGTGTGACCATGGTTTGGGTAACAACTACCAACACACCTCCAAAAAAACTAAGGGAATCCCTAATAGGTCACTGCTTATTTAATTAAATTAGTTTTTTCAATTGCAGGGTCACGCTAGAAAGTATGGCAGGTGGCATAATGACCTATAACTCTATTAAGAACTAAAATCTAAAAAAATTGAATAGAACACTAACCTTAGACCATTAGTTTATTTCTTGTCTAGTATCAGATCCTTATTCGACTCAGATTAGAAAAAATCTCAAGAATGAGAAAAGAATGAAAAATTAGGGAATATGAGCCTAAATCTCTAAGGTGAAGCTGATAGCCATAAGAATCGAGAATGGATAAAAAGGAATATTTATATCACCATTTCATAACTGATGAGACAAACCGAATTTGAATTAGATATTGGGTGAAGGATCTAGCTCAAATCCTATGTTAGTATCCTTTGAGAGCTTCCCAAACCTTACCTTGTTGTACGTAAGAAGGAAACTCAATTTTCTGTTTAAAATGAAATTAAATTAATTTTAAAACAATTTAATTTCTCAAAATTGTAGGGTCACACGGTTTAGGATGCACAGTTTAGAAAATAATGTGCTATTTATGCATGACTTCCTTTAGGTCAATGCGCACCCACATGATTTACCTACACTATTGGGAAACCATGTGTAAACCATGAAAAAACCAACTATAATGTTCAATAAGAACAACATACATGGCTGCATGGACATGCACCTTCCCCCACATAATTTCCTCAAACCATGTGTCTTATACACCACCTATACATCCTTGCATGGTTTAGTCAAATTGTGGGGCCTTCCCGTCACGGTTTGTACTAACCAAGAGTCAGATTTAAAACACCTCCAAGAATGGGTTCTAGGCTCCGAAAAATCCCCAAAAACCGTTGTTACACCAGTTAACTCAAAGGGTACTCACATTAGTCCATATTTAAGAATTAAAATTTTAAAAGAAAGTATATATACCTCATATGAATTTCAATTTTCTTAAAAAATTCCCCTGTTATATTCATTCATTCCCTAATTTCTCACTAAAGGGTTGTTAGGATTCGTTTGAGAACAAATCTGGGCACTAAGAAAGTATGTGAGCCTCCAACTTCCAAGTCTCATCTTTAAATGTTCATACTTCCAAAGCACCCATACTAGAGAAACTGAATGGCCTTAGAGAAACTTCCTCCTCCAGTCAACTATACAAATCATATTCTCCTCAAAGGACACATCTATATTCAACTCAACCTCTATAGGATTAAAGGTGTGAGAAACATACGAATGATATCAGTAAAGATGAGTTAAGTGGAATTCTTCGGGCATGGATCAGTACCTCTTAGGTAACTACGACCGATAGGCTACCAAACCAACTCTCTCTAGAATTTTGAACAACCTCACATATCACAGTGAAATCATACCCTGTCTTCTGAACCATATCTGTTCATGCCTTAGAGAAACATGTAGGAACACCTGATCTGCAACCTCTATCTCAAGAGGTCATCTACAATGATCAACATAAGAGTTATATTTAGATTTTGAAGTATCCATCTACTTCTGAAATAACTGGACATGCTCAAAAGTCTTTTGGATGAGACATGATTCTAGTAATGATTCATTAGATACCTCTTGCTATCACAGGGGTTATAGACATGGAATACTATACAAATCCTTATAAGTCTCCATATGAATCATCAAATTATTTTTGTTATTTTAGGTGAATTAAATGAAAGGTATATTATTATCCCAAGATCTCCCAAAATCCAAGACTAATACTCCTAGAATTCCCTCTAGAACCTATATCATATTCTCTAACTGGAAATTAGTCTAAGGTTGGTATGTTGTGCTCATAAGAACCTATATATCCAACGCCCACTATAAACTATTTGATAAAAAATATGTAAATCATGAATCCCTATAAGAATTTATCGTGTGAGGGAACCCATGAATTTGTACTATCACATGGATATAAAAAATTCCATGATCATCCATAGTGATGGTCTCATTGATCATCAAGAAATTATAATCCTTTGTAAGCTTATTGATAGAAACCCACACATCATTTTTACCTTGAGATGACCTTGGTAAAATAGTAGTGAAATCCATCATGAAATCATACAATTTCTACTTTGAAATAGGTACCTGCTGGAAATGTTCAGCTGGTAACTGAAGTTCAACCTTCACATGCTAACAGGTGGAACACCATGTAACAGGACTGGCTACCTCATGTTTCATACCCATCCACTGGTACTGATGATTTAGAACATATTAGATCTTGGCAACTCTGGGATGCACTGCCCATGGGCATGAAATTATGCCATTTGGTTCATGCATATGTCCAATATAACCAAAACGCTACCATGGATGCCCATAATCTCATCCTAAACTATGGTCCAACTAGGAGGTAGATCCTCACAAGACATAATATCCTATATTACTTGGTCCTCCAAATATGATAGATTCCCCATCCTCACTCTATTCAGTAGGGTAGTGATCACAAATTAGGATGATAGATACATCTTCCCATAACTGTTGTGCACCTAGATGGTCACCTCAGAGAAAAAACCCATAATATTCCACTCGCTACTGGCTAGCTGCACTACCATTATCTGAGTCCTCATGCTCAGTGCATTAGCCACTTCATTGAATTTACAAGGCATGTTAGCATGCTTTAAGTTGAAATATTGAAGTTACTACACCCACCTTTTCTGCCTCATATTAAGATCATGCTATTTAAATATGTACTTGAGGCTTTTTTGGTCCATGTACACTGAAAAAAACTCTCCCATTGAGTAATGTATCAAGAAATGTAATGCGTGAACTACTGTAGATAACTCGATATTGTGCGTTGGGCAGTTCTTCTTTTGTATACTCAACTACCGATACCCATTTTCAATGACTCTAACCCCCTACATTGGAAATTATCTGAAACTAATACCTATTGGGTCATAGTATACAGTGTAGCTCCTTCCATGCTCTGGCAGTATTAGGACCGGTGCTACTGTCAACCTCCCTTTCATCTCCAAAAAGGTTGTTTCATAGGAATCTCAAAAACAAATTTCACACCATTCATAGTCAAGAATATCAATGACAATTCTTTGTGGGAGATGTTCTATATAAAATTCCTCTCATAACCAGCCATCCATAAGAAAATCTGTATGTGAAAAACATTCTTGGGATTCTCCAAGTGAAATACATATCTCTCCTTCTTTGGGTCTACTTATACTCATGTCCCTTATATGATGTGACCTAGGAAAGTATTTTGATCCATCCATATTTGGAACTTTGTGAGTATTGTGTATAAATGAGGATCTCTTAGTGTATTCAAAATGATCTCAAGATAGTTGGAATTCTCATGTTGAATGTGAAATAACAACAAGATATTTTTCCCAAAAACCACCACAAAAGAATCCATGTAATGATGGAACACTCAGTTACTCAGTTCCATTAAAACTATTGGTGTGTTCATGAGACAGAATGGAATAACAATATACTCAAATAAATCATACACACTATGAATGTCCATATGAGGAATATATGTAAGCTAAATGCATACCTATTAATATCCATACATCAAATCAATTTTCAAGATTATTCAGTCTCCTTGAATCATATAAAATAGATCATCTATCCATGTAAATTTATATTAGTTCAGAACTAGTAGCTGGTTAAACTTTTGATAATCCATGCATATCTTAAGGGAACCATCCACCTTTTTTTAAAAAGTATTGTAGAACCTCATTGATAAGTACTAGGTCAGATAATCCCATTTGACTCTAAATACTCTAGATTCCTCTTAAGATCCAACATCTCCATCATAGCCATTCTATAAGGTGGAATGGATACTGGTGAAGCTCCTATAACTAGCTTGATAGATAATTCAACCTATCTTTCAAGAGATAAACTGTAGTAGACATGTGGAAATAAATCCTTGAAATGATCAACCATTGTAGGATAGTCCACCTGACATGATCCTTGATCATCTAGATACATACTAGAAATCTGGGTCGTCATCCCTCCCACCCAAAATTCTATTGTCCAGCTCGGATCACCTAGACATCCCCTTGAACCTTGTTACTATAAAAAAATCCCTATGGTGATGTAAAAGTCACCCTCTTTTGATAGATGTCGACCTAATCTTGATAACCTACTACACATTTTATCCTAATTATTACTTCAAACCCTTTCTTCCCAAGTAAATAATGATCCCAGACGACGTGAAAACCACTCTCCTTAATGGGGCACTCCATGCACATGTGCACATTCTCTGTTCTAATTCCCTATGATGTTTATAGTGTCAATATTCCCCCAAAATATAGTAAATGAATCCCAAGGCTTTTCACCACTGGCACAGATTTAAAACTTTGTGATGAGCCTATATCAATAAGAGAATATGCAGTATTAGAGGTTACTAAGATCGTACCTCTCACTATAGATGGTATTGAGCCATTCCCTTTAGGGTATGCTATAAAGAATAAAAATGTCTCATACCATGGACTTATGATGCAACCATACTACCCTGAGTAGGTCCACTCGAATGTCTCAGTGTAATTGGAGTCTCACTACTCAAACATTCCCACCAGTGCCTCAACCTGACTAACCGACACTACTCTAAATCCCTTACTAAAGAAGAGTTGAGGAATGTTCTTCTATGCCTACCATTGAAGATAACCCAAACAACTCAAAACTAGAGGGAAATTCCTATTGAAACACTTCATGTGTACCATCTTTCTGTAAGAATAGAACTCGAATTGATCATAGTCTCACTAATTCATTATGTGGCCTATCCTACCACACTTATAGAAGAAAACCAATCTACTCCTACTCACAGCATGACTAGTTCTCATCTTATAGGAAGCCTAAAAACATCACTTCCTACCTAATGATTGTGAACCAATGGGTCAAGAAATATCATGTCCCTACTCTATGGCCACATCATATGTATGGTTATTCCTTTTAATCAATTCATTGTTCAAAATTTATGTTATAGAGGCCAACTGGAACACATTGACCTACGATGTAATAGCATGTTGGGGACCTTCCTCATTGAATTTCTCTCTCACTATCTCATTAGTATGGTACATTAGTGTAAATCAACATTGTTTTGTAGAGTGTGTCAGGTACTCCATAACCATCATCACACCATGTTCTAGTTTCATGAACATTCTAGACCACTCAACCTACATATTCCCAGGGTATAAAATGTCAAATATTCCATTTTTAAAATCAACAAAACACATAATTCATAGCATGTCATTCTATTTCATTACATCCCACCATTGTTTTGATGCCTTACAGAGAATATATGTCGAGAGAATTACCATTATCTCAGGTGGTGTATCATGATACTCTAAGATTACTAGTGTAATCTCAAGACACATATCAG
The DNA here is from genome assembly GCA_963277665.1 of Viscum album. Taxonomy (NCBI): domain Eukaryota; kingdom Viridiplantae; phylum Streptophyta; class Magnoliopsida; order Santalales; family Viscaceae; genus Viscum; species Viscum album. The sequence goes on from OY728159.1 coordinate 797,375,335, forward strand.
AAACTTGTTGTACTACATCTCCCAAAAATAAAGGAGGATTTTGCTGCTAGAACAGCCACGTTAGCTCAGTCATAGACAAGGTAGGTTGAGATGCTCCCTGAAATATCTGCATGTACTGAAAGAATCCCACGCAGAACAATGCCTAAACAATCATTTGTAGAATAGTATCTAATGTCATATCTAGAACTAAAGAAGGATCATCTGGTAGCACATGGCCCACCGTCTCCTGAGTGCGGTCATCACCACCCTCTAGGCACACCACTGGAGGTCATTGTGGTTGTATGCCTGTATAATACCAATCACATTCATGAAAAATAATGATATCTATTCACATATCAAAAGTAAATGATTGGATAAAAATCTTTTAAGAACAATTCAACCATATCCTACTCTTAATTCAAAGAATGTATAAAGAACATTCGCTAAAAACCACTAGAGGAACTGCCTCTTTCCCACTCAAATGTCAGGTCTAGGTAAAGTCTCTATTTCAAGATTCCATTTTCATCTGAATTCATAGATTTATTTACATTCATTTACATACATGGATGTACAAATGGAACACCATGGTCTAATACATGAGTTCCCATAACATCTCATGAACCAAAATACAATGTGTGTATAATTCACACAATAACCCATTTAGTTCAATTTTAAAAAAGAGTAAAAATGGGATCCATCTTCTAGTCCATGAGGTCCCATACAACTTATGAATTGAAATATGAAATTACATTCTCTATCCACTACATAAAATTCTATCACAATAGCATAAAAATCTATCAAAAAAACATATCCCAACAACATGCATCATTTAATGCATCCTAAATGGCATGGCATAAAGCCTGGAATGTGACACTAGCATATTTACTATATGAGGCATGAGTCGGTATACCCTCATCTCATCGGGTTTCAATAAAAATATAACTATAATCAAATCTGTATTAATATTACAAAACAAGTTCATCACTCAACATTGGTATCAAATCAACTGCAATAATCAAAATACATAAAAGAATAATTCAATTCGAGGTTATTTGGATTTTCCATGTATACAGATTTTCTACACCCAAGAACATCACATTACCAAACGTGATTCCCTTATCATCCGTTTCTATTATCTCCAAATAGTAATGAAACAAAAAAATAATCCTCTGATACATCTTTTTAACATCTCGGACCTAAATTCCACTCAATAGTGCAACTAGCTCAGTTGGATACATGACATCAAGAAAATCTCCCCAAACACCAAATGCTACAGACTAGCAGCGAGGGAAGGTGTGATAGTGGGGAAACTATGTTCTAATTACCAGATTATATGTAATATAATATCAATAACACATCATTAGAAGAATAATATTGAACAAGGAAACAATTAACTACTAAATAAGAAAAAAATATAGAAACAAGACCAAAAGTAATATCATACAAAAATGATGGTAATGGTCCATGTAATACTTCTAAGAAAACAGAAAAATATGTAGAAATTAGATTATTATAATACATGTCTCCAAAGTCCAAAATAACCAAAGGTTTTATCTCCAAATAGCACCACAATCCTCAGCTTTGTCACATTCTCCCCTACTCCTACGAAACAATCAACAACTAGTGTTAGGGTGCTTTCCCTTATCATTTATTGAAATCATATAATTTTATTTGGTTCCCAAATGGATGCACAAAGATGGTGAGAGATAAAATCCTTTTTGGAAACCACCAAAGATGTATACATTTTTAACTATGTAAAATATTTTTATAAACAGAGTGCTTGTGTATGCAGATAAGTAGTAAAAAAAATAAAGATGCACAATACATGTAACCACTAAAAGGGTAATTATATAATATCCCCTAAAAGATACATGAAAAGTAGTGTCAGTATACTACACAAGGTAGCTATAATAAATATAAATAAATAACATGGACTCGTCGTATAACCAAACATATCAACCACCATGGCCTTGTCGCATACCCAAAAGTGTCAAAACATCCCTGACCAATGCGTATAATCAAGTAAATCACATTCTAATTGAAACACTATATTAATCAAAGTATCAAAACATAATAGGCCATATCCAATGTGTCAAGGTCCAAGGAATCCTCATTGAGTCCTAAGGGATTCTCGATAGAATCTCACTATAGGCACTGTTTGGAGTCCTCGGAGAATTTCATATCAAGAAAGTCCTATGTGAGTCCAAGTTAGCCATATGAAAGGGGTAGAAAGGCCAAAAGAATACTTCAACTTCTTTACATAGGGGACATAATCATCCTAAGTCATATAGTACGGCATTAAATATCCATGGAGACTCATCCATGGAATACATAGAAACATCCATCTATTCATACCATTTTCATATGTTACACATTAACCTACCAACTCATATCATCCATTCTCATTCTATCATATGACATGGGGATACCCATCAATTTATCAATATTCAAAATTAAGTATATCACCTAGATATACCCACCCATTCATCACAATTTACATTTAAGGCATTTGATGAGTATACCCACTCATTATAAATTAATCAAATTTGGTTATGTTCAAGATTACACCCACTAATTAAAAATTTACCAAACAAGCCTATTAAGAAATTCCAAGGTAAATATTAACCATTTGATCAATTAAAAAAATTAATCAAATCAATTTATAACTAAATAAAATAAAATAAGGTTGCATCCCATCACATAAGAAATCAACACAATTCATTTTTATCATAATTGTACTCCATTTAGTTGATCAAACACAAGAATACATCCCATGTATGGTTTAAGCAGGCATAAATAAGGGTTTTTATATGGTACACCCTATGGGTGACCGTGATTGGGGTAGAAACTACAAACTCACCTCAATGGAACTAGTGTAAATCCTCAATAGGTCCAATCTCATTTAATTCAATTAGCTTGTTCAATTTTGTGGGCCTGCTAGAAAGTCTATTCGGAGGAATAATGATCGATATCTCTATAAAGCACTGAAACTCGAAAAAAATATGTATAAAACCTAACTAATCTCTATAGTGGAGTGATAATCTAGTATCAGCTCTTGATTTGAGTAATATTTAATGAGATTTTTAGAAAGGGAATAAGAGAATGAAATTAGAACTTATGATCCAAAACCCAAATAGTGTAGCTGATATCCTGAAAAATTTTAGAATAGTTAAGAAATAAATTTATATCATACCATTTTGGAACTGATGAGGAAATCTACAATGGAATTGGAAATTAGATGAAGGATTTGGCTCAAATAATAGGTCAGTATCCTTTGAGAGATCTTCAAACCATCCCTTGATGTACGTAGAAAAGAAAATAAATTTAGGGGTTAAAAATAAAATTAATTTATTTTTATAAATTAAATTTATCAAAATATCAAGGGTCACATGGTTTAGGGTGCACGATTTAGTAAACTGTGCACCAACCATCGATGGATTCTAGTAGGTTTAGGTGTACCCACATATTAAACCCATACTATTTGCAAACCCTGTGAAAATAATGAAAAATTTCACTGTCAAGTTCTGTATAAATAGTAGACCTAGTCATATGGATGTGCACCACCTCTCACAAGGTTTTGTCAAATTGTATGTCCATTGCACCCCCTCTGTATAGCCTCACATATTTTAATCAAACATTTTGGCCTGCCCTATACAGGTTGTACTAACCATGCACCAGGCTAAAGACACCCAAAACATGGGCTTTGGGATCTGATCAAGCCATTAACACCCCTGTTAAACTGATGAACTCAAATGTTACTCACATTAGGAAATATTTAACCATTTAAATTGATAATAAGGGATCCTTACCTCATATGAGAACCCAGGTTCTTAAAAAAAGTGAGGGTATTTGGATTTAAAAATTAGAGGAAACCACACATGATGAATCTTCAAGAAAATGGATCAAAATAGATTCAAAGAATTACCTAGATATTCAGTTCTTAAAAACGACACTCTAAATTCATAAGAATTGATGATGAAGAACCCATGGAGGAGGATGGGATTTATGGTTCATCACCCTACATGTAGGTGTTTAAAATGAGGAATAATAGGAGAGAAAAATTAAATCCCAATAGAGAAAAATGGAAATCTCACACTTCTTAGGCATCATGGTTTTCTGCATGGCTGGCCAAATCATGCACCGACTAGGTGGATCCCTCCATCCAAGTGGTTCCAATATGCATGGTCTCTAGGAATCACCTGCAAGATTTGTAAAATATTGTGGTGCCCGTGCACTGTCCCTGAACTGAGAAGAGGCCAAGCATCACATTTTACCTAGCCAACTACACATTTAGAACTAATCATGTTCCAATCATGAATTGCATACTGTTTGACCTCTTTTCCTTCTCTGTTCATGTTACGAAGCCCCAGGACCCCCCTAAACGCCTCATATGCACAATAACCACTTCATTATCAAAAAAAGGATGTTAAACCAAAATATAAACTAGTAAGTACCTCCATGAATGTTCACGATCTTACACATTATATGTTATTATATTATATTTATTCAAGACTAATTTGTCCTATGGATTTGGTAGAACACATTATCTGTCACATAATAGATTAATTTTATAAATATTTAACTAATAACAGGGGAAAATGTATCTAGTGGCTAGGATTAAAATTAATTTTATGTATCATCTGATATGATTAGAAGTGTGTATATTGATGAATATGTATCGAGAATGTGGTTGTAGGTGTGAACAATGACGAGTATCATTTATAGGAATTGAAAATGATAGTTTAAGATGAAGTTTTTTCTTATTAAAAAACGTTTTAGAAGTTAAAGTGTTTTAAAAATACATCATTCTATGATGGTTGTACTAAATTTACAGCATTGTCAGCCATACTGAAGCTATATAATTAAAAACCCCTCCAAAATGCAGTGATTCCAAATTTATTAAACTAATTTCTCTATTGATTGATATCCTCTTAGAATATAATGATATTCCTTTCTAATTATTTGACCCTAAATGAATTAAACGTTCAATTCCTATGATATATGAAATAATAAATTCCCATACAAGTGATTGTATATTGTCTCAGAAAAAAATCACATAAAAATTTACCATAGTGTGGTGATTTGGGATATAAGAAGGATGAATCTTCTCATATGAAATTAGTATAGAATTTAAAATCATTTCATGATTTAGGTTCTTATATGGAAGTATAGATATTATAAGACAATTGACATGGAACATAGATACAAGATATAAATATGGTAATATTTATCACCTGAAGACTCTCCTTAGTGTAAGAGAAATGATAATGAATATCTAGAATTTGGAAATGAGTTGAGAAACCTTCATCATATGCTATGTACAAAAGAAGTGAATCCTTTTGGTCTTCAAATAAGTACATATTGTAAATGGATGGTATTGATGCCCACAAAATTAGCATTGAAAAATCCAAAGGGGAATAAATACCTAAATATGGGTATTATGTCATCCACAAAATCAAAGGAATAGGATGATGTTAGAGACCTAGAGATCATGTGAACCTTTAAGTGGATTGTGATCGCATGCCCATTAAAAGGTCACACAAATATTCCATGTGAAATAGATGACCTATGATGGATCCCACAGAGCCCCATTTCAAAGAGTTCCTCCGCTTTTGAGAAGGTGCTCTAGACAACCAATAATCATGCATGTAATAGTCGGATGAGTTCCTCTAGGCCATGTGGGTTTTCTATGATAAGCACATTGAAATCCAACATGAAAATCATCTAAAAATGGGAGTAAGGATTCCTAAATGGCAGAGACCCTTAGTGGTAATAATTTTAACATGAATGATAATCAATGAGAGGGGTAATCATGATTGAAAACATCCAAGAAACCCCAAAATTACTACATGCCTTTGTGAATTTAAATTGATGAGATAATAGGAGGAGAGTTGGGAGATACTTGTCGTCCTTGAAAGACATGTGACACACCCCTGATGATATAAAAGGCACAATGAATCCCCAATGACATGTCCAACTTATCTTATGATGTCCCTGTTTCTTTTTAGACTCTTTTTAGAAAAATCCATTCATATTTCTAGGAAACAATTCACTCTGTTTTTATGCCCTAAGGATAAAAAAATGGATTTTACCATGAAATGATAGAGAACCACCATACAAATAATATTGGTCACATGATGCATCACCGACAAATAGAGTAAATTTCATTGACATTACTCTTGCAATTTCACAAGACCTATGAGCCTTTGTGAAATAAAACAATGGAAATAAAGAGGGAAGATTTAGACTACATTTTCGGCCATAAAATGCTCACGAAACATTATGGAAGCCCACCAAGAAGTCATATGAGACCCCCCGAACAATCCATCATTGTCTCATGAAACAGCCCATGTCATTCATCAAGCATCTCATGGATTCCATTCAATGGGAACTTGTATCTCGTGAAGTCCCTTTGACATGTCAGTATGTCAATATTGAAGTCCCTCAACATGCCCACATGATTTAATGAGTCATAATTAATTATAAATAACATAAAAAATGACATGTTGACAGAGGGACTCACGATCGCTGAAAATCATGTGACTATTTAATTGATGTCCATGGGAGATACTTGCAAAGCTTCATGGGGCCAGCGCCTTTAACTGGTTCTATACTAGATTTTCAATTGATATGATGCACAAACATGAGAACAAATAAGGTGGTGATGCCTATAAATTCCCCACCACAAAATGAAAATAGATTTGGACTCTAGATGATATCAATATTAGCCTTAGTAATGTTAGGAGAAAGTTCTAGAGAGAACTTCTCAGAGTGGATCCTCTCACAACTGACAAGTCATTTGTCAGGTAATTTACAAGGGAACAACTAGAGCAATCATGGTCAATAAATAAGGTACTTCGCATGATCATTAATAGATCACAAGAAGGTCTGATAGAGAGGTGTTTTAAGAATATTCCATATATCCCTGATATCACAAAAGACTCAATATAAACCAATATTGAACAATTCTAATTCATTTGTAATATAAGGGATAAACTATGATTTAAAGGGGAATACATAAGTGGAATAAATGTTTGCAGGCCCTCATGGGTTTTTCTTGAGTCAACCAGAGACACAGGAAAGAACCAGGGCACATCTCATAGATCTCACGATGATCCTTTAGCTTGTTATTTGGGAATGTGACATTCTTCAAGCATGTAAAATCATGTCACATAGTCCAATTTTCTGCACCACTTTGGTCTCAACAAACTCTCTGAAACTATTTCCTGAACCTGGAAACGTCATTCAGATACATCACCTGACTCTTATAATGGTCCATGCTCATGTCAGTCAAGTCCCATAGTTGCTTCCCATAATAACATCCAAACTCTCTTGAATCCCTCTTGGAGAGTCATATTTGACTTGTGATTCCCTTCAAACATGTTGTCTAGGTCTCACAATAGTCACTGGGAAAGTCATCTAAGTCTTTTGATGCCTTCTGGACATGTCGTTCATGTATCTTGATGACCCCTAGGCTTGTAATCCATGATACATCATATCCTCCAAGTCATGTTATATTGATTCAAGAGAAATAATCCTTATGTTTCAAACCAACTATCGTGAATTAAACCATGGAAAATTAGTTGGAACATGGGATACACCCTAAACAAGATATCCAAGTCATGTGATGACTTCTTGAAAAAGCCAATTAGGCCATGTGGCTACCTTCCAGCTATCATAATAGGGAATCCTAGAACATTATAATATTTTCCGCCCTCAGTGTGTAAGCCCCGATCGAAAGGGTACCCTTAGAGTATATTCTCTGATCAAATAGGATGAATTAATGTGTATGTCCCAATCTCAAGGGAATAAAAACAATAATGATTCCTTCCATATTCAAGATACATAGACCACCTCCCCAATGTTTTGAGCTCTATATTAACCATCCAGGGAAATCCCAAAATCTGATCCCATTATTCAATGAATTTACAATGATTATTTTCTATCCATTGTCACTAAATATGAGCATGGATCATGTGGGATTAGAGAGTAGGAATAATCATATCATATAGAATATAAACCTCCATAGTGGTAAATTAAGCCATAGTGTGTACAACCCAAAATTAATGAAACTATGATGAATCTAATTCCTTCAAAAACTAGAACACGTAGAAAGTCTCCCTGAGACCCATGTTTCCTTGTAAATCATCATGGGTCGTTCCTAACACATAAGTCCCACACCAGGAGAAATAAAATGGTCATCTATTGTCACTTGATTATCACATTGACCATTGCCAATGTGAGCTTAGGGATCTGCAATGATCACATATTATACATCGTGGGTCTTTAAAATGTTAGGGATAATCTCAATATATAATCCCATACTGAATGAACTATCAAATATCTGATTCACAATGTACTCAGTACTCGAGATATGTAAGATGTCCCTCTTGGACACAATCCTGAATAATCGGTGTTCTAGAACAACCATATATGTCCTTTATGTGTGAAATAAAATTTCACGGGTCTAGCGAACTACATGGTTTTTGATTCTAACAATGACTAGGATGTGTAGGATGACTCATAATGGTTCAATTTACTCCTCATGATATTAACTACCTCCTTACATGGCAGAACACTCCAAAGATCTTGGCTATACAACTTCAACACATAAGAAACTACCTATTATCAAAAAATGATGGAGAACCTTAGATTCTTATAGCTGGATCCACTAAAGAGACCCCAATCCTGTACACATGAAAGAGAATTAACCTATATCCATTTTCTAATCGTATATAGTCCAGGATTAGGAAGTGATTCATGAAAATATCATAAATCTACAATATCTTCATTAATTATTAAATAATCCCCCCCCAAATGGGTGTGATGAGCCCAAACTATAATGACCCAAACTTGACACACATGTAAATTACATTACTTTTGTGGAAAACCTAATAAACGACAAAAACAGACACCCAATGACCATATTAGTTTAGTGTCTTTGGAAACTCAGGACATAATCTTCTAATCATGGTGAAAGATCTTGAACATCTCCCACAAAGTTCTTCCCCTTTTTTTCTGACCTAAAACCTTTATTTATATCCTGGGGAAAATAAAACATAAAAAGGGTGATATCAAATTCCCAGTAAGGGTAAACATTGAGAACATAAAACAATCCATAAACATTTGAATGTAAAAACATGAGCATAAAATCTAAACATAAAAATCTTGAGCAATGACATAAAATATGGCAGTACATAAGGAATAGATCATAAAGGAACATTAATCATGATAAAATATCATGGGAATAAAACATTTAATTGTTTAAAACCATTAATCACATGATATGATTTCCATAGTAGCCAAGGCATTGCTGCGAAGACCATCATAGTGGACAAAGTCCATTACTGAACCAGGTTTACTTGTCGTTCCAGCCCTGTATAACTGAACCAGATTTACTTTCCATTCCATCCATGTCTATATCATGATATATAAATATTTACCCAATTCATTTGAGGGAGATATAGGTCCCACCCATATCATATTGAAATCATTCTTACGTGTTGCACAAAACAATCATAAATCATTCATCATAACAGAAAGAATAAAATGGGTTTCATAAACATTATCTCATCATAACATAATCCATATTAAATAAACGGATATCATTTCCTCATAAGAAAAATCAAACAATGTAAATAATAGAGACATTATACATGGAACATAAACAAACTAAATAATTTCATCTTATATGGAATTTTTTTTTGATAAAACACATGAAATGAATTCTTGAAGAAAATATCCTTTCTTCTTGAAAATCATTTTCTTTTCACAAAATTCCATAAAGCTTTAAAATAAAATGATTTTATTGAAAATAATCATGAACTCTTGTATATGAAGATTCATGAAAATAAGGTGTTATGAAACAATAAAAATCTATTCATTCCATATAAGATAAAAAACATTCTCTTCAAACTTTTTCTGGAAATGTCAAAAAGTACCTTATATGGTAAACAAAAGAAAAATTCCTTCCATACCATGGGGTAAAAGTAAAATAGGGTTAAAATGTATTTAGGAATACATGGAAGAATATTAAACCATTTATGAAAACATTTCTATAAAACATGGACATGGATGATAACTATGACCCCAGTAAATACTTACGAATAAACAATCTCGGACAAGAACGAGATTGGAATAATTATCCCTTACCTTTGGTCTAATATGATTTGTACGTTTCCAAATCTCCAGTATAATGATTTAAAAAATTTCATTGACTTATTCCAGAATCTTATTCATTGTTATGACATCATATATGTTCATATTCTTATCATCTTATTAGTAATATTTCATTGCTATTTGTTATTTGAGTGTTCATTGTTTTGTGTTCTTATGCATGTTTTTTCGAATAAATTATTATTACTCTATTTATGTTATAGATACATAATTTACAGAATTGTATTATTGTAATATATATCATATTTTTTCTTTAAATTCATTTATATAATCATTATTCAAGGAAGATCATGTAGAACGAGTCGCATCACATTGTGGAGACAGTAGACTGTACGTACGCATGAGTGATGATATCATTCCCATGATTGTGGAATTGTATTGAATTGTATGATGTATAATATTTCAGAATAAATATAACTTTACAATAATCATATATTGTTATTTCTTCCATCCTTATACCCATCCAAGTATGTTAGTTATGAAATAAAAGATTACACCACGATGTGGAGACGGTAAGCCCTATGTACGCACGCGTGGTGATTTCATTTTTTATAAGATGGATAGATGATAGAATATTGTTGTTTCATATTCATTATAACATATCAGGATACAAGTGATACTATAGTTATTACTTAATAATGAAACAAATCATATAGAGGATGTATGAGAAGAAATAAGTTTGAAAGAATCGGTAAAGGATATTACCTCTTCTTCGACGCGCCTCCACTTAACCTCCTCTTAGGGCACTAAATATGGTCCTTGAAGAATCCGAAGATCACTATTAGGTTTCTAGGGAAGTGGAGAAGTGAAATTGGAAGAGTTTTGACAAATTTTAAAGCTCAAAAATGGTGTGAAGTGGGGAGGGAGGAGGTGCCCTTTTATAAGGGAGGAGAAGGTCGCCTTTGGAAACCTAAAAATATTAATTTATAATAAATTCAATCCCCACATAAAAACATAAAAAAAATGACTCAGTTAAAATATGAGATGTGATAGGGTTGTGATCTTGTCAAATATTAATATTTAGACATGTTTTAAGTTTATTTTAACCCTTATCATTTTGATTTATCCTTATTTAATCTATTTAATTTTATTTGTGGTAATAATATTATAAATTTAAAATTGTTATAAATACATACTTATATGTTGTAGATTTCCCATAATGGGATACTTTATAACTTTTTCGACCGTATAAGTTTCAATTTGTAATTTTTAAATATTTTTTTAATGTTTAAATAATTTAATAATATGTTATTTTTATAAAATACCAATAGTGTAAATTTTGACACTATTCATTAATTTGAACTTAAATAAACTACGCACAGATAATATATTTGAAAAATTATTTTTAATAGGATCCTAACATGTCATATTCGTCTATAAAAATCTTGTATCATATTAATTAGTTCATATAATATTTATTTTACTATTTTTAAAACCATTTATTTGATATTTCTCTTAATAAAATAATTACTACAACATTTTGGTATAATTATTTGATAGAACTATTTGTTGCATAAAAATAAAAAATAAAATACTATGATGAATATAAATCTAATATATTTCATAAGAATAATTTTAGTCGAATTTATCTTCTAAAACACCCTACTTTTAAAATGTTATGTTTATTAAATTATGAAGGTGACAACTTTTACATCATTTAAAAAAAATAACATAAGTGTCTTCATCGATTTTACAAGGCTCCAAATGGTCAAACATTCGACATTTGGATGATTATGGTTTATACGTACATGACCAATAAATTTTGTCCAGGTTTTTGGGCCTTTTATGGTTATTATTACTTTAATAAAAACTATATTGTTGATTTTTCACTAAATAAATAATTTCTGGATCATTAATGTATAAGCTATTAAGGTAATTATATTTTTCTTAAAAATTAAAAATAAATTCTCTTGATAAATAAAAACATTTTAAATTTAAAATGAGTATTTATAATCTAATTTATATTCTTTATAACCTTATCTTAAAAAAATAATTATTAAAGTTTGATTGAGACATATTTCACTTTCATTTAAATAAAATAAATTAAAATTCTTAATCACATAGAAGTGGGTTCTAATAGATACCATTTCTACCCAATTATATTTTAGGATGAAATATAATCATCAAATTATATTAATACATGTGTTATGAAATTTTATAATATAATTTTTACCCTTATTTACCTACTTTACTTTAACTATGGTTAACAAAATTTACCATAGTTACTATTCATAATGCCCAAAAATAAAAAGTTTCCTATTAACATAATTTGGACCTAATGATTAAAAATATGGAATCCATTTTTCCAAATTCAAAACATAGAAGTGGTATTAATTAATTTAATATTAATCCCGTTGTCGAAAAAATGGGTTTTTGTTTAAAACTTTGCAAAAGATTGAATTGATTTTACCTACGAATTCAATGTAAAATTAATGAAAATGACATAAATTATTTTAAATGGTTAAAATATATTATATTTATACTTTAAAACAATTTTATATTATAATTTATCCATATAAATTATCTTGATGAAAAAAGTTGTTTTTAAGTACAATTTACTATCTTTTTACTATTCATCAAAATAAGAACGTTGTCAGAAAAATATCAAAACTCTATCCAATGTAAATTTTTATATCCTGATTCAAAAGAAGAAGTTTATTTTATAAAATTGAACTTATATAGTTTTCAAAATTTAGATTTAAAATGGGTGTTCCATCAGAAGGCGGAAAAACTTCATTTTTTTAAAATACTTCTTTTATCCGAAAAATTGATTTTGTTCTCATACCTGATTCTAGAAAAAGTGTAAGATGAATTATAATGTAATAAAATTAAAAATTTGGTTAATAATATTCATAATGGATAGTTCATAATAATATTATAACAATATATCATTGTTTAGTGAAACATGGTATTGTATAGAACACACGCTATTGAGGAAGGTCACTCTTGCGTGTAATGCAAGCCAAGTCAGGGTTGCATGTAGTAAAAGTTTCCTTTAGTGTTGCGTATAACATACTCAAAATATATTTTAGTTATACATTGATCAAAATCTATACTTGGTGATGTGTAAAATGAATTTTATTCAAAAGAACTTGAAATTGTGTGCATCACAAGCCAAGAATAGTGTTGCATATACTACAAGCTAATACGATGTTGCATGTAGCACAAGATAATCTTAGTGAAGTGTAATGAAAAATTCATCAAAGAAATTAAAAATATTAGTTCTCATAAAATCTCAGGGTGCTACATTCTTCCCCCTTTAAAATGATTTTTCCCTTGAAATTCATCGGGGTTATAAATGGTTTTCTACTTGAAAATATATTTCCTAGAAACCCACATCGTAATATGGAATACTAAAACATCATTTTAAAAAGGATTGTTAGAAACATAATGGATACACAAATTAACCTATCACTGGGTTTCCACATAGGATAACATAGGTGAAAACATGGATATGGTATAGAAATCTAACCATCATGTTCGGATGAAGAGTGGTAGAGAACATGTCTTTGAAAAAGCCAACAATCACAAAGCCATAAATTTGTGACGATCTAAGGTACCATCTCAGTCATCGGATATGAGAGTACTAGGAAAATATTTTGGGTTTTCAAGATAATTTCCCTAATGTTGATGAATTTTTATGTAAGGAGAAATAATTACTTGATTTTAGTGTAATATCATCGTTGGTCATTCAATGAACAATTTCCACTTCATCTATTATTTAAATAAATGAAGTTGAATTTTTTATTCTTGAATTATTAGCAGATCATGCGATAGAATGATAGGTCATTCTATCTTCCTCAAACATTAGGTTAACAAAAGTTATTAAATTTACATAAGTCCGTCTATGGAGAGATTAATAATATATGGTTCCAAAAATTAACTTATATTGCATCTATCATAACGGTTAATACAATGATACTAGTTTCTACTAACCAAGGACTTCCTGTAGTCCATTGGTAGGCGATAAAGGTATGTCGCACATAAATTGTGGGTTTGATTCCCACAACCTTGTCTGACATGATGGGTTTTTGTCCATCCTACAGGTTTTACTTTTTCTAAAACTTCTCCATCATAACATTCCAGAAATAATATTTAAAAAAAGGTTTTAGCCTTAAACAATAATGTCTGATGTCCAACTTAATCCATTCCAATCTTTAGGCTTATCCAAAATACTTCTATCCAATATCATAGAATAAAGTAAACAATTACTAGAAATTTCATCTTCTGAGCATGTGAATACCATCATTTATCCCCCATATACCATATGATATGTCTTGTTAGTCACATTCCAAACATGTGAATACCTTAATAATGTATTCTCTTTAAACATGAGTTATCATAGAACCTTAGTGAAAACATGAATTGTAACATCCCAAGTAAATAAATAATATGAAATTTTCATATTTATTAATATTTTTGAATAAAATATTAATATTACTTTAAAGGGGATTCTATGTACGATGGCGTACCCAATACGCAATAATGAGTTTCTTTGAAATCTTACGTTGCACACTAATAATAAAATAATATTATTTTAAATGGTAGTAAATTCCTAGCCGTTGTAATCAAAGGAATGAATAGAACTAACTAAAAAATGATTATATATGTTTGTTAAATATTTTAACAATTTCCCAATAAATGATAGAGGCGTAAATTGCGAATGAATCCAATTTTAAGCATAAATATTCTAATATTGTTTAAAAGGTCGATTAACCGCCTTTTTATGGAAAAACCTTTATTAAATATAATTTTTGTCACTTTTATATGTTATATTTGATAGAATAAAATTTTTCTTTAGAATCAAGGCATCAAAATTTACTTTGTGTAAATTTTTGGTATTTTTTCGATAAAGTTCATTTTTTAAGGAATAGTGAAAAATGTTGTATTTTAATTCAAAACCTCTTTTTAATATAATTAATTTATATGGTTACATTATAATTTTAATTGGTTTTAAAAGTTTAATTAGAATATATTTTTACCAATTAATGCAATGGTGGTCATTATAATTAATTTTCACTTTGAGAATGGACAAAAACAGGTATCAATCTTTTGATAGATATTGTTTCTTAAAAACACGCTATTTGTTTTGATGACGGGAATTAACTATATAATTTATTAATGAAACTTCTATGTTTTGAATTTGGTAAAATTTAAATCATTTTTTCATTTGGAATATCAAATATAGCTTAGGGTAAATGTTTGGTATTTTTCTGATAATGTTCATTTTTTAATGAATAGTGAAAAATAAAGCATTTTAATTCAAAATTTCATTTTCATCCAATTTATTTATATATTTAAGTTTTCATTATAATTGGTTTTACGGTGTAATTTAATTATTTTTTATCATTTAATACAATTTTTTTCAATGTAAGTAATTTCACTTTTCAATTGGATTTAAAAACAAGTCAATCTTTTGATAAATTTTACTTCATAAAAACCAGTCTTTGGTTGTGACTACGAGAATTATTTTTAAATTAATTACTGTAATTTTTGTGTTTGTATTTTGGTAAAATGGATTCCATATTTGGAATCAGAAGGTCCAAATTATGTAATTAAGACTCTTGTTTTTGGAGATTATGAATAGTAACGACGACAATTATCTTTAATTATCGTGATTAATTAGTAATCAGGTAGTTAAGGGTAATAAAATAATATTATAATAATATAAAATGACCCCATCATGTGTCAAAATCCTCTTGTTTGAGTCATGTCCAACCATGGGAAAATTTTTACCGAACTTTAGGGCCCATCGAGTCACATGCGTGTGATAGTGACATTTATGACATTATTTTTTTTTAAAAAGAGAAATATAACAAAGGATTGTATATCCTAAGTAAAACAATATTAATTTTGTTTAAATAAATTATATCTTAGACTATAAATATTAATTTGAAATCTAAAAATATTTTCTACATCATGGTAGTTTTTTTTAATTAAATAAATAAATTTATTTATGACACCATGATGATGCAGTGATTACCTCATTAATGAACGAATTAAATAAAATTAAAAAATAAGGTAAAATATATGTCATACACTTGTCAAAAACCCATTTTAAGGGTGTATTTAGAACTCTTATCACCTTATCCTAAAAATATATCATTTTGGGACCTTTAAAATCCGAAAATCATTTCATAATAAAGTAACATTTCAAGACTTTCCAAAAGTGACCCTCCTCCCTCTTATAAAAGGGTCCCAGCTCTACCCCCATACACACACCTCTCAAGCCCTTGTCTCATCCAACCTCTACTAATATTATCTCTCCACATACCTATATTACTCCTAGAAGCCTCACTTTGGGCAAAAGTCTTTCCAAGGAAGCCTTTGGATCAAACCAAAAAGAGTTACCCAATTTAGAGGTAATGTCTTGTCTCGAGTTTCTTTATTTTATTTTCCGTCTTCACTAACCACTATCTTCTTATTATTTGATCCCATAATAACACCAATATACTCAATGTACTAGTATTCTGTTATGATAATGTTTCTACCTACACTTACACACACCTCTATCTAATGGTTAAAGACATACTGTTTCTGTGGGTGGCGAATTACTGCCTCACGAACCGATGATTGTTAAATATTTTTTAACACCTCTCATGGTGGCCATTATGATGGAACTATATTTATATATGATATATATTATATTTATTCCCTCTATATTCTTCTGTATTTTATATTTAAAACAGACCTTTATGCTTTGCATGTTGTGAAAATGCAATAATTTCTTATGAGGAAGTGTGGAGAACCGCCCCCTCAAGTGATGTGACTCATTCATTCCAGACATGGAATTTATAAATAATGTAACTAATTATCTTATATTACCTGTATAACATATATATTATACTGGAAGTATAATATATCTATGTCTCATTTAGTTTTAAAGTCCATTAATATGACAAAAAATTAAAGTAGTATTTATGTGTATGTGTGGCCTACCGTCTCCATGAACGGTACATTTCATTTATTATCTCCAAAAAATATTTAATATTATTAAATTAATATATAATGGATATATATTATATTTAAATCATGAAAAAATTTCTGGATATGATGTACTTATAACTACATGGACAATTCTCTTCTAACAATTTCATTTTTGACTCATGTACCGAACATCGACAAAATGTATGATTTGAACTCACATAATTAACTAATTATTATAACATGATAATATGTGATATTAATTGAATAGTAAACTTTATAGAAATTTCTTATGAAATTTTAAATTGACCTAGGTTTATTATTCAAGAATATAAAGAAACGAACAAGACAAGTCGCACTTGAGGTAAGGGGATTTCTTATCTCGCTTATAATTCCATGAGATTTCCATTTTTCGCCACTTATTTGTTTCATGTGGGGTATTTTGTACTTCCATTTCATATATATTATCATGATTCTATTTATATTCATGGTATTATGTGATTCATTTGGTATTTATTATCTTTTGTTCATACGACTCGATTGATTAGAACGAGGTAAAGAGTTTTTATCTCAGTTTTATTCCCGTGAGATTCATGCTACATTTTCCACCATTTCATTTTGTGTGGTTTATATAATACCAATGATTGTATTATTTGTGTAATATAATTTAATTTATGGGTATTTACATCTTCATTGTATGACCCTTCTTTCATGGGGTGTACGTTTCAAAAGTTACCCAAATCGGTATAAGAACTTTTCACCCTCCTCTTTTTAAAAGACTTCTTTTTGATAGGTCTTTTAATTTTCATATTCTTATGTTGGGATATGTTATTATATTTCGTTATTGCTATAAATTCTATGTACAAGTGATGAGATACCATTTTTATATCTCATCAACAAATTTTCTGAATTTTAAAGTGACGTTGTTAGGCTCTCAAATTTCTGTAAGGGAACTTCTTAACCCAATTTAAATTCTTTAGGTTAAACCTCTACTTCTTGATTATGTCGTGCAATGAATATGTGTGGATAAAATCTGATTTTCTTTACACTTAATATCCACTTATATTGGGTGTGTTTGTATTTGTCACACATAATCATGTAATTGATTTATCCTTAATCTAAGGATACCGTCTCTGTATGGGACTTCGTCTCAATATCTTTTCGTTAAGGCATATTTTCATTTCTACACGACATTATTTTTTATGGTGTATAAAACCATTTTGAATTTTCATTTCATTCAAAGGGAATATTTTATCTACGACTCATTTTAATAGACAACAAAAGGAATGTTTTTTTTGTCTTATGTATGCGGAGAAAACGACTTCTACGCCGCCATGACCATTATTTGAGTTTTGGATTCTTATACAAGCCATAACTTCTTTTAAATGAAAAATAAATACCATGTTTTACTTTTCATTTATTTTGGTATTGAAAATGGTTTTGATAATTTTTTGATTATATCAATGTGTTGTATTGATATCGTGTGATTCAAATGTGGAAATGTTATGTTTCCTTTATGCATGTTTTATGTGAGACGATTTTGTAATGGTTCATGGGAATTGTTTATGAAGTCGGGTGGTTCCGTGATAAACTATGGGAGGGTGAGCCCAATATAGCTCTCTAATACATTGGGTAACGCGAAGGAGTTAAACTCTAAGGTTTATAAGAAGATATTTAGGGAATACGCTATAAGACCCCGACCTTAAACCTTAATTAATATTGAATTAAATGAATAATTCACATTGAGGATCTTTTTAGGTTAAGAGTTTTAGAGAATTAGGACATAATTATTACATCTCAAAAGATTACAATGTAGACACTTCTACTAGGTTTCCATAAAATAAAAACTCTTAAAAAGAAACATGTCTAGTTCCATGTTTTAGATAGAAATACTTTTCCTTGATCCCATCCTTGAACCTATTACTCATTAAGCCCTATGAAAAACATTTCAAAAACTTGGGGTGAGCATAAAAAGCTCAGTAAGGGATACATAAAGAATGAAAACTGTTAGTTTTTCAAAACAAAAAGTAAACCATGTATACTTTATCAATGTAATACCTTTCACCATTATGAAGTAGTAAAAATTATTCACTGAATCAAATAACATTACTTACCCTTTTGTAACCAAAATATTACCATAAAACCCATATAAAGAACACATAACATATAAAGGTAACTTCAGACATAAACATACTTAAATGGAATAACCATACGGTCGACTTCCACATATATCACTTAATGGAATATCCATACGGCCGAATTCCATACCCAATGCATTGGAGGTTATAACGTAACCACCTGTCCTGGTATTCACAGCACCACCCGTTATATGGTTTATCATGTAACCAACTGTCAAATGTCCAAGTACCACTATAAAATCATAAGACATAAAACAAATATAATAGAAAGAAAAAATTTCCACACTTTGATCACAATATATCACTTAAATATATTGACATAAAAAATCTATTATAAAAACCATTTTCAATACCAAAATACATAAAACAGTATATGGTGATTATTTCATTTTAAAAACATTATGGCTTGTTGAGGAAGCCAAAGACCAAATAATACTCGCGGCGGCGGAAAAGGTCGTTGTCACCACGTACGTTAAAAGAAAAATTCCTTTTTGTCGTTTTGTAAAACGATTCATTGAAAAAGATTCCTTTTGTATAAAATTAAAAGTCAAAGGGTTTTATACACCATATAAATGAAATCCTTGTATTAGAACAAAATATGCCTCAATGAAAGGAGATTGAGACGACGTCCCTTACCTCGTGTTCGACGTGACTCGATTGCACTTTAATCTCCGGAATAATAAAATAAAGTTAATTTATGCTTGATTAAGAACCTTTTTCAAGTTTATTATTCCTTCAATATAACTTATTACCATGTTATAAACGTTATGTAATCATTTATGTTATTAATGTTCGTTTGGTCGATATCTGGTTCATAAGTCAAAAATGGACTTCTTACAATTACATGTTGTTTATGTGGTCAACGGTTCATTATATCCAGAATGATATTCATTATTTTGATATCATATATATCATATATATACATAATATACATGTATTTATAATAGTACATAACATTTATAGGTAAGAAATTAAATGCACCGTTCATGGAGACGGTAAGCCGTACGTACGCATGAACGCTACTTTCATTTCTATTTCATATTTAATGGAGTGAAATCATAATCATATAAGGGTATATTATAATTACAGTATAACATCATATATAATAACATTAACTCCATCCTTTATACGTCCCACATATGGCATTAGAGAATCAAATCACTTTGAGGGGGCGGTAGTCCGCACTTCCTAAAATGAAATTATCATGTTTACCCACAATGGAAACCATAAAGGTATGCCAAAAATGAAAAATACAGAAGAATAAGGAAAAAATAAACATAATTTATATCATATATAAATATATTTACATCTTAACGGCCACCATGAAAGGTTTTAAAAGAAGATTGAACAATCATTATTTCGTGAGGCAGAAAATCTCCAACCACAGAAACAGTATGTTCTTTAACCATTAGACGAAGGTGTGTGTAGGTGTAGCTCTAATCCTTCTCATAACAACATCCTCGTATATTTATGATACTGTTGTTGTTACAAAAGAAATGAATAAAAAGAGTTTAGGGGGTTGGAGAAGCAAAATAAAACATAAGAATACAAGAGAAGACACTAACTTTAAATCGGGTAACTCTTTTTTATTTGAGCTCAAAGGCTTCCTTGGAAAGACTTCTTCCCAAAGTGAGGCTTCTAAGTGTAAGAGAGGTATTTCTAGAGACAAAATGGGCAGGGGTTGGTCGAAACAAAGGCTTGAGAGGTGTGGGTAAGGTGGTATAGGTGGGGGCCTTTTATAAGAGGAGAGGAGGGGCACTCTTGGAAAGTTATAAAAGTTTACTTTATTCTAAAATGATTTTCAGGTTTTAAAGGTCCAAAAATTATATATTTCGAGGATAAGGTGATAATAGTTTGAAATAAACACATCCAATAGGTTTTTTACAAGTGTAGTTCTTAGATTTTACATTATCTTTTCATTTTATTTAAATCGTTAAATAATGAGGTAATCGCTGCATCACCATGATGTCATAAATAATTTAATTTATGTAATGTCTAAAAATTATAAAAAAAACATATAATGACGTAGGAAATCTTTCTAGATTTATAATGAATATTTATAGTCCAACATAAGACTTGTAGAACACCATATAATTTTTTTTTTAAAACAACACATGTTTGTGACATTTTTATTTTAACTTTAAATAAAAAGTTATTAATGTCATTTTCCTACCAAAATGGCTCCATGGGGTCCACAAGATGACCCATGGATTGTCTTGGTCGGTCATGACATATCCAATAAGGGTAGGACATGTGTCAAGGTCATTTCATATTATTAAAATATTATTTTTACCTAAAATTATACTAATTACCTCTAATCGCGATT
This sequence comes from Viscum album, assembly GCA_963277665.1. Lineage (NCBI taxonomy): Eukaryota > Viridiplantae > Streptophyta > Magnoliopsida > Santalales > Viscaceae > Viscum > Viscum album. The sequence goes on from OY728159.1 coordinate 797,396,878, forward strand.
AAAAACTTAAAAGTTATTATTCACCAAAAAAATAATTTTAATCCCATTGAACCACATTTTACTTCCTAATGACAAACATGTATGTCAGATTTTTGAAATTCAAAACACAGAGGTGGTATAATTTTATTTAAACGAAAAATCAGTTTTTAAGTACCACTTAGTGGTTTCACTATTCATCAAAAATTGAAGTTTTTCAGAAAAATACCAAAAATTCACCCTAAGATATATTTGATATTCCGAATTCAAAAATTATGTCTATTTTACAAAATTCAAAACATATAAGTAGAATTAATTAATTTAATAATTTATTCCCGCTGTCAAAACAAATAGCGTGTTTTTATGAATCAAAATGTTTCAAAAGATTAACATTAGTTTAAGTCCAATTTCAAACTGAAATTAATTACAATGACCAATATTAGATTAAATGGTAATAATATATTCTAATTTCACATTAAAACCAATTCAAAAGATAATCTATTCATATAAATATATTAGATTAAAAAGAGGTTTTGAATTAAAATACAACATTATTCACTATTCATTAAAAATTGAACTTTATCTGAAAAAATACCAAAAATTTACACAAAGTAAATTTTGATGTCCCGATTCTAAAGAAGAGTTTTATTTGGTTAAATAGAATGTATAAGAGTGACCAAAACTATATTTAATGATGGTTCGTCATCAAAAGGCGATAAGTGGACCTTTATAGTGAATATTAGAGTATATATGCCTAAAATTGAATTCTTTTCGTATTTTAAGCCTTAATATTTTATTGGATAAATGTAAAAACATTTAAAAAAACATATATAATCATATTATAGTTATTTCTATTCATTCCCACCAATACAACGGCTACGTGTAAAATACCATTTAAAATAATATTATTTTATTACTAGTGTGCAACGTAAGATTTCAGAGAAAATCTTTGTTGCGTATCGGGTACGCTATCGAACATAGCAACCCATTTAAATTAAAATTAATATTTAATTCATAAATATTAATAAATATGAAAATGTTTTATTCTTTATTTACCTGGGATGTTACATCCTTCCCCCCTTTTGGGAATTATGTCCTCGCAATTTTATTCACTAATCAAAATAAGTAAGGGTATTTGTCCCTCATAGAATTTTCAGATTCCCACATTGCCTCTTCAACCATATGGTTTTCCACAAAACCATTACCTAGTGAATTACATTATTTCACAACACTTTCTCTCTTCGTTCAAAAATCTGGACTGGTTGTTCTTCATAAGAGATATTCTCTTCCAACTGAACTACCTCTGGGCTCAAAACATGAGATGGATCAGGCATATACTTTCTCAACATCAAAACATGAAAAAAATTGTGTACCTGCGATAAACTATAATGACCCATACTTTAAATTCATTGTTATGACTTCATAATTGAAGAATACTTATTACAACATATAACAAAACCAGGAAAGGACCGTATAGGTATGGAGTCTTTAGAAACTGGGAAATATAAACAACTGGTTCATAAAGCATCTACTTTGCCTCCCATTTATTTCATCATATCTAGAGTCCCTTTTTGGCATATCTTACTTAATAACCTTCTTCCTGACCTGGGGAAATTAAAACATACAAAATGGTGAGCTCAAATGCTCAGTAAGGGTAAACAAAAGAAATATCAATCACATCATATACATAAGAACATAACATTTGGAAATCTTAACCTGCAAAAGAAATCATAATTTCATAACATTGGATAAATCATAGTAGTGAAATGTAATCCCAATAATCATAACTTAAAACATGAAACTTTGTGTCACACACACATAATCATAGAGAATCATTTCTTATTAGTCAAGTCTCATTGCAAAGACTATCTTAGTGGACAAAGTCCATTTCTGAACCGAGTTCACTCCTCGTTTCAGTCCTGTTTCACAGAACCAGTTTAACCTGACATTCCATCCATGTCTACCTCATGAGATATAAAATATTTACCCAATTCATTGGAGGGAGATATAGGTCCCACCCATCTCATAATGATACCATTCTTATGTGTGCCACAAAATCATAAACCATACATCATAGCATAACCCATGTAATAAAAATGGGAATCATAAAACAATTCAAATAAGATAAAAGAATTCATAAAAATAATTCCATCACAACATTAGCAAATTAATTTAAAAATAGGTATAGAAACAGAACCCTTTATTATCTTAGATGGAAAATAATTTTGACAAAACACCTGAACTCCATTCTTGAGGAAAATATCCTTTCTACTTCAAAAACACTTTTCCTTTCTTAACATGTCATACAATTCAAAAATAAAAGATGTTGATTAAAAATATACTTGAAAACTTGTAAAGGAAGATTCTTGGAAATATTGTTTTAAAAATCCATTCATGCCGTATAAGTTAAAAAAACATTCTTCTCGTACTTTTGTCAGAAAAGTCAAAAGGCACCTCGTACGAAAATCGACAAAAGATTCCTTTCAAATCTTTTACTAAAACTTACCGAAGGGTAAAATTGGATTTAAAAAATTGTAGGTGTATGGAAATAATTTTACATATTGAGGAAACATGGATGTGGATGATAAAATACACCCCAGTAAATTTTAAAGTATAAACAATCTCGGATAAAAATGAGATTGTGATATTTCCCTTACTTTAGGTCTGATTTGCTTCGTAAGTGTCCGAACCTCCTGTATAATGATTTAAATAATGTTATTGACTTATTACAGAATCATAATTATTGTTATGATATCATATATGGTCATATTCTTAGCTTCTTATTAGTAATATTTCATTACTACTTGTTATTCGGGTGTTTATTACTTTTTGTTCTTATGCGTGTTTTGTCGAATAATTTCTTATTATTCTCTTTAGGTTATAGATACCTCATTTCCAGAATGTTATTAGTGTAATATATATCATATTCATTCATTCAATTCATTTATATAATCATTATGCAATGAAGATCATGTAGAACGAGTCGCATCACATCGTGGAGACGATATTCCGTACGTATGCACGAGCGAAGATATCGTTCCCATGATCGTGGAATTATATTGGAGTGTTTGTATACTATTTCAGAATTAATATCTCTTTACAATAATCATAAATAGTTATTATTTACACCATTATACCCATCCAAGTAAGGTGGTGGGGGAAAATAGATTACACCACGGCGTGGAGACGGTATTCCGTACGTACGCACGCGCGGTGATTTCTTTTTCCGTAGGATGGATAGATGGTGAAATAGGGTTGTTTCATACTTATAATAACATATCAGTATATGAGTTATACTTATCTTATTTATTCATAATGAAATAACTAAAGAAGAAGAAGTGGAAGAAGAAATAAAGATGAAAGAATCAGTAACGGACATTACCTCTTCTTTGAAGTGCTTCTTTGAGACCTCCTTTTAGGGCACTAAAATAGGTCTTTGAAGAAGAAAAAAACCTATAGGATGTTTCTAGGGAAGTGTAGAGGAGAAATTGGCCGGGGTTGTCTGATCTTGAAGGCTCAAAGTGGTGTGAGGAAGAGGGGGATGAGGTGCCCTTTTATAAGGGAGGAGAGGGGCTCCTTTGGAAACACTAAAAATATTATTTTATGATAAAGTCAAGTTTGGTTTTAAATAGCTCAAAATTGATTTATTTCGAAGCTAAGGTGGGGATGGGTCGAAATCCTCTCATCCAATATAATTTAGACAAGTTTAGGTTCCTATTTTAACCTTATCATTTAGATTTAACATTAAGTTAAATAATTTTACTTTTATCGTGTCTTCTTGTGTTCTTATACTATAAGGTTAATAAACTTACTATAAAAAGCCAAAAGAACCCCAAGTTGTTTATTATTAATATATATAACCTTATCTAAGTCATTTGGCCGAACCATATATTTTTAGGAATAAAATGACAATTAATAATATAATATTGTTTTAAAAAACTATTTTATGTCAATTTTGACACTATTTAGTAATTGATTTTTTTGAAAATCAAAACAGAATTATTAGTTCGCAAAAAGTTAATTAAATCAATAATAACATGTCATATTAACCTAGAAAATTATTTTAATTCATAAAAAGTCTAAAATTACATTTATTTGGGTATTTATAACATCAATTATGGCAATATTTCATTAATAAGATAATTACTGCATCATCTTTGCATCATACATAAATTAACTTATTTAAATTCTAAAAATTAAAATTAAACTATCATTATGTAGGAAATTTATTTATATTTCTACTAAATATTTATAGTCGATTTTATCTTTTGTATAACCCTATATTAAAAAATTATTTTCTTATTAAACTTTGATTTTAACTATTTTAACACTTCTTTAAATAAATTAATAATAAATGTCATAATCTAATCCAAGTAGGCCAAAATGGTCATATTTTATTCCTAAGGTTGTTTTTGGTCGAATTACTCTTATCCAATAGAATTAGGACATGTGTTAGGGTAATAATAATATCATTTTTACCCTTAATCACCCTATTTACTTTTATTCGTGGTAAATAAAAGTAAAAAGTTACTATTCACCAAAAATTATTTTCATCTGATTGAACCACATTTTACTTACTGACATCAACCGTGTCTCTAGGATTTCTGAAATTCCACTCACAGAATCGGTAAAATTATGTTTTATGAAAAATTCAGTTTTTTAACTACCACTTAGTGGTTTCACTATTCATCAAAAATTGAAAGTTTTCAGAAAAATACCAAAATTTCACCCTAGGATAATTTCGATATTCCGAAACCAAAAATGAAGTCCATTTTGAAAAATAAAATTTATAAAATTTCAAAAAGTGGTTATTACTATTCATAACGGCTAGTTTTAATAATATTTTAATAGTATATCGTTGTTTAGTGAAACTCAGTATTGCGTACCACGCAAGCTATCGAGAAAGGTCGAGATTTCGTGTAAAGAAATTCAAGAAAGTGTTATGTGTAGAAAAATATTCCTTTTATGATTTATATAACATAAAAGTATCGGGTGTTACATTCTACCCCCCTTAAAATGAATTTCGCCCTCGAAATTCGTCACTTTATAACAAACAGATGGGGATACCTCTCCCTCATCATATCCTCAAGCTCCCATGTAGGTTCTTATAATTGGTGGTTCCTCCATAAAACCATCACCAAGAGAGTGGTCTTGTTTCGTAGGACTTTTTTTCTACGATCTAGAATCTCTATCGGCTGTTCTTCATAAGAAAGATCTTGCTCCAGCGGTACAACTTCTGAGTTGAGTACATGTGAAGGATCAGGTATGTACTTTCTCAGGAGAGATACATGGAACACATCGTGAACTTGAGAGAGATTCGGTGGAAGCGCCAATCAGTAATCTACCTTTCCAACACAATCCAATATTTCGAAAGGACCGATATATCTAGGGCTCAACTTTCCCTTCTTTCCAAATCTCATGACCCTCTTCTAGGGAGATATTCGTAAAAACATTTTATCACCCACTTCAAACTCTAGGTCTTTTCTTTGGTTGTCGGCATAACTTTTCTGTCAACTCTGAGCTGCTCTTATGTGTTGTTGAATAGATCTAACCTTTTCTGTCATTTCATCAACGAGATCAGGTCCTAATAGCTTTCATTCCCCAACTTCATCCCAGCAAGTTGGAGTCCTGCATTTCTTTCCATAGAGAGGTTCATAAGGAGCCATCTGAATACTGGAGTGAAATCTATTATTATAAGAAAATTCCACCAAAGGTAGGTGTTGATCCCAACCACCTTTTAAATCCATAGAGCATGCTCTCAACATATCTTCTAGAGTTTGAATTGTTTTCTCAGACTGACCGTCTATCTGAGGGTGATAAGCAGTACTGAAACTCAACTCTATATCCAGAGTATGCTAAAGACTTCGCCAGAACTTTGAGTTAAACCTCGGATCCCGATCAGATATAATAGAAAGTGGTACTCCATGAAATCTTACCACTTCCTTCACATATATCATGGCAAGTAGATCCAGAGAGAAATCCTCTCTAATAGCAATGAAGTGTGTAGACTTTGTAAGACGATCAACTATGACCCAGATAACATTATTGACTTTGGATGTTTTAGGAATTCCTATGACAAAGTCCATAGTGATGTTTTCCCATTTCCATTCGGGTATGGTTAATGGTTTTAACATCCCCTTAGACTTCTGTCTCTCATCTTTAACATACTGACAAACCAAGCATCGAGAGATATATTCAGCAACATCTCTTTTCATGCCATCCCACCAGAAGTACTGTTTCAGGTCCCTATACATCTTCTTACTTCCAGGATGAATAGAGAATGAATAACTATGAGCCGCATCCAGCAACTCCTTCTTTAATTCAGGGATGGTAGGAACACAAACCCGATTCTTGAACTTTATTATCCCATCACAATCAAGGTTGAATTCAGGAACATTTCTCACCTTCTTTTGTAACTCTACATATTCTTTCTGTGCCTCTTTAATCTTCACATGTATATATGGTTGAACAATCATTTGAGAAAGATATGATTTTCCTCCATTCATTATAATTCCAAGAATCATCCTTTGTAAATCCCTAAGTATTGGATCTTTTGTGATCCTCATCATGGATAAACTGGCATGGGCTTGTCGACTTAATGCATCTGCCACCTTGTCTACTTTCCCAGGGTGGTAATGGATTGAGCAGTCTTAATCCTTAATCATCTCCAACCATCTTATTTGGCGCATATTCAGCTCCTTTTGTGTGAAAATATACTTTAAACTTTTATGATCAGTATAAATGTCACACCTTTCTCCATAAAGACAATACCTTCATATATTTAATGCAAAGATTACCGAAACTAACTCCAAATCATGAGTTGGGTAATTTTGCTCATGTATTTTCAATTTTCGTGAGGAATAAGCTATCACCATATCATTTTGCATAAGAACACACCGCAATACCTTCTTGGATGTATCACTGTAGATCAAAAACCTTTCTCTACTACAAGGCAGTGTGAGCACAGGTGCACTGGATAACCTTCTTTTCAACTCCTTGAAATTCTCTTCACATTCCTCCATCCAGACAAAATTAACTCCTTTCCGAGTCAACTTGGTGAGTGGATTAGATAATCGTGAAAAATATTTCACAAAACGTCGATAATATCCAGCCAAACCAAGAAAACTTCGGATCTCAGTTACTGTTGTTGGTCTCAACCATCTTTTGATAACCTCTGTTTTTGATGGATCCACAGATATCCCCTCTTTTGAGATTATGTGACCCAAAAATGAAACTTTTTGAAGCCAAAATTCACACATGGTAAATTTGGCATACAGCTTCTCCTTTCTTAGGATCTTCAATATAATTCTCAAGTGATCTTCATGTTCTTCCTTGCTCTTTGAATATACCAGAATATCGTCTATAAAGACTACCACAAACTGATCAAGATAGTCTCTAAAGACTCTATTCATCAGATCCATGAAGATAGTAGGGGAATTAGTAAGACCAAATGGCATCACTATAAATTCATAGTGTCCATACCATGTACGGAAAGCCGTCTTTGGTATATCCTCCCTTTTGACCCTTAATTTATGATACCCTGAACTAAGATCAATCTTGGAAAAGTATTGAGCTCCGCGTAGTTGGTCAAATAATTCATCAATGCATGGGAGAGGATATTTTTTCTTGATAGTGATCTTGTTAAGTTCTCGATAATCAATGCAGAGTCTCATTGATCCATCTTTCTTCTTAACAAACAGAATAGGTTCTCCCCAAGGTGATGCACTAGGGCGTATGAATCCCTTATCAAGATTTTCTTGGAGTTGCTTCTTCAATTCCTGCAACTCAATTGGGTACATTCTATAAGGTGTCCTTGAAATAGGCAAAAAACCTGGTACGAGTTCTATTGAAAACTCAACTTCACGATTTGGTGGAAGACCCGGTAATTCCTCCGGAAAGACATCATCAAACTCTCGTACAATGGGAATATTCATAATCATGAGTTTCTCACCAACCATTTGAGATAAATAAATTTCATTTAGTGGAATCAAGACCCATAAGATGGAAGAAATTTCCACTCGAAGGTTATGTTCATCCTTTCATCGATAGACGATCATAGATTGATCCAGAATATGAAATGTGACTTCCCTTCTTTGGAAATTGATATGATCTCCATATAAAGAAAGCCAATCCATGCCAAGAATCATATCAAATTCCACTATAGGAAGGATCACAAGATTTGCAGGAAGCACATTCCCACAAACATCAATCGGAGAAGAATTATAAACTTTTGATGCGACTGTTGTGCCATTAGGGATTGTCACAGCTAACTCAACATCTAATTGTTGAGGTAATACGGTGATATCCTTAGAAAATTCTCCACAAATAAAGGAGTGCCTGGATCCAGAATCAAATAAAACATTTTCTACTTTAGAGTGGATGGTAAGTGTACCTTTCACCACATCGTTATCGTACTCCACATCGCTGATAGAAATTGCGTGTGACTTTCCTTTGTCTTTATCCTTAAGAGTTTGTTGATTTCAACCATCATCATCAACCCTTGGATTTGGGCATTGATTGGAATAATGCTCCATCTCCTTGCACTTGAAACATTTAAGTGTAGTAGGTTCATTCTGTGTATCCCTTCCTTTGTTTGCATCATTAGACATCTTCTTCCCATCATTGCGGCATTCAAATGCCTGATGACCTTCCTTTCCACATTTGAAACATTTACTTGCCCCTTTAAGACAGCTCCCTCCATGTTTCTTTCCACACTTTGAGCATAAGGGAAATCTCATCTTCTTTTCAGTGTGATCTTTAGATTTTCCTTTGAATTCCATTTTCCTCTTCTTATCAAACCCATATGACTGATGGGTTACTCCAATCTCCATCTCGACTTTCATATCACATCGAACGATTTCCTCGTAGCTATTAAAGTCCCTTATGGCTAACGCCCTTCGAAGACTTGGTTTTAAGCCACTAAAGAATCGATCGATCTTACTCTGAGGTTGGATAAAAATACCAGAAGCGTACCTTGCAAGTCTTGTAAAATTTTCTTCATAGGTACCAACAGATTCATCATCCTTTTTCTTCAGTTCAAGAAACTCTTTCTCCATCTTTGTTCGGAGAATATGAGGGAAGTACTTATTGAAAAATAATTTCTTGAACTCTTCCCATTCCATGTACTTAATTTCATCCATTTGCCTCGTATTCTTAATAAGATTCCACCATTGATCAGCATCACCTTCCAAACGATACACTGATATGATGACTTTATCATGTTCAGAACATTGAAGAACTGAAAATATCTTTTCAGTAGTACTAATCCATTGTTCAGCAACTAATGGATCAGTAGACCCGTTGAATGAAGGTGGAAGCTGCCTCATGAAGGATTCAACAGAATGTTGCTCCTTTCTTTGCTCGTTTGGAAGTCCTGCATGATTCATAGCTTGAGAAAGTTGTGTGAGCATGGCTACAAGATTTTGAATTCTAGCTCCCACAATGTTTGGTTGCTCAGGGGGATAATCATTGCATTGCCCATCACATTCCGCATTAACACGGTTCCTTCGGGTTCCATCCATTGACTAAAACCAAGAAGAATAGTGTGAGAAACACTAATTATAATAGGAAAACGACATAATCAAGAATAAAATTTCACACTTAAGGTCTTATCCTAGGTTATTCATGGCCATTTCTAAAACACTAATATTGTGTTCTATGCTTAGACTTATCCTTAGGGTTCTTACTAAGGCTTTCACATCCTAGTTTCCAAAGGTTGACTATACCTTTCCTTTGATACAAAATATAATGACTCATACTTTACATACATTGTTATGACTTCAGAATTGAAGCACACTTATTACAACATATAACAAAACCAGGAAAGGACCGTATAGGTATAGAGTCTTTAGAAACTAGGAAATATAAACAACTCGTTCATAAAGCATCTTCTTTGCCTCCCATTTATTTCATCATATCTAGAGTCCCTATTGTCATATCTTACTTAATAACCTTCTTCCTGACCTGGGGAAATTAAAACATACAAAAGGGTGAGCTCAAATGCTCAGTAAGGGTAAACAAAAGAAATATCAATCACATCATATACATAAGAACATAACTTTTGGAAATCTTAACCTGCAAAAGAAATCATAATTTGATAACATGGGATAAATCATAGTAGTAAAATGTAATCCCAATAATCATAACTTAAAACATGAAACTTTGTGGCATACACACATAATCATAGAGAATCATTTCTTATTAGTCAAGGATCATTGCCAATACTATCTTAGTGGACAAAGTCCATTTCTGAACCGAGTTCACTCCTCGTTTCAGTCCTGTTTCACTGATCCTTTTTAACCTGCCGTTCTATCCATGTCTATCTCATGAGATATAAAATCCTTACCCAATGCATTGGAGGGAGATATAGGTCCCACCCATCTCATAATGATACCATTCTTATGTGTTCCACAAAATCATAAACCATACATCATAGCATAACCCATGTAATAAAAATGGGAATCATAAAATAGTTCATATAAGATAAAGGAATTCATAAAAGTAATTCCATCACAACATAATCAAATCAATGTAATAATAGGTATAGAAACAAGACCCTTTATTATCTTAGATGTAAAATAATTTTGATAAAACACTTGAACTCCATTCTTGAGGAAAATATCTTTTCTACTTCAAAAACACTTTTCCTTTCTTAACATGTCATACAATTCTAAAATAAAAGAAGTTGATTAAAAATATACTTGAAAATTTATAAAGGAAGATTCTTGGAAATATGGTTTTAAAAATCCATTCATGCTATATAAGTTAAAAAAACATTCTTCTCGTACTTTTGTCCGAAAAGTCAAAAAGTACCTCGTATGAAAATCGACAAAAGATACCTTTCATATCTTTTACTAAAACTCACCGAAGGGTAAAATTGGATTTAAAAAATTGTAGGTGGATGGAAATAATATTACATATTGAGAAAACATGGATGTGGATGATAAAATACACCCTAGTAAATTTCAAAGTATAAACAATCTCAGATAAAAATGAGATTGTGATATTTCCCTTAACTTAGGTCCGATTTGCTTAGTAAGTGTCCGAACCTCATGTATAATGATTTAAATAATGTTATTTACGTATTCCAGAATCATAATTATTGTTATGATATCATATATGGTCATATTCTTAGCTTCGTATTAGTAATATTTCATTACTACTTGTTATTTGGGTGTTTATTACTTTTTGTTCTTATGCGTGTTTTGTCGAATAAATTCTTATTCTTCTCTTTAGGTTATAGATACCACATTTACAGAATGCTATTAGGGTAATATATATCATATTCATTCATTCAATTCATTCAATTCATTTATATAATCATTATTCAATGAAGATCATGTAGAACGAGTCACATCACATCTTGGAGACGGTATTCCGTACATAAGCACGAGTGAAGATATCGTTCCCATGATCGTGGAATTGTATTGGAGTGTATGTATACTATTTAAAAATCAATATTGCTTTAAAATAATCATAAATAGTTATTATTTACACCATTATACCCATCCAAGTAAGGTGGTGGGGGAAAATAGATTACACCATGGCGTGGAGATGGTATTCCGTACGTACGCATGCACGGTGATTTCTTTTTCCGTAGGATAGATAGATGGTGAAATAGGGTTGTTTCATACTTATAATAACATATCAGTATATGAGTGATACTGATGTTATTACTTCACAATGAAACAACTAAAGAAGAATAATTGGAAGAATAAATAAAGAAGAAAGAATCAGTAACGGACATTACCTCTTCTTTGAAGTGCTTCTTTGAGACCTCCATTTAGGGCAATAAAATAGGTCCTTGAAGAAGACCAGAACCTCTAGGATGTTTCTATGGAAGTGTATAGGAGAAATTGGCAGGGTTTGGCCATGATTGAAGGCTCAATGTAGTGTGTGGAAGAGGGGGAGGAGGTGCCCTTTTATAAGGGAGGAGAGGGGCTCCTTTGGAAAAACTAAAAATATTATTTTATTATAAAGTCAAGTTCGGTTTTAAATAGCTCCAAATTGATTTATTTAGAAGCTAAGGTGGGGATGGGTCTAAATCCTCTCATCCAATAGAATTTAGACAAGTTTATGTTCCTATTTTAACCTTGTCATTTATATTTATCATTAAGTTAAATAATTTTACTTTTACCGTGTCTTCTTGTGTTCTTATATTATAAGGTTAATAAACTTACTATAACAAGCCAAAATAACCCCAAGTTTTTTATTATAAATATATATAACCTTATCTAAGTCATTTTACCGAACCTTAGATTTTTAGGAATAAAATAACAATTAATAATATAATATTTGTTTTAAAAACTATTTTATGTCAATTTTAACACTATTTAGTAATTGATTTTTGTGAAAATCATAAGAGAATGGTTAGTACTAAAAAAGTTAATTAAATCAAAAATAAAATGTCATATTAACCAAGTAAATTATTTGAATTCATAAAAAGTCTCAAATTACATTTATTTGGGTATTTATAACATCAATTATGTCAATATTTCATTAATAAGATAATTATTGCATCATCTTTGCGTCATAAATAAATTAACTTATTTAAATTATAAAAATTAAAATTAAACTATCATTATGTAGGAAATATTTTTAGATTTCTAATTAATATTTATAGTCGATTTTATCTTATGTATAACCCTATATTAAAAAATGATTTTCTTATTAAACTTTGATTTTAACTATTTTAACCCTTCTTTAAATAAATTAATAATAAATGTCCTAATCTAATCCAAGTGGGCCTAAATGGTAATATTTTATTCCTAAGGTTGTTTTTGGTCTAATTACACTTATCCAATAGAATTAGGAAATGTGTTAGGGTAATAATAATATCATTTTTACCCTTAATCACTCTATTTACTTTTAACCGTGGTAAATAAAAGTAAAAAATTACTATTCACCAAAAATTATTTTCATCTCATTGAACCACATTTTACTTACTGACATCAACCATGTCTCTCGGTATTTTGAAATTCCACTCACAGAAGCAGTAAAATTAAGTTTTATGAAAAATTCAGTTTTTTAACTACCACTTAGTGGTTTCACTATTCATCAAAAATTGAAAGTTTTTAGAAAAATACCAAAATTTCACCCTAGGCTAATTTAGATATTCCGAATCCAATAATGAAGTCCATTTTGAAAAATACAATTTATAAAATTTCAAAAAGTGGTTATTACTATTCATAATGGCTAGTTTTAATAATATTTTAATATTATATCGTTGTTTAGTGAAACTCGGTATTGCGTACGACGCAAGCTATCGAGGAAGGTCACGATTTGTGTAATGCAAGCCATGAAAGTGTTGTGTGTAGAAAAATATTCCTTCGAGTATTTATATAACATAAAAGTCTCGGGTGTTACATAAACTCGGAGGTAAAGCCACTTGGTAAGCAACTGATCCAACTCTCTCCAGAATTTCATACGGTCCAATGAGCCTTGGACTCATCTTTCCTTTCTTACCAAATCGCATCACACGTTTCCATGGTGAAACTTTGAGAAAAACATAATCACCTACCTCGAAAGATAGATCCTTCCTCCTGTTATACGCATAACTCTTCTGCCTGCTCTGAGCTATTCTCATGTGTTTCTGAATCAACTGAACTTTTTCTACCATCTCTTCTACCAATTCTGGTCCCATCAGCTTCCTTTCACCCACTTCATCCCAAAAATCTGGAGTTCGACACCGCTTCCCATATAATGCCTCAAATGGATCCATCTGTATACTGGAATGAAAACTATTATTATATGAAAATTCAACCAAAGAAAGATTTTGTTCCCAATTTCCCTGATAATCCATTGAAAAATCACGTAGCATATCCTCAAATTTCTGAATTGTTCGTTCTGACTGCCCATATGATTGAGGATGAAAAGTTGTACTAAAATTTAATTCAATACTTAACGACTGCTGAAGGCCTTTCCAAAAGTTAGAAGTAAACCTGTGATCACGATCAGATACAATGGATAGGGGAACTCCATGCAACCCGACTATCTCTTTAAGATACAATCGAGAAAGTTGATCTAGAGAGAAAGTATCTCGAATAGGAAGGAAATGAGCAGATTTAGTCAAGCGATCGACAATAACCCAGATTGCATTATTACCTCGAGATGTCTTCAGTTATCCCACAAAAAGTCCATGGATATATTTTCCCATTTACACTCTGGAACTGGTAAAGGATGAAGCATCCCTTTTGGTAACTTCCTCTCTACTTTAACCTGCTGACAAGTCAAATACTTCACAGTAAAATTAGCAATATCTCTTTTCATTCCATCCCACCAGTAATACTTCTGCATATCTCTGTACATCTTAGTACTGCCTGGATGAACTAAAAACATGGAACTATGAGCCTCACATAACAACTCATTCTTCAACTGTGAATCACCAGCCACACATAATCTCTTCCCAAACCTCAAAACACAATCATTATTAATATTAAATTCAGGCAACTTACCCTTCTGAACTAGCTCTACCTTTTTCTGCAACCCACTGTCTTTCTTCTGCGCTTTCTTAATTCTGTCTGATAGGGATGATCTCACTGATTCCTGAAACAAAATAGAAGAACTTCCTGCACCAACAACTTCTATGCCAAAGTTCATTAAATCATAAACCAAAGGATCTCGTTCCAAATTTAGCATGGTTAATGAAGCATTACTTTTTCAACTCAAAGCATCAACCACTTTATTTTCTTTTCTCGGATGGTAATGAATTGTACAATCATAATCCTTGATTAATTCCAACCATCTCCTCTGTCTCTTCTTCAATTCTGTCTGAGTGAATATATTCTTTAAACTTTTGTGATCAGTATATATTTCATACTTTACTCCATACAAATGATGCCTCCACATTTTTAGAGAAAAAACAACAGCATCTAATTCCAAGTCATGTGTAGGGTAATTTACCTCATGAATTTTCAACTGACGTGAAGCATAAGTAGTTACCTGATCATTCTGCATTAGGACACAACCAAGTCCTTTCAATGAATCATCACTGTAGATAACAAACTCACCATTCCTGGAAGGAAGTTCCAAAACTGGATCATTCACCAATCTTATTTTCAACTCCTGAAAACAATCATCACATTTTTTTGTCCAAATAAACTTAACACCCTTCCGAGTTAGCTTAGTCATTGGACTAGATGACCGTGAAAAATTTTCAACAAACCTTCTGTAGTAACCTACCAAACCAAGAAAACTACGGATCTCGGTTACATTTATGGGTCTTGGAAATTCTTCAACAACATTTGTTATAGCAGGATCAACAGTTATACCATTTTTTGAAACAATGTGACCAAGGAAAGAAATTTGGTGCAACCAAAACTCACACATGCTGAATTTTCCATTCAGTTTCTTTTCTTTTAAGGTTTGCAAGAAAACCCTTAAATGACTTTCATGCTCTTCTTTACTTTTAAGAAACACCAAAATATCATCGATGAAAACAACCACAAACTTATCCAAGAACTCGTGGAAAATTCCTATTTATAAGGTCCATGAATACAACAGGTGCATTGGTTAACCCAAAAGGCATAACTACAAATTCATAATGGCCGTATCTAGTACGGAACACAGTCTTCAGAATGTCTGCTTCATTTAATTTCAACTGATGGTACCCCGACCTCAAGTCAATCTTTGAAAAATACTGAGGTCCTTGGAGCTGATCAAACAAATCATCGATATGAGGAAAAGGATACATTTTCTTAATAGTAATGTTATTCAAGGCTCTATAATCAATGAAAAGTCTCATTGAACCATCTTTTTTTTAATAAACAAGATAGGAGCACCCCATGGTGATGTGCTAGGTCGAATGAATCCTTTATCTAATAACTCCTTCAATTGTTTCTTTAACTATAAAAGTTCAACTTGAGCCATTCGATAAGGGGGTTTTGAAATTGTCTTAGAATCAGGAACTAAGTCGACAGTAAATTCAACTTACCGATCATGAACAATACCAGACAACTCATCAGGAAAAACATCAAGATACTCATTTACCACTGGAACATCATTAATCTAAACAGTTCCTTTATTTTCAACAATATGTACAAGATAACATTCATTTCCATCTTTTACTAGTTTCTCAACTTTCTGATATGTTATCAAAAGCAAGGGTTCATTCTTGTACACAAACTGAAAATATTTCTGAAAAGAAACCATTTTAGCTCTACAGTCAATATTAGCATGATAAACAGAAAGCTAATCCATGCCCAAAATAACATCAAACTATACTAGAGGAAAAATAATAAGGTTTTCTGGTAGATTCTTTCCGCACATGAGGATAAGAAGGTTCTTATAATTTCTTTTTGTCTCAAAGTTTCCTCCGGGTGTTTTTACCATAAGTTCAGGATTCATATCCTGAGATGGAATTTCCAATTTACTAGAAAACTTCTCAGAAATGAAAGAATGTGTATACCCTGTATCAAACAACACATTGGCATAATCCAAACAAACAAACAGTGTACATGATACTACTTCATTCGATGGCCCAACATCTGCTGAAGTAGTTGCAAAGGATTTCACCACCCCTTTCTGCTTGTATTCTGGATGCTTTACCCTAGTTGAGTTCTTAGTTAGAAACTCATTTGTATAATGAACCATTTCATTACACTTAAAACATCTTACAGTTGACTTTTCATTACCTTCTTGATCATCTTCATTACAGTTACGAGCAATATGAACAGACTTACCACACTGAAAGCACTTTACAGACTTGGATAAACATTCTCCAGGATTCATTTTACCACACTTCTCATAGGATGGATATTTTTTTTTCTTACCTCCATGATTATTTGTTGAATTCTTCCATTTTTCCTACCAATTGGACCTCTTATTCTGTTGTTTGTCAAAGAACACCTGATCATCGACAAAATCCATTTCCACCTTCTCTGTATATCGAACAAGTTTTTCATTACTTTCGAACTCATGAGAAGCTAAATCCCTTCGATACATTGTCTTTAACCCTGAGTAAAAATGGTTGATTTTACTATCAAGATCTCATATGAAGTTTGGAGAATACCTTCCCAGTCGAGTGAACTTTTCTTCATAAGCAGCCACTGAGTCATCCTCCTGCCTCAATTCTAGGAATTGTTTTTCCATCCTAAGATGAACCAACTTAGGAAAATATTTCTCAAGAAACATACCTTTGAATTCGTCCCATTGAAGATCATCAATCTCATCACTATCCCTGATATTTTTTCATCATTTACCACCACTGATCTGCTTCACCTTCAAAACAGTAAACAACAAGACTAACCTTTTGATGTTTTGAACACCCCATGACATCAAAAATATTCTCCAGTGCTTTAATCCACCCTTCAGCTAGCACGGGGTCAGATGATCCTCTGAATTATGGGGATGTTGCCTCATGAAATGTTCCACCACTGACATGTCCCTCTATGGTTGATCTGGCTGATCTCGTGCATGGATACCACCACCATTTATAGCCTGAGTCAACTGTTCCATCACTGCAACAAACTGTTCAGTTCCAATTCTGACCATCTCAGGTTGCTGATTTGGAAGGTTTTCTTCCTCCAGATGTCATCCCAACATAGCTGCTTTGTTTCCTCTACGGAAAACCATTATGAACACAGAAATATCTTAGGTGAAGCAACATGGTAATCTTTAAATTCTATATCATTTCAATTTGACCATAAAAATATTTTTAGATAATCATTTAGTAGAATTCTAACTCCTAAAGTTGTCTAAACCAACCTCTGATACCAACTATAAGGCACCGGCCTTAAACTTTACTTAATATTAAATTAAATGAATAATTCACATTGAGGATCTTTTTAGGTTTATATTTTTAGAGAATTAGGACATAACTATTACATCTCAAAAGATTACAAAGTAGACACTTCTACTAAGTTTCCATAAAATAAAAACTCTTAAAAAGAAACATGTCTAGTTCCATGTTTTAGATAGCATGACTTTTCCTTGATCCCATCCTTCACCCTATTCCACATTAAGCCATGTGAAAAACTTTTCAAAAACTTGGGGTGAGCATAAATAGCTCAGTAAGGGATACACAAAGAATGAAAACTGTTAGTTTTTAAAAATAAGTAAACCATGTATACTTTATCAAAGTAATACCTTTCACCTTTATGAAGTAGTAAAAACTCTTCACTGAATCAAAGATCATTACTTACCCTTTTGTAACCAAAAGATTACCATAAAACCCATATAAAGAACACATAACATATAAACGTATCTTGGGACATAAACATACTTAAATGGAATAACCATACGGTCGACTTACACACATATCACTTAATGGAATAGCCATACAGCCAACTTCCATACCCAATGCATTGGAGGTTATAACGTAACCTCCTGTCCTGGTATTCACGACACCACCCTCCATGTGGTTTATCACGTAACCACCCGTCAAATGTCTAAGTACCATTATAAAATCATAATCCATAAAACAAATATAATGTAAAGAAAACATTTCCACACTTTGATCACAATATATCACTTAAATATATTGACATAAATAATCCATTATAAAGACCATTTTCAATACCAAAATACATAAAAGAGTATATGGTATTTATTTCATTTTAAAAACATTACGGCTTGTTGAGGAAGCCAAAGACCAAATAATACTCACGGTGGTGGAAAAGGTTATTGTCACCGCGTACGTTAAAAGAAACATTCCTTTTGGTCATTTTGTAAAATGCTTCGTAGAAAAAGATTCCCTTTGTATAAAATTAAACGTCAAAGGGGTTTATACACCATATAAAAGAAAGCCTTGTATTAGAAAAAAATATGCCTCAATGAAAGGAGATTGAGACGAAGTCCCTTACCTCATGTCCAACGTGACTCGATTGCTCTTTAATCTCTTGAATAATAAACTGAAGTTAATTTATACTTTCTTAAGAAACTTTTTCAAGTTTATTATTCATTTTATATAACTTATTTCCATGTAATAAATGTTATGTAATCATTTAAGTTAATAATGTTCGTTTTGTCGATATCTGTTTCATAAGTCAAAAATGGACATCTTATAATTACATGTTATTTATGTGGTCAAAGGTTCATTATATCCAGAATTATATTCATGATTTGGAATTCATATATATCATATATATCCAGAATATACATGTATTTATAATAGTACATAACATTTAGAGGTAAGAAATGAAATGCAATGTTCATGGAGACGGTAAGCCGTACGTACGCATGAACGCTACTTTCATTTATATTTTGTATTTAATGGAATGAAATTATAATGATATAAGGGTATATTATAATTCCATTATATCATCATATATAATAACATTAACTCCATCCTTTATACGTCCCACATATGTCAATAACGAATCAAATCACTTTGAGGGGGCGGTAGTCTGCACTTCCTAAAATGAAATTATCGTGTTGACCTACAATGGAAACCATAAAGGTATGACACAAATGAAAAATACAGAAGCATAAGGAAAAAAAAATAATATATATCATATATAATTATAGTGACATCTTAATGGCCTTCATGAAAGGTGTTAAAATAATATTGAACAATCATCGTTTCGTGAGGCAGAAAATCGCCAACCACAGGAATAGTATGTTCTTTAACCATTAGATGAAGGTGTGTGTAGGTGTAGCTCTAATACTTCTCACAAAAACATCCTAGTATATTGGAGATACTGGTTTTGTTACAAAATGAAGTAATAAAAAGAGTTTAGGGGGTTGGAGAAGCAAAATAAAACATAAGAACACAAGAGAAGACACTACCTTTAAATCGGGTAACTCTTTTTGATTTGAGCTCAAAGGCTTCCTTGGAAAGACTTCTGCCAAAAGTGAGGCTTCTAGGATTAATAGAGGGATTAGGAGAGACAAAATGTGCTGGTTTTGGTCGAGCCAAAGGATTTAGAGGTGTGGGTAAGGTGGTAGAGGTGGGGGCCTTTTATAAGAGAAGATGAGGGGCACTCTTGAAAAGTAATAAAATTTTACTTTATTATAAAATGATTTCCATATTTTGAAGGTCCCAAAATTATATATTTAGTGGATAAGGTAATAATATTTATAAATCCACCCATCCAATAGGTTTTTGACAACTGTAGGTCTTATATTTTACATTATCGTTTCATTTTATTTAAATCATTAAATAATGAGGTAATCGCTGCATCACCATGATGTCACATATAATTTAATTTATTTAATGTCTAAAAATTATAAAAAAAAATATCATGAAGTATGAAATATTTTTATCTTTTTAATGAATATTTATAGTCAAAGATATGACCTGTATAACCCCATATAAAAATTGTTTTAGTAAAACAACACATGTTTGTGGCATTATTATTTTAACTTTAAATAAGAATTTATTAATGTCATTTTCCTACCAAAATGGCTCCATGGGGTCCCCAAGTTGACCCATGGATTTTCTTTGTCGTCCATGACACATAAAATAAGGGTAGGACATGTGTCAAGGTCATTTCATATTATTAAAACATTATTTTTACCTTAAATTACACTAATTACCTCTAATCGTGATTAAAAACATAAAAGTTACTATTCACCAAAAAATTATTTTAATCCCATTGAACTAAATTTTACTTCCTAATGACAACCATTTATGTCAGATTTTTGAAATTCAAAACACAGAGGTGGTAAAATTTCATTTAAATGAAAAATCAGTTTTTTAAGTACCACTTAGTGGTTTCACTATTCATCAAAATTGAAGTTTTCAGAAAAATACCAAAAATTCACCCTAATCTATATTTGATATTACAAATTCTTGTCTATTTTACAAAATTCAAGACATATAAGTTGCATTAATTAATTTAATAATCAATTCCCGCTGTCAAAACAAATAGCGTGTTTTTATGAAACAAAATGTATCAAAAAATTGACACTAGTTTAAGTCCAATTTCAAAGTGAAATTAATTCCAATGACCACTATTGGATTAAATGGTAAAAATATATTCTAATTTAACTTTAAAACCATTTAAAAAGATAATATAATCATATAAATAAATTAGATTAAAAAGAGGTTTTGAATTAAAATACCACATTTTCACTATTCATTAAAAATTGAACATTATCGGAAAAATACCAAAAATTTACACAAAGTAAATTTTGATGTCCTGATTATAAATAAGAGTTTTATTTGGTCCAATAGAATGTATAAGAGTGACCAAAACTATATTTAATTATAGTTCTCCATCAAAAGGCGATAAGTGGACCTTTAGTGAATATTAGAGTATATATGCCTAAAAGTGAATTCTTTTCGTATTTTAAGCCGTAATATTTTATAGGATAAATGTAAAAACATTTAAAAAACATATATAATCATATTCTAGTTATTTATATTCATTCCCTCCAATACAACGGCTAGGTGTTAACTACCATTTAAAATGATATTATTTTATTACTAGTGTACAACGTAAGATTTCAAAGAAACTCTTTGTTGCGTATCGGGTACGCTATCAAACATAGCAACCTCTTTAAAGTAAAATTAATATTTAATTCATAAATATTAATAAATATGAAAATGTTTTATTCTTTATTTACCTGGGATGTTACATACACTATGATGGGTATTCCAAACGTAATAATGAGGGTTACTCCCTACGTAAGAATGTTATGAATGCCTCAAGTTACCTTTATGTATTGTGATTTCATTGTGTATTTCACAAATATTATGATACCATGAGGTATGTTAAAAGGATTATGTTATGTATATATTGATTATCTAATGTTTTATTTATTTTTGTATCCCTAACTAAGATTTTTATGCTCATCCCCTGTTTTTGAAATGGTTTTTACAGGACATAAAGTGGAATAGGGTCAAGGTTGGGATCAAGGAAATGTCATTCTGTCTAAAACATGGAGCTAGACATGACTCTTTTGTTCAAGAGTTATTATTTTCTAAAAAATGGAAACTGAGTAGATGTGTCTACTTTGTAATCATTAAGATGTAATAGTTATGTTCTAATTCTCTAATACTCTAAACCTGAAAAGATCTTCAATGTGAATTATTCATTTAATTCATGATTATGTAATGTTTTAAGGTTGGGTCCTTATAGTTGGTATCAAAGGTCGGTTTAGATAGCTTTAGAGGTTATGGTATTCTTTAAGAACAAGTGACATTACCATAATGGTTAGGATTTTATAATGAGTCTTAGTTATTTTTATAAAAAGAAGGATTTTAAGATAACATGAATAATTATATCTTAGTATTATATAATGATTTTACTGATATACTCACACTGACCTTTTTGGTTTTCGTAAATGGATGGATCTTGCAGGAACTAAAGTAACAGTGGATATGAAGAAAAGTGAGACAGTTTTATGAACGAGCAACTGAATGATATGGGAGCTGCAATGAGAACTATTGTGGTTATTCTCAACAAACTATCTGGATCCATGATTGACCACCTGAACCTTAGTGATTTTTATAAGACATCATATATGTGAGAAACAAATCCCTACGGATGTTTAGGTAATAATCATAAAGGTTAGTATGTTCAAAAACCTATGTGTCAAATATGTGGAAAGAAACACATAGGAAAATGTTTCAAAGGGACAGAAAGATGCTATAGATGTGGAATTGAGGGTTATAAAGCAAGAACCTACCATGGAAAAAGGAAGCATCTAGTTGACTCTAGGAAAGGGAAAGAAGTTCTTTCTGAAGGATAAATTGATTGTTTTAAATGTAGTGTGCATTGTAATTATGCCAACACAAGTCCTATGAAGAAGTTTTGAGAATGGGATCACCTAGATCGTATTAATATTT
This sequence comes from Viscum album, assembly GCA_963277665.1. Classification (NCBI taxonomy): domain Eukaryota; kingdom Viridiplantae; phylum Streptophyta; class Magnoliopsida; order Santalales; family Viscaceae; genus Viscum; species Viscum album. The sequence continues at coordinate 797,419,586 of OY728159.1, forward strand.
TTTTACCAATACCTAATGCCATTCTGATTGAGGATGAAGAAACTGAAAATGACCAATGGAAGGTATGGATTATTTCTTAATGGATGATTTCATATTATTGAGTCTTATGATATGATTCAGGATTTTGATTGTAGGAAGGAAGTATTTCAGAATAAGTTGGAAAGGAATGGTTAATGGTTCATAAATAATTTTAAATGAGTAATAAGTCAACATATAAGGGATTCAAGAGTTATGGTAGATTTTAGGATGATGAAATTCTTAAAAGTATTAAGGATCTTTTGATGATGAGACTACATTAGAAGACTTTTTATAGTATGTGTAACCCTAATGTTTGATATATGGAAATTTTATTCAAAGAAAAATTATCTTTTCTTTTTTGGATATAGTTATAAAGAACCATTTGGGTTTATATGATCCTTGAATTTGAGGCAATTACCGGTTAATACATTTTGGGATGCAAAACAAAATTTATTAAATAACCTTTGTGGTTAAAATATGTTATGGTTATTTTGGATGAATTTATCTCCTTTTAGGAATGTTATAAAATTATATAGTTTTTGAAAATGGATAACACGTAGACCGTGTGACAACCCGTCGCATCGGATGAAGCTATGTGAATTGAACACACAACCAAAGTGCGACTGGTATTTATTGCCTACCACTGGACTACGTGAAGTCCCTAGTTATTATGACTAATTCTTTTTAGTTAGATGATTTTATGAATCATTTAAAATTTTATTTTGGGTTATCTATGGAAATGATAAACCTATCATGGAGGATATATGATTAGGATAATTACTTTTCTATATGAGACTTTAATAGTAAATGACGTTATTTGGAGGTAAATGTTAAGATTTATCATGGAAGACTATGTGATAAAATCCTTCAGAGATTTGGGTTTCAATCTTAGTTTGGATTACTTTGAAGGATTTTATGGATAACTGTTTATTTAATGGTCTTTCTTGAACCTTGAGTTCTTTTTGTTCAAAATTTGATATTAAGAGTATTAATTCTTTTTATAAAGGAGTATCCTTTTGGGGATTATATGGTTAAGGTCTAAATACACGAGAAATATACAGTTCATCTTTTTTCGATTTGTTGATTCTCTAGAAGTTGATTATAGTGCTCCTAATGTGAACAAGTCATCCTAAATACTCATCTTTTGGAGAAAATATGAGTTTGTGTAAGAAATCTAGTAAGAGATGAAAGTCAACATGAAAAGTAAATATGTTTCCTTATGATTTATTTAAGCTCATAAATAAATTCCTCAATGAAAATTAACTTAAAAAAATGTTATTTATTAACTTTTCCTACTGGGGAATCAAATACCGTTTAACCCATCACAAGTTGGTGCTTTCCTGGTGGTTAACATTTCTCCTAATCGTGTTTTCTATCACTCTCCGTCAGAATTTTACACTTTATTTTCTCTTCCATATCCATGATTTCATACATGGAATCCTAGTGTGGGTTAACTCGAATGACCTTTTTTACTTTTCTTTATTTCTTTTAAAGTGATAGTTTAATTTACTCCTTTTCCAATGTGGGAGATTCAATGAAGTTTCCGAGCCCAATTTTTAAATTGTGAGGACGCAATACCCAAAAGGGGGGGAAGGATGTAACATCCCAGGTAAATAAAGAATATGAAATTTTCATATTTATTATTATTTGTTAATAAAATATTAATATTACTTAAAATGAGATGCTATGTTCGATGGCGTACCAAATACTCAATAATGAGTTTCTTTGAAATCTTATGTTGCACAATAATAATATAATAATATTATTTTAAATGGTAGTAAACACCAAGCCGTTGTAATGGCGGGAATGAATAGAACTAACTACAAAATTATTATATATGTTTGTTAAATATTTTAACAATTACCCAATAAATTATAGAGGCTTAAAATGTGAATGAATATAATTTTAAGCATAAATATTCTAATATTGTTTAAAAGGTCGATTAACCACCTTTTGATGGAAAACCCTTTTTAAATCTATTTTTTGTCACTTTTATATGTTATATTTGACAAAATAAAATCCTTCATTATAATCAAGACATCAAAATTTAAATTATGTAAATGTTTTTTTATTTTTTCGAAAAAGGTCATTTTTAATGAATAGTGAAAAATATTGTATTTTAATTCAAAACCTCTTTTTAATCTAATTTATTTATATTGTTATATTATTATTTTAATTGTTTTTAAAGTTTAATTATAATATATTTTTACCATTTAATCCAATGATGGTCATTAGAATTAATTTCACTTAGAAAATGGACATAAACAGGAATCAATCTTTTGATAGATATTGTTTCTTTAAAATATGCTATTTGTTTTGACAGTGGGAATTAACTATATAATTTATTAATGGAACTTATATGTTTTGAATTTGGTAAAATGGAAATAATTTTTGATTTTGTAATATCAAATATAGCATAGGGTGAATTTTTGGTATTTTTCTGATAATGTTCATTTTTTAATGAATAGTGAAAATACAACATTTTAATTTAAAATTTCCTTTTAATCCAATTTATTTATATATTTATATTGTCATTATAATTGGTTTTAAGGTTTAATTTAATTATTTTTTTATCATTTAATATAATTTTGGTCATTGGATGTAATTTCACTTTTCAATTGGACGTAAAAACAAGTCGATCTTTTGATAAATTTTACTTCTTAAAACCCGTCTTTGGTTGTGACAATGAGAATTATTTTTAAATTAATTAATGCAGTTTCTATGATTGGAATTTGGTAAAATGGATTCCATATTTGGAATCAGAAATTACAAATTATGTAATTAATACTCTTGTTTTTGTACATTATGAGTAGTAACGACGACAATTAACTTTAATTATCATGATTAATTAGTAATCGGGTAGTTAAGGGTAATAAAATAATATCATAATAATATAAAATGACCCCAAAATGTGTAGAAATCCTTTTTTGAGTCATTTCTTACCATGGGAAGCTTTTTACCAAACTTTTGGGCCCATGGAGTGACATGGGTGTGATAGTGACATTATTTTTAAAAAGAAGAGAAATATAACAAAGGTTTGTATATCATAAGTAAAATAATTTAATTTTGTTTACATAAATGATCTCGTATACTATAAATATTCATTGGAAAGCTAAAAATATTTCGTACATCATGGTATTTTTTTATAGTTAAATAAATAAATTTATTTATGACACCATGATGACGCAGTGATTACCTCATTAATGAAAAATTTAATTAAAATGAATAGATAAGGTAAATTTTGAGATTTAAACTTGTTGAAAACCTATTGGATGGGTGGATTTAACAACCTTATCAATTTATCCTACAAAGACATCATTTTGGGACCTTTGAAATCAGAAAATCATTTTATAATAAAGTAGCATTTCAAGACTTTCCAAAAGTGACCCTCCTCCCTCTTATAAATGGCCCCCAACTCTACCCCCTTACCCACGCCTCTCAAGCCATTGTCTCATCAAAAATCTGATAATATTATCTCTCCACATCCCTATATTAATCCTAGAAGGATCAATTTGGGCATAAGTCTTTCCAAGGAAGCCTTTGGCTCAAATCAAAAAGAGTTACTCGATTTAGAGGTAATGTCTTCTCTCGAGTTTCTTTATTTTATTTTCCTTCTTCACTCACCACTATATTCTTGTTATTTGATCCCATAATAACACCAGTATCCTCAATATAATAGGATTTTGTTATGATAAGGATTCTACCTAGACTTATACACACCTCTGTCTAATGGTTAAAGACATATTGTTTGTCTGGGTGGCGAATTACTACCTCACAAAACGATGATTGTTCAATCTTATTTTAACACCTATCATGGTGGCTATTATGATGGAACTATATTTATATATGATATATATTATATTTATTCCCTCTATGTTATTCTTTATTTTATATTTGAAACATACCTTTATGCTTTGTATGTTGTGCAATTGCGATAATTTCATATGAGGAAGTGTGGACAATTGCCCCCTCAAGTGATGTGACTCATTCATGCCAAACATGGAATTTATAAATAATGTAATTAATGAACTTATGTTACCTATATAACATATATATTATTCTAGATTTATAATATATCTATGTATCATTTGGTTTTAAAGTCCAGTAATATGAAAAATAATGAAAGTAGCATTGATGTGTATGTACGACCTACCGTCTCCATGAACGGTACATTTCATTTCATATCTCCAAAGATTATGGAATATTATTAAATAAATATATACTGGATATATATGATATTTAAATCATAAAATTCTTCTTGGAGATGTTTTAATTATAACTCTATGGACAATTTTCTTCAAATAAGTTCATTTTTGACTCATGTACTGATCATCGACAAAACGTATGATATGAACTCAAATAATTAGCTAATTATTATAACATGACAATAAGTAATATGAATTGAATAATAAACATTAAAGGAATTCGTTAATAAATTATTAATTGACTAGGTTTTATTATTCTAGAATATAAAGAAACGAACAAGACAAGTCAGACTTGAGGTAAGGGGGTTTCTTATCTCGCTTCTAATTCCGTGATATTTCTATTATTCACCACTTATTTGATTCATGTGGTGAATTTTGTACTTCCATTTCATATATATTATCATGATTCTATTTATATTCATGGTGTTATTTGATTCATTTGGTGTTTATTATCTTTTTTTCATACAACTTGATTGATTACAACGAGGTAAGGGGTTTTTATCTCACTTTTTATTTCCGTGAGATTCATGCTACATTTGCCACCATTTCCTTTTGTGTGGTGTATGTACTGACCATGATTTTATTATTTGTTTAATATAATTTAATTTATCGGTATTTACATCTTCATTGTATGACCCTTCTTTCATGGGGTGTACGTTTCTAAAGATACCCAAATCGGTAAGGGGACCTTTCACCATCCTCTTTTTAAAAGTCTTTTTTAAGGTCTTTTAATTTATATCTTCTTATGTTGGGATATGTTCTTATATATCCTTATTACTATAATTTTTATGTCCATGTGATGATATACCCTTTTAAACTCTCATAAACTCTTTTTTCTGAATTTTAAATTGGTGTCGTTAGGCTGTCAAATTTTCGTAAAGGAACTTCTTAACCCAATTTCAATTCTTTGGATTAAACTTATACTTCTTGATTATTTCATGTGTGGGTGACCACTTATTGTTTTAAACATAATATCCACTTATATTGGGTGTATTTATATTTTTCACACATAATCATTTAATTGATTTATCCTTAATCTAAGGATGCCGTCTTTGAATGAGACTTCATCTCAATCTCCTTTCATTAAGGAGTCTTTTGATTTCTACACGACTTTATTTTATACGGTGAATAAAATCCTTTTGAATTTTCATTTCATTCAAATGGAATATTTTATCTATGAATCGTTTTAATAAATGACAAAAGGAGTGTTTTTTTGTCTTAAATATGCGGCGACAACGACTTCGCTGCCGCCATGACCATTATTTGAGTTTCGGCTTCCTCTACAAGACATAACAATTTTAAAATGAAAAATAAATACAATGTTTTATTATTATTTTATTTTGGTATTGAAAATGGGTTTGATAATGTTTTGATTATATCAATGTGTTGTATTGATATCTTGTGATTGAAATGTGGAAATTTTATGTTTCCTTTATGCATTTTTTATGTGATAAGATTATGTTATGGTTCTTGGGAATTGTTTATGAAGTCGGGTGGTTCCATGATAAAGAAAGGGTGGGTGATCCGATATAGCTCTCCAATGAATTGGGTAACGCAAAGGAGTTAAACGCTATGGTTTCTCCGAAGAGATTTAGGGAATATAATATGATGGGTATTCCAAACATGACCATGAGCGTTACTCCCTACATAAGAGTGTTATGAATGCCTCAAGTTACCTTTATGTATTATTATTTCTATGTGTATTTCAAAAATATTATGATTTCATGAGGTATGTTAAAAATATTATGTTATTTATATATTGATGATCTAATGTTTTCTTTCTTTGTGTATCCCATACTGAGCTTTTTATGCTCATCCCATGATTCTGAAATGTTTCCCATAGGACTTAAAGATGAATAGGGTCAGGGATGGGATCAAGGAAAGGCATAATGTCTAACACATGTAACTAGATATCTTTATTTTTGAGAGTTTTTATTTTATGAAAAAAATGGAAACTGAGTAGAAGTGTCTACTTTGTAATCTTTTTAGATATAATAGTTATTTCATAATTCTCTAAAACTCTAAACCTAAAAAGATCCTGAATGAGAATTATTCATTTAATTCAAGACTATGCAATGTTTTGGTGTCGGATCCTTATATGAATTCTGTCAGAAGTTAACTCTTTTGACATACCAAAATCCCAATATTTCTATATACTCAGACCATGATGTCGCTTTGTCCTTATATCATTCATGAGATTGTGTGTACTATCAAACATATTATTTTTTATTTATCCCTTAATTATAGACATATCATCTGCTTTCCCAAAATATTTCAATCACTTTTCATGGTTACCGGTTCCAAATTATTGAAACTATAATTAACCAATTCATAGATATTCCAATATTCTATAATACTATAAACTATATTCCATGACACTATTTTGAAATCCCATTACATAAAGACTTAATTATTCCATAACATCATTGGCATACTCAACATCACAAATAGTTATCGCATGTGACATCCCTTTATCATTTGACTTAAGAGGTTGCTCACGTCGATCATCATTAACCCTTGGATTAGGGAATTGATTAGAATAATGCCCCATTTCCTTTCACTTGAAGCATTGAAGTGTTGGTGGAGCATTCTCTATAGTCTTTTCTCTATTCACGTAATTAGAAACCTTTTTCCCATTACTTTTTTCACTCAAATTCGAGATTACCTTCTTTACCACACTTGAAACATTTTCTAGTACCTTTTAGACATTATCCACTATGATTCATTCCACACATTGAGCATAAAGAAACAATCTCTTTCTTTTCACCATTGTTCTGAGATTTTTCCTTGATCTCCATCTTTCGTTTCTTGTTAAAAATATAAGATGGATATGTAACACCAACATTCATTTCTACCTTGATAGCACAATGCACAATTTCTTCATAGCTACTAAAGTCTCTTATAACAAATTCCCTTTGAAGACTTGTTTTTAATCCACTAAGTAATCGTTCAACGTTACTTTAAGGTTTGATGATAAATCTAGATGCATACCTTGCAAGCCTTGTAAAATTCACTTTATATATAATAATAGATTCATCATCCTTTTTCTTAAGCTCAAGGACCTCTTTTTCCATCTTTTTTCAAAGAATACGAGGGAAGTACATATTGAAAAAAAAAGTTCTTGAACTCATCCCATTCCATGAATTCAATTTCATATTTGGGGCCTTGTATTCTTAATTATAGTCCACCACTAGTCTGCTTCACCTTCTAAATGGTAAACATCCAAAATGATTTTTTCATGTTATGAATAGAGAATTATGGAATATATCTTTTCAATGGTACTGATCCATTGTTCAACAATAAGTGGATCAAAAGACCCATTGAATGAAGGTGGACACTTCCTCATTAAGGACTCAATAGAATATTAGACCCTTATCTGCTCATTTGGAAGTCTATAATGATTCATAGCTTGTGTAAGTATAGCAATAAGATTTTGCACTCCATATCCCATCACATTTATTTGTTCAGGAGGAAAATCATTGCATTTTCCATTACATTGATCAACACGGTTCCTTCAAGTTCCAACCATCGTCTAAAACCCAAAAAGAATAGTGTGAGAGGAAAAAATCATGTTAGGAAAACAACATAATAAAGGGGGAGTACCGTCAATATCTAACATATTAGGTTTAATTCTATGATCGTTACTATAATTCAAGGACTATAACCTATACTTATACTCAACCTTATAGACATCCTTAGGCATACGTTCGAAATATATCTAGGTATCTCAATAAAGTTTTCGCATCCTAGTTTCCAAAGGTTAACTAAACCATCGCTCTGATACCAATTATACCAACCCAAACATGTCGTACATGGAAATTAAATTACTTTTGCAGAAAACTTAATACATGAAAAAAATCTACTCCCAAAGACTTTATTAGTTTAGTGTGTTTGGAAACTCGGAAGATAATCTTCTAATCGTGGTGAAAGATCTTCAACATCTCCCATAATGTTCTTCCCTGTTTTTCTTACCTAAAACCTTTATTTATGTCCTGGGGAAAATAAAACATAAAAAGGGTGGGATCAATTGCTTAGTAAGGGTAAACATGGTTAACATTAAACAATCCATAAACATTTTAATGTAGAAACATGAGCATAAAATCTAAACATAAAAATCTTGAGAAATGACATAAAACATGGAAGTACATAAGGCATAGATCATAAAGGAACATTAATCATAATAAAATATCATGGGAATAAAACATGTAATTGTGGGAAACCATTAAGAACATGATATTATTTCCATAGTATCCAAGTCATTGCTACCAAGACCATAATAGTGGACAAAGTCCATTACTGAACTAGGTTTACTTGTTGTTCCAGCCCTATATTACTGATCCAAATTTACTTTTCATTCCAACCATGTATATATCATGAGATATAAATATTTTCCCAACTCATTGGAGGTAGATATAGGTCTCACCCATCTCATATTGAAATCATTCCCATGTGAGCCACAAAACAATCATAAATCATTTATTATAACCCAAATATTAAAATGGGTTTCATAAACATCATCTCATCATAACATAATACATATAAAGTAGGCAGATATCATTTAATCATAAGAAAAATCAATCTGTTTAAATAGAAAATACATTATACTTGAAACATAAACATACTAAATAATTTCATCTTAGATGGAAATTAGTTTTGATAAAACACATGAAATGAATTCTTGAGGAAAATATTCGTTCTTCTTCAAAATCATTTTCTTTTCAAAAATTCCATGCAATTTTAAAAGAAAAGGATTTTATTGAAAATAATTATGAAATATTGTAGAGGAATATTCATGAAAATATGTTGTTATGAGACTGTAAAAAACCGTTCAGGTTGTATAAGTTAAAAAAACATTCTCTTCGTACTTTTTTCGGAAAAGTCAAAAAGTACTTTGTATGGTAAACAAAAGAAAGATTATGTCCATAAATAGAAGAATATTATACCTTTCATGAGACCATTTTTAGAAAACATGGACAAGTATGATAATCATAACCCCAGTAAATACTTATGAATAAATAATCTCAGACAAGAATGAGATTGGAATAATTATCCCTTACCTTAGGTTTGATATAATTTGTACATATCCAAATCTCTTGTATAATGATTTAAACAATTTAATTGACTTATTCTAGATATTTATTATTATGATATCATTTATGGTTATATTCTTATTTTCTTATTAGAAATATTGCATTGCTACTTATTATTAGAGTGTTCATTGCTTTATGTTCTTATGCATGTTTTGTCAAATGAATTCTTATTCCACTTTTTAGGTTATAGATTCATCATTTACAGAATTTTATTAGTGTAATATATATCATATTTATTCATTAAATTCATTTATATAATCATTATTCAATAAATATCATGTAGAACGAGTCGCATCACATCGTGGAGATGGTAGGTCATATGTACGCGCGAGCGATGATATCATTCCCATGATTTTAGAATTGTATCGAAGTGCATGGTGTATAATATTTCAGAATAAATATCACTTTACAATAATCATGTATATTTATTTCTTCTAACCTTATACCCATCCAATTATGTTTGTGATGAAATAAAATATTACACCACGGCGTGGAGACGGTAAGTCATACTTACGCACGTGTGGGGATTTCATTTTTTCATAGGATGGATAGAATATTAAATATAGTTGTTTCATATTAATAATAAAATATGAGTATACAAGTGATATTGTAGTTATTACTTAATAATTAAACCACTCATATAGAGTAAGTAGGAGAAGAAATAATTTTGAAAGAATCGGTAAAGGATATTACCTCTTCTTCAACGCGCCTCCACTTAACCTCCCTTTATTTCACTAAATCTAGTCTTTGAAGATTACCAGGAACTGTATTAGTTTTCTAGGGAAGTGGAGAAGTGAAATGGGTAGGGTTTTGACGAATTTGAAAGCACAAAAATGGTTTGAAGTGGAGAGGGAGGAGATTCCCTTTTATAAGGGTGGAGAGGGGCACCTTTGGATACCTTAAAATATTAATTTATAATAAATTCAAACCACACATAAAAACTTCCAACAATGACTCAATTATATGATTAGATGATATATGGGTTGTAATCTCATCAACCAATAACATTTAGACATGTTTTATGTTTATTTTAAACCTTATCATTTTGATTTATCCTAATTTAATCTATTTAATTTTATTTGTGGTAATAATAGTCTAAAATTTTAATAGTTTTAAATACATAATTATATGTTTTTAATTCCCCATAATTGGATAATTTATAACGTTTTAGACCATATAAGTTTCAATTTTTAATTTTTAAATATTTTTTTAATTTTAAATAATTTAATGATATATTATTTTTATAAAATAACAATAGTGAAAATTTTGACACTATTCATTTATTTGAATTTAAATAAAATACGCACAGAGAATATATTCAAACCAATATATTTAATAGCTTCCTAACATGTCATATTATTCTATGAAATTATTTTATAATATTAATTAGTTCATATAATATTTATTTTAATATTTTTAAAACCATTTATTTGATATTTCCTTTAATAAAATAATTTCGACAACATTTTTGTATAATTATTTGACATATTTATTTTTTTTATAAAAATTAAAAATAAAATACTATGATGAATAAAAATATAATAGCTTTCATAAGAATACTTGTAGTCAAATTTATCTTCTAAAACACACAACTTGTAAAATGATATTTTTATTAAATTATTAATGTTACAACTTTGACATCATTAAAAATAAAATAATATTAGTGTCATAATTGATTTTATAAGGCACTAAATGGTCAAAAATTGAACCTTTGGATTATTATAGTTTATATGTACATGACCAATAAGATTTTGTCAGGTTTTTGGTCATTATTCGGTATTATTAGTTTAATAAAAAAAATATTATTAATTTTTCACTAAATAAATAATTTCTGCATCATTAATGTATAAGCTATTAAAGTCATTATATTTTTCTAAAAAATTAAAAATAAATTACCATGATATTGAAAAACATTTTATCTTTAAAATGAGTATTTATAACCTAATTTATAATCTATATAACCTTATAAAAAAATAATTTAATTATTAAAGTTTGATTGAGACACATTTCGCTTTCATTTAAATAAAATAAATTAAAGGTCTTAATCACATAAAAGTGGGTTCTAATAGAAACCATTTCGACCCAAGTATATTTTAAGACAAAATATAATCATCCAATTATATTAATACATGTGTTAGGGTAATTTTATAATATTATTTTTACCCTTAATTACCTAATTTACCTTTAACTATGTTAAATAAAATCTACCATAGTTACTATTCATAATGCCCAAAAATAAAAAGTTTCCTATTAACATATTTTGGACCTACTGATTCCAAATATGGAATCCATTTTTTCAAATTAAAATAATATAATTTGAAGTAATTAATTTAAAATTAATCTCGTTGTCAAAAAATAGGGTTTTTTTAAACATTGTAAAAGAATGAATTGATTTTACCTAAGAATTCAATGTAAAATTAATGCTAATGACAAAAATTATTTTAAATGGTAAAAATATATTATATTTATACTTTAAAACAATTTTCTATTATAATTTAACCATATAAATTATCTTGATGAAAAAATTTGTTTTTAATTAAAATTTAGCGTCTTTTTACTATTCATTGAAATAAGAACGTTGTCAGAGAAATATCAAAACATTATCCAATGTAAATTTTTATATCCTGAATCAAAAGAATAATTTTATTTTGTAAAATTGAACTTAGAAAATTGTCAAAAATTAGATTTAAAATGGTTGCGCCATCAAAAGGCAGCAAAACTACATTTTTATTGAAATACTTCATTTATAAAAAAATTGATTTTGTTCTCTTACCTCATTCTAGAAAATATGTATGATGAATTATAATTTTATAATATTAAAAATGCGGTTAATAATATTCATAATAGCTAGTTCATAATAATATTATAACAATATATTGTTGTTTAGTGAAACTCGATATTGCGTACAACACATGCTATTGAGGAAGGTCACTCATGCGTGTAATGCAAGCCAAGTCAGGGTTGCGTGTAGGGAAATGTTCCTTTAGTGTAGCGTATAACATACTAAAAATATAGTTCAGTTATAAATTGATCAAAATCTATACTTGGTGTTGTATAAAATTATTATTTTTTGAACGAACTTGAAATTGTGTGCATCACAAGACAAGAATAGTGTTGCGTATACTACAAGCTAAAACGGTGTTGCGTGTAGCACAAGATAATCTTAGTGAAGCATACAGTAAATTACATCAAAGAAATTAAAATGAATAATTATAATAAAATCACAGGGTGTTACATTTTACCCCCCTTAAAATTAATTATGCCCTCGAAATTCATCGAGGTTGTAAATGGTTTTCTACTTGAAAGTTTGTTTCATAGAAACCCACATTGTAAAAAAAATACTAGCAAATCATTTTAAAAATGGAACGTTAGAAACATAACTGATACCCAAAGTAACTAATCACTGGGATTCCACATAGGATAACATAGGTGAAAACATGGATATGGTAGAGAAATCTAACCATCATGTTCTGATGAAGAGTGGTAGAGAACATGGCTATGAAAAAGCCAACAATCAGAAAGCCATAAATTTGTGATGATCAAAGGTACCATCTGATTCATCGGATATGAGAGTACTAGGACATAATTTTTCGTTTTCAAGATCATTTCCCTAACATTGATGAATTTTTACATAAGGAGAAATACTTACTTGATTTCTGTGTAATATTATCATTGGTCATTCCATGAACAATTTCCACTTCATCTATTATTTAATGGAATGATGTTGAATTTTTCATTCTTAAAGTATTAGAAATGTAACACCCCAAAATTTTATGAGATATATTCTTTTTAATTTCTTTCATATCTTCTGTTGTACGCTACACCAAGATTATCTTGTGTTATACACAACACCGTATTAGCTTCCAGAATACACATCACTATTCTTGGATCGTGTTACACACAATTTCATGTTCGTTTGATAGTAGTTATTCTACGCAACATTGAGTTTATATATATATATATATTCAATGTATAAATGAAATATGGTTGGATTCTATTATACGCAACAACAAATGAGTCTTTCACTACACGCAACCCTAACTTGACTTGCATTACATGCAATCATGACCTTCCTCGATAGCGTGTGTTGTACGCAATACTGGGTTTCACTAAACAACGATATAAGGTTATAATATTATTATGAACTATCTATTATGAATATTATTGACTAAATTTTTAATTTTATTACATTATTATTCATCTTACACATTTTATAGGATATGGTATGAGAACAAAAAAAAATTGGGTAAAATAAGTATTTTTCCAAAAATGAAGTTTTGTAACATTTTGATGGCGCACAAAATTTAAATCTAGTTTTTGACATGTTTATAAGTAAAATTTGACAAAATAAAATTCTTCTTTGTAATCAGGATATTAAAATTTACTCTGGATAAATTTTTCATTTTATTCTGATAACTTTCATACTTTATTGAATAATAAAAACACACATATTTTAATTAAATACAACTTTTTTCATCATAATAATTTATATGGTTAAATTATAATATTTAATGGTTTTAAATTATAAATTTAATATATTTGTACTATTTAATAGAATGTATTTCATTATAATTATTTTTACATTGAACTCATAGGTAAAAAAATTCAATCTTTTGCAATGTTTTAAATAAAACCCCATTTTTTCGACAACGGTATTAATTTTAAATTAATTACTGCATCTTCTGTGTCTTGAATTTGGAAAAATGGATTCCATATTTGTCAAAATTATGCCCAAATTATGTTAATAGTCTACTTTTTATTTTGGTCACTTTGAATAGTAACTATGGTAAATTTTACTTACCATAGTTAAAGGTAAATTAGGTAATTAAGTGTAACAATAATATTATAATATTACCCTAAAACTTGTCTTAATATAATTGGATGACTATATTTAATCCTAAAATATACTTGGGTCGAAATTATATTTATTAAAACCCACTTTTACGTGATTAAGAACTTTAATTTATTTTATTTAAATGAAAGTGAAATATGTCTCACTCAAAATTTAATAATTAAAATATTTTTAGTATAAGGTTATACAGAATATAAATTCGATTATAAATACTCATTTGAAAGATAAAATGTTTTTCTTTATCGTGGAAATTTATTTTTAATTTTTAAGAAATATATAATTACCTTAATATCTTATACATTAATGATGCAGAAATTATTTATTTAGTGATAAATCAATAATATGGGTTTTATTAAACTAATAATACCCATTAAAGGCCCAAAACCTGACCAAAACTTATTGGAAGTGTAAATGTAATCCATAATCATCCAATGGTAGAATATTTGACCATTTGGAACCTTATAAATTCGATTATTAAACTTATATTATTTTATTTTAAATGACGTCAAAGTTGTCAGCTTCATAATTTAATAAATATACCAATTTAAATGTTGTGATTTTTAGATGATAAACTCGAGTAAAAGTTTTATTATGGAATATATTAGATTTATATGGATCATAATATTTTATTTTTAATTTTTATGCAACAAATAAGTATGTTAAATAATTAAACACAAATGTTGTAGTAATTATTTTTTTAAGAGAAATATCAAATAAATGGTTTTTAAAATATTAAAATAAACCTTATATGAACAAATTAATGTGATACATGAAATTTTTAGATAAATATGACATGTTATGAATCTATTAAATATTTTGGATTGAATATATCTTCTGTGTGGATTTTATTTAAATTCAAATAAATGAATTGTGTCAAAATTGACACTATTGTTATTTTATAAAAATAACATATTATTAAATTGTTTAAAAATAAAAAAATATTTAAAAATTATAAATTGAAATTTATATGGTCTAAAATTTTATAACCTATCCAATTATGGAAATTAACAACACATAAGTGATTATTTTTAAAAATTTAAAATTTAGAATATTATTACCATAATTAAAATTAAATAGATTAAATAAGGATAAATCAAGTTGATAAGGTTTAATATAAAATACCAACTTGTTTAAATCTTATTATTTGATGATATTACAACCCTATCTCATCTAATATTCATATTTGAGTCATTTTTTAGGTTTTTAACTGGGGTTTGAGTTTATTATAAATTAATATTTTAGAGGTTTCCAAAAGTACCCCTCTCTTCCCTTATAAAAGGGCACCTCCTCCCTCTTATGTTCACACACATTTGTTCCTCCAAGATCAGCCAAAACATTCCCATTTAACTTCTAAACTTCCATAGAAACCTTCTAGTGGTCCTGGTCTTCTTCAAAGACCAGCTTTAGTGCCCTAAGAGGAGGTTAAGAGGAGGCACGTCGAAGAAGAGGTAATCACTTCTACCGATTCATTCAAGTTATTTATTATTATACTTACTCTTCTTTAGTTGTTTCATTATAAAGAAATAACATAATTATAACTAATATACTTATATGTTATTATTAATATGAAACAACCCCATTTCACCTTCTATCTATCCTATGGAAAATGAAATCACCGTACGTGCGTACGTACGGAATACCGTCTTCACGCCGTGGTGTAATTTTTTTTCCACCACCACTTTACTTGGATGGGTATAATGGTGTAAATAATAACTATATATGGTTATTATAACATCATAATGATTCTGAGATATTATATCATTCACTCCAATTCCATTGAATAATTATTGGAACGATATCATCGCTTGTGCGTACGTACAGATTATCGTCTCCACGACGCGATGAGATTCATTCTCCATGTTAACCACTCAAGAATGATTAAAAAGTATATATAATGAGTAATAAT
Source organism: Viscum album (assembly GCA_963277665.1). Taxonomy (NCBI): domain Eukaryota; kingdom Viridiplantae; phylum Streptophyta; class Magnoliopsida; order Santalales; family Viscaceae; genus Viscum; species Viscum album. The sequence goes on from OY728159.1 coordinate 797,435,657, forward strand.
TATATATATGAAATAATAATGCTAATTTATTTATGTATATATATATATAGGTCATCTACTTACTTCCATTCAAGTTAATAAGGAAAGGAAAACAGTTTTCATGCGTACGTACAGCCTACCGTCTCCATAAACGGTGTGTTTAATTTAATTTATATATCTTTTATATATAAATATAAACTGAATATATATGATATATAAATGATGTTTTATATTCTGGATGTAATTAAATCATGATATAAGTAATAATAATATCAACAACAACAAGTCCAAACATGTATGATAAATGAAACTATTTTACCAAAAACACTGATTTTACATGGAATTGAAAAAAGAACGGGTAATATAAATTCATAAGTGAATCATATATGATATAATAAATATTATTATGGTTCTTATAGAAGTTAGTAATATTATTAAACCCATTATACAGGAGTTTCAGACATGTACAGAAGAAATTAGACCTAAGGTAAGGGATAATTTTACAAATCTCATTTTTATCCAAGATTGCTTATACGTAAGTATTTACTGGGGTTATATTTTTCACCCATTTCCATAAAAATGTTTTCCATAAAGTGTTTAATATTATTCCATGTATTTTTAAAGTCACGTTTATCCCTCTTTTACTTTACATTGTGTTATGGAAGGAATCTTTCTTTTGTTTACCATACGAGGAACTTTTGGACTTTTATAAAAAAGTGCGAGGAGAATGTTTTTTTCAACTTATACAGCATGAGTGGATTTTTATAGTTTTATAATGCCTAATTTTCATGAATATTCAACTACAATATTTCATTATTATTTTCAAAAAATTCCTTTTCTTTTAAAATTTAATGACATTTTGTGAAAATAAAATGATTTTGAATAAGAAAGGATATTTTCCTCAAGAATTCATTTCATGTGTTTTGTCAAAAACTATGTTCCATCTAAGATGACATTATTTAGTATGATAATGTTTCAGGTATAATGTCTCTATTATTTACATGTTTTATTCTTCTTATGATGAAATTATATCCGTTTGTTTTATATGTATTACGTTATATGGGATGATGTTTATGAAACTCATTTTATTCATTTGGTTATGATGAATGATTTATGTTTATTTTGTGGCACAAGTAAGAATGATTTAAATATGAGATGGGTGGGACCTATATCCCCCTCCAATGAATTGGGTAAAGATTTCTATGTCCTGAGATACACATGGATGGAATGGAAAGTAAATATGGTTCAGTAATACAGGGCTGGAACGACATGTAAACTCGGTTCAGTAATGGACTCTGTCCACTATGATGGACTTGGCAGCAAAGCCTTGGCTATAATGGAAATCATAACATGTTACTAATCTTTTTCCACAATTAAATGTTTTATTACCATGATATTTTATCATGATCAATGTTACTTTATGATCTATGCCTTACGTACTGCCATGATTTATGTTATTGCTCAAGATTTTGATGTTTTATGTCCATGTTTTTATGTTCAAATGTTTATGGATTGTTTTTATGTTCTCCATGTTTACCCTTACTGAGAATTTGAGCTCACCATTTTTATGTTTTCTTTTACCTAGGATATAAAGAATGATTTTAGGTAGAAAAAAGGGGGAAGATCGTTATGAGAGATGTTGAATATCTTTCAACATGATTAGAATATTATGTTCCGAGTTTCCAAAGACACTAAACTAATACGGTCTTTGGGAATCTGTTCTTGTAATGGATTAAGTATTCTGTAAATGTAATGTAATGTCCATGTACGTCAAGCTTTGGGTCTCTACAAGAAGATCATGCGATAGAATGAAAGGTCATTCCATCTATCTCAAAGATAAGGTCAGCAAAAGTTATTAAATATACATAAGTCCATCTATGGTGAGATTAATCATATATGGTTCCAAAAATGGACTTATAATTCATCTATTATAATAGTTAATAAAATAAAACAAGTTTCTAATAACCAAGGACTTCATGTAGTCTAGTGGTAGGTGATAAAGGCATGCCGCACTTTGGTTGTGGGTTCGATTCCCGCAACCTTGTCCAACATGACAGGTTGTCGTCCATCCTGCAGGTCGTCCTTTTTCTAAAACCTCACCATCATAAAATTCCAAAAATAATATCCAAAAAAATGTTTTAGCCTTAAACAATACTATCTGATGTCCAACCTAATCCATTCTAATCTTTAGGCTTATCCAAAATACTTTTATCCTATATCATAGTATAAAGTAAATTATTACTAGAAATGTCATCTACTGTGCATGTGAATACCATCATTTATCCCCAATATATCATATGATTTATCTTGTTGATCACATGCAAACATGGGAATACATTAATCATGTTTTATCTTGAAACATGAGTTACCATATAACCTTAGTTAAAACATGAATGATGTCAAAAGTTAACCCTTTCCACATACCAAAATCCAAAAATTTCTATATACTCAAACCATGATGTCACTTTGTCTTTATATTAGTCATGATCTCCTTAATACTATCAAACATATTATTTTCTCCTTATCCCTTCATTATGGGAATATCGTCTTCTTTCCCAAAATATTTCAATCACTTTTCTTGGTTACCGGTACCAAATTACTGGAACCATAATTAACCAATAAATAGATATTCCAATATTCTATAATACTATAAATGAGATTCCATGATACTATTTTTAAATCCTGTTACATAAACACTTAATTATTCCACAACATCATTGTCATACTCAACATCACAAATAGTGATCGCATGTGACTTTCCTTGGTCCTTTTCCTTAAGATGTTTCTCATGTCGATCATCATTAACCCTTGGATTAGGGCATTGATTAGCATAATGCCCCATTTAATTGAACTTGAAGCATTGAATTGTTGGTGGATCATTCTCTATAGTATTTTCTCTGTTCACATCATTTGAAACCATTTTCCCATTACTTTGTCACTCAGCTGCTCGATGACCTTCTTTTACACACTTGAAACATTTTCTAGTACCTTTTATACAATCTCCCCCATGCTTCTTTCCATACTTTGAGCATAAAGAAACATTCACCTTCTTTTTACCATTGTTATGAGATTTTTACTTGAACTCCATCTTTCGTTTCTTGTTAAAAAAATGATATGGATATTTAACACCAACTTCCAATTCTACCTTGATAGCACAACGCACAATTTCTTCATAGCTACTGAAGTCTTTTCTATCTAATGATGTATGAAGAGTTCGATTTAAGCCACTAAAGAATCGATCAACTTTACTTTCAGGTTGCATGATAAAGCCAGATTCATACCTTTCAAGCATTGTAAAATTATCTTCGCATATACCAACAGATTCATCATCCTTTTTCTTAATCTCATGGAACTATTTTTCCATATTTTTTCGAATAATACGAGGGAATTACTTATTAGAAAACATGTTCTTGAACTCATCCCATTCCATGGATTCAATTTAATCTTAGGGTCCTGTATTATTAGTTAGAGTCCTCCACTGGTCTGCTTCACCATCTAAATGGTAAACAGCCAAAATGAATTTTTCATGTTATGAACAGAGATGTATTTAAAATATATTTTCAACGGTACTGATCCACTGATCAAAAATAAGTGGATTAGAAGACCCATTGAAAAATGGTGTGTATTACCTCATGAATGAATCAATAGAATATTGTTCCCTTATCTTCTCATTTGGAAGTCCAGAATGATTCACAGCTTGTGTAAGTATAGCAATAAGATTTTGCACTCAATCTCCCATCACATTGGTTTGTTCAGGAGGAAAATCATTTTTTTTGTCAATTACATTGATCAACACGGTTCCTTCGGGTTCCAACCATCATCTAAAACCCATATAGAACAGTGTGAGAGGTAAAAAACATGGTAGGAAAACAACATTATAAAGGGGGATTTCCTTCAATATCTAAGAAATTAGGTTTAATTCTATGATCATTACTATAATTCTAGGAATATATCCTATACGTATACTTAACCATAGGTACATCCTTATAAATACCTTCGAAATATATATAGGGATCTCACTAAAGATTTCGCATCCTAGTTTCCAAAGGTTAACTAAACCTTCACTCTGATACCAACTATAACGACCTAAACTTAATGTAAAAGGAAACTACATTAATTTTTCAGAAAACTTAATACATGACAAAAATAGATGCCCAAAGACCGTATTAGTTTAGTGTCTTTGGAAACTCAGAACATAATCTTCTAATCATGGTGAAAGATCTTCAACATCTCCCATAAAGTTGTTTCCCTTTTTTTCTTACCTAAAACCTTTATTTATGTCCTGGGGAAAAGAAAAAAAGGGTGAGCTCAAATGATCAGTAAGTTTAACATGGAGAATGTAAAACAATCCATAAACATTTGAACGTAAAAAATGAGCATAAAATCTAAACATAAAAAACTTGAGCAATGACATAAAACATGGCAGTACATAAGGCATAGATCATAAAGGAACATTAATCATGATAAAATATCATGGGAATAAAACATATAATTGTGGAAAACAAATAAGAACATGATATTATTTCCATAGTAGCCAATGCATTGCTTCCAAGACCATTATAGTGGACAAAGTCCATTACTTCCAACCCTGTATTACTGAACAAAATTTTATTTCCATTCCAGCCATGTCTATCTCATGAGATATAAATCATTACCCAATGAATTTGAGGGATATATAGGTCCCACACATATCTTATTGAAATCATTCTTACATGTTCCACAAAAAAATCATAAATCATTCATCATAACTCAAAGAATAAAATGGGTTTCATAAATATCATATCATCATAACATAATCCATATAAAAAAATGGATATCATTTCATCATAAGAAAAATAAAACCATGTAAATAATAAGGAAATTATACTTGAAACATAATCATACTAAATAATTTCATCTTAGATGGAAAATATTTTTGATAAAACACATGAAATGAATTCTTGAGAAAGATATCCCTTCTTCTTCAAAATCATTTTATTTTCACAAAATGCCATGAAATTTTAATAGAAAATGATTTTATTGAAAAGAATAATTAAATATATTAGAGTAATATTAATGAAAATAATGTTTATGAAACCATAGAAATCCGTTCATGCCATATAAGTTAAAAAAACATTCTCTTTAAACTTTTTCCAGAAAAGTCAAAAAGTACCTCGTATGGTAAACAAAAGAAAGATTCCTTCCATACCATGTGGTAAAATTCAAAAAATGGTAAAAATTACTTTAAACATACATGGAGGAATATTAAACCTTTTATGAAAACATTTTTTAAAAACATGGACATGGATGATAACTATGACCCCAGAAAATACTTACGAATAATCAATCTCGGACAGGAAAGAGATTGGAATAATTATCACTTATCTTAGGTACGACATGATTTGTACATATCTAAACCTCCTGTATAATGATTTAAACAATGTCACTGACTTATTCCAGAATCATATTCATTTTTATGATATCATATATGGTCATATTCTTATCTTCTTATTAGTAATATTTCATTGCTACATGTTATTCGAGTGTTCATTGCTTTATGTTCTTATACGTGTTTTGTCAAATAAATTATTATTCCACTTTTTAGGTTATATATAAATCATTTATAGAATGGTATTATTGTAATATATATCATATTTATTCATTAAATTCATTTATATATTCATTATTCAATGAATATCATGTAGAACGAGTAGCATCAAATCGTGGAGACGGTAGGCCGTACAAATGCATGAGCGATGATATCATTCTCATGATTGTAGAATTTTATTGAAGTTTATGGTTTATAATATTTCATAGTCAATATAACTTTAAAATAATCATATATAGTTATTTCTTCCATCCTTATACCCATCCAAGTATGTTAGTGATTAAATAAAAGATTACACCACGGCGTGGAGACGGTAAGCCGTACATATGCACGCGTGGTGATGTCATTTTTTTATTGGATGGATAGAAGATAGAATATGGTCCTTTCATATTAATAGTAACTTATAACTATACAAGTTATAATGGAGTTAATACTTAATAATGAACAACTCATATAGAGGATGTAGGAGAAGAAATAAGTTTGAATGAATCGGTAATGTATATTACCTCTTCTTCAACGCGCCTCCACTTAACCTCCTATTAGGGCACTAAAGCTGGTCTTTGAAGAATACCAAATCCTCTATTAGATTTATAGGTAAGTTCAGAAGTTAAATGGGTAGGGTTTTGATGAATTTTAAAGCTCAAAAATGGTGTGAAGTGGAGAGGGAGGAGGTGCCCTTTTATAAGGGAGGAGAGGGGTGCCTTTGGAAACCTATAAATATTAATTTATAATAAATTCAAACCCATTTTAAAAACCTCAAAAAAATGAGTGAATTTGAATATGTGATGATATATGGTTGTAATATCATCATCCAATAACATTTAGACATGTGTTATGTTTATTTTAAACCTTATCATTTTTATTTATACTTATTTAGTCTAATTAATTTTATTTGTGGTAATAATATTCTAAATTTTAAATTGTTATAAATACATACTTATATGTTGTAAATTTCCTATAATTAGAAACATTATAAAGTTTTAGACCATAAAATTTTCAATTTTGTAATTTTTAAATATTTTTTTGATTTTTAAAAAATTTAATAATATGCTATTTTTATAAAATACCAATAGTGTAAATATTGACACTATTCCTTTATTTGAATTTAAATAAAATACGAACAGAGAATATATTCGAACCAAAATATTTGATAGGTTAGTAAAATTTCATATTATTCTAGAAAATTCGTGGAGCATATTAATTAGTCCATATAATATTTATTTTTAAAATTTTAAAACCATTTTTTTGATATTTCTCTTAATAAAATAATTACTACAACATTATTGTATAATTATTTGATATACTTATTTGTTGCATAAAAATTAAAAATAAAATACTATGATGAATATAAATCTTATATATTTCATAATAATACTTTTAGTTTAATTTATCTTCTAAAACACCAAACTTTTAAAATGTCATGTTTATTAAATATTGAAGGTGAAATCATTGAAATCATTTAAAATAAAATAATATAAGTGTCATAATCGCTTATATAAGGCTCCAAATGGTCAAATATTAGAAATTTGGATGGTTAAGGTTTATATACACACAAAATAAGTTTTGATCAAGAGTTTGGGATTTTATGGGTATTATTAGTTTAATAAAAACTATATTATTGATTTTTCACTAAATAAATAATTTATGTATCATTAATTTTTGAGCTATTAAGGTAATTATATTTTTCTTAAAAATTAAAAATAAATTACCATGATAAAGAAATTTTTTTTATCATTCATGTGATTATTTATATCCGAATTTATATTCTGTATAACCTTATATTAAAAATAATTTAATTATTAATGTTTGAGTGAGACATATTTTACTTTCATTTAAATAAAATAAATTAAAGGTTCTAATCACATAATAGTGGGTTCTAATAGATACCATTTAGACCCAATTATAGTTTAGGACAAAATATAATCATCAAATTATATTAATATAACTGTTAGGGTAATTTTATAATATTATTTCTACCCTCAATTACCAAATTTACCTTTAACTGTGGTAAATATAATTTACCGTTGTTACTATTCATATTGCCCAAAAAAAGTAGCTTATTAACATAATTTTAAACTACTGATTCCAAATATAGAATTAATTTTTCCAAATTCAAAACACAAAAGATGTAGTAATTAATTTAAAATTAATATCGTTATCAAAAAATAGGTTTTTATTTAAAACATTGCAAAAGATTGAATTGATCTTACCTATGAATTCAATGTAAAATTATTGCTAATGACGTAAATTATTTTAAATGGTAAAAATATATTCTATTAATACATTAAAACAAGTATCTATTATAATTTAACCATATAAATTATCTTTATTAAAAAAGTTGTTTTTAAGTAAAATTCAGCATCTTTTTACTATTCATCAAAATAACAACGTTTTCATAAAAATATAAAAACATTATCCAATGTAAATTTTTATATCCGGATTCAAAAGAAGAATTTTATTTTGTAAAATTGAACTTATAAACTTGTACAAAAATATATTTAAAATGGGTGCGCCCTCAAAAGGCGGCAAAAATGCATTTTTTGGAAAATAATTCTTTTATCCAAAAAAATTGATTTTGTTCTCATACCTCATTATAGAAAATGTGTAAGATGAATTATAATATATAAATTTAAAAATTCAGTTAATAATATTCATAATGGCTCGTTCATAAAAATATTATTACAATATATCTTTGTTTAGTGAAACTCGGTATTGTGTACAACACATGCTATTGCGAAAAGTCACTCTTGCATGTAATGCAAGCCAAGTCAGGGTTCTGTATTGGTAAAGTTTCCTTTGGTGTTGCGTATAACATACTAAAAATATAGTTCAGTTATACATTGATAAAAATCTATACTTGTTGTTGTGTGAAATTAATTTTATTCAAAATAACTTCAAATTGTGTGCACCACAAGCCAATAATAGTGTTGTGTATACTACAAGCTAATATGGTGTTGCGTGTATCACAAGATAATGATAGGGAATCATACAGAAAAATAAATCAAAGAAATTAAAAATAATAATTCTCATAAAATATCAGGTTGTTACACAAACTCCCATCCTCTAGACCAATGTGATTCCCTAAGATTTTTTGGAACTTAAAACCCAAATTACCATCGGCCTTTTGATATTAGGTTTGTACCCTGACACAGATGATGGAATTGATGGGAGTTTATAGGAAATGTAGAACAAATGTAAAACCCAAGGAAAAAAATTTATTAAGGCATTAAGACTCTCCCATCAACAAATCCATGAATTGAAACCCATTTCTTGCCTTGAACCCCAATGAAACAAAAACTATGAACTCGACGTGAATCTCTGTAATAAAAAATAAAGATGTTATAATCTATCAAACTATTGTGTTTTACAACTATACACAAAAAAAATGGTGAACCCAATGTGAATATCTATAATAATAATTGACCATGTTATAATCCTTCGGATCATTTTTTAACTATACTCTAAAAAAATGGTGAACCACACATGAAACTTTCAAATTACAAATGATTGGTTTATAATCTGTTATGTCATTTTTTTCTCTAATATGAAACCAACACTAATAGGCATGATGTGGATCTATTAAGAAACTTTTTCTCAATACTTATAAAAAATAATAGTAATACTAGCATGACCAAATAAATGATCTTCTATAACTAGTATTCTAGTAAGTCCATCCTCACATTGACAAGTCCAATCAAATAGAATGGACAGATTAGGAAAATGGGAAAACTGTGTAATCCGTGAATATCTAGTTGATCATTTTTATTCCTTTGATATAACATTAACAAGTATCCTTTTACCTTGTTGTCTTAATAATTACATATACTGCTCTCATCCACAACCTCTCAACCAAAGGCATTGTATTCATTATCCATCATTTGTTCTAATAAATCATCAATGGTTATGAACCCCATGGGTCACAAAGAAATATTACATTCTCAATAGCTTTAATGGTAGGTGGAATATATGATGGTATTGAAGTATTACTAAAATTGTACAATCCCAAACATAGATGCTCCCCATGAGGCTCTCTAATAATGGAAGTCGGCAAACCCACATCGCTTGGAAAATGATGATGCTAATACAATATCCCTCGTCACTAAAACCAACTAATTTAGAATCATATCCCCAAAGAGAGACAACTGAAACATTCAATATCTACTGAAGTTATACCATGATGGAAAATATGACCCCCTTTCAATTTAGGAACATCCATGGAGGTCACGTACCAACCACTGTCACTAGCATCATCCCACCAACACCAACCAGTCTCCTATTGTGAGTACCACCCAACACATGGGAGCTTCGAATACCCATGAACGAGCAATAAATAAGGATAATATAAAGAGTAAGGAATTTGATATCTAGTATATGTATTGTATCTCCAATCCTACTAACGATACATGTCGATATACTCCTTCAGGAATGAGCATCAAGGCCCATATCCCATACATCTCAGAAGACGTTTGTGGGCATATTCCTACATCAATCACGGTGGAGGAGAAAATCCCTACCCGCATACATAAAGTCCATATATGTACTCCAATGGAAAAAGGAGTAAAAATAGTGGGAGCATATCCCCACTTAAATCAAATATATCTTCTAGTGCATAATGGAAAAGGAAAATTTGAAGGCTTATGTATCTACTCACACTATTCTAAAATCCAAATATATTTTAGCAACAACTAAATATTTCCACCACCATATTATGGAACTGTTATAGTTAAATGGATAAGCACGTACTTCTATACCTACATCAAGGGAAACTCAAAATTCAGATCATCATGAACATGTTGTTTTATAGGAATAAGTGGACACTGTATCTCCCATCCAAGAGGATTATCGTCATATTCTGATAAAGGATGGGGCATCATACTGGGATCAAACTCATGTTCTATTTAGGGATCACAAGGTGAGAGTGGAACAAAACTTAGGATAGGGGAATGTTCCTATAGAAAATGTTTGGCCACACAATTTAATGTCCCGGGATAATTCTCATATCCTCGTTCTGGATAGGGATCACTATGTGAGAGGGTCAAAAACATTGGGACGTGCTCATTTTTTTGTAGAAAAAGTACAACGACAAACTCCAAAGCTCTATGATCATGAATATATCCTGATTTCATTCAAACCTGACCATGTGATAATGGTGTAAGCTTCGAGTTAGGCTAATATTACTATCTGTGAATCTTTCTAGAATATTACAGTAGATCATGGAAGCAAGGTGCATATTCCTACTTCCACCTATGAATGACTATACTAATATCATTATAAGGAAATAAAAAAGGAGGATCGTATTCATTTTCCCATTCTAGAGTTCCATCATTATATTCTAATAGGAAAATCATGGTCAGACTAGGACTGTATTCTTATTCCAAATGGTGCTCACTTGGTGAGAGTGGCAGATGCCTCGGGGAAGGATGACACACCTTCCAAGAAAGACTAGTGGCATGCCCAAAGGCTTGAGATCGGGCTCATACCTCAGTCTTGACTGAGGATCGCCATGTGATAATGGTATATGCCACATGATTGGCTCATATCCATTTCAATAATTTGGAATGCTATGGTAATATTACAATAACATCTCAGTAGTGGGCTCATACTCCGACCACACTAGATGGTTATATACAAGTTATGGAAGATGTCACATAACAGACTCATATCCCTGTTTAATCACAAATAGTAGGTAAACGTATTTATAAAATGACATAGAACATGGCCCCTATTCCTAATTTTATTAATTATAGTGTCCTTCAGTTTGTTTGATACACATTGTCAACAGCTCTGGGGTCTGTCAACTCTTCTATCAAATTAATGGCAGAAGAAGTTCATTACAATAATAGTCCTCCTCATGGTGGTCTCAAGATGGATCTTAGGGACTATACTACTAAAATTCACTATGGCCAGCCTCCCCTTGGAAATATCTCCCATGGAAAATAAAATCACCCCTTTTCTTATACACCTATGTATAGGGAGGTGTCCAAAACTCCAACACCTTCTCACAGAGATATCCTCAAAATGATGGATGAAACTATATATGGATCTCCATTATCTTCTAGAAGAAGTCCAATACCATCGTCAGGATACTATTAGAGCCATCATCTATGGAATGACTAGATGGAGACATTTAAGGTAGATGAGGAGGAGGCTAACATTGACATAAGGAGATATTTTGTAGGAAACAACCTCCTCATCATGTTTTAGGCCCCTTAATACTTACAGTTATGAGGTCCTTGATGAGCTATTAAAGGAGTTCATTCATTACCTATGACAAGATATTTGGGCTACTCATTACCAAATGAATGATCCATATATCCTTTATCTAGGATACATGTTTCTCAATTAGAAAATCAAGATACTTTGTTATCATCATGACCATGTTGTTATCTCCATAGCAAGAGATCCAAAACTAGAATAGCACAGTGAAAATTTGAAACACTATTTCCACCATTGCATCCTGAAACATCAGTTTCTGATCTTCAAAGATGCATCATGAATTTATATTTGAGGATGTAGATATTATGGATCATTACACATTTTCCCACCCAAGGAAAAAAATACCCCTCAGATTTGTAATCATGTATTTTTATAGCCTCTGGATAAATTAGATAACTAGGTAACACTTGGGCTAGTTGTTCACAACAATAAAATAGACCCTTTAAAATTATTCACAAACATCATGAGTGGATAAAGATGATATCCAACAAGATGTTGAACTGGTACCATCAATTAAATGAGAACACATTTCAAACATATATAATTAAGTGGAGATAATTTGGATAGCTTCCCAAGGAATATAATTTTCATCATGGACTGCAATCGCACCCAACTCCCATGCAAGAACTGCAACACCACATCAAACGGGTTGTAATATTTGCTGTCATATCCACTGTTGATGAGTAGAATTGGTCCCATGGGCCAGGAGAATATATTCCTCATCCTCCACCCCTTAGATCATAAAATCCCAGGTGTATTTAAAACATACAATTGTTAGCTTCCGGTGAACCCCAACCCACTGGAATGGGGGGATTTATATTTCAATCACTATCCCCTAGATCATCATCCCCTAAGATGGTCCTAGAATAATTAGCGGTGATTCCATATCATCCCCACCCCACTAGTATGGAGAAATTTATATCTTGATGTTCATCCCAAGAATAAACAACTCCCCAACTGCAGTCATTGGATCCTCAACAACATGACCAATAAATACAAATGGATACCCCAAATGACCCCACCCCAAAGTGATTTGGAAATTTTCATCATCATTATCACCATAGAGAGAATCAAAATTCTATGGGTTGGGAGAGAAAATCAATAGTTGGAATCCCACATAGTCCTTCCACCACATGAGAAACTTGTTCTTGTCAGAGCCCATCTGACAAACCCAATTGGAAACACCCTCAAAGTCAATGTTTATAGGCTGTGATTGGAAGAGCATACTAAAAAATCAATCAGACCTCAACAGGGTCAGAAGCCAAAATGGACTAACGTGCCAATGGTTCAAGTAATGTCCTTAACTAAGGTAATGAAGAATCTATATTTTGCATTGAATGTAATGGTGCAACCACCATTTCCTAACTTTCATTAATGAGTTCCATCACTATCAACCTGGAAGACATCGATCAAGATGAAAACATGAAGGACCACAACATGGAAAATGTACCCAAGGAGTTTAGTGATTTGGAAGCAGCAAATGAGGCTAAACGCTCCTGGAACCAAAAAAGGCTTCAAATTTTGGAACCACCAAATAATTTGTTTACATCACATCAGTAGAATGGTGTCAAAGAAAAAGGGAAAGGTACAACTACATATCAACCACCGCCTAGAATAAATGTAGTTCCTTCCCTATAGGAACAATTGTTAAATTAAGATATCGAAATACATTATCTCTATAAACTCAATAATGAGCTACTTAGGAGAAATATTTTTTCTAGGAATTGTCTCTAGACAGATAAAATATTCTCCCTCCCAGTTTTGATCCTCCAGTAAGAGTGGTATACAATCATAAGACTAGATCTAGATCTTGGTAGCCAGTCTACATAAATGATAGAGTCTGAAATGATCATGACTTCCATCGGTTGTAGTGACAACCTCTCCTATGTCAGGGTAATCATTCATTCATATGATAAATTATGAATTATAGGGAGATAAAAGATGGACCACCTCATTAACCATCACCTAATACCTATAGATGGGAGGAATCTTTAATATTAGTGCATCTGGAGTTCCTTAGCATCGTCGAGTCCTAGTATACTTGAATGGAAACCATGGAAGGGTGGAATAAATCTATGAAGCCTTAAAAGAACCCATATCCTGAATGGGTGGATGATAAATCACCTCCACCCAACTTCTAAAACCCTACCTTCTCTACCTTTAACAGTTCAATCAACCCCAAACAATATCTCACTCACGTAGTATCCCAATGTGGCTGATGATGGGACCTAGATATCAATATGAGGATACAAAGATAAGTTGTTTTGTATAGACTCTAATGAGGATAGCCTTCATATGGTATCAAATTATAATGGTAGGGTATATTATAGAATGGGAAGAACTTTTTCATTATATCCTTTAACAATTTATTTCAACACTCAGAAAAACAATGATTGTCAAGATGAAGTACTAAAAACATGAGAAATAGAGGGTTTCTGATATCGTATAATTGTGGAAAGGATTAACCTATTCACTCAGCATACCCATCCCACATTATAAACATCTATAAATATATGTTGAAAATCTCAATGATGAGTTTTATATTCCCCTCTTCCCCCTGAAATATCAAGGCAGGGTCCAAGAGTTCAGTTAAACAACAAAATTTTTTGAAGAGAGATTTTAGAGAATACAATCGAATTCTCAAATCATGCCTACAACATAGGGGAAAATCTAGGTGGAGCTAAAGCTGCAGTTGCCACTCTCAATCCTGGAGTGGTAACCATCCTAGTGCCTAGGAAGGTCTTGAAACATCCAGTACCTCCTATCAAGCATCGACAAACATAAATTCACTGTCATCAAGATGTATACAGAAATAAAGGTCTATGGATATTTGAGGAATAGTTAGAAATAGTATACTCCTTTCTGAATAAACAAGTCTTAGATTATTTCCTACCAGCCATGGATAATAACCTGCTCAAACTTCCACAACCCATAAAACCTTAGGATGTCAACCTCACCAACAATCATGAACTACTACCCATACCATAGAAGGCGGAGTTATAATATCTAGTATTGTTTCATCTTCAATGACATACTTTAAGGAATGGTTGACTCTAGACATGTGGTTCTAGATAACTCCCAATAGTAGTTGTCATGCATAATAATCATTTACTCAGAAGAAGAGGACACTTGGAAGAAAGTTCCATCATGGTGTGTGAAAATATTTTAAGATGGATGTCTCAAAAAAATAGTTGGTTGGGATCACACCACTCTAATATCAATGTTTTATAGACTGAGGATAGCTCCACAAACTAAAAAAGAGGCATTAGATGTGCCTCCCAATGGTAAGAGTGACCACCAAAAGTAACAAGAGAAAGAGGAAGAGGATTCATATTTTTGACTAAAGAAATCCTCACCTATTTTATATTGCATCCCTACAACATTTGTAAGATGGGCACAACCAAAACAGATGGAATCCCCATTGGATTAAGTGTCTATCTTTATCTCTTTAAATGTGATACTCTGCAAAAAAAATCCTTTTCTGATGATGAATATCCTATCAAATATGGTTTTCTTTCATATAAATAGGGAATATGATGCCACATGTTCTGAAATAGAGGATATAGTGGAAAACACAGATGTGGTTGGACTCAATATTCCAATAATATCCCCATATAGGATATACACATAGATTATTCTCATGGGAAACTATTATAGTAGGTACAAAAGGAGAATGGAGGTTCTGTAGAGCCCTCCAGAAGTGGCTTTCATTTGATTATATTGCATGACCTCTTTGTGGGATCCTAACACAATAAATCTAGACAACGAGGAAGGTTCACATGACCTGCACCACTAGAAGTAGATGATACCATGTGAATATATCTTAGATACTTCATCTCTTGAACCATGTTCCAAAGAGTATCCTCATGTCAGGAAGAGAAGACCTATAGAAAAAAGGTACGATGTTCTGAAACAACTAGTTGTAGTTCCAACTAGACTCTCAACCCCCGATGCACTCTGACTTTCAAAATAAATTAAGGAGGCACTTTTTGAATCCCTTTAGATCCCATCAGAAATCAAGATAGAAGTTACTACAACTAAGGTCTTTCATGTGAAGAATATGTCCTCACAATGTCATGTTGCCATCTCAGTCACCGATAAAAATTTATAATATGCCATGTAAGGGCGCATAAGGACCTTATTTGTAATATGCCATGTGAATATATCTTAGATACTTCATCTCTTGAACCATGTTCCAAAGAGTATCCTCATGTCAGGAAGAGAAGACCTATAGAAAAAAGGTACGATGTTCTGAAACAACTAGTTGTAGTTCCAACTAGACTCTCAACCCCCGATGCACTCTGACTTTCAAAATAAATTAAGGAGGCACTTTTTGAATCCCTTTAGATCCCATCAGAAATCAAGATAGAAGTTACTACAACTAAGGTCTTTCATGTGAAGAATATGTCCTCACAATGTCATGTTGCCATCTCAGTCACCGATAAAAATTTGTAATATGCCATGTAAGGGCGCATAAGGACCTTATATGTTTCTGGAAGACTCAATAATGTCAATTTCAAAATGGTGTTATAGTTAAGGGGATTTATCCCCCATAAAGTTGACCATTCCAAGGTATGACAAACATGATAAAATACATCTTGGGAAGATCAAAATCAAAGTGCAGTTTATAGAAATCCCATGTAATTGTGAGTTCATGGTTATCTAGAAAGATGTTGAACATGTTGTCATACATAAAAGCCCCTCGATCCATTACCACTTAGTAATACCATAAAAATTCCACGAATTTCTGATTTACCCCATCAATGGAATGTTCGACATATTACATGGTGACATATCACCCTTCGAAACGTGTCAAACCACATATGATGAAGAAGATTTCGACAAAATGGGAGGAAAGAAAACAACGACGGATGATGATATATATTTTACATATCCAAATGGCTTGGGGATCTCCCCTATTAAACCCTGGAGTATGCTCGAATATGATTATTTTATCCCCATAAACATGGTCTATGCAGAAGATCCAATCCCTAGATCTAATCCCCTCTTATTTCTAACAACAATGTAAAAAATCATCTCCAACATCTCATTAAAATGAATCAAATAGTAAGGGATGATGATGTCTCTTTTAATAGCCTCCCTCACCCTGATAGTTATAGATAAACCCACATATCACCCTCGTCACATGAAAATGTCTCCACAGAATAAGGGATGGAAGAGGATGAGGATGACCTAAAAAACACCCCCACCAAGATTGAAGGAAGAAATCTCCACCACCAGAGATGAGATCTACCAGATAAATCTATGAATAGAATATGATTAGTGACTCCATGCCACTTGAAGAGAATTTAGATTGAATCACTGATATGTTTTCTCTTGGAACTATAAAAAAATTCCCGAATTGAATCTAGATGTGGCTACACACCATCACAAGCTACCTGATGAGAATCGGTGCTTCAAATAGGAATCCAGGAGGATTCAACCCTCTCTTGCCACTAATTCATATGTGGAAGTTTACAATTTTATCAAAAATGTATTTTTATAAAATGTGAAATACCCAAGATGTCTTTCCAACATCATTCCCGTTAAGAAAATGTATGGGAATATTATGTTTTGCATTGATTTCATAGACCTTAATTAGAATTACCTGAAATAAATTCTCCCATTTTTGATCACATAACACTTGATGAATCAAACTTTTGGCTCCCATGACCTTTCTTTAATGGATGGGTACTTGGGTTACAATAAGATCAAGATGGTCCCCAAAGATAAAGATGTTACTGCCTTAAAAGCACCTCAAGGGTTCTTCTACTATCAAGTTATACCCTTCAAATTAATAAATAATGGAACCACCGATCAACATGCCATACATCATATCTTTATTCCATTTTGGGAAGTATGTTTGAGTGTTATGTCTAAGACATAGTTGTTAAATCCCAAAAATTATGTGATCAATTCACAAATCTACAAACAATCTTTGATATGCCACGATAACACAGTGTAAATATAAATCCACTAAGGTTAATTTTTTGGGAAAAATCATGTAATTTCCTTGGTTTTATAGTATGATTACATGACATTTAGGTCGACCTAGAAAATACTACTATTATCCTAACAATTTCACCCACATAAATTTAAAATAACTAAGGATAATTTCAGAGAACCATGCCTACATTCTGAATTTCATAGCCAATTTGGTCAGAAAATATCTCCCTTTAACTTGGATAATGATGAAGGGAATCACCAACCAATGGGATGATGAATATAAAATAGTCTTGGAATGCCTCATGTGGTACTTTCTACACCAACCATTTTTTGATGATTTTTATGGAAATGAGGTCACTAATATTATATGTGGCCACCACGGAATGCTCATTGGGTTACCTCCATGCACAAAACAATGATTAAGGGAGCGAGAATAATATCTACTACCTCAGCCAGATGACACAAAGTATGGAGACCAGATATTCTGATGTTGAATAGTAATACCTTTTCACTCATCTTTGTTCTGAAAATACTATTGCAATACTTACAGCACCACGAAGTCCACATTGTCTCTTGTATTGATCCACTTAATTATATCCTTGGCCTCCCTAGTTGGCTACACTCTTGACTTGATGGGAGGTCATTATCCTACAATATTACATCCAGTTCATATTATAGAAGTTAGTGAAATGGAAACACATGCCTTATTTCATTGCATCACATCATTCATCGAAAAATAAAAAGGATGAAACTAAGCTCCCAGATGAAGAGGTCTTCTACTCCCATGACACTCCCTAGACACGGGAGATATACTTTATAGAACCTCTCGGATTATTACCGGCATGAGAACGGAAAACCCAACATTCAACTAGATTGTTCATGGTATTTTAATTCTCTCTCCAAATAAATTAGTTCTTCCATACTCCTTTTCATGGTATGAGGTTTTTAAAAATAATGAAAAATAATACCTTTCCCTCATCGCTGGGTTGGAACTAGACCTACAACTACACATAGCCTACATGAATATCAAGGGGGATTTGTAATTAGTGATAAAGTAGGCCAATGGTGAATATTCCATTAAGAAAGAATAACCAGACCCCTCACTAGCTATGGTAGGGAATTATTTGAGGAATTCCATTTTGATCCCACATTACATAATGTTCCCCAATCATAGAATTCGAGTACTGAAGCACTAGTTAATGTAGCCACTATCCTAGATGACCCTAATAAGGAGGAAGCAATCATCTGTATCACATATCAAAGAATGATCTCATCAATATCCATATGTGATATGGAAGAATTATATTAGTTCAGCACTTCCCCAGATCATGGAAAAATAATGACCACTCCAGTATTAATGCAACCTATACTTTGTTATCTGAAAATTAGGATTCTCCTAATAGATCATCCAGGAATGGAATATATTCTGCACCTAGAAAGAAATATAACTCTGTTGGATGGTCCAAATGAGAAAATATTCCCCATCAAAATTGGATTTGATGGAATTCTCTTCAAGTGCATGGTAGAAGGAGAAATTTTCACCATCATGGAAGAAGTCCATACAAGTTCCTGCAGCACCCATCAATCAAGAACTACTCTCTCCCAAAAAATAAGAAGGTTGGAATACATCTAGAAAACCATAACACATGAATTTGTGGAATTCAGAAGGAAATCTTAGGACAATAGTATTCATAAAAACATCATCCATCATACCCCATATTTTCTACATACAACTAAATATTCCTAGATATTTTCTATTTTGGGAATGGATGTTTTGGGGCCATATCCCCCATCCATAGCTAAGTAGTTGAATTACATCCTTATTGATACTAACTTATTTTCAAAATGGACTGAAGAAATAACCCTCATGAAATTTGAGATAAATAATATTATCAATTTTGTGAAGTCACATACCATCACCAAGTTTAGAGTCCCTCACACAAGATAGAAAATGAATCCAATTTCTATTCCACAGAGTTGAAAAAATTAGACAATGAGTAAAATATCGAGTCTAATAACTCATATCACAATCATTCTTTAGAATTTGTATAAATATTGTCCTTCAATAAGGATCTATTAAATATAATCCATAATATGGTGAACATGGATAATAAGTGTTGGATAGTAAATTCGTCCATGTTTAATGGGCCAAATGTACCAACATGCATACCACCACATAAGCAACACCATACATATAGGTTTATGGGATAGAGGGAGTATTATCAATTGAATTCCAGTTTCCTTCAATCCAAATATTAATTTTGGGAATTTGTATTATTATGAACAATAGAAAATGTAGCTAGATGTATTGGAATCACTAGATAAGAACACATTTCATACATTACACAAACTGGAGGTCCATCAGAATCAGATATCACATTCAATTAAATAAAAGTTTTTCCTTAATTCATTCTTTTAAGGAGAATTTTTTGTGGCTCTCAGTACTCTAATGATACTAGAAGAGAACCCCCCAAAATTGGAACCCATGTGGGAATGAATTTATGTAATGCATAAGTTTTATTATAATGAAGACCGTTCCTTAGACACCATAGATGGGGAGTGAATCACACCACCCACCAATGCAAGATTTCTCAAGAAATTATTTTCATATGCTGTCATCAATATGGAAATCCTAATCAGAGTAAGACCCACACTTTGTTCTTAGTATATGATGTTAAACATTAAAAAATATTCCTAACAAAATGATTTTAAACTGTATGGATATCGTCCTGGATGCATGATGTTAAACTTCATGGTTTCATGAGAACTACATATTTCTTGATTATTTCTCTGACAAGATACATAGTGAAACCAGAAGCACTATTAATGGGCCCAACTATAGGATTAAATTCCCTTCACATCAGGTGATCTAATTTCCTTTACACGTGATGTAAAACCTCACAGATCCATAACACTCCCCTTCACTATTGGTAACCTAATGTTCATACTGCATGACATAAAACTACATGAATCCATAATGACCATCTTAATTCAGGCCCAGTCACCCATATCCTAACTATATGGAATTAAACTACATGGATCTATATAACTACATATGGTTTGATTATCATTTTAAATGATATATATATGGATTCCTTGATTATATATCATGGTCCAACCACGACAAGATATAAAATTCCCATGTCCTACTCTTAAATTCCACAACATGGGACTCTTGTCATTCCTTCTTTCTCACACTGAACATAGCTCACGTTTGCTTAGGAATTTCATATGGGGGTTCCACACACATACATGGAATATTATCTTTAATTATCATGTATTTTTCATGAATATGAGTTCATAAAAAGGCATTCCATCATTACTCACTGCAATACATTAAACCAAAAAACTCCTCAGAACTATGCATGGTTTAATTTTCATTATCATGAGAGACATAGTGATTCTCGGACTTCAACCCTCAGTCCCAACCATAATATTATGATCAATTCACATCATTTTACCTCTAGCAATACTATATGATGTCAAACTGCATTAGATTTCAAGATCTATGTATGTCTTGATTATTATTTTTCATTAGATACATAGTGATTCCCAAACATCTATCTTCAGGTCCAACAACAATATTACCACTTTACACAATGTTCTATATTTTTCATTATCGCACAACACTAAAAAGATCGGTCCCTTAAAGAACTATCTACGGATTGATTCCTATCATTATTGGATATGTAGTGATTCGAAGACCTATAATCCTAGGTCTAGGTATAACAATCAATGGAAACAATGGTCACCTCTCTGAATGGGATAGACCATCCAATAGAGAGTTTCTAATTTAAGAACTACATATGGATTGATTCCCATCACAATGGGATAGGTAGTGACACCCATAATTCCATTCATGGACATATCCATGATTCCATCATTTCACGTTAGGGGATTAACTACTTACCACATGATGATAAACTACATATAATTACATCCTTACCAAAAGAACATAAAATGAAAGGCAAACATCCTTACCGCATGATGATAAACTTCACGGTAATTCATCCTTTCTACACGATGTTAAACTATAAATAAAACATATTGGTCACACGATATTAAAACCGCACAACAATAATTCCCACTATGTGATGATAAAATATGCATGTTATCTCCCATTTTTCATTCCCTATAGAATGACCAAAAGAGACTTGCCTCGATCAACTAGAGTGTGATGTGCTTTCACCATATTCTAAAAGCACCTCAATCCATGTGAGACACTTCATGTATGTTATGCCTTGGTTTTCTTCAAGCCTTTCATTTTCCTTGAAAAATATAAAATATATCCTTGTTGTCCATTCTATTGATAAAGAAGGTATTTATAACCACGAACCATGGATATCATGGCCCAATATAAAGGCCCTTATTATTATTGTTAGCCTTACATACCTAAGGAGGAACATAACATCTTAGGGTGTTATGGGACATAACAGGTATGATTTTCCAATATCATTTCTCATGATATAATGAATTCAACATAGGATTTACAACATTTCCACCTCAAGATCTAAAGGATGATGGATTAATCTTGACCTTGGGTATCCTAATTAGGCTCTTTTGTAACATCTCTTATATTAGGTACATGTGAGTCATGACCATAAACTGACTGCACTTTGGTCAAATTTGTATGAACATAAACTCTATCCTATAATGGTCCCAACAGAGAAACTATAAATTGCCACTGAAAGGGATTCAAAACCTTTCAGGTATAACACTATTAAATGGTGTCATGGGAAAAAGTAAAGTCTTCGCTTGCTAATATCTTCATCTCTAATGTTTATGAAAAAATTAGGGCACAAACATATAATGTATAAAGGTCTTAGGTTCTACTATAAAACCATTGTAAAAGCCAAAATTTGATCTATGGACCCCCTGGTCCAAGAAAAAGTCAATTAAATGATTTTCACATTTCTTTACCATGAGAATATGTTCAATATGTGGTGGTGAAAGTTTTAGGGTGATTAAACCATTCATGGATCTTATATTTTCCATAAATCAAACTTCATGATTTAATGAAAATTGAGTCATAACAAAACTTTTATTTACCTTGAAATAGAGAAGAGATCTCTCTAGTTGACCATGATATCGATGTAGAAAGACATAGACTCATAATCCATAGGAATCTTGGTCTGATATAAAGGGTTTTTAGATTATTGAGAACCGAGATTCATTATGTTGTAACTGAACACCTGATAGTGTTTTAAGATATCCCCGGTGTGACTTCCTCATACCTCCCTCTTGACTCGAGCTCATTGGAATACAATTTACAATATCCCTACCAGACTATTTTTTGTGGATATGGCATCCTCGAGGTTTCCTCACAATGTTTTGTACCATTTCACATGTTTGGAATGTGATACTTCGTTATCAATCATTTTATGTACCACACCTTGTAACTCAAAACCATAGGGTGTAAGGCTTGTGCTCCATAACATAAGAGTTGGATTTCCCCAGGGAGCCAAAAAACCTTCATGGATATCATTACTTCGATACCCAATTTCATCATGTAGATATTTGAGTCTTCAAAAATACTTCATATCCCTTGGAAATAAGTGGAGATCATATTTTTCCAGGCTATTGATGTATAAGGGATTTAACTTTCTATCTTAAGGAATTCCCTCTTTGAAAGAGAGGAGCTTATAATCCTCTCAATCCTTGGCAACACCGAGTTAGAACTGAACATTTCAAAATCGTACAGGAAATACCTGACATGTCTCCTCCATCCCATACGCATAGAATCCTGATTTTGGGTATGATTTATATCACCCACACTCCAACTATCCATATAGGCCTAGTATCCCTATTATTTCTTACTCAACCATATTTACTTCCCTAATTCTTCCATATCCCTTGTAAAATATTAGAGATCAGATTTTCTTGGCCATGCTATCGATACATAAGATATTTTACCCACCAACTAATGACATATCCAACTTTGAAGAAAGGAACTCCAATCCTTGTGAACCCCAAAAAACCATGATATAACACTGCACCACGAAGTTTTTTGAGTCGTAATAGGTATGTCATCCCCATATTCTATAAAGTACTGAGATAGGATACCTTATACAAAGATACACTAAAGGTATGATACTGAACACCTTAAACAATAGTACACCAAAGGTCTAAGATAGAATACCTTAAACTATTTTACACTATAGGTATGATGTATAAAACCATAAAATATAGTACACCAAAGGTCCAATCAAGATGTATATAAACTATAGTACACCAATGGTCTGAGATAAAAGTCCCTAAAATAATGAAATATAAGGTTTGAGCTAGACAACCTTACACTAAAGAGACATAAGGTCTGAGTTAGATGACCTTAAAATAAAGTTATAGAAGGTCTCAGGTAAAAGATCCTAAACTAAATCACATAGAAATTATATAGCCTATGAAATCTTATGAGTGAAACTAGGTTTTCTTAATAGGAATGAGCCTCTACGCCAAAATCATATCACTTTTGGAAAATATACAATTCCCTCCCCCTTTAATACATTTTTCCTACCTGAATGATACCTCTGCAATTTAAGTGATTTCATGATAACTGGAATAGATTATCAACAAATAATATCATGACAGTCGGAATTCAGAAACATCTCATAGAGGGAATATTTTAGAATTTGAATATTTTATTCCAGGCATTCACGTTCATTCATATTTAATGAAATGGATGGGTTTCGGTGTTGATTTACAAAATGTCAGATTGGTGAATGAGCGATAGATTTCTAGGAGAAATCATGGCCATATAGACTAAGAGGTGTGTTGTCTAATAGATAAGAGAAACCCTAGAATCAAGATGTAACTGTCTGACCATCCTCATAATTTGTTTCTTGATCATTGTCTAGATAATTAGACACCCAGTGGGAAAAATGATTAGAATCTGGATGAGGAATGGTAGCATCATCTAAAAACCAATCTCGTAAAGATGAATTCAATGAGATAAGTGTTAATTCTAGTCATCATATGGAAGTGACCTTTCTATGGTTTTTTTATCAGTATATATGCAATATCAGGGATCCACATTGAAATTCCTAGATATCAGGAGCCTTTGATTGGTTGTAGTTGAGGAACATTGACAAGAACCAAAATCCATATGAAAATAAGTAAGTTTCACGTGTTATAAAAAGATAATATAAGATTTTTTAAACAATAAAAGAAAGAATGTCCTGGTGGTTTCTTACGCATCTCATGAATCAACAATAAATTTTTGAATCACATAAAGGATATGCATACAACCTGATATACAATCGACACACATGCCACATATTCCTTGTAGGGCATCAAGTTGTTGCATGAATTCTTTAAATACATGTAATAATGTTACCTAGACATTGTCATGTGAATCATTCAAATTGAGAGATCGAACCATCAGACTCCATGAAACCCCCAATCACATCGTAGTACCTCATGTCTGATATTAAAAACAATTACTAAAGTAGGGTTCATGTTCAGACTGCACAAGCAACTGGGAAAAAATAGTTTTTGAGGGACATATCTTTTGGTGAAGGCTCAGGAATAGGGTCTCATTGTAAGGACCAATGACATCATCTTTTGATAGAGGCACATGACATAAAAATGAGAGAGAGATCTAGTGAAGTGGTTATCGGTGGAAGAAATTTCTCTCAACCTCATCATATATATAGGAATTTAAATGAATACCAATAATTTCCTTGTAGACCAAATATCACTAGAGGCACTAATTCATGACATCGTCAAACACTCTGGTTAGAATTTATGTTTCTTAGAACTGATCCCTAGTCCCATCAGGCATCACTAATGAGTGTAATTTGTTTATGTCTTCTAAATATGAATCAAAAAATTTACATGTGATGAAAAACCTGAATACGGGAATTATATTTCCACAAAAGAAATAGAATAGGTATATGGTTAAGACTCATGGATTGTGAGAACTCATAAGAGGATCGTGATCACATGACCATTATAAGGTCATGCTAAGTCTGAATTCACATCATAAAACCTATATAGGATCCTACAGATCCCCCTTTTAATCTAGTTCCTTTTCTTTTGTGAAGGTTCTCCAGAAAACTAATAATTATGCATGTGGTAGCATGATGAGTTCCCCTAGATCATATGGGTTATTGGTGACAAGTACATGGAAATCTATCTTTAAAACCCTTTGAAAATGGGAAGATGTACATCCAAAAGGTGGAATCCCCTAGTGTTCATAATTTTCACATTACTTATCATGGATGAGAAGGGTAATTATGATTGAAAATATCCAAGAAAACTCGCAAGACCTATGATCCTTTTATAGGGATGATTTGGGAGCTATGTGTTATCCTTGAAAGCCATGGAGTGTGCTGCTAGTGACCCACAAGAAACCATGAGTCCCTATAGACAAATCCACCTCATCTCATAGAGTCCCTTTATCCTTTCAGCTTCATCACATGAAAATATTTGGTTATGTATGAGAAACCATGTCCTCCTCTTTGGCTCTCTAAGTAAAAATGAATTGATTTTTCTTTGAAATTCTCACGTACCACTATATAACCCATATTGTTCATGGGATACATCACAAACAAATAGGTTAATTTTCCATTAAATTAATCATGAAATTTTTCAATACCTCCTAGAATTTATGAAATAAAAAGATTATATAAAATATATAGTGACCCAACCTATATAGACATGGATATTACAACAATGGAGATTAATATTCATCACATTACAAAAATACATGCTTTAGGACCGTAAAAGTTTTGTGTATTTGGAAACATGGAAAAAATATTCTATCATGGCGAATGATCTTTAACATATCCCATAAATAACTCCACATTTCGTACTTCTACCTAAAACCTTTATTCATAACCCTAAGAATAATAATAAAGTGTGACATTAGATGCTTAGTAAGGGTAAATAAAGGAAATGCTTTAAAATAACATGAAAAAAATGTTTTGCAACTTGAAAATAATATTTTGAGATCATAAATTACATATTAGAGATCATAATAATGATTAGAATTTCAAAATACATGAATCATAAGGAAATAAGAAACATAATCCAGGAAATTATAACATAAGAATAAAATAGGTAATTATATAATCCAAGAAATCATAACATTAGAATAAAATAAGTAATTGTGGAAAACACATTAGAATATAATATGATTTCCATAGTATCCAAGGAATTACATATAAAACCATCATAGTAGTATGTATTCACTTCCCATACCACATTAGTAGTCATTATTCACTCTTATATCCATCTTAGTATCATGATTTCACTCCTCATACCATCTTGGTAGTCAAGCTTCACCACAATGTCCATCTTAGTTGCATGAGTTCATTCCTCATACCATCTTGGTAGTCATGGTTCATTCCCATGACCATTTAGTAGTCATGGTTTACTCCCAAGGCCATCTTAATCTATCTCATGTAATATAAATATTTTCATAATGCATTGGTGGGAGATGTAGGTCCCACCCATCTCGTAGTGAAATCATAAATTCATGTTCCACAAAATCATAAACAATCATATCTTAAACCATAAAATTAAATGGGTATCATAAACATGTAAACATATCATAACCTATGGAAATTATAGATGTTTCATAATCAATTCAACAAAATAATATCTTGTAAAAGAGAAACATATTTCATAAACATATAACAGGTGAAATTGAAATATATTTTAGACACATAAAACCCATGAAAGAGAAAAACATTTCATAAACATAAAACCAATAAAATAGAAACAGATTTATAAAATATAAAACCCTTTAAATTGAAACATATACCATAAATACCATGTCATTAAGAAAAAACCATTCATATATAGGATATTAATGTAACCATTAGATCATTTCCTAGAAGATATTTAGTAACATCAACAAATTACATCTTAGAAAAAAAATAATGTTAAAATATCTTTAAAAAACAATTCTTTAGGAAAATATCCATTCTTATTTGAAAAATAATTTTTAATAAATAAATCCATTTTATAATAATTTTTATATAAAATACCTTTAAAACTTATAAAGAAGACTTGAAATCATTTGAAAACATTTTTTCTTGAAAACATATAAAATAAGATTCAAAATAGTTTAAAACACTTTTTCTTTGAAAAAACTTTGAAAACTTATAATGAAATTAAGAAAATCTTTTGAAAATTATTTCATTTAAAATACTTTTAAATCTTATAAATTGATTATGAAAACATTTATAAACCTATTTCCCTTGAAAATACATTGAAAAAATTTAAACAAAGCTTGAAAATTGTTTGAAAAAAAAATCTTTGAAAATTCAAAAAAAATTGAAAGCATTTTGAAAATTGTCTTTCTTGAAAACCAATAAAATGTGTTTGAAAACACTATGGAAACCATTTTTACTCAATAACATACAAAAGATGCGTGAAAACGTTTTGGGAAACCTATTTTCTTGATAACTTTTAAAATAAGCTTAAAAATATTTTGAAAACAAGTTTCTTTGATAATATTTTTTAAAAAGAATTTCAGAAAAAATAATCATTAAACAAGAAAATACATCTTCAATGTTTTGATGATGGATAAATTTGTACTACTCTTACGAGGTAAAAACATTCCTTTTTACAGTAAAAAATATAAAAAAAGGACTTATTTGGAAAGCAATAAGAAAATTCATTTAAAAAATTGGTAAAATATACAAGTTTATAAATCATATTTTATTATCATAGTATATTAGTAGAATATTCTTGGAAACCCTTTTTAGAAAACATGGTTTTTAAGGATAACATATTTTCGACTGAAAAGATGGTAAAGTCGAGCTTTAAAAAAACATTCATAACTATCTTATGGACCCGGGAGTAGAAAAATGTTACCAATACCAGATTATATAAAACATTCCTGAATACATCGGGATATGGGTTGTAATATTTCATCAAAGAAAGTATAAACATATATAATATTAAAAAGAGATGAGCTAGTTTCAATAAATATTTATCACATTGTAACCAGAGATGATACCCTCCATGTAAGAAACATAAATTACATGAAGCTTAAAATATCATGAAAAGATGGATATTCATGATATATCATGAAAAATGGAATTATATACACCTCAAAATGAATTTAGGCACACAAAAAAACATGAGTCTTAAAGAAGCCAAATTGAGTCAAAACTATTTCACCGATTTGAACTCTTTTGAAACTTAAAAGCCATGAAATAAAGGTCATTAAATGGATATGTAAATACCCATAAATTTAAATATAAGAATAATTTATTTAATCCAATGTAAGTATACAAACCAGTTAAATAGAATGTATAGTGATAAAAGTTTGTATCTCATAGAAAGAAAAAGTGAGAAGTAATCTTCTTAACTTATTTCGTGACTCTCATCATACTCGTTATAACCATATATATAGTAATTATAAATTTATTATAAATATTTTATAGTACCATATTATTATATCCAGAACCATATATTGTTTTATTGTGAACTTATATTTCCTTTTCATTAATAATCCTATGTTAAGGTTTCACATCGGGTAATATTCGCTTTATTTTTCGCATGTGTCTTCAGTTGTTAAAAATACTGTATTTATAATTTATAATTATTTGTAGAATGTAAACCATTATATAAATATGATATATATATATATATGATTATAATAATATATAGAATATATATATATATATGTGGAATAGAATACACCGTTCATGGAGACGATAGGTCGTACTTAATCATGAATGCTATTTCCATTTAAATGTCATATTGAAGGAATAAAAGTAAAAGGAATCTATGTGTATATATATATACATATATATAATTATTAAATTATGTTTAATATATTATATATATATTATATATTCACTAAAACCATACTTAATACAATCCATGTAGTGTATGAATGAGTTGTGTCGCTTTGAGGGGTGGTAGTCAACACTTCCTCAAACAAACTTATCATATTAACACCAAATGAAAGGTAAAAAGATATGTGTTGTAAAAAGAATAAAAAAGATTAATGAAATAATAAATATAATATATGAAATATATATAACCATTTTCATCATAATGGACTCCATGGTAAGTTGTAATTGACAAATGAACAATCATCGTTTCGTGAGGTTTTAGTTCACCATACACCAAAGAAGAATGTTCATTACCTTTTAGATGGCGTTGTGTAACTCCCCGACCCTAGTTGCCTAGATTCGGTGCATTATTACATAACATTGGCATGATCACAAGAAAGATCAAATCTCGAAAGACCGATTGGTTTAGTAGCCTTGGAAACACTAGATATATTCATAAGTTTTACATTACATCATAAAATGAAAAACTACTACAACAACATAATGTTTCCATAGTCCACACTATAATCCCCTCATAATATCCCTTCAGGTCATTCATAACTTATATCTTCACTTCCTGGGAAAAATAAAACATAGAAAAGGGGTGAGCTCAAATGCCCATTAAGGATAACAATATAGCGGAAACTTTCATCAATAAGAATAAACATTTAAGGCAATGTATAACTAAAACAAAAGCCTTTTAAACATGAACTTTCAACATGGTATGGCATAAATAAAATGAAATAATGCCATTTAATTATTCACATGGATATTCTACTAATCGAATAATCACATGCAAAAATCAATAACCACTTTCATAATGTTGGAATGCATAATGCCAGACTATCATAACCACATAGCCAAGGCCTCGTGCCAAGACTACAAATAAGATTTTGTCAAGGCCTTGTGCCAAGACACTAGTTTGTCTCATGAGACCTACCGATGCATCGATGAGCTATAGCGGGCTCCACCCATCACATATTAAGTCCAATGCATTCCCATATGAAAAGGTTTAAACATAACATAAACATTCGTATTAAAACTAGCATACGAAATGTCAATACTTTCACCATAAACTATGAATGGTATAAAAATAGCACATCCACAGTCAAACATATCACAAAACCTTCAATACAATATAGAAGTTTTGTATCATAATAAATCAACTTCAAATAATCTTAAAATCCATCAAAGGATGTTGACATAGATGAAATCAAAATTATTTTTAAAGAAATATCTCCTTTTATTTTGAAATAATTTAAGATCCATATAAAATAAAACATTTTCTTTGAAAATATTCTTATAAGCTTTTAAGGGAAGCTTTGAAGATTTTATAACGGCGGAAAATAGCCGCACCCGCCGTATAAGTTAAAAAAACATTCTTACCTTAATTCTGTCGAAAAGGTTAAAAAGGACCTTGTTTTGAAAACGACCAAAAGATTCCTTTATAAACCACTTATAAAAGTCAAAAAGGGTATAAATGACTTTAACTCATATTCTAGTAAATAGTAAAAATGTTTTGAAATGCATTTTTAAGAAACATGGATGTGGATGATAAAGAGATCCCAGTAGATTATTACGTATAAACAACCTTGGATAATGAAGAGGTTGTAAAGTAAACCCTTACCTTGTACTTTTCCTTGGTTGGGGTAGGTTAACCACCTGTATAATGGTGAAATAGTTGTTATTAAATTATACAAGAATCATATATAATAATATGATATCATATATGATCTTTTAACATTGATTTGTTAATAATATCTTAGAATTATCGTCGTTTTGGGAGTTAACTTACTCATTTTCTTTTATATGTTTTGTTACATAAGCCATGGTTTTTGTATCTTATTCATATCCAGAATGATATCTAGTCCTTAAACATCATTTTTAAATCATCAAATGATAATTATACTTGAATGGATACGATGGAGAATGAATCTCATCGCGTTCGTGGAGATGGTAGTCCGTACGTACGCACGAGCGACAATATCATTCTTTTGATATTAAAATAATATATAAATGGATGGTATATCATATATACAGAATCATTAACATGTTATATTTATTATTTACATGAGTTACACATCATTATTATACCCATCCAAATAATATTATATTGAATAACAATTACACCACGACGTGGAGACGGTAGTCCGTACGTACGCACGTATGGTGACATGTTATTCAAAGGGTGGATAGAATACTGAATATGGTTGTACCATATTTATAATAACATCACAGTATATGTTAGATACTAGAGTTATTATTTTAGAATGGTAAGAACAAAGGAAGAAGAAGTGGAAGAAGAAATGAACTTGGAGAAGGGTGGTGAAATCATTACCTCTTCTTCGGGTTCTTCCTCTTGATTTGATCAAAAGGGCTCCTTAGGTTGGCTTTCTGATCAAACTAAGGCCTCTAGGTTGTAGTGAGGGATTTTGGGAGAGTATTTGGGCAGAGTTTGGCCGAACCAAAAGGCTTTTAAGGTGTGAAGAAATGAGAAGGAGGAGTGCCCTTTTATAAGAGGGGTGAGGGGAACCTTTGGAAAAGCTAGAAATATTAATTTATAATAAATTCATATTCGGTTTCTAATGGCTCCAAAGCTTATTATTCAAAGGTTAAGGTGGGGATAGGTCGAAAACCACTCAACCAATAGAATTTAGACAGGTTTGGGTACTTATATTAACCTTATCTTTAAGTATTAACTCTAAGTTAATTAGTTTCACTTTTACAATGTCTCTTTGTATTTCTATATAATATGGTTAATAAACTTACTATATACATCTAAGCGACCCCCAAGTGGTACATTAATGATGAACCTATCATGATATAAGTCTCTTGGCCGAACCTTAGATTTTTAGAAATTTAATATCAATTTATAATATAATATTTGTTTTAAGAACTCTTTTATGTCAATTTTGACACTATTCAATAGTTGATTTTTGTGAAACTCATAACAGATTGATTACTTCGAAAAAAGTCAATTAAATAAATTATAATATATCATATTATCCTAGAAAATTAGTTTAATTCATTAAAAGTTTCATATTATATTTATTTGGGTATTTATAATATCAATTATTTTAATTTTTCACTATTATAGTAATTACTGCAGCATCATTGTGTCATAAATAAAATAAATTATTTAATGTCTAAAAATTATAAATAAAATATCATTATGTATGAAATCTTTTTAGCTTTCTAATGAATATTTATAATCTAAAATCAAACATATATAACCCTATGTAACAATTGTTTTTCTAAAAGATATATGCTTGTGTCATTTTTGTATTCATTTTAACTTAATTAAAATAAAGTGTCATTATCACTTACAAGTGGATCCATGGGGTCCCAAAAAAGACCCAAAGATTCCCATGGTCGACCATGTATTACCCAATAGGGTTAAGACACGTTTTAGGTTAATTTAGTATTATTATAATATTATTTTTTAACCCTTATTTACCGGATTTACCCTTAACCATGGTAAATAAAATATTTACCGCAGTAATTATTCAAAATGTCTAAAAATAAAAGTTACCTATTTACACAATTTGAAAATCCTGATTCCAAATATGGAATCCATTTTCCTAAATTCAAAACACAGAAGTGGCAGAAATTAATTTAAAATTAATTCCCGCTGTCAAAACAAAAAGCGTGTTTTTAAGAGATAATAACTATCAAAAGATTGACACTCGTTTATGTTCGGTTTAATTGTAAAATTATGTCCAATGATCAACATTATATTAAATGGTAAAAATATATTCTAAATATACTTTAAAACCACTCAAATTCATAATTTGTCACTATTAATTATTTTGATTAAAAAAGTTGTTTTTAATTAAAATTTAGTAATTTTCACTATTCATCAAAATATGAAAGTTATCCGAAATGTACCAAAATTTCACCTTAGGCTAAATTCGATATTCCGAATCCAAAAATGAAGTCCATTTTCAAATATAAAATATATATAATTTCAAAAAGTAGGTGTTACTATTCATAACGGCTAGTTTGATTAGTTATGGTGTGTTAGAACTCGGTGTTGCGTACAACACACGCTATCACATTATTCAAAGAGAAGCGTACCGTAGAAGCTTGGGGTGTTACATTCTCCCCTCCTTCAAATAATTTCGTCCTCGAAATTTCTAGAATAATTATCACATGAAAAGACTCGGGTGGTTCTTCATCATAAGTTCCTCGGGTTCCCACGTTGCCTCTTCCATCTTATGATTTCTCCACAAAACTTTTACCAGACGTGTCGTCCGGTTTCTCAGTACTTGTTCTCTTGTATCAAGAATCTTGACGGGCTCTTCACAATAAGATAGATCGGGTTCCAGGTATAATTCCTCATTGGTGAGTACATGCGTTGGGTCAGGCATGTATTTTCTCAACAGAGATACGTGGAACACATCGTGAACTTTGGAGAGACTTGGCGGCATTGCCAATCGGTAAGCTATAGCCCCAATTCGATCTAGAATTTCGAAAGGTCCGATGTACCTGGGACTCAATTTACCTTTCTTACCAAAACGTATGACTCCCTTCCATGGAGATACCTTTAGGAAAACATGATCACCGACCTGAAATTCCAAATCCTTCCTTCGATTATCGGCATAGCTCTTCTACCTACTTTGAGCTGCTTTGATGTGATTATGGATTACCTTCACCTTTTCCACTGTTTCCTCCACCAGTTCTGGGCCTACAAGTTTTCTTTCACCAACGTCATCCCAACAGGTTGGTGTACGACATCTCTTTCCGTATAACGCTTCATATGGTGCCATCTGAATACTTGAATGGAAGCTATTGTTATAGGAAAATTCTACCAGAGGTAAATATTGATCCCCCATACCCTGAAAGTCAAGTGAGCAAGATCTCAACATGTCTTCTAAGGTTTGAATAGTCCGTTCTGATTGTCCATCTGTCTGAGGGTGGTAAGTAGTGCTCAAATGAAGTTCAGTATCCAGGGATTTCTGAAGACTTTTCCAAAATCTTGAAGTAAAACGGGGATCACGATCAGAAACAATCGATAGGGGTACTCCATGAAGTCTCACAACTTCATTAATGTATAGTCTTTCTAGACGTTCCAGGGGTAGATCTTCTCTTATAGCAAGAAAATGTGCTGACTTGGTATGACGATCAACAATAACCCATATTTCATCGTTCCTTCTAGGAGTCTTCGGTATCCCCATGACAAAGTCCATCGTAACATTGTCCCATTTCCACTCCGGTATGGGAAGAGGTTGCATGACTCCTCCAGGCTGTTGCCTTCCATAGTTTATGGTGAAATTATTGACATTTCGTATGCTAGATTTAATATGAATGTTTATGTTATGTTTAAACCTTTTCATATGGGAATGCATTGGACTTAATAAGTGACGGGTGGAGCCCGCTATAGCTTCTCGATGCATCGGTAGGTCTCATGAGACAAACTAGTGTCTTGGCACAAGGCCTTGACAAAATCTTATTTGTAGTCTTAGAACGAGGCCTTGGCTATGTGGTTATGATAGTCTGGCATTATGCATTCCAACATTATGAAAGTGGTTATTGATTTTTGCATGTGATTATTCGATTAGTAGAATATCCATGTGAATAAGTAAATGGCATTATTTCATTTTATTTATGCCATACCATGTTGAAAGTTCATATTTAAAAAGGCTTTTGTTTTAGTTATACATTGCCTTAAATGTTTATTCTTATTTATGAAAGTTTCCGCTATATTGTTATCCTTTCTGGGAATTTGAGCTCACCCCTTTTCTATGTTTTATTTTTCCCAGGAAGTGAAGATGTAAGTTATGAATGACCTGCAGGGATATTATGAGGGGATTATAGTGTGGACTGTGGAAACATTATGTTGTTGTAGTAGTTTTTCATTTTATGATGTAATGTAAAACTTATGAATATATCTAGTGTTTCCAAGGCTACTAAACCAATCGGTCTTTCGAGATTTGATCTTTCTTGTGATCATGCCAATGTTATGTAATAATGCACCGACTCTGGGAAATGAAAAACTACTACAACAACATAATGTTTCCACAGTCCACACTATAATCCCCTCATAATATCCCTGCAGGTCATTCATAACTTACATCTTCACTTCCTGGGAAAAATAAAACATAGAAAAGGGGTGAGCTCAAATGCCCAGTAAGGATAACAATATAGCGGAAACTTTCATCAATAAGAATAAACATTTAAGGCAATGTATAACTAAAACAAAATCCTTTTAAACATGAACTTTCAACATGGTATGGCATAAATAAAATGAAATAATGCCATTTAATTATTCACATGGATATTCTACTAATCGAATAATCACATGAAAAAATCAATAACCACTTTCATAATGTTGGAATGCATAATGCCAGACTATCATAACCACATAGCCAAGGCCTCGTGCCAAGACTACAAATAAGATTTTGTCAAGGCCTTGTGCCAAGACACTAGTTTGTCTCATGAGACCTACCGATGCATCGAGGAGCTATAGCGGGCTCCACCCGTCACATATTAAGTCCAATGCATTCCCATATGAAAAGGTTTAAACATAACATAAACATTCGTATTAAAACTAGCATACGAAATGTCAATACTTTCACCATAAACTATGAATGGTATAAAAATAGCACATCCACAGTCAAACATATCACAAAACCTTCAATACAATATAGAAGTTTTGTATCATAATAAATCAACTTCAAATAATCTTAAAATCCATCAAAGGATGTTGACATAGATGAAATCAAAATTCTTTTTAAAGAAATATCTCCTTTTATTTTGAAATAATTTAAGATCCATATAAAATAAAACATTTTCTTTGAAAATATTCTTATAATCTTGTAAGGGAAGCTTTGAAGATTTTATAACGGCGGAAAATATCCGCACCCGCCGTATAAGTTAAAAAAAACATTCTTACCTTAATTCTGTCGAAAAGGTTAAAAAGGACCTTGTTTTGAAAACGACCGAAAGATTCCTTTATAAACCACTTATAAAATTCAAAAAGGGTATAAATGACTTTAACTCATATTCTAGTAAATAGTAAATTTTTTTGAAATGCATTTTTAAGAAACATGGATGTGGATGATAAAGAGATCCCAGTAGATTATTACGTATAAACAACCTTGGATAATGAAGAGGTTGTAAAGTAAACCCTTACCTTGTACTTTTCCTTGGTTGGGGTAGGTTAACCTCCTGTATAATGGTGAAATAGTTGTTATTAAATTATACAAGAATCATATATAATAATATGATATCATATATGATCTTTTAACATTGATTTGTTAATAATATCTTAGAATTATCGTCGTTTTGGGAGTTAACTTACTCATTTTATTTTATATGTTTTGTTACATAAGCCATGGTTGTTGTATCTTATTCATATCCAGAATGATATCTAGTCCTTAAACATCATTTTTAAATCATCAAATGATAATTATACTTGAATGGATACGATGGAGAATGAATCTCATCGCGTTCGTGGAGACGGTAGTCCGTACGTACGCACGAGCGACAATATCATTCTTTTGATATTAAAATAATATATAAATGGATGGTATATCATATATACAGAATCATTAACATGTTATATTTATTATTTACATGAGTTACACATCATTATTATACCCATCCAAATAATATTATATTGAATAACAATTACACCACGACGTGGAGACAGTAGTCCATACGTACGCACGTATGGTGACATGTTATTCAAAGGGTGGATAAAATACTGAATATGGTTGTACCATATTTATAATAACATCACAGTATATGTGAGATACTGGAGTTATTATTTTAGAATGATAAGAACAAAGGAAGAAGAAGTGGAAGAAGAAATGAACTTGGAGAAGGGTGGTGAAATCATTACCTCTTCTTCGGGTTCTTCCTTTTGATTTGATCAAAAGGGCTCCTTAGGTTGGCTTTATGATCAAAATAAGGCCTCTAGGTTGTATTGGGGGATGTTGGGAGAGTATTTGGGCAGAGTTTGGCCGAACCAAAAGGCTTTGAAGGTGTGAAGAATTGAAAAGGAGGAGTGCCTTTTTATAAGAGGGGTGAGGGGCACCTTTGGAAAAGCTAGAAATATTAATTTATAATAAATTCATATTCGGTTTCTAATGGCTCCAAAGCTTATTATTCAAAGGTTAAGGCGGGGATAGGTCGAAAACCACTCAACCAATAGAATTTAGACAGGTTTGGGTACTTATATTAACCTTATCTTTAAGTATTAACTCTAAGTTAATTAGTTTCACTTTTACAATGTCTCTTTGTATTTCTATATAATATGGTTAATAAACTTACTATATACATCCAAGAGACCCCCAAGTGGTACATTAATGATGAACCTATCATGATATAAGTCTTTTGGCCGAACCTTATATTTTTAGGAATTTAATATCAATTAATAATATAATATTTGTTTTAAGAACTCTTTTATGTCAATTTTGACACTATTCAATAGTTGATTTTTGTGAAACTCATAACAGATTGATTACTTCGAAAAAAGTCAATTAAATCAATCCTAATATATCATATTATCCTAGAAAATTAGTTTAATTAATTAAAAGTTTCATATTATATTTATTTGGGTATTTATAATATCAATTAGTTTAATTTTTCACTATTATAGTAATTACTGCATCATTATTGTGTCATAAATAAAATAAATTATTTAATGTCTAAAAATTATAAATAAAATATAATTATGTAGGAAAGGTTTTTAGCTTTCTAATGAATATTTATAATCTAAAATCCAACATATATAACCCTATGTAAAAATTGTTTTTCTAAAAGATATATGCTTGTGTCATTTGTGTATTCATTTTAACTTAATTAAAATAAAGTGTCATTATCACTTACAGGTGGATCCATGGGGTCCCAAAATAGACCCAAAGATTCCCATGGTCGACCATGTATCAACCAATAGGGTTAGGACACGTTTTATGGTAATTTAGGATTATTATAATATTATTTTTTTAACCCTTATTTACCGGATTTACCCTTAACCATGGTAAATAAAATATTTACCGCAGTAATTATTCAAAATGTCTAAAAATAAAAGTTACCTATTTACACAATTTGAAAATCCTGATTCAAAATATGGAATCCATTTTCCTAAATTCAAAACACAGAAGTGGCAGAAATTAATTTAAAATCAATTCCCGCTGTCAAAACAAAAAGCGTGTTTTTAAGAGATAATAACTATCAAAAGATTGACACTTGTTTATGTTCGGTTTAATTGTAAAATTATGTCCAATGACCAACATTATATTAAATGGTAAAAATATATTATAAATATACTTTAAAACCACTCAAATTCATAATTTATCACTATTAATTATTTTGATTAAAAAAGTTGTTTTTAATTAAAATTTAGTAATTTTCACTATTCATCAAAATATGAAAGTTATCCGAAATGTACCAAAATATCACCTTAGGATAAATTCGATTTTCCGAATCCAAAAATGAAGTCCATTTTCAAATATAAAATATATATAATTTCAAAAAGTAGGTGTTACTATTCATAACGGCTAGTTTGATTAGTTATGGTGTGTTAGAACTCGGTGTTGCGTACAACACACGCTATCACATTATTCAAAGAGAAGCGTACCGTAGAAGCTTGGGGTGTTACACGTTGTGTGTCTGTGTAGATCAATCCATTATTATAACCACATCCAAGTATATTTTGTATTCTATTTTTATTTTATATTCATATAATAATGTGATTTTTAGTGGTTGGAGAAGGGAAATAAATGAATGGACATGGGAGAATTAGTTACCTCCTAATCGGGTAAGTCCTTTTGGTTTGTTCCAAAAAGAATCATTGTATTGACTTATGATCAAGGTAAGGATTATAAAAGTTAGGAAGGTATGTTGGAAACTGTATTGGGAATATATTGGGAGAAACTAATAGGTTTTTGAGGTGTTAAAACATGGAAGAGGTGGGGACCTTTTAATCAAAAGGAAAAGGACTCACTTGGAATTTTTTAAAACAAGTTACGTGTACACATATTCTGACCTAATAAAATTCATACCAAACAAAAAAAAATCATTAATTTATGGTGAATTTATGAATAATTTCTAGCCAATGGGTGTTGGTAAAATGTATAGATCATTTTGGGTCTTATATTTATTGTTTACTACATTATTAGCCTTATTTTTCTCTTAACCGATGTAATTAATTCTAATCACATTCAATAATATTTTTTGGTAGAAAACAATTTAGGACTTATTAGAAATTATAAATTATGTTGATTAAATATTTGGAATCCATTTTTCAAATTTATATTCACATAAGAGGTAGAAATTAATTTAAAATTAATCCTGATGATGGGACGACACTGAGGGTTTTGAACGTTAAAATGTCCAAAAGTTTATTATGTATTTACATAAAATTTCAAAGTGATATTGGATTTAATTAAATACATTGGATTAATTGATAATAATATTTTTATAACTAAACTATGAAACTAATTAAAATTATAATTTAACCTTATAAAAAAATTAGATGAAAAATCAATTTTGAATTAAAATGCAGTATTTTTAACTATTCATTAAAAGATGAATCCTTACAGAAAAATACCAAAAATTCATCCTAAAATAATTTTTATGTCTTGATAAATAATATTTGGTTTATTATGAAAATGTAAATATATAAAATTCCAAAAAATCAAATTTAATACGGGTTCTTCATTGAAGGCCGTAAAAATACTTTAATAAAAATATATGTTTTTTGGCATAAAATTGGGTTTGTTATTATCTTATGTCTATCAAATATGTTGAATTAATATAAAAAATTATTTCATATATAACATATTTATTTAATATTACTCAATAATTTTAATTAATTTTATTTATATGTTAGAACATCTTTGTGACCATAATAATATTTTCCTTTTTGTTCAATCATTTTTCATATTCATTTCTAATTAATTGGTAACCTATTAATTTATATAATATTTGTTTAAACAACATATTTTCATAATTTATTTAATAATATCCATATGCATCAACTTAACAACTATGTTATATCTCATTATAATAATAGTTTAAATAATATATTATTATTACGTAATACTCGGTCGTCCGTGTTACCCAAGCCATCGAGTAAGGTCAGTATTTAATATATTATACACTAAATATGTTCTTCCATTTAACATAGGCCATGTCGGTGTTGCAGGTAACATACTCCAAACAGGTTCCCTGTGAATGTATTTTTTCACTTAGTGAATAACTATTTTTAGTGTTGAGGGAAATGAAAAATTTCAACTAATTAAATTAATTATAGAAAATTATTTCACAACATCTTGGGGTGTTACAAAAAGGGAGGAGGCAGAAAGAACTAAACATCCTAAAAAATTCACAACATGTTATGGATCTCTGTCGTGTAGTCTAGATAGCCCCCCCAAAAAACCATCCTTGTCTCAAGGAATGCTCCAGGTAAGTCAATAAGCATCTCGCAGATGCCTTACTATAGGAACTTGGATCTCAAAAAGTCCCTTTGACATGTCAACATGACAATAAGTAAGTCCTTCGACATTCC
The DNA here is from genome assembly GCA_963277665.1 of Viscum album. Lineage (NCBI taxonomy): Eukaryota > Viridiplantae > Streptophyta > Magnoliopsida > Santalales > Viscaceae > Viscum > Viscum album. The sequence goes on from OY728159.1 coordinate 797,476,695, forward strand.
AACATTATTAAATTAGTATTCATTAATTGGAAATACCCCAATAAAGGATGTGTTGATGGATGGAATCGCAGTCATTGAAAATCATGTGACATCATCGTAGTGGTTCATGACCCAAACTCATGAAGCCATGTGGCGCCAGATCCATTCATCAACTCCAGCAATTATTTCTACAAGATACATTGCACAAACAAGAAACTAACTGAAGTGAAAATGATTATAAATTAACCACCCCAACATGAAAAAATGGTTGGAATATTGTTGATTCTAATCACATCCTATGGATTCTAAGGCCTAAGGTCTAGAAAAGACTTATAGGAGCGGTTTATCTCACATTTATGAAGTATTTTTATCATTTAGTAAACCGGTGAAAAGATAGACCAATTATGCGCCCTACATAAAGTAATTCACATTATCAATAATTGATCATGAAAAAGACTACTAGAAAGGTGTTCAAAGAGGATACCAAATATCCCCTAGATCATGTAAGAATCAAGATAAACTGATACAAAACAAACATAAGGAATTTCCAATACAAGGGCCAGAACCAAGATTAAAAGGGGAAGACTTCAGTGAATGACATGTTTGTTGTCCCTCATGCACTTCGCGTGAGTAATTAAAAAGATAAGTGATGGTACTGGGACATGCCACCTAGATCTAATGATGCTCCATCATCATGTCATTTGGTACATTAGAAATATTTTATGTGTATCAAAGAAAGTTATATGGTACCATTGGGAATAGCAAATTGGTATCACAAAACCCTCTGGACCTATCTCTTGAACCAAGAGATATCCTTTAGATACATCACCTTAAAAATATAATGACCCATGATCATATCAGTCAAGTGTCGCATTTTCCCCTATGCATGACTACCGAGCTCCTGTGATACACTCTAGACAAGTCAACTGAGACTTGCGACACACTATAATCTTGTTGTCTAGGTCCTGCGATGACCTCAAGGGATGTAATCCAAGAAACACGATATCCTCTAAAACCTGTCATACTGGATCTTGTGACACCCTCCATATGTTTCAAAACAAATATTTCAAATTATACCAGGACAAGTTAGTTGGATCATGCGACACATCCTATGCATTCCATCCTAGTCAGGCGATGACTTCCAGAAACAACAATTAGATCATGTTACACCACATGGGAAATCCATACAAGTTAATCGATGACCACTAGAAAAAACTAGTTGGATCATGTGATACCACCTAAACAATATATCTAAGTCCCATGTTGGATCCTAGGAATAGCTAGGTGGTTCATACAACATCATATAAAAAATAAGAATAGGGAATCCTTGGACTTGAGACCACTTTACTTCTTTAGTGTGTAATCCCTGATCAAAAGGGCATCCCAGTACATAACAACATTATCCATCCTTAGCGTTTTATCCTTGATCAAACGGGCAGCCACAGTGTTTATTCCCTAATATCAAGGATACTATGGAGACTCGGATTATTACAGTATTCATGATACGTAGGCCACCACTACCAAGGATCAAGTTGTGTATTGACCATATAGGGTACCCTCAGAGTGTAATCCCTATATCAAACGGGAAACCTCAATATGTAAGCCCCAAAATCTATAGAACTATGATAACTCTAATTCATTACATATTCATGATATGTAGGCCAATTCTCTCCAGGTTTGATCTCTATATTGACCATCTAGGGAAATCGTAGCATCTAATTCCATTATTCAAAACAATGAAATAAATTATTTTATATCCCTTGTTTCTCACAATGAGCATGGATACAAAGGGATTACGGAGTTGTGATAATCATATCATCTATACTATAGACCTCCATATTGATAGGCGTAGCCTCAGTGTGTAAGACCCAATATCAACTAAACTATGACGACTCTAATTATAGTAAAAACTAGGATATGTAAGATATCTCCCTGAGACCTGATTTCCCTGATAAATCACCTCGGGGTAGTACTAGAACATAATTCCCCCACCATGAGAAATGAAACTCTCATTTATTATCCCTTGTTTCTCACACCGAGCACTGATCACATGAGCATAGGTGTCTACAATAATCCCACCATCTGCATCATGGGTCTCTATAATGACAAGGACAATCTTAATATATTTGACAAGACCAAATTAACTATGAAAAATCTTATTCTTTTAGTACTCAGGATATGTAGAACTTCCATTTAGGGCTTGATCTTTAATACTCAGTGTTCTAGATAACCCATATATGTCCTTTTCCCATGACGTAAAACTACATGATTCCAACAAACTATGTGGGTTTTGATTCCAATAATGACCTGGATATGTAGGATGCCTCAAAATGGCTCAATCTACTCCTTAGAATATTAACTACCTCCTGGCATGACAACACATTTTTACGGGCTTGGTTATAGGTCTTCACCACATAAGAAGCCACCTATTACCAAAAAAATGTTGTAGAAACTCATATATATACATATGGATCCACTAAATAGACCCCAATCCTTTGTGTATGGAAGATAATTAACCTTGAGTTGTTTTTTAGGGTAACCAGTCATGTATTGGTATTAGGAAGAGATTCAAGAACATATATTAAATCAATAAGAGAGTCTCAAAGTAGGAATCAATTCCCCCAAAAAGGGTGTTATAAGCTCAACCTCCCATCCTATCGACCAATGTGAGTCCCCAAGCATCAATGAGCCTGAAAATTCATATGACCATTGACCTTTGGAAAGCAGGCCCATTCACGGATAGATATGAGGGAACCGTTGGGAGATTCTAGGAGAGACTAAATAAATGGAAAACCTAGTGCAAGTAATGTAGTGAGTCCCTATGACTCTCTTGTAAACCAATCAAACGAGTGAAACCAATTCCACACCTCAAGTCTAGAAATAACAAAACATTATGATGGTTAATTATAACATTTAAATCTAGCTATGCATGATAAAAAATACATTGTGTTATCTCATCTAATATCAAGACAAAAAAGGTAATGATATTTATTTTTATTTGGATCCATTGATCAATGATTTTAAATTACTATGGGATTCAATTGTTACATTTTATAATTCTTATAGAAAAGAATATTTCACATTAAGAGGTATTTTGAATGGGGTGATAAATTACTTTTCATCTTATGGAAAATTTTTAGGATATATCATTAATGTAACTCAATAGTATCCTATATGGGAACAAGGTATACATTTTATTAGGTTGAAACATGCATCGATTACTTGGTTTCTAAGACATAAAAAAATTCTACCCCAGTGACATAAGTACCAATCTTGGAGGAGATCAATCAATGGGTTTTCAGAAGAATGTACAACATAGTCCCCATTATATAAGTGATAAAATATTAGAGAAAGTAAAAGATATAGGCACTGATTTTGGTAAACCTTTTTAAAAAATCATTTAAAACTAGTTGAAAAAAGGGATCATATTTTTTTAATTGACATTCGAGAATTGATTGTGCCTTAGAAATTTTCTTGATGTTATGCATATTAAATAAAGTATATGATAGTGTTATTGGAACGTTAAAAATACAGCCTAAAAAAATATATTTTTATTAATTTAATAATTAATTAACTGTATATATATATATATTTATAATTATAAATAAATTTATATAATTATATACATTTATGTAATTATATATATTTATAGAATTACAATTAATTATATAATTATATGTATTCATTTATGAATATATATTATTATTAATATATATAAATATATAATTATAAATATAATATATATATTTATTATTTAAATATATTTATTAGAATCACATAATTATTTATATTTATTTATTTATTTTTAATTTTAGAAATTTAATTCTTAAAATATTATATATTTATAATTTTACAATTTCAGTTGGGGTGGTGCCTGAGTGGTAAATATCGTAATCCTACATCCAATTGAATAGGGTTTGAATCCTTGAAAGCCCCTTGGGTGACATACAACACAAGCGGTGATGCAAACATGATGCAGGCTGATGGTGACATAGACATGATATAGGAAGGTGGTGACGCATGCATGATATAGGTTGGATGATGTATGCATGATGTTGTATTAGGCCTTTAGGCCGTCTTTATGGTCTACATGGCCTAAGGTCTATCATCTATGTAATGTGTCTCTCTCTACCTTGATAGAAAGTGGTCTTTACTTTCATAATAAAAAGCAGCTTCTAATGCATCTTTAATAAAAATCATATAAGATTTTATGATAAAAAATTAATAAAGATAAATTTAAATATATAAGTAATACAAATTTCAAACATATTTTAAATGATAAAATATAATAAAAAAATGAATAAAAAATATTAATAATAGTTACAAACCTATTTAAAATATTACATCTATTCTAAATATATTTATTTATAAAAAATACTACAAAATAATTAAATAAAAATAAATATAAAAATTTAGAAATATTATAAATGAATAAATAATATTAAATGAATTAAATATTAAAAATTAATAAATATAAATTAATAGAAAAACTATTTTAAAAAACATAATTCATATATGATTATCTACTTGAATTGTAAACACCTACTAAAATGAATTTAAATAAATTAATTATATAAATGATAAACATTATCAAAATATTGCAACTTAGTAAATAATGTTGAATAAATACTAATCATATAAATTATAAGAATATTAAATATAATAATTAATAAAATATAAATATGTAAAAAATGATAAATTCCAAAAATATTATATCTAAAATGAAAATAACATACATCAAATGTAAAATTAGTACATTCCATACCTACACATGCACAAATGTTATAAATATATTTACATCTAATGTACATGTGATCATTTATATAAAAATACATACATATATACACGTACAATATATATATACACACACACAACACATACACACCATAAACATATATACACAAATACCTTTATATATATATATATATACACACACACACACAGATATATATATATATATATTAGTTAAAATATCACTTATTAACAATAACTAATTTATATTTATATAATTTTTTGAATTATTATTATATATCTATATGTATATGACATATTTGATCTAATTATCTAGATTAATTTTTTAATTTTTGTGTATAAATAAACATTAGTTTTTGAGTATAAATATGTTAATTCTATATATATTATTAATATTTTTTATTAAAAGTTTCTATCAGCACTAAGAAAATCACTGATAAATAAGTACCTTTATCATCAATTTTTTCTAGTACTGATATAGGTTTCCATTTTATCAGTGCTTTATTATTAGCCCTAATTAATGGGAACACTGCATAATGTATGATCTTTGTTAAAGATGGAATAATTATTCCTTTTTATTTTACATTGAAATTATTACAAACAATAATTATGGCTTATAGAATAATCACTCTACAAATATAAAACCCAAATCCCTAGCCCTTCACGAAATATATTATGATGTATTGAATAATTCATTTATTTATTATTTTATATTTACTATTTAAATCCATAATAACTTTCTATAAACATATTTAAACACACACAAAAATTCCAAAAAATATATTGATTAATTTTTAATGATTTCTATCATCACTGTTTTAGTAAAAACACATAAACATTCATACATTGGTTTTTTCTACCCTCAATATTTTTTTTGGGTTTATTGATAGTTGTCATATTATTGATCATTATTGATAATATATTATTCTTTAACCATCTACATCACCTTTCATATAAATCTCATAGACCACATGAATCGTCTTTATAGTGTATCTAATTATTCAGAATTAATTCACATTAATCCCCCCAAGAGTCAATATATTCATGAGAAATAAGATTCAAATGAAATGTTCATCAATAAAAAAATTATTTAACCGCATGATTATAACCATTTTTCTATTAAATATTTAACATCATATTCCAATTATTCTCCCACTGAGAGAACTTTCATATCATTTACACTAAGTGAAATTATACATAATGTGTGAGTAAACACATTACTGTTTATATACATTTTCTTCATAGAAAAATACATAAGTATCTGTATTCCATTAAATATTAATCATATGTAATCACATTATTCAACTCTCCACTTTTATCAGTGAACCCAAATAGTAAATATTATTGGTAGTTAGAATTCTTTAATAAATCAATCAATCAGTGCATGAAAGAAAAAACCCTTCCATAAACAAATATAGAACATAATAGAACATACTAAAATTTTAATTAGTGATACTAGTTATTGAAAAATACATATGTAATGAAAATACCCTTATGAGAGTGGGGATAGTTCTCTAAAAATTATGTAGATTGAGAAAGTTGACCTCTATGATCAAAAAATTTATTCTTGAAAAATTATTTAGGTAATTCCTTCATCATGATAGCCACACCATGATCCTAATTAGAGAAATACTTCAATTTCCCATCCCTTACATAATTTTTTCCTTGATAAAGTGATACTTTTTCTTAATCTAATTTTTCATTAAATTATGTACATTATTTTTAATAGTGTTTATAGAACTCAATTTACTTTTTCTAATACCAATAAGATAATAAACATTAAAACTAATTATTTGAATTAATTGTTTCATCTAAAAATGTTATGTACTATATTGGGTATCATTAAAATATTTTTATTCTTTGGTTCTCAGTGAAATGAAATCTTGACTCATTCAAAACCAAGAAATATAAAAACATTTAAGATAAAATGATCATCCCAAGGTTGAATTAATAAAATTCTATGAACCACTCTAATTATAATCGATTAATCCAAACAAAAGAATCTGATTTATTCATTATAGAATCATATAAAACCCCAAACTACTAATCCCCCTTTTATCCATGCCATAAAAACTCTTAATCAGTGTTAAAAAATTGTTTCAAATCTACAAACCATTAATAAAGGGTCCATTTTATCTGTTCTAGGAAAAGAAATGTTAATTGGACCTTTTATCAGTGTATAAAAAAGAAATGATAAAAGTCATCTTTTATTAGTACTAAAGAAACAACTGATAAAATTCACCTTTTATCAATTATTTATTAGAATTGAGAAAAGAGTCCTTTATCCGTGATAAAAAAAATTGATAAAAGTAAAATAAGTATATTAATCGATGGGGGATAATAGATAGGTCACCCCCCCCCTTATCATCACTCATCCCCTCTATTTCCAATTCTCTTTATGGTCACCGCTGACCTTTATCAGTGCAGGACCTCCCAATTTCCTTTATCAATGCTTCAAAAATCTTCCCACCCCCCACACCCACATCACATCAACTTGGATTTGAACCTTGTACCTCCACCCTCACAAACATGTTCGTTTATCACTTATCTTTATTTTTTTGTTATTTATTTTATTATATATATATTTAATTATATATATAGTGTTATTTTTTTATTAATATATTTATTCATATATTAATATATATATATATATATACATTTTTATGTACACCAATATATAAAATATGTTTTGGGTGTGTGTTTATAAATACATACATAATACATACATACATAGTTACATAAGATCATATATATATATATACATTTATAAATATCTGTGTGTATAGAGACCCTCTCTTTTCAAACATAAACATTACATATATTTTTTTGGAATAATCGGGCATTAAACAAATAGATTCCCAAAATTCGTAACTGGTCTTATGCATTTGGAAACATAGAAAGAAAAACAATGGTATGCAATTGGTTTACATCATCTCCCACTATATTTTTCTTGACTTGAACCCTTCTTAGACACCTCAATCATAGTATATGTCATCAAAACATAGGGGAATGGAAACATAAAATGGGGTGACCTCAAATTCTCAGTAAGGGTAAATAATGGATACATTTAAGCATAAACATCAGCATAAGGTTATGAGAACACGACTAGGAAAATACAAATTCATAACCTACATAACAAATATCATAACAGGAATCATCACATAAATATTGGAAGTTCATAAGAAATGAATCATAATGAAATAATGATCATAAGACATGAAAGAAAAACCTAGGAATAAAACATGGATTTTTGGAAGAAACATAATCATATAATAGTATTTCCATAGTAGCCAAGTCATCATTACCAAGACCATCTTGGTATTGTTGGTTCACTCCTCATACCATCTTGGTAGTCATGGTTCACTCCCATTGACAAATTAGTAGCACGATTTCATCCTCACACCATCTTGGAAGTCGTAGTTCACTCCCATTTCCATCTTAGTAGTGAAGGTTGATTTACATGACTATATTATTCAATCTCTAGTCATATAAATCCTTATCCAATGCATTCGAGGGATATATTGGTCCCACCAATTTCATAGTGAAATCAGTCATACATGTTCCACAAGATCTTAAACCCTCATATCATAACCCATGTAATGAAATGGGTATTATAGACAAGTTATCATATCATAACAGGTGGAAATAGATAGATTTCATAATCATTTCATCATAACCCAAGAAAATAAGAGGGTTTTAAAAGAATATAACTTGTGAAAGAGAAACGGGTTTTATAAAAATCATGCTATCAATACATAATTCATTCTGATAATGAATAAAAATAGTAACATTGAATTATTTCCCAATAAATTCATGATTGAAACTAATGAATGTTATCATAAATGGGATATAATTTTTAAAGTACTTTAAAAAACATATTTTGAGGAAAGTAACCTTTATTATATTAAAAAATGAATTTTATAACATAAAACCTTTTGAAAACCATTTTCATTAAATAATATTTGAAAACATATAAATTAAGTCTTTAAAAAAACAAATCATTTTTAAAATATTTTTTTTTGAAAATTATCTTGCATGATATTATAAAAACATTTTTGGAAACATGGGTTTTTGAATATAATTCTGACCTAAGAGAGAGAACGGATGTCACGACCCGCCCTCGGGGTCCGTGCCGTGACTACCCCAAGCCCGCCTTCCATAGGCCAGGGGCTGGCGACTAGCACCAAGGCGTATATCCCAGTAAAAAGGGAAGGCATTGCCTTTGAAAAGTAACCAACTCCACAGAGTAAGCAAGCGGAAAGTAAACACTAAACAAGCAGAGTACGACTGAAAGTGCGGAAAAGTAAATGGGCCAGAATACAAACCCAAACTGAAAGTAAAGTACAACTCGAAAAGGGAAAAACAGCAACTGTAAAGTAAAAGCCGCTACTCCGAGCTGTCCACCGGAAATCCCACCTGAAGGGTGGGTACAGATAGCTCCTCTGCTCCACGGGTCCCACCGTCCGCTCCGTGCTCGTCCCGCCCAGTGGTCCACCTCCGGGTACCGTCCCGCTCCGCAAACCTCAGCTAAGGTCAACGCTGTCCGTCGTCTGCAACCAACACAACGTAGTGCGGGCGAAGCCCGTGCAGGGGTGAGTATAAGCTACTCAGTAGGGACCCCGAGACCCCTGAAGGTCTCTCAAATCCACAAAGGATAAACCACAAAGAAAAGTACAAACACGAAGTAACAACTAACACAGCTTAGGTATATGCCCATACATATACCTAAGTCATCAATTAAAATACACTCCAACCTCCGAGCCCAAGTACAACTCAGTCCACGCAGGAAAGTATACGTATTCCACATAGGAAAGCAAAATATAATCCACACAGGATTGCACAACACAATCCACACAGGAAAACAACAGGATTCAGCTCACACAGGTATACTTCTTCAAGGACGATAAAGATGATCACTGATCCATCTAAGTCGTCGGACCCACGAAGGATCGATAGGTAACTAACCCCCGCAGAAGACCCACACAGGATCGGGCTCACACAGAACCTGTAGGCGCTGGCTCACACAGAACCGCTGAGCGCAAGGACCCACACAGGATCGGGCTCACACAGAACCTGTAGCACTGATCCACGTAGGATCGCTGAGTGCTGTAGTCGTCGTCGTCGAATCCACACAGGATCTCTGTACTGTCGTCGTCAAATCCACACAGGATCTCTGTACTGTCGTCGTCAAATCCACACAGGATCTCTGTACTGTCGTCGTCAAATCCACACAGGATCTCTGTACTGTCGTCGTCAAATCACAGTAGCAGTCGTAGCAGTAGAACAGTCGCAGCCAGTACTAGGGTTCCCGCACATAGCAAACTCGTACGGAGGGTCCGCTCCACGAGCCGAGAGGCTGATACATCAACTGTCACGAAGACCGAAGTTGATGTATCCAAAAGTTCCGTATCGTCAACAGGAACTCAACGCAACAGACGGCGCGTCGATCGGACGCCCGGTCTGAGAGTTATTGGCATTTTCGTCTCCGGGGCCCGGTTGGTTTTTAAGGCAAAACCAACCCGACCGTACTCCACCTGCGTCCAAACCTCGGGCGGAGTATGCCAAAAGATCCGTCTCACTAAGAGGAACACTACGCGACTGACGGCACGTCACTCGGACGTCCGTAGCTCAAGATATGAGTGTTTCCGCTCCGAAGGCCCGGTTGGTTTCGTGAACGAACCAACCCGGCCGAACTCAAAGTAACCTGAAACCTTGAGTGCGATATACCTAAACGACCGTCTCGATCCAAGGATCGCGTTTCCGCAGACGGTTCGTCATTCGGAGGTCCGAGGCTCAAGTTATGAGCCAAAAACCGAATCTGGTCCGAAACGGGGGGTCCGGGTCCGGGCCGACCCGGCCCGACCCCCCCCTCTGGACGGCGCGGCGGCCGGCGGCGGCGGACGGCGGCGGACGGCGGCGGCGGCTGGCCGCGCGGCGGCGGCGGCGGGCCGCGTGGCGGCGGCGGCGGCTGGCGGGCCGCGGCGGCGGCGGCGGCGGCGGGCCGCGGCGGCGGCGGCGGCGGGCCGCGGCGGCGGCGGCGGCGGCGGGCCGCGGCGGCGGCGCTGGGCGCCGCACGTGATTGGCACGCGGGGCTATGCCCCGCGTTTCTCTTCAAGCGGCACGGCTCAAGGCCGTGCCTTTGCCAAAAACGGCCCCCGCAAATGGGGGCCGGCTTGATAAAACCGGGGGGCTGTTGCCCCCCCTCTTTAAATGAACCGCCCCCCTCATTAAGAGGGGGGTCTTGAAGGACCGGCCGGGGGTTTAATCCCCCGGTTTTTATGACATCCGGCCGGCCCGCTGGCCGGCCGGTTTTTACCAACGGGACCGGAATTTCCGGTCCCGCCCTCGACTTCCGACGCCGGCGGCCCGGCCGCCGGTCTTTCCTTCCGCCGCGGCCCGGAACCGGCCGCGGTCTCCTCGTCTCACCGCGGCCCGGAACCGGCCGCGGTGTTCGTCGTCCGGCGCGGTGCGACGGCACCGCGCCCCTTTCGCCGTGCCATGAATCCTCCCAACGCGGCGCGACGGCGTCGCGTTCTTGAAGTCTCTCCTCGGCGAAGCGCGACGGTGTTGCGGAAAAATTATAAGCATGTTCATCCGCGTGGTGCGACGGCACCACGCCTCTTGCTTCCACCCGCATGAATAAAACGAGAACTAAGGAGGGGGGATTCGGCCGTGTTCATGCGGTCCGACCCCCCTCACGTTAATTAATAACATAACTAAAGAATATCCAAAAGCCTCACATTTAGTCATGCTAAAATCCATGATTCAAGAATGGAATAAAAATAATCAATAATTAACATTCCCTACCTCTGGTTTCAAGAACGAAGATCGTCAACGACCCGCGGAAGACGCGTCGCGGTGGTCGGCGTCACGGAAGAAGGACGTCGATGTCGTGAAGCGAGGATTCGAAGTTCTTTGACGACGATTTCGTCGCGGGAAATCGTCGCGGAAGAGATGACGCGGAAGAAGACGTCGTCGGTGTCGCGGGTATGGCGTCGCGAAAGACGATTCCCGAGAACGTGGCGTTCTTCGTCGATGTTCGAAGGTTCTTCGCGTTCTTCGTCAAAGCTTGAAGAAGAAGAAGATGAAGGCTCCAAATTCTCTCAAGGTGGCTAGAGAATTCTAACCCAAATAAAATAAGCTAAGTCTTATTTTATTCACACAATTATCAATTTGAATTTCAAAGGTTTGAAATTCAAACAATTCAAACAATTCAACTCCATTAATTAACAAAGTTGTCATGTTATTAAAAGAGGAGTTTAAGGGGGAAGTTGAGAGGTTACTAAAAGATTTAGGGGTTCGTGTGGGCCCCACCACACTTAATCCTCCCAAGGGAGGTTAAGTGGGTGTGGGTCCCACTTCCAACCCCCTTAGGTAGGTTTTTTTTTAATAAGTTTAAATAAAATTTGTTTTACACAATTTTATTTAACTTAACTGAAAAACCCCAAAACGTAACTTCCAACCCGCAACAAACGCAACTCCCGAAAAGGTCTCATTAAGCGAATATCGGCGCTGCGAGTTCATCGGTGCCCTCGGATTTCAATTCCGAGCACCGGATCAAAAGTTAGGAATTCCCGCTCGTTCGTTCACTGAACGTACCCGAGCCAAACTTCGGAAATTAATTCCGGGCACTCCGGGCCTCGGAATCAGGTGCCGTCTGAAACCGCGCTCTTGTAAAATTCTAAAGAAAATTAAGAAAAAATTTTCCTTGAATTTTACGGGTCTTTACATTACTCCCACCTCAGGGCTTTACGTCCCCGTAAAGCTACATCAAAAACTAGGGAAACCAAAAGAGAGTACTGAGCACGTATCTGAGCCTCCCGCTCCCATGTGCTCTCCTGGAGATTCCCGTGCCGCCATCTGTTGCGCACAAGAGGAATCGATCGCCCATGTAGGACCCGCTCCTGAAAGACATGGACCTCCTCTGACGTGGCCCGGACCATCTCCGGTCCCACCAGAGCTGCAAGATTTCTCTTTTGCCGAAAAGAGAAATCTGGTCTCATCCCCTGGATGAACCACATTCTTTGCCTAAAACAGTCAATCCTAACATGGATGATACTAATCCATACTAAGGATGACGTCGTAAGGCCTCGACGCTACTACTAAGAGATTCAACCGTTACTCTCGCCTCCAAGGGTTGAGTCACACTGTCGGCATCAGTGTGTGGTAACTGGGTCTCCTCCAGTAGATGTCTCACAAGTGAGGGTCAAGTCAACAGCCAAAACTGGAACCTCTTAGTAACATTACGATAGAGGACAGGAACGAAAACATCACAAGGTATGCGTCTTTTATTATTGCAGCTCGTAATACAAGACGCTACACAAAAGCAACAAGGAATCAGAAGTACAAAGGATGTATCCACTAGTTCTGCTCCTGTCCATCGGCTCCCAGGGCTCCATGATCGAAGGCCTCGGCTGCCTGAAGCTGAGCTCTCCCCTGCGGTCGGGGTGGACCTCCTGGTGGTGGTGGTGGTAGAGCCTCAAAGCGTCGGCCACCACCAGCTGCTCGTCCAGCTCCTCTGCCTCGTCCGCCTCCTTCCTGCAGACCGCCACGGTCGAACCTCTGCCTCTGCCTAGGTGGTTCCTCAACCGTCTGCTGCTCCTCCGTATGGCGGGTCGGGCAGTCACGAGCCATGTGGCCTCGCCCGCCGCATGCATAGCACTGTCTTCCACTCGAAAGACTGGCTCCGCGTTGTGTGCCCTGCACTGCTGAGCCAGTGCCCTGAGGTCTGGTCTGTCTGAACCCCTGAGTCACTCGTCGACTGCCAGCTGCAGATGTCTCTGCCACGTTCCGCCCTGCGGTGGGTCGCTGTGCTGGTGTAGACTCAGCAAGGAAGCTCTCGATCAGAAGAGCCCGCTCCAGTACTCCTGTCTGAGTCGGTATGCTGAGGGAGATCAGCGATGCCCTGATCTCGTGTCTCAAACCCTGCTCGAAGGTCCGGGCCCGGAAGAATGGGTCCCGTACCATGTCGGTCGAGTAGCGCGAGAGATCGGTAAATCTCGCCGAGTACTGGGCGACCGTCATGCTGCCCTGCCGCAGCTGTAGAAGCTCCTGGATACGCACTGCACGAAGGGTGGCTGGGACGAACTCCGAGCGGAAGATGCTCTCAAAGTCCGTCCAAAGAGGAGATGCCTCATCGTGCACCTGGAGCATCAAGCTCCACCATCGTCCAGCTGCTACGTGTAGTAGGCTCGCAGCGAGGATCACCATGAGGTCTGCTGGTGTCCTCACTAGCCTAAACACTCGAACCACTGCCTCCAGCCAGTCCTCTGCTGCCTGGGGATCCGTCTCCCCGCGAAACCTGGGCGGTCGCTGGCGCTGAAACTCATGCAGTGCGCTGAGGCGACGTGCATCGTCAGTGGCTGCTGCTGGAAGCATCGGGGGCTCGGCGGGTAAAGCTACCGCCAGTGCCACTGCTGACAAAGGGCCCTGCACCGAAGCCCCGTCGCTCGGTGGGCTGTCGTCTCGCTCGACTCTCGGAACCCTAGCTGGCTGCCGTCGTGGGGCCATCCTGAAAAGGAAACAGGTGCGCCACGGTTAGAACAGTATACCTGGTGAGCTGATGTAAGTAATCACAAAGAAAACTTGAGACTTTCATAAAGCAGATCAGTATACCCGGTGAGCTGACACAAGTAATCACAAAGAAAACTTTGAAACACACACGCAATTAATGTTTTCGTGCATTAAGTCGGAAATCAGAAGTCAGGGTCCTGGTGTACGGATACGTCGGCCGCCGCACCAACACTGGACTCCCTGGACTGATAACCACACTCAATACGCTAAACATTATTGCTTCACATAGAAAAGATCAGAGTTCGCGGTAGAACCGAACTCCTCTGATACCAATTTGTCACGACCCGCCCTCGGGGTCCGTGCCGTGACTACCCCAAGCCCGCCTTCCATAGGCCAGGGGCTGGCGACTAGCACCAAGGCGTATATCCCAGTAAAAAGGGAAGGCATTGCCTTTGAAAAGTAACCAACTCCACAGAGTAAGCAAGCGGAAAGTAAACACTAAACAAGCAGAGTACGACTGAAAGTGCGGAAAAGTAAATGGGCCAGAATACAAACCCAAACTGAAAGTAAAGTACAACTCGAAAAGGGAAAAACAGCAACTGTAAAGTAAAAGCCGCTACTCCGAGCTGTCCACCGGAAATCCCACCTGAAGGGTGGGTACAGATAGCTCCTCTGCTCCACGGGTCCCACCGTCCGCTCCGTGCTCGTCCCGCCCAGTGGTCCACCTCCGGGTACCGTCCCGCTCCGCAAACCTCAGCTAAGGTCAACGCTGTCCGTCGTCTGCAACCAACACAACGTAGTGCGGGCGAAGCCCGTGCAGGGGTGAGTATAAGCTACTCAGTAGGGACCCCGAGACCCCTGAAGGTCTCTCAAATCCACAAAGGATAAACCACAAAGAAAAGTACAAACACGAAGTAACAACTAACACAGCTTAGGTATATGCCCATACATATACCTAAGTCATCAATTAAAATACACTCCAACCTCCGAGCCCAAGTACAACTCAGTCCACGCAGGAAAGTATACGTATTCCACATAGGAAAGCAAAATATAATCCACACAGGATTGCACAACACAATCCACACAGGAAAACAACAGGATTCAGCTCACACAGGTATACTTCTTCAAGGACGATAAAGATGATCACTGATCCATCTAAGTCGTCGGACCCACGAAGGATCGATAGGTAACTAACCCCCGCAGAAGACCCACACAGGATCGGGCTCACACAGAACCTGTAGGCGCTGGCTCACACAGAACCGCTGAGCGCAAGGACCCACACAGGATCGGGCTCACACAGAACCTGTAGCACTGATCCACGTAGGATCGCTGAGTGCTGTAGTCGTCGTCGTCGAATCCACACAGGATCTCTGTACTGTCGTCGTCAAATCCACACAGGATCTCTGTACTGTCGTCGTCAAATCCACACAGGATCTCTGTACTGTCGTCGTCAAATCCACACAGGATCTCTGTACTGTCGTCGTCAAATCACAGTAGCAGTCGTAGCAGTAGAACAGTCGCAGCCAGTACTAGGGTTCCCGCACATAGCAAACTCGTACGGAGGGTCCGCTCCACGAGCCGAGAGGCTGATACATCAACTGTCACGAAGACCGAAGTTGATGTATCCAAAAGTTCCGTATCGTCAACAGGAACTCAACGCAACAGACGGCGCGTCGATCGGACGCCCGGTCTGAGAGTTATTGGCATTTTCGTCTCCGGGGCCCGGTTGGTTTTTAAGGCAAAACCAACCCGACCGTACTCCACCTGCGTCCAAACCTCGGGCGGAGTATGCCAAAAGATCCGTCTCACTAAGAGGAACACTACGCGACTGACGGCACGTCACTCGGACGTCCGTAGCTCAAGATATGAGTGTTTCCGCTCCGAAGGCCCGGTTGGTTTCGTGAACGAACCAACCCGGCCGAACTCAAAGTAACCTGAAACCTTGAGTGCGATATACCTAAACGACCGTCTCGATCCAAGGATCGCGTTTCCGCAGACGGTTCGTCATTCGGAGGTCCGAGGCTCAAGTTATGAGCCAAAAACCGAATCTGGTCCGAAACGGGGGGTCCGGGTCCGGGCCGACCCGGCCCGACCCCCCCCTCTGGACGGCGCGGCGGCCGGCGGCGGCGGACGGCGGCGGACGGCGGCGGCGGCTGGCCGCGCGGCGGCGGCGGCGGGCCGCGTGGCGGCGGCGGCGGCTGGCGGGCCGCGGCGGCGGCGGCGGCGGCGGGCCGCGGCGGCGGCGGCGGCGGGCCGCGGCGGCGGCGGCGGCGGCGGGCCGCGGCGGCGGCGCTGGGCGCCGCACGTGATTGGCACGCGGGGCTATGCCCCGCGTTTCTCTTCAAGCGGCACGGCTCAAGGCCGTGCCTTTGCCAAAAACGGCCCCCGCAAATGGGGGCCGGCTTGATAAAACCGGGGGGCTGTTGCCCCCCCTCTTTAAATGAACCGCCCCCCTCATTAAGAGGGGGGTCTTGAAGGACCGGCCGGGGGTTTAATCCCCCGGTTTTTATGACATCCGGCCGGCCCGCTGGCCGGCCGGTTTTTACCAACGGGACCGGAATTTCCGGTCCCGCCCTCGACTTCCGACGCCGGCGGCCCGGCCGCCGGTCTTTCCTTCCGCCGCGGCCCGGAACCGGCCGCGGTCTCCTCGTCTCACCGCGGCCCGGAACCGGCCGCGGTGTTCGTCGTCCGGCGCGGTGCGACGGCACCGCGCCCCTTTCGCCGTGCCATGAATCCTCCCAACGCGGCGCGACGGCGTCGCGTTCTTGAAGTCTCTCCTCGGCGAAGCGCGATGGTGTTGCGGAAAAATTATAAGCATGTTCATCCGCGTGGTGCGACGGCACCACGCCTCTTGCTTCCACCCGCATGAATAAAACGAGAACTAAGGAGGGGGGATTCGGCCGTGTTCATGCGGTCCGACCCCCCTCACGTTAATTAATAACATAACTAAAGAATATCCAAAAGCCTCACATTTAGTCATGCTAAAATCCATGATTCAAGAATGGAATAAAAATAATCAATAATTAACATTCCCTACCTCTGGTTTCAAGAACGAAGATCGTCAACGACCCGCGGAAGACGCGTCGCGGTGGTCGGCGTCACGGAAGAAGGACGTCGATGTCGTGAAGCGAGGATTCGAAGTTCTTTGACGACGATTTCGTCGCGGGAAATCGTCGCGGAAGAGATGACGCGGAAGAAGACGTCGTCGGTGTCGCGGGTATGGCGTCGCGAAAGACGATTCCCGAGAACGTGGCGTTCTTCGTCGATGTTCGAAGGTTCTTCGCGTTCTTCGTCAAAGCTTGAAGAAGAAGAAGATGAAGGCTCCAAATTCTCTCAAGGTGGCTAGAGAATTCTAACCCAAATAAAATAAGCTAAGTCTTATTTTATTCACACAATTATCAATTTGAATTTCAAAGGTTTGAAATTCAAACAATTCAAACAATTCAACTCCATTAATTAACAAAGTTGTCATGTTATTAAAAGAGGAGTTTAAGGGGGAAGTTGAGAGGTTACTAAAAGATTTAGGGGTTCGTGTGGGCCCCACCACACTTAATCCTCCCAAGGGAGGTTAAGTGGGTGTGGGTCCCACTTCCAACCCCCTTAGGTAGGTTTTTTTTTAATAAGTTTAAATAAAATTTGTTTTACACAATTTTATTTAACTTAACTGAAAAACCCCAAAACGTAACTTCCAACCCGCAACAAACGCAACTCCCGAAAAGGTCTCATTAAGCGAATATCGGCGCTGCGAGTTCATCGGTGCCCTCGGATTTCAATTCCGAGCACCGGATCAAAAGTTAGGAATTCCCGCTCGTTCGTTCACTGAACGTACCCGAGCCAAACTTCGGAAATTAATTCCGGGCACTCCGGGCCTCGGAATCAGGTGCCGTCTGAAACCGCGCTCTTGTAAAATTCTAAAGAAAATTAAGAAAAAATTTTCCTTGAATTTTACGGGTCTTTACAACGGATGTCAATATTTAACAGAGAAATTTTATATTATGTATAAAAGAGTGGAAATATTTCTACTAGCACATGAGTATAACTTAAATAAATATAATAAAGGGAAACTACTGAGTTTTATTTCGATATGGATCAAAATATTTCATCCAAGGAAACATAAAGATAAAAAATCTCAAAAAACAATGATATTTTCTCAATAAAACCTTATACGTTGGTAACAAGGAATCATACTCTCCATGTAAGAAAATGAAAATAAATAAAGCTTTAAATATCATGAAAATAATGTGATCAATGATAAAACATGTAAAATTGTGGTATATACACAATGAAAGGATTTTAGGTGCATAACAAAACACGAGTCTTAAGCAATGTAATGTGAGAAAAAACATTTTTACCAATTTGGAAACCATTGACATGTAAACCCCATGAATGAATGTTAAAAAATAGATATTTTAATAATTATAAATTTAGTAATAAGATACTTATAAAAAATAATGTGCATTACATACACCACACAAAGGGAAAGTGTGGCGAACAAATCATTTATCTCACAGGAATAAAAAGTGAAATTAAATCCCCTTACCTTGTGTCATGAATCACTTAGTACTTGTACAAGATTAATATATTTTAAATATATTCTATTTATAAAACTCTTAAAGAAGAATATTCTAATAAATTATACCATATATGGTTTTATTATGAAATTATATTACATGTTTGTTAACAATCCTATGGTAAGGTTTCACTTTGGGTAGTATTCACTTTGTTCTTCACATGTGTCTTAATTTGTTATATTGTTAGTCCTATTACTTATAACAAGATTCTATAATGTAAATCTTGATATAAATATCTTTATTATCCAATATATTTATATTATAATAATCTGTATCATAAATAAGTATGAAATATAATATACCGTTCATGGAGATGATAAGCCATACTTACGCATGAACGTTGTTTCTATTTTAATTGTCGTATTGAATGAAAGATAGAAAATGAAATAAAACAGTATATTTATATAATATAATTGTAGTATAATTATAATTATACATATCATTTATTTTAATTAAATTAATCCTTAATAAATTCCATGTATCATGTGAACGAATCACATCATTTTAAGGGGACGGTAGTCCACACATCCTTAGACAAAATTACCATAATTACAAAAAATGGAATGTAAAAAAAGGTCTTGTATTGAAAAATGAATAAAAAAAGAATAAATAGTTAATAAATATAATATATTACATATATTAAAAAAAGGTTTTCACCATAATATCCTCTACTAGAGGTGGTAAATGAGAAATGAACTATCGTCATTTAGTGCCTTCAGTCTTTTGGGATCCAGATTTGATCTAAATGTCGTCTTTGTAACTAGCATCGTGAAGACATTAACCATCTTTTTCTCTCTTGTGTTATTGCTACAGTTTTTTTGGAATTATTTGATTGATCTTTTTTTGAGTGCAGATGGTTGCTCAATGAATCAATCAACTCTCAGCTACAAAGTTGTATTGATCTTGAATCCTCTAATCAAATCAGGATCCTTTTTTTAACTATTGTTGATGAACTCCTACATGTACTCTGGTATGAAAAGAATGCTATTATTCATAACAACTACTCACTAAGTTTACATGAGGGTCATATGTAGATCCTCATTTCTATTCAAGAAGTTGCTTCAATACAAAATAGGTTTTGAAACAACACATCGAAGGACATCCGGATTCTACATCGGCTTGGCTTAATGGTATTTATCCAAAACCAAGACAAACTTTTGAAGTGTTTTGGCATGCTCCTCTCCTAGGCTATATCAAAGTTAATGTTGACGGTGATTCTAAAGGCAACCCCCCTTCGGGTTGAGGCTCCATTTTTAGAAATCACTCTGAGTAGATTATTGGATGATTTTATGGATCTTATGGCATCTCTTTAGCTCTGGAGGCCGAAATGATGAGTGCGATCTATGCTATATCCTTCCCCAAGAAACATGGTTGGAACAACATATAGATTGAAAGTGACTCAATTATTATCATCCATGCCATTTTCAATGGCGTGATGCACTTCGTGTGTCCTCTTACAATACAGTCGATGAACTGTCCTCATTTTCTCATGGACTACAACTGCATTATTATGCATGCCTTTCGTGAACCGAACATGGTGGCAAATGGCCTTGCAAACATGGGAGTCAACCATGTCACCATGTGGTTAGAGGAACTTCTAGTTGAATTACTACCCATTTATGATAGAGATTGTAAAATAATCTTATCTTTTAGACTCATTTAATTCCTTGTTTTAATAATAAATTTTGTGCTTTGGTCTTTGACCAAGGCACCACCTTTTAAAAAATAACAATCATCATTTAGTGAGGTGGAAGTTAGTCGTACGTGTAAAAAGTATGTTCTATATCATTATATGTAGGTCAATATAAGTTTAGGTAAAACCATTATCTTAAAAATGTCCTAGTATATTGAAGATATTGGTGTTCTCATAAAATAATCATATAAAGAGAGTGGAGGGGTCGAGAAGGAAAATAATGGAAAGGATCTTGAGAGAAGATGTAACTTCTTAATCGGGTAACTCCTTTTGGTTACTTCCAAAAGGATTACAAAATTTACATTATGAACAAGGGAATGATTTTATGAGAAATTTATGGAAGTTTGGATCTTAATTTAGAAGATTTTGGGAGAGACAAGGTGATTTAGAGGTGTGAAGATGTTGGTAGAGGTGGTGGACTTTTATTGGCATGGGGAAGGACAAAGTTGAAATTATTTAAAATAAGTTATGTGTACCCATGTTTCTACCTAAAATAAATAATAAAAAACCAACCCAACTCGAGAATGAATGGTTCATGGATGAATAGTTTCACTCCAATGGGTTCTGGAAATGTTTATAGGTTGTTTTGTGTCTTATATTTTAGTATTTTTAATTTATTAACCAAAATTTTCTATTAATTGAGGTAATTAATTTTAATAACTTTCACTAATCCTTTTTTTCAAAAAAAGTTGACATTATTAGACTTTATAAATTATTATGATCCCAAATATGGAGTCTATTTTTCCATGTTCTAATCATAGAAGTGGGAGAAATTAATTTAAAATTAATCCCACAATTGGTTCAATAATGAGGGTTTTTAAAGTAAAAAAGTATTAAAAGTTTTCTAAGATTTTATATTGAATTTGAATGTAAAATTGGTTCCAATGACCAACATTGGATTAATTGAAAAAATATTATTATCTATATAAACTATTAAATATTTTAAAAATATAATTTCACCTTGAAAATCAATTAAATTATAAAGCAATTTTTAATTAAATTCATTTATTTTTCACATTAATACAAAAATGATATTTCTTAGAAAAATATTAAGAATTGAACCCAAGCTAATTAAAAATTATAAATTCAAACAAGAAGATTATATTATAAATTTAAATTTCTATATGTGTCTAAAATTAATAATATTATTTTTCACATAAAAATATTAAAAGTGGATCATTCAATAAAATTGTATCTTTTAACATAAAATGACGTTACCAAAAATAATATATTTTATTATCAATATGTTTTATTTAAAAAAAATTATAAATAAATTAAAAAAATTTACTATTCATATAACTATGATTAATGGCTAGTTTATTATTATCTCATTTAAATAATTATAAAAAAAGATATGATTTGTAGAAAGTCTATGTTGCATGCATCATATTCCAACTCAGTGTTGTGTGTATCATACGCCATGTTGGATTTGTGTGTAACGTACAACAATTCTATTCCATGCAAATGAAATGTTTATATTATTTTATTATATGATATAAATGAAATTTTAATTTCTTCAAAAAAAATCTTCCATAAAAACTCTAGGTGTTACATTTTACACCCTTAAAATAAATATTTCCCTTGAAATTATACACTCGAGTAAAAAAAGGATAAATCTCCTTCATCATATCCTCACATTCCTACATATATTCCTCTAATTATTGATTTCTTCACAAAACACTGACCAGGTGAGTGGTATTTTTTCTCAGAACATTCTTTGATAGGTCCATAATTTTTTATGGTTGTTCCTCATAAGAATGATCATGCTCTAGTGGTATGACCTATGAGTTCAGCACATTTGACGGTTCAAGTATGTATTTTCTCAGGAGAGATACATAGAACACATCATGGACATGAGAGAGATTTTAAATCAATTCCAAGAGATAGCTATTGTCCAAATATGATCAAAAGTATCAAATTGACCAATATACCTAGGGATAAGTTTCCATTTTTCTCGAATCTCATAACATTCATCCATGGTGAGATTCATAGAAACACCTTTCCACCAACATCAAAATATACACCACATCAACGGTTATAATCATAACTTTTCAGCCAAATTTGACCAACCTTGATATGCTTCCAAATGGTTATGTCCTTCTCGACCATTTCTTACATGAACTCAAGTCCCAACAGATTTATTTCTCTAGCATCATCCCAACACATTGGATATCTATATTTTTTTACTAGAGGTATTTATGTGGTGCCATTTGAATTCTTGAATTAAATATATTTTTGTATGAAAACGGAACTAGAGGAATCTATTGATCCCAACCACCTTTGAAAACTAACAAACAAGATCTCAACATATCCTATAGTGTTTGAATTTTTTTCATCAGATTGACCTTCTGTCTAAGGATGATAGCTATTTTGGAAACTCAATTATTTATCACGTTATTATTGAAGTCTTCACTAGAACATTGATGTAAGGATCTGATCCCTATATAATACAATAGAATTTGGAACTCCGTGAAACCATACCACTTCCTTGATGTATATTTTGGAAAGCTAATACAGAGAGAAATTTTCACCGATAGAAATTAAGTATACTGACTTAGTAAAGAGATTGACTACTACCCATATAGCATTAAACCCTTTAGAGGTTTTGGGTAGTCTAATGAAAAAATCCATAGTGATGTTCTCCAATTTCTAATGTAGTATGATTAATTGTTTCAACATCCCTTTATACTTTCATCTTTCATCTTTAACATTCTGGCATACAAAGCACAGAGATAAAAACACTACTATATCTCTCTTCATTCCAATCCACTAGAAGTATTATTTCAAGTCCCTATGTATCTTCATAATTCCAAAATGAATAAACAATGAAGTACTATGAGCTTCTTGTAAAATATCCTTCCTCAAATCCAGTATGGAAGGAAAACATAGACAATTCTTAAAACATACCACTCTATCCTGGTCAAGGTTAAACTCAGTAACATTTATAACTTTCTTTTGTATCTCTTCATCTTCCTTCTACACCTCCTTAATATTTACTTAGATAGAGGTTAGAAAAATCATTTGATAAATATAAAAACTTTCCCCTTACTTCATGATTTCTAGGTCTATCCTTTCTAAAATCAGAAATATTTGATCTTTTATGATCTTTAACATGGATAAGCTAGAATGATCCTGCCGACTCAATGCATCAACCACCTTGTTCATTTTCCCAGGGTGGTAATGTTTTGAGTGGTCATAATATTTGATCAAATCTAAACATGTTCATTGGTGCATATTCAATTCCATCTATATGAATAAATATTTTAGACATTTTATGATCAGAATTGATATCACACTATTCTCCATAAAGATAATTCCTCCATATTTTTAATGAAAAAAATTACTACTGCTAGCTCCAAATCATGATTTGGGTGATTTTACTCATGAGTATTCAACTACCATGAGGAAAAAGTTATAACCATGTTATTCATCATAATAAAACATCCCAATACCTTCTTATATGAATCAATATAGATTACAAACCCTTCTCTACTATAAATTAATCTAAGCATAGGTGCAATGACCAACCATTTCATTATTTCCTTGTAATTTTCCTAACATTCATTTGTTCAGAGGAACTTGACACCCTTCGAAGTTAACTTGTTCATAGGATTATATAGCCATGATAAATTCTCCACAACCCACTGATAATATCCATCTAAATAGGGAAATCAATGGATCATAGTCTTCGGGATTAGTCTGTTCCATTATTTAATAAACTCTTTGTTTTATGTTTCTACTGATATACCATCTCTTGAGATAATATGACCCAAAAATCACACCTTTTTAGCCAAAATTGACACTTTGTAAATTTTACTTACAACTTCTCATTCATTAGATTCCTTAGTACAAATTTCAAATGACATTTATGCTCTTCCTTTCTATTTTAATATATAAAAATATCATATATGAATACTTCCAAAAACATATCTAGGTAATCTCTAAAGACTATATTCATTAAATGTATAATGAAAGTAGGTTCATTAACAATACAAAAAGGAATCACTATATATTCATAGTGACCGTACCTTCTGCAGATTTTTGTCGAGGGTATATCGTATTTATTGACCCTGAATTGGTGATATCCAGAACAAAGTCCAACCGTGGAAAAGTATTGAGCTCCACGTAGTTGATCAACCAATTCATCAACTTGGGTTTGAGTATACTTGTTCTTGATTTTGATCATGTTGAACTCCTAATAATTAATGCAGAGTAACATTGATGCATCTTTATTTTTCAAAAAAAATGAATTGGTTCACCCCAAGGTGACACACATGGATGAATGAATCCATTATCAAGGTTTTATTATTGTTTATTCATCAAATATTGCAACTCAATCAAGACCATTATATAAGGATCCGTTGTAATTGGTGTGGAACTAGGTATGGGATCTATTGATAACTCAACTTCATATTTTGGTGGAAGGCTATGAAACTCATCTGGAAAGACATCCAAAAAATCCTAAACAATAAGAATATCATCAATGTCGATCTTCTCCCCAAAAATTTTAGATAAACAACCCTTTTGAATGGAAATTAAGATCCATACACTGGATGTAATATCCCCATGAGGTACATGCTTATCATCACATTGATGGATGATCATATGAGGTTTTGAAATATCATACATAACATTCCTTCATTGACAATTGATTTGGGATATATGGAATGAAATCCAATCCATGCCTAATATGAAATCAAATTCAACCAAAAGAAGAATGAAAATATTTACAGGAAGCATATTTCCCCAAACTGTAATCAAAGAGGAATCATGTACTTGAGATACAATCATCATACCGTTGGGGGTTTGCACTGGTAATTCCGCATCTAATTATTTTGTAGGAATATTAACACCCTTAGAAATTTATTTAATTATGAAAGAGTCGGTGGATCGAGAATCAAGAATGAAAATTTCATTTTTAGAGTGGATGGTATGTGTACCTTTCGTCACATTATTATGACACCCCTCATCAAAAATAACATTTTCATGAAATTTCTCCTTGTAACTTGGCTTAATAGGTTGCTGATTTCAATCATCATCACTAACCCTTATGTTTGGGAAGTGTATACCATAATGACGATTCTCAATACACCAGTAGCATTGAATCGTGGGAGGTTCATTCTATCCCACTTTTTCCCTATTCTCAATGTTAGAAAACATTGTCCCATCCCATCAACAATAAAATCTCTAATGGGATTCCCTTAAACACAAAAAAAATTTATTAGACCCATGAAGTCAATTTCCTACATAATTCTTCCCACAACTAGAGAATAATGATATTATAATATTCTTTTCTTCATGGAAATTATATTTTCCTTTAAACTACACCCTCGTCTTATTTTTAAAACTATAATATTGATACATGACCCCAACTACCATTTCAACAATGATTTCACAATTCATAATCTATTTGTACCTACTAAAGTCTCTTATGGACAGAACCATTATGAGACATTTATTTAAGGCACTAAAGATACTATCAATATTACTTTTGGTTTGGATGATAATTCATGAAGTGTACCTCGCATGACTTGTAAAATTAGCCTCATAGGTACCAACTGATTCATCATCCCTTTGATTCAACTGAAGTAATTCATTGTCCATCTTTGTATAAAGAATTTGAGAAAATTACTTATTGAAAAATAAGTTCTTAAACTCATCCCAATCCATGGATTCAATCTCATCTTTCTGCCTCATATTCTTTATTAGAGTCCACCACAAATCTTCTTCACCTTCTAATTGATAAGAATCCATAATTACTTTTTCATTCCCTAAACACTGAATAATAGAGAAGATATTGTCAATAGTACTAATCCATTATTCAGAAACAAGTGTATCATAATACCCTATGAAATAAGGTGGTTGTAACCTCATGAATGAATTAATATAATGTTGTTCCCACTATTTCTCATTTGGAAGTACAAAAATATTGATATCTTTAGAAATATGTGCAAGCATAAAAATGAGTTTTTGAATTCCATATCCTATAGAATTCACTTTATCAAGAGAAAAATCATTACATTTTCCTTTTTAATCACCATTAACATAGTTCTTTCATGTTCTATCCCCTGACTAAAACCAAAATCATAGAGTAAGAAATATTTATCATAATGAGGAACCACATAATCATGAAAAATCACTAATAGGATGTCTAAATTATGAAACATTTCTTAATTTATGACAGGTTATGTTAATCCTAGGTTATTCATATAAAATGTATATTTAAATACATTATAATGGTTTGTGAAGAGTTTGTGAATTCCCAAATAATATCCCTCGGGAGTTTCAATCCCAGTGTGTAGCATGGCCCGTTATCGTGAACCAGTTACCCCGAGTCAGGCTTGGAACATCTTTTCAATGTATTTACCTTATGATACATATGTTACATATCCACATCAACTTGTAGTATCCAAAAATTGATGTATTAATAGGAAACCACTCAGTGTATCCTTAACAAAAACTATAGGACACTTTCATATACTTTTATTTATCCTTATTTTTTTTCCTTAGACACATCTTTAGGGTTCTCACTAAGGTTTTCTCATACAATCTTACAAAGGATAACAATACCTTTTCTCTGATACCAACTATATATATCCACTATTTCCAAACATAATCATTAAATAACTATTTCCAATGCTATCGTTGGGGTGTGTGCATCTATCTGTCGAGATGCGCTGATTGTTGCACCATATTCTCAATATCCAAAGGCATGCGGCATCCATCAATTCTTCAGTGATGTTTTCTCCATGATCAAAATTGGATGATGGGATTTTGGCATCTCCTTCTGAGTATTTTTACATGGAATTTTTTCCTAGTCTCAGTATCCCTTAATAATTAAGGTGTTGTTCGTGAAACCCTTTTGAATGCCATATCTTTGTGGATTCCAGTAAATTACACAACTTCTATTAGGACATTCCAATGGGTCATGTTGGGGTAGCATCCTTCAACTAGGATAGTAGTCACATTGGGAATCGCTAGGGTTTCTAGATGCTGAAACACTGGTACACCTTTATTTCTTACCCATATGATAGGTCTTTTTGAGGTCCAAGATGTCTGAGACATTCCACGATGAATGTTGGGTATCTTATGCCATAGTTAGGTCTCTGAGGGTTTCTTCAGCATCCCATGCTATACACGGGGTATGTTGGGAGATTAAAGTCTACCATAGATGGATCAGACTAATCGTAACACTAATGAGAGTGGATCAGATGGGTACATCCCTATCAGGGAGCATCTAGGATGTTAACTATATGGGTGGATTGAGATCCCCGATGAGGAAAAATATGGGGTGGTGTATCCCATATGGGAAGATATCACACTATGAAGGCAGATCAGAACACCTCAAAGGGAGGACCAGATGATGATTGGATCCCAACTAAGGGGACATCATGGTTTACTATTGGATGATGGTGAACCTTAGGGAGGATTCCTTTATACCCTATCTATTAGATATGGATCAAAACCCATGTAGTTTTAGAGGTTCAATCATGGAATTGGGGTGTGTAGAATGGACAATAACCCGAACACATAATGGGGATTACAGGTGGTTAGCATACCAGGTGATAAAAAAGGGAAATGAGATGAATGGGTCTTATGCATGCTTAGCTGCCCTAATGGATAACATGATTTCACTGGTATGTGGTGGTCTAGGTGGAATTATGATGGATATGGATGAATTTTCGTAGAATGGAATGGGTGGGGATGAAACTAAGGACCAGTGTGAAGGTGATGGTGTTAGGATTGAACCTCAGGGAGGTTTCCTATATATCCTTTTGATAGGGAATCATAGTCTACATAGTTCTGGGATGGGGTGATGAGTCACCTAAGGGGGGAAGCCCATGATAATAAATGCGTGGATGAGGACCCGAAGGAAATGAAACCAACGGGTTAAGGCATGATTATAACAACCCATACTTTACATACATTGTTATTAATTCAGAATTGAAGCACACTTATTACAACATATAACAAAACCAAGAAAGGACCGTATAGGTATAGTGTCTTTAGAAACTGGGAAACATAAACAACTGGTTCATAAAGCGTCTGCTTTGCCTCCCATTTATTTCAAAATATCTAGAGTCCCTTTTTGTAATATCCTACTTAATAAACTTCTTTCTGACCTGGGGAAATAAAACATACAAAAGGGTGATCTAAAATGCTCAGTAAGGGTAAACAAAAGAAATATCAATCATATCATATACATAAGAACATAACTTTTGGAAATCTTAACCTGCAAAAGAGATCATAATTTCATAACATGGGATAAACCATAGTAGTGAAATGTAATCCCAATAATCATAACTTAAAACATGAATCTTTGTGACATACACACATAATCATAGAGAATCATTTCTTATTAGTCAAGACTCATTTCCAAGACTATCTTAGTGGACAAAGTCCATTTCTGAACCAAGTTCACTCCACGTTTCAGTCCTGTTTCACTGAACCGGTTTAACCTGCCGTTCCAGCCCTGTATATCTCATGAGATATAAAATCTTTACCCAATGCATTGGAGGGAGATATAGGTCCCACCCATCTCATAATGATACCATTCTTATGTGTGCTACAAAATCATAAACCATACATCATAGCATAACCCATGTAATAAAAATGGGAATCTTAAACATCGTGACATCATAAAACAATTAATATAATGTAAATGAATTCATAAAAATATTTCCATCACAACATAATCAAATCCATGTAATAATAGGGATTGGAATAGAACCCTTTATTATCTTAGATGGAAAATAATTTTCATAAAACACTTGAACTCCATTCTTGAAGAAAATATCCTTTCTACTTTAAAAACATTTTTCCTTTATTAACATGTCATACAATTTTAAACTAAAAGAAGTTGATTAAAAATAAACTTGAAAACTTGTAAAGGAATATTCTTGGAAATAATGTTTTAAAAATCCATTCATTCTGTATAAGTTAAAAAAACATTCTTCTCGTACTTTTGTCGGAAAAGTAAAAAAGTACCTCGTACGAAAAATGACAAAAGATTCCTTTCATATCTTTTACTAAAAACTCACCGAAGGGTAAAATTGGCTTTTAAAAATTTTAGGTGGATGGAAATAATATTACATATTGAGGAAACATGGATGTGGATGATAAAATACACCCCAGTAAATTCCAAAGTATAAACAATCTCGAATAAAAATGAGATTGTGATATTTCTCTTACCATTGGTCTGATATGCTTTGTACGTGTCCGAACCTCCTGTATAATGATTTAAATAATGTTATTGACTTATTACATAATAATACTTATTTTTATGATATCATATATGGTCATCTTCTTAGCTTCTTATTAGTAATATTTCATTACTATTTGTTATTCGGGTGTTTATTAATTTTTGTTCTTATGCGTGTTTTGTCGAATAGATTATTATTTTTCTTTTTAGGTTATAGATACCTCATTTCCATAATGGTATTAGTGTAATATATATCATATTTATTCATTCAATTCATTTATATAATCATTATGCAATGAAGATCATGTAGAACGAGTCGCATCACATCGTGGAGACGGTATTCCATACGTACGCACGAGTGATGATATCGTTATCATGATTGTGTAATTGTATTGGAGTGTATGTATACTATTTAAGAATCAATATCACTTTAAAATAGTCATATATAGTCATTATTTATTCCATTATACCCATCCAAGTAAGGTGGTGGTGGAAAATAGATTACACAACGGCGTGGAGACGGTATTCTGTACGTACGCACGCGCGGTGATTTCTTTTTCCATAGGATGGATAGATGGT
This sequence comes from Viscum album, assembly GCA_963277665.1. Lineage (NCBI taxonomy): Eukaryota > Viridiplantae > Streptophyta > Magnoliopsida > Santalales > Viscaceae > Viscum > Viscum album. Next base: position 797,506,984 of record OY728159.1, read on the forward strand.
GAAATAGGGTTGTTTCATAGTTATAATAACATATAAGTATATTATTGATACTGATGTTATTACTTCATAGTGAAACAGCTAAATAAGAAGAAGTGGAAGAAGAAATAAAGTCGAAAGAATTGGTAACGGACATTACCTCTTCTTTGAAACGCCTCTTTGAGACCTCCTTTTAGGGCACTAAAATTGGTCTTTGAAAGAGACCAAGACCTCTAGGATGTTTCTAGGGAAGTGTAGAAGAGAATTTTTCAGGGTTTGGCCGATAATTAAGGCTCAAAGTGGTGTGAGGAAGAGAGGGAGGAGGTGCCCTTTTATAAGGGAGGAGAGGGGCACCTTTGGAATAACTAAAAATAATATTTTATTATAAAGCCAAATTAGGTTTTAAATAGCTCTAAATTGATTTATTTCGAAGCTAAGGTGGTTATGGGTCTAAATCCTCTCATAAAATAGAATTTAGACAATTTTAGGTTCCTATTGTATCCTTATCATTTAGATTTAACATTAAGTTAAATAATTTTACTTTTACCGTGTCTTCTTGTGTTCTTATACTCTAAGGTTAATAAACTCACTATAACAAGAAAAACGAACCCCAAGTTGTTTATTATTAATATATATAACCTTATATAAGTCATTTTGCCGAAACATAGATTTTAAGGAATAAAATAACAATTAATAATATAATATTTTTTTTAAAAACTATTTTATGTCAATTTTGACAATACTTAGTAATTTATTTTTGTGAAACTCATAACATGATTATTAGTTTGAAATAAGTTAATTAAATCAATAATAACATGTCATATTAACCTATAAAATTAGTGAAATTCATAAAAAGTCTCAAATTACATTTATTTGGGTATTTATAACATCAATTATGTCAATATTTCATTAATAAGATAATTATTGCATCATCTTTGTGTCATAAATAAATTAACTTATTTAAAGTCTAAAAATTAAAAATAAAATATAATTATGTAGGAAATAGTTTTATATTTCTAATGAATATTTATAGTCGAATTTATCTTATGTATAGCCCTATATTAAAAATGAATTGCTTATTAAACTTTGATTTTAACTATTTTAACCCTTTTTTGAATAAATTAATAATAAATGTCCTAATCTAATCCAAGTGGGCCTAAATGGTCATATTTTATTCCTAAGGTTGTTTTTTGTCGAATTACACTTATCCAATAAAATTAGGACATGTTTTAGGGTAATAATAATATCATTTTTACCCTTAATTACCCTATTTACTTTTAACCGTGGCAAATAAAAGTAAAAAGTTACTATTCACCGAAAATTATTTTCATCTCATTGAACCACATTTTACTTACTGACATCAACCGTGTCTCTAGGATTTTTGAAATTCCATTCACAGAAGTGGTAAAATTATGTTTTTTGAAAAATTCAGTTTTTTTTACTACCACTTAGTGGTTTCACTATTCATCAAAAATTGAATGTTTTCAGAAAAATACCAAAATTTCACCCTAGGCTAATTCAGATAATCCGAATACAAAAATGAAGTCCATTTTAAAAAATAAAATTTATAAAATTTCAAAAAGTGGTTATTACTATTCATAACGGCTAGTTTTAATAATATTTTAATAGTATATCGTTGTTTAGTGAAACTCGGTATTGCGTACCACGCAAGCTATCGAGGAAGGTCGAGATTTCGTGTAAAGAAATCCAAGCAAGTGTTGTGTGTAGAAAAATATTCCTTTGATGATTTATATAACATAAAAGTATCGGGTGTTACATTCTACCCCCCTTAAAATGAATTTCGCCCTCAAAATTCGTCACTATATAACAAACAGATGAGGATACCTCTCCCTCATCATATCCTCAAGCTCCCATGTAGCTTCTTCTAATTGGTGGTTCCTCCATAAAACCATCACCAAGTGAGTGGTCTTGTTTCGTAGGACTTTTTTGCTACGATCCAGAATCTCTATCGTCTGTTCTTCATAAGAAAGATCTTGCTCTAGCGGTACAACTTCTGAGTTGAGTACATGTGAAGGATCAGGTATGTACTTTCTCAGGAGAGTTACATGGAAAACATCGTGAACTTGAGAGAGATTCGGTGGAACCGGAAATCAGTAAGCTACCTTTCCAACACAATCCAGTATTTCGAAAGGACCAATACATCTATGGCTCAACTTTCCCTTCTTTCCAAATCTCATGACCCTCTTCTAGGGAGATATTCGTAAGAACATTTTATCACCCACTTCAAACTCTAGGTCTTTTCTTCAGTTGTCGGCATAACTTTTCTGTCGACTCTGAGCTTCTCTTATGTGTTGTTGAATAGATCTAACCTTTTCTGCCATTTCATTAATGAGATCAGGTCCTAATAGCTTTCTTTCCCCAACTTCATCCCAGCAAGTTGGAGTCCTGCATTTCTTTCCATATAGAGCTTCATAAGGAGCCATCTGAATACTGGAGTGAAAGCTATTATTATAAGAAAATTCCACCAAAGGTAGGTGTTGATCCCAACCACCTTTGAAATCCATAGAGCAAGCTCTCAACATATCTTCTAGAGTTTGAATTGTTATCTCAGACTGACCATCTGTCTGAGGATGATAAGCAGTGCTGAAACTTACCTTTGTATCCAGAGTATGCTGAAGACTTCACCAGAACATTGAGGTAAACCTCGGATCCTGATCAGATATAATAGAAAGTGGTACTCCATGCAATCTTACCACTCCCTTTACATATATCCTGGCAAGCTGATCCAGAGAAAAATCCTCTCTAATAGTGATGAAGTGTGTATACATTGTAAGATGATCAACTATGACCCAGATAGCATTATTGCCTTTGGATGTTTTAGGAAGTCCTATGACAAAGTCCATAGTGATATTTTCCCATTTCCATTCGGGTATGGGTAATGGTTGTAACATCCCCTTAGACTTTTGTCTCTCAGCTTTATCTTGATGACAAACCAAGCATCGAGAGACATATTCAACAACATCTCTTTTCATGTAATCCCACCAGAAGTACTCTTTCAGGTCCCTATACATCTTCGTGCTTCTAGGATGAATAGAGAATGAAGAACTATGAGCCTCATTTAGCAGCTCCTTCTTTAATTTGGGGATGGTAGGAACACAAACCCGATTCCTAAACTTTATTATCCCATCACAATCAATGTTGAATTCAGGAACATTTCTCACCTTCTTTTGTAACTCTACATCTTCTTTCTGTGCCTCTTTAAACTTCACATGTATAGATGGTTGAACATTCATTTGAGAAAGATACGATTTTTCCTCTTTCATTATAATTCCAAGATCTATCCTTTTTAAATCCATAAATATTGGATCTTTTGTGATCCTCATCATGGATAAACTGGCATGTTCTTGTCGACTTAATGCATTTTCCACCTTGTTTGATTTCCCAGGGTGGTAATGGATTTAGCAGTCGTAATCCTTAATCACCTCCAACCATCTTCTTTGGCGCATATTCAGCTCCTTTTGTGTGAAAATATACATTAAACTTTTACGATCAGTATAAATGTCACATATTTCTCCATAAAGATAATGCCTCCAAATCTTTAATGCAAAGATTACCGCAGCTAAATACAAATCATGAGTTGGGTAATTTTGCTCATGTATTTTCAACTGTCGTGAGGCATAAGCTATCACCAAATCATTTTGCATGAGAACACATCCCAGTACCTTCTTGGATGCATCATTGTAGATCACAAACCTTTCTCCACTACAAGGAAGTGTGAGTATAGGTGCACTGGATAACCTTCTTTTCAAATCCTTGAAATTCTCTTCCCATTCGTCCGTCCACACGAACTTAACTCCTTTTCGAGTCAACCTGGTGAATGGATTAGATAATCGTGAAAAATCTTTCACAAAACGTCGATAATATCCATCCAAACAAAGAAAACTTCGGATCTCAGTCACTTTTGTTGGTCTCGACCATCTTTCTATAACCTCTGTTTTTGCTGGATCCACAGATATCCCCTCTTTTGAGATTATGTGACCCAAAAATGAAACCTTTTGAATCCAAAATTCACACTTGGTAAATTTGGCATAAAGATTCTCTTTTCTCAGGGTCTTCAATATAATTCTCAAGTGATCTTCATGTTCTTCCTTTCTCTTTGAATAGACAAGAATATCGTCTATAAAGCTTACCACAAACTGATCAAGATAGTCTCTAAAGACTCTATTCATCAGATCCATGAAGATAGCAGCGGAATTAGTAAGACCAAATGGCATCACTATAAATTCATATTGTCCATACCTTGTACGGAAAGCCGTCATTGGTATATCCTCCCTTTTGACCCTTAATTTATGATACCCTGAACGAAGATCAATCTTGGAAAAGTACTGAGCTCCGTGTAGTTGGTCAAATAAGTCATTAATGTGTGGGAGAGGATATTTGTAATTGATAGTGATCTTGTTATGTTCTCGATAATCAATGCAGAGTCTCATTGATCCATTTTCTTCTTAACAAACAGAATAGGTGCTCCCCAAGGTGACGCACTAGGGCGTATGAACCCTTTATCAAGATTCTCTTGGAGTTGCTTCTTCAATTCCTGCAACTCAATTGGGTCCATTCTATAAGGTGTCTTTGAAATAGGCAAAGCACACGGTACGAGTTCTATTGAAAACTCAACTTCACAATTTGGTGGAAGACCCGGTAATTCCTCCGGAAAGACATCTTCAAACTCCCGTACAATGGTCATATTCTTAATCGTGAGTTTCTCACCAACCATTTGAGATAAATAACCTTCATTTAGTAGAATCAATACCCATAAAATGGAAGAAATTTCCACTGGAAGGTTGTGTTCATCCTTGCATCGATAGATGATCATAGATTGATCTGGAATATGAAATGTGAATTCCCTTCTTTGGAAATTGATATGAGCTCCATGTAGAGAAATCCAATCCATGCCAAGAATCACATCAAATTCCACTATAGGAAGGATCACAAGATTTGCAGGAAGCACTTTCCCACAAACTTCAATCAGAGAAGAGTTATAAAATTTTGATGCGAGTGTTGTGCCATTAGGGGTTGTCACAGCTAACTCAACGTCTAATTGTTGAGGTAATATGGTGATATCCTTAGAAAATTATTCAGAAATAAAGGAGTGGGTGGATCCAGAATCAAATAAAAATATTTCTACTTTAGAGTGGATGGTAAGTGTACCTTTCACCACATCGTTATCATACTCCACATCGTTGATAGAAATTGCATGTGACTTTCCTTTGTCTATAGCCTTAAGAGTTTGTTGACGTCGACCATCATCATCAACCCTTGGATTTGGGCATTGATTGGCATAATTCCCCATCTCCTTTCACTTGAAACATTGAAGTGTGGTAGGTTCATTCTTTGTATCCCTTCCTTTGTTTTCATCATTAGATATCTTCTTCCCATCATTGCGGCATTCAAATGCCCGATGACCTTCCTTTCCACATTTGAAACATTTACTTGTCCCTTTAAGACAACTCCCTCCATGTTTCCATCCACACTTTGAGCGTAAGGGAAAACTCATCTTTTTTTCAGTGTGTTCTTTATATTTTCATTTGAATTACATTTTCGTCTTCTTATCAAACCCATATGACTGATGGGTTACTCCAATCTCCATCTCGACTTTGAGATCACATCGAACAATTTACTCATAGCTATTAAAGTCCCTTATGGATAACTCCCTTCGAAGACTTGGTTTTAAGCCACTAAAGAATCGATCGATCTTACTCTCAGGTTGGATAATAATACCAGAAGCGTACCTTGCAAGTCTTGTAAAATTTGCTTCATAGGTACCAATAGATTATTCATCCTTTTGCTTTAGTTCAAGAAACTCTTTCTCCATATTTGTTCAGAGAATACGAGGGATGTACTTATTGAAAAATAAGTTCTTGAACTCGTCCCATTCTATGGACTAAATTTCATCCCTTTTCCTCGTATTCCTAATAAGATTCCACCATTGATCAGCATCTCCTTCCAAACGATACACTGCTAAGACGACTTTATCATGTTTAGAACATTGAAGAACTGAAAATATCTTTTCAGCAGTACTAATCCATTGTTCAGAAACTAATGGATCAGTTGACCCGCTGAATGAAGTTGGACGCTGCCTCATAAAGGATTCAACAAAATGTTTCTCCTTCCTTTGCTCGTTTGGAAGTCCTGCATGATTCATAGCTTGAGAAAGTTGTCTTAGCATGGCTACAAGATTTTTCATTCCATCTCCCATAACGTTTGGTTGCTCAGGGGGACAATCATTGCATTTCCCGTCACATTCCTCATTAACACGATTCCTTCAGGTTCCATCCATTGACTAAAACCAAGAAGAATAGTGTGAGCGACACTAATTATAATAGGAAAACCACATAATCAAGAATAAAATTTCACAATTAAGGTCTTATCCTAGGTTATTCATGGCCATTTCTAAAACACTAAGATTGTGTTCTTTGCTTAGACTTATCCTTAGGGTTCTTACTAAGGCTTTCACATCCTAGTTTCCAAAGGTTAACTATACCCTTCCTCTGATACCAACTATAACGACCCATACTTTACATACATTGTTATTACATCAGAATTGAAGCACACTTATTACAACATATAACAAAATTAGGAAAGGACCGTATAGGTATAGTGTCTTTAGAAACTGGGAAACATAAACAACTGGTTCATAAAGCGTCTACTTTGCCTCCCATTTATTTCAGCATATCTAGAGTCCCTTTTTAGCATATCCTACTTAATAACCTTCTTCCTGACCTGGGGAAATAAAACATACAAAAGGGTGAGCTCAAATGCTCAGTAAGGGTAAACAAAATAAATATCAATCACATCATATACATAAGAACATAACTTTTGGAAATCTTAACCTGCAAAAGAGATCATAATTTCATAACATGGGATAAATCATAGTAGTGAAATGTAATCCCAATAATCATAACATAAAACATGAAACATTGTGGCATACACACATAATCATAGAGAATAATTTCTTATTAGTAAAGACTCATTTCCAAGACTATCTTAGTGGACAAAGTCCATTTCTAAACCGAGTTCACTCCTCATTTCAGTCCTATTTCACTGAACCGGTTTAACCTGCCGTTCCAGCCATGTCTATCTCATGAGATATAAAATCTTTACACAATGCATTGGAGAGAGATATAGGTCCCACCCATCTCATAATGATACCATTCTTATGTGTTCCACAAAATCATAAACCATACATCATAGCATAACCCATGTAATAAAAATGGGAATCTTAAACATCGTGACATCATAAAACAATTCATATAAGGTAAAGGAATTCATAAAAATATTTCCATCACAACATAATAAAATCCATGTAATAATAGGGATAGGAACAGAACCCTTTATTATCTTAGATGGAAAATAATTTTGATAAAACACTTGAACTCCATTCTTGAGGAAAATATCCTTTCTACTTTAAAAACCTTTTTCCATTATTAACATGTCATACAATTTTAAACTAAATGAAGTTGATTAAAAATGAACTTGAAAACTTGTAAAGGATTCTTCTTGGAAATAATGTTTTAAAAATCCATTCATGTCGTATAAGTTAAAAAAACATTCTTCTCGTACTTTTGTCGGAAAAGTCAAAAAGTACCTCATACGAAAAATGACAAAAGATTCCTTTCATATCTTTTACTAAAAACTCACCGAAGGGTAAAATTGGATTTTAAAAATTTTAGGTGGATGGAAATAATATTACATATTGAGGAAACATGGATGTGGATGATAAAATACACCCCAATAAATACCAAAGTACAAACAATCTCGGATAAAAATGAGATTGTGATATTTCCCTTACCATAGGTCTGATATGCATTGTACGTGTCTGAACCTCCTTTATAATGATTTAAATAATGTTATTGACTTATTCCAGAATCATACTTATTTTTATGATATCATATATGGTCATATTCTTACCTTCGTATTATTAATATTTCATTACCACTTGTTATTCGGGTGTTTATTACTTTTTGTTCTTATGCATGTTTTGTCAAATAGATTCTTATTTTTCTTTTTAGGTTATAGATACCTCATTTCCAGAATGGTTTTAGTGTAATATATATCATATTTATTCATTAAATTCATTTATATAATCATTATGCAATGAAGATCATGTAGAACGAGTCACATCACATCGTGGAGACGGTATTCTATACGTACGCACGAGCAATGATATCGTTCTCATGTTCGTGTAATTGTATTGGAGTGTATGTATACTATTTCAGAATCAATATCACTTTACAATAGTCATATATAGTCATTATTTATACCATTATACCCATCCAAGTAAGGTGGTGGTGGAAAATAGAATACACCACGGCGTAGAGACGGTATTCCGTACGTACGCACGCGCGGTGATTTCGTTTTCCGTAGGATGGATAGATGGTGAAATATGGTATTTTCATACTTATAATAACATATCAGTATATGAGTGACACTGATTTTATAACTTCATAATGAAAAAACAAAATAAGAAGAAGTGGAAGAAGAAATAAAGTTGAAAGAATTGGTAACGGACATTACCTCTTCTTTGAAACGCCTCTTTGAGACCTCCTTTTAGGGCACTAAAATTGGTGTTTGAAAGATATCAGGACCTCTAGGATGTTTATAGGGAAGTGGATAAGAGAATTTGGCAGGGGTTGTCCGAGCTTGAAGGCTCAAAGTGGTGTGAGGAAGAGAGAGAGGAGGTTCCCTTTTATAAGGGAGGAGAGGGGCACCTTTGGAATAACTAAAAATATTATTTTATTATAAAGCCAAATTCGGTTTTAAATAGCTCCAAATTGATTTATTTATAATATAAGGTGGGCATGGGTCTAAATCCTCTCATCCAATAGAATTTAGACAAGTTTAGTTTCCTATTTTAACCTTATCGTTTAGATTTAACATTAAGTTAAATAATTTTACTTTTACCGTGTCTTCTTGTGTTCTTATACTATAAGGTTAATAAACTCATTATAACAAGCCAAAAGATCCCCAAGTTGTTTATTATTAATATATATAACCTGTTCTAAGTCATTTGGCCGAACCTTAGATTTTTAGGAATAAAATAACAATTAATTATATAATATTTTTTAAAAAAACTATTTTATGTCAATTTTGACATTATTTAGTAATTGATTTTTGTGAAAATTATAACAGAATGATTAGTTCCAAAAAAGTTAATTAAATCAATAATAACATGTCATATTAACCTAGAAAATTAGTGTAATTCATAAAAAGTCTCAAATTACATTTATTTGGGTATTTATAACATCAATTATGTCAATATTTCATTAATAAGATAATTACTCCATCATCTTTGTGTCATAACTAAATTAACTTATTTAAAGTATAAAAATTAAAAATAAAATATCATTATGTAGGAAATATTTTTAGATTTCTAATGAATATTTATAGTCGAATTTATCTTATGTATAACCCTATATTAAAAATGATTTTCTTATTAAACTTTGATTTTAACTATTTTAACCCTTCTTTAAATAAATTAATAATAAATGTCCTAATCGAATCCAAGTGGGTTTAAATGGTCATATTTTATTCCTAAGGTTGTTTTTGGTCGAATTACACTTATCCAATAGAATTAGGACATGTGTTAGGGTAATAATAATATCATTTTACCCTTAATTTCCCTATTTACTTTTAATCGTGGTAAATAAAAGTAAAAAGTTACTATTCACCAAAAATTATTTTCATCTCATTGAACCACATTTTACTTACTGAAATCAACCGTGTCTCTCGGATTTTTGAAATTCCACTCACAGAAGCGGTAAAATTAAGTTTTATGAAAAATTCAGTTTTTTTTAACTACCACTTAGTGGTTTCACTATTCATCAAAAATTGAAAGTTTTCAGAAAAATACCGAAATTTCACCCTAGGATAATTTCGATATTCCGAATCCAAAATTGAAGACCATTTTTAAAAATAAAATTTATAAAATTTCAAAAAGTGGTTATTACTATTCATAACGGCCAGTTTTAATAATATTTTAATAGTATATCGTTGTTTTGTGAAACTCGGTATTGCGTACGACGCAAGCTATCGAGGAAGGACACGATTTCGTGTAAAGAAAGCCAAGAAAGTGTTGTGTGTAGAAAAAGATTCCTTTGATGATTTATATAACATAAAAGTCTCGGTTGTTACAATGATATTCCCAAAACACAAATACTCAAGGTCGAGACCAGGATGCGGCATGGGTGATGGTCATGGACCTCAAATAGGTGTCCTATATATCCTCGTGGTAGGGAATCAAATTACATGTAGTTCAGGATGGGGTGATGAGTCACCTGATGGGGGTGGCTTGTGATAATGGATGTGTGGATGGGTACCCAAAAGTAATGAAACAAATTGGTTAAGGAATGATCTTCTTGAATCCCAAAGCCTCAAGGGAGAGACCAGGATGGGACTTGGGTGATGGTATTAGACATAAAAAGGCTTCCTACATATCCCCATAATAGGGAATCAAAGTCCATGTAGTTCAGGATGGGGCATGGATTCAGATTGTACCAAAAGGACAGCAACCTGACGACATGTTGGGTCATAAACATGGTTATCATCCCATCACAAGAGGTACACTCTTGATTGGAGGAGTACAGATTGAGTATGAGTCTTACACATTGTTAGATACCCTAGAATTGCTCTAACACCACTAAGGGGTGGACAAAGCATATGAGTTCTAACAATGGGGATGCTGGTGCTTACTAATGTTTGGGGCCGAATCTCATGGAGGATTCCTACATACCTTGTCTTACTAGATAGGGATAAAAACCCATGTAGTTCAAATGCATATAATTTAATTTCATGTGGGATGAAAAGGGTGTTCAGTTTAATGTCATGCGGGATGAGGGTGAGTTGACGTAAAGTGGTCAGGAATTATGGGTGGTGGGCATGAACCTCAAGGATGATTTCTATGTACCTTTCTTAAAAAGGGACAAGGATAAAAGTTTTCATAGTGTGGTTGGATGGGGGATGGGGATTACACACTAAGTCATCCCAAAGAGTATTTCATGGTTGATACTTACTCTAAGCCAATGCGAGTTGTGATCAGTGTGAGAAATAAGAGGAAATAAATCCCTAACAATCGTATCAGTAAATGTGTATCCATGAGGAATGGAGTGGAGCTTATACATGGTTATTGTCTCAAAGAGGATATAAGAGGGAATCATGAGTAGGGTTATATATTTACAATAATGATAAGGCCGCCATACCAAGAACACCAAATTAAAGTATGGTTGGGGCTTACACAAAAACTTCCTATGATGAGCATGGAGAGAAATCTCATATTGAGAGGGGAGTGAGAAGGCACTGGTTCCCATCCCCTTCACTATCCCCTCTGGGCTTCTCTCTTATTCGGTGATCACAGTTTAACATCATGTGTCTTGGACACAGGTGCTGGGCAGTTTAACATCCTGCATCTCGGACAGTGAGGATTGACTCCTCACCCCTAGGACATACATATCTTATACCAACACACTCTTGAGAGAGAGAAATCACAAGTTACTCCATGTTCTAACGGGGTGGTGGAGTTATACATTGGTGGGGCCACGGTAGTGTGGATATGTGAAGAAGCTATATCTGTTAGCGTGCCTATGTGAATAAACATGAGGTAAAGACACACCACATGAAACACCACCCAAGGGATGTTATAATCACCAAGTACTAACCTATAGGGCCGAATGGGGGACGGGTTTTAGAATAAAGAGTCCTCATAGAGAGGGTCTTAACAAAGATTTGGGTTTTGTATAGCTCATAGGCTCGCAATGAATAGGGACTACTAGAGCACATGTCTTCCTAGGGATCACCGGCTCGCAGAGTACAGGGGATCATATAGGATATGAATTTGCAAAGAGGAGTTATTTGCAAAGAATAGTGTCCAAAACTAAGAACGGTTTACACATTTTTTTAGGGTTCTTATTAAATCTTGGGTGCTTTGCAAATACATGATTGCCCAAAGGGGTCTCTATAGGTTTTTATAGACAATAGGCTTCGCGAATGGCTTCCCTTCTTGAAAAAGGGGTATATACAAGAAAAGGAAATGGGTTGTTTAAATGATCAAGTACCTTATATGATTTATTTTCCTAGTTGGTTCAGAGTATAAATAATGCTTTTCAATTTGGGAATTTGAATGATGAATAGTTGGGGTACTACCCCTTTGGAATAGGCGAATCAAGATATTTATACATGCCAAGGGGATATGATTCCTTGTGGGTGTGATGAAAATTAACTTGAGTTAACTATCAAAGGTAGATTTCATCATGTTTCTCGGATTCATGAAGTCTACCCTCATCCCCTCCATCACACAAAGGCTTCCTTCGTTCCCTCAGCTGTGGTTCTAGAGGCTTCCATAAATTTCGATGGACTCACAAAGTTGACAGTCCTTGCCTCTATAGCATGGAGACATTCATCAAATTCATCATAGCCATAGAGTCAACCATCACTTTTCTCTATAATGGGTGCAGAGAAGACCTTAACTTCGTTCCGACCATGGTGCCGAAGGGATTTGTGAGGAACAAAGTTATGTAGCCCCATTGGCACCATTTAGTGTAATTTTCTTATTTTTACTAACACACATATTTTGGCTCCAATGAATGCGCCCCTAATAATTAGATTTGAGGAGAAAATATGGGTCATATTCTGAGGTAGATCACAAAAATTTAGATAGATTTTGAATTGGATATGCGATGAGGGTGCAGAAAATGCGGGTAGAGAACGTCGCGAAGCTTTCCACAATGGGACACGTCGCAAAGATATAGGGATCATCACATATAATTTGAGTAAAAATTACCCTCATTTTTTATCACCTATCTCCACATATCAGGTCTTTTACTCTTGATTTATGAATCCTTCTGCTCACAATGATCTCTCATTGTGAATTATGTTCTTTTTTACTCTATAACACACAATGAGTCTAGAGACTCTGTGATCATGCACTCTGTGATATGTGTTTTTGAGCTCGATTGAGATCTACAATAGTGCATTGTGATCAAGCTCTATAAACAAGAGGAAAAAATACTAATGTACTGGGACAAAATATCCAACCAGGAGTCTCCTCAGGGGTTCCACATGGATGATTCCTATAGTGAAGAGATTGAAGATAATCTGGGCATTATGGAATATGTGTGATGCCATGAAATTCATGAATCCTTGGTGTATATCATGTAATAATTCCAAAAGAACCACCCTCTCTTAAAAATATCACCTTTGTATGGCCTTACTATGATAGATTACGTTCTTATTCCCAAAGCAAGTAGGGATAAACCAACTTACTGGTTCAGGAGTACGCCATGTCAGCGCTAGTGGTTTAGGACTGTCAAAAGTCATACTTGGTAGGATAACACGCCTATTAATGCTAGTTTTCTATATAATCATCTCAAAAATGTTGACGCAAAAGAGTTGTAGCCCATGTTATCTCCCCCACAGTACCACACCATCATTAAGGAATCTTTGTGGAACCCAAAGAAGGAGTGGACAGATTATTGGGACCTACGATAGGGAAACAATTTTACAGAGGAATGGGCGTGAACTTACTGGGTTTTTGCATCTTGTGAGGAATTTGTGGAAGAGATAATGAGAGTAGGGCTGTATGAAGCTCTGTGGACCTCCCAATTCCACATTAATCAGCCAAAACCCATGATGCCAGATTTTTTGATAAGGTGGTCATCAAGGACCAACACTTTTCATCTTCACCATGGGGAGTTCGACATGAGCCTCTAGGACCATCACATGATCATGGGGTTTCCAATCCTAGGGATAATTTACAATGAGTTTCTCCCCCCTGAGAACACATGGTAGGATCTGGATTAGATGTCACTTCAGGAAAAGGTACTGATGGACCTGGTGTTGGGCGAGGACAAGCAGTCAGTGAGGGACGTCCATTTCAAGTTGTGGATTAAGAGTTTCATAAACTTCTTGCCAAAGCCTACCGTTGAATATGGGTACATTCCCATGAAGCTACTGAACATGCCTCCCACCTATCTAATGGGATCCCAACATAGTAAATAGAAATCCTATTGGTGGACCCTAGAGCATAGCCAATGGATGATATGTTGGTATGGTGTCAACACTGAGCAGCAACCGATGGTTAGGCTAGCTTGGATTATCTCTATGATTATTAGTAGATAGATGTTTCCAATCAGGGATACAAACACGGGTGTGCGACCAATAACATTCATTATGGAATTTTTGTTAGAGGTGGGGGATTATGTCCACTTTAGGATCTCGATGCTAGCCAAGATTCACAATGCCCTGTGACACATTAGTGAGGGAAATAAGCCACATAGGGTGTGCGGACCACTCCATATTTTCTATGGATGGATACTGGTTTAATGGGAATATATGAATATCCGAACTCTGTTTCCCCTCCTGGATCAGACTTATGACCATCAATTTTGAATGTGGTGGGTCGATTTTCATCTAATATGACTCCACATTTGGGGTTGAATGCATTCTAGAAGGTGGATAAATTCAAATTCCATTCATTTTCATTGCAAAAAGGTTTATTCACTGATGACATCTTGGGAACTGAGGATCATTGGTCATATCTCCTCATCTTCTAGGGGGAGTTATGCTAGCATGGATTGACTGCGGGCCTATCTATGATCCATACACCCCACACCGCATTGAAAGGTATTTTTTATGCGTGCAAATGCTGACCCCACAAGTCTACTTGGGAGTAATCCATGAGAACCATCCATGTGTTATGAGGCAAATGTGGAACATGTTCACACGATAGGGTAGGATAATGGGGAATGAGACACCTCTACCAACAACTTTCTATGGGATAATCAAGGAAAATTCCAAGAGAATAGAGGTAACCAACCTAGGGAAAATGTTGATGTGAAACTATACATGATGGTGATGAGGTGCCTCCTCAGCCTTGAGTCTGGGGCTGAAAAATTTCATGAACACACCGTAATGGTGAGGATGTTGTAGTGATGAGTCAAACAACTCCAGGACCTACACTGAGTTTGGGTAAATAAGAAGTGATGGACCTGACGGTCCATGATGAGCTAAGCTGATAGGAATGGAGGTCATCCAAGGGGGTTCGCATGATATCCGCTCAAGATTTTGGGAAGAATAAATGCCACATAAATATGTCTGGGGATACTATTTCTCTGAAGAATTGGGACACCTGGGACATCAACCAACAATTCCTCGGCCCTTCCCAAATATGGCTCCACCTTTACCAACTCGGTATGGACCTCTTTTGAGATCATCTATTCCAAGGCCATCTTTTTGGTGTCTGAAGTGGAAGGGGAGCAATACATCATCAAGCTAGAGAAATTTTTGCACTCTTAGGATACTCCATGTCCAATGATGGACCAGGTGAGAGTACTGCTTAACCAAACAGACCCACCATAAATTTCCACTGCTAAGTTGATGGATCACTTCCCCTTACCTAAAAAATCAGAAGAGTCCTCTTGGGGGGAAGAGCATGGGAGAGGTATCCCTTTAGAGGATGGGGGAGTGTCATCCTCAGAGATGGAAGATCTTTTCAAGGCTCTTGAGGTAAATCCTAAACCATTTTGTTGTCATCCTCATTTGGGTCATCTAGTCCTCCTCAACTGACATTTTTCTGGGGTAGGAAAACCTCATATGTAAAAACCATTCTTTCATGATAGTAGATGTAGCTTCAGGGACTGTTCTGTGGACAGTGGTAATTGTAGAATCTAGTAGGGTTACGATAATCAAGGTGGTTCTCTAGGAGTCTTCAGATTTCCCAACCATGTATGGGGGGCCATGTCCTAGAATTATGACTGTTGCAGCTCAAGGAAGAGACCCATTATTTGATCTCTAAAAATCATCTACATCATATAATACAAAAATGTGGTCCACTGTACTAGGACAACTGGAATCTTTTTATTTCTACATGCATAGTTCTTCAAATGGTGTGGTCAACCCTGGAGAAGATGGTTAGGGATCATGGTGCTCTTTTTCAAAGGGTATCACTGATCATCGTGGAATAGGGTTCTATTGATATCCATACAAAGGTGGTCATGGTAATAGATAAGGCCATTGGCGGGATAGAAACTAAGATTATCGAGGTAGAATCCTGTCATGGGGATCAACCTAATGACGTGGAACCCATCCAATCTGGAAGGACACCCAATGAAGATCCTGCAGATGAATTTTTGGAGGCACTCCAAGCATACAAACCTAAAAAACTAGAGGACCTCAATGAAACTACTTCTAATGAAAAGGATATGAAGTTCATCCATTTCCAGTCATGGAAACAGATCATGCTCTTAAGGAAACCCCACAAGTAGAGTGGATAAACAAGATGGGGTGACTTCGTTCATGGCTATGCAAACAATTCTCTAGAGGAGTTCATTCCCGATGTCCTCATATGATGATTCAAGATTACACGGGAGAGAAAATATGGTAACATGACCACACATCGGTGTCAGATGGCAACAGAGAAAGTCTGTCAGTATCAAGAAACTTCAGGAGTCTGAACAAGATGTCCAACACTTGAGGGCATGCGAAAACAAACATTCTACTTTCCTCGATGCACAATCAAAAATATTATCCCTATTAAAGGAACAATTGATAATGGCCAACAAATATATGAGGCGAGCATCCCATGAGTTGTCTATTACTCGATCTGATTAGGATCAGAAAAAGATCATGGCCAATGAACTGCACCCCTTTGCTATCGATGTGGAGTGGGAACTTAATAGGTGACAACAAATCCTAGATTTATAATCCAGAGAGTAGTGGATCTAGGAAACTTCATTGAAGAGTTCAACCCATCTATAAAAGGGGTTAATCCATGGGGGTTTTAATTTCTACCAACTCACAAACATACTTTTGTGATTGCTTATTTATTTTGGCTATGTGCGTGATTCCCATTATCTACTTTGATTACTACCTCTCAATCGTATCTATTAAATATCTAGTGATCAATCCCTAAGATCATTTGGGATGTTCCCAATGTTAGAAAAAAGGGATGACCACATAATTATTCCCCTTGAATATGAGATCTCTAACCAATTACCAGACATATAGGGTTTGAATGACCACTCCAAGCTTCTGGGAAAAAGGGGGGCACCGTTAGAGAATAAAATTCTCAGAATTAACAAAATACCCTCTCCCAACATGCTCAAGAAGACGATCATGATAACTCCCAGGGTGTTGGAATAAATCCAAAAAAGGGAAATGAGTAATGTGAATTACTATACAAAAAATTCAAAATGTAGTGGGGATGGAATGCCGAAAGATGATAGTTTTTTATCAAATTTGAAGCATAGCATCCGCATTGCATTAGCCTAAAATGGGAACAAAAAAATGAGGGCAAACTAATGACTGCATTTGAAAACATGGTTCCAACCATGAAGTGTTGTCTTATGTCAAACAGAACAATGGACCAGGATGGTAGGTGAACCATAAATCCAAGAATCCTAACTATTAGGTGGTTCATTTATATGTGAAAAGGAATGGTGACCTGAATTAGGGGAATGCAGAGTGTGGGGTGGTGTGATGACCTGTTCGAATGGATTCCAAAACACTTAGAATTATGCTTCTATGAAAAAATGCAACGTGTGAGTGTATCGATCTGAATCAATATCATGCCTACTTCCGGGAGGGACCTCTCTGAAAAGGAACTAAGTTGTTCTATAGTTTTATGTAGTGTAAATGGGGAGAATAAGCAAGAACTTGATTTTCATATAGTGAGGATGATGTATGAAATTGTTTCACATTGTATTATTAGGATGTTTCACATATTTTAAGGTCATACTACCTGGATCCAACCCAACAGTTTAATGCCGTGTTACATGGACAAGGAACCCATATTTTATGGTCATATATTTTGGACCCTCATTAGGGGAAAAGAACCAGTAATGTTAATTGTACTAGGGATGAGGTCGAGGAAAAATTCTTCGGCATCACTACATATCCCATAATGATGAGAATTAAGACTAACGTAGTCATTGAGCATAGTGTGGTCAAAGAAGAAGGTTGTTTGGGGAAATCCTCTTTGGTGTGGAATCTGATGCATCCCATAATTATCATTGGGTGTCTTGAACTTTTTCAAGGTAGGGATATAGTTTAACATCATGCATCGAGGAAATGGGTACCCCAAAGAAGAAATATGAATTGTGGTTCATAACCTGGCGTGAATGAGGACTAGAGAGGTCCGCACCACACCACATGTTCTTGAAATGGATGTAGGGGCTGAGGAGGCCAGGATAGGAAGTTTGACATTCAGTTGTCCAGAATCAGGGATTAGATGCTTGAATGTCTCTATGTATCCTGTAAGGGAAGGAATCAATCCTTTCATTGTTCTTTGTATTCCAAACAGTTAAAAGCGATGTGGTGAGGATGATAGTGTCGCCGTTTAAGGTGGTATGGTAAAACCAATTGGTCACACAGTCTCATATATGGATATTACCCTACCACAACCCCCGAATACTATGTGAGACATGATCAGTGTTGGAAATAAGGAGTGTTTTTAGGCCTTTTCGCACCTAACGAGAGTGTTAAATAGGGAAAAGGAAATGCCAGGTGGAGAAAATCCCAGTCTAACCAACATTCCTACCAAACGCATGGAAATGTGCGGAGTTACCACACTAGGTGTGTCGAGGATCTGTAAAATGGAAAGAGGCATTAAACATACATTTCACATCATCCGATATTTGGGATGCAATGGGAGTGGTGTGATGATGAAGGATAACTATTGAACATTTTTGAAACACAATATCCATTTTGCATTATCCTTGAATTTGAACAAACAAATGAGGCTCGACTACTGGCCAAATTCATTATACGAAACCTATCTCATAATGTAATTGAAAATACAATGGGACATTGGACCAAGATGGTAGGATAACACGAAATCCTAGAATCCATTCCATTAGGGGGTCCCTTTGGATGTGAAAGATAATGAAATCCCCAAATGAAGGAATGTGCATAGAGAAAACACCACCCACACAGTTGAAGCGTCATGGAAGATTAGTTCAAGAAGTGGTAATCTTGTAGGAAGTAAATAGAGTGGTAATCATAAAACTGATATGAATGAGGACTGATGAAATATACACCACACCACATACTTTTGGGATAACCCAGGCTAGAAGGGGCCTAGGAGGTGAAAGTGGTTGTGACTGGGCCACTAACAAGATTTTTGGGCGTCACTATGTAACCTATAAGGATAGAAATAAAGCCACACATGGTTCTTGTAGGTGGTCTGGTAGGATACCAGTACCAAAGGGGAGCGATTTCCTCTTTTAAATAGGAATATCATAATGTTTATACAGTTTAACATCTTATGAACATGGGTGGTAAGAATATTAGTTTAAGGTCATAGAGCACAGACCGTAAGGTGCCTAGTATAATGTAATGTGTGTGGGACATTCTCGTGCAGTTTATCATCGTGCGGTAAGGGAGAAGAAGATGGACAGGTTTTGAAGGGGTGTGTGTGTTGTGGTTATTACAAACCCAATGTGAATGAGGATATATAATTCCACCCCACACCACACCCTTCTGAAAGAATACATCTAATTCAAAGTCATAATGTTTGGAATTTACGACTGAAGCTCGTAGTTTAATGTCATAGTGTACGGACCGTAAGGTGTGAATAGGTGTGGCATAGTGCCACAGAGCAGACCCAATGTGGGTAGGATATAAGAAATCCATACCAAATCATACCTTTCAGAGAAAAAAGGACCCATACCGAATACAAGGAGATGAACAAGGTTCACAAATATTTTTTTGTACATGAAGGTAACGTGATTGGGCGTTGCTACATATCCCACAAGGGTGAGATTCAAGTCACATGTAGTTTATAAACGTGTCATGGAAAAAGGAAAATTCTAGAGGGATGATTTATTCTAGAAATTTTGCATCATATTTCTGGGTAGTTATTGACACACAACATGGGTAAAGAAGATGTAGTTTAACGTCATATGATAAGGAGATAAGAGATCTTAGATTATGGTCATAGAGTTTGGATCAAAATAGGAATATTCCCAAAAGTAAAATATGTAACATGGTTTCATAAGGCATCCTCATGTGAATTTGGACTTGATATTCCACACAACCCCACAAATTTCCAAAAAGAAATCTCACATTTCAAAGTCATGATGCCTAAAATAAGGACCAAATATCTTAGTTTAAGGTCTTGAAATTCATACCAAAAGGAAGTGTGAGTCTTCCATGCAGGCACAAACCTTATTAAATTCCCAAAGACTGTGTGATCCATTGTTGGTGTGGGAAAAAAGGGAGGATAAGATCTTTAAAATGCACTAAAGCACATTGTATGGGGGGACGTTGTTGAGTCGAAGATGACCCCACAATATTGATTTTTCCTCTTTATGCGCAGAGGTGCATGGAGGGATAACACATATGGTATTGAAATTCCACTTTATCATTATGGGGAAGAAATGGATGTGAATAATGAGACCAATATTTAGGGCATAATGGGGGTGTCTTAATGATCATGGATAACTATTGATCTTGTTTGAAACAAAACATCCATGTCATGTGACCTAAAATTGGAACAAAAAAAGAGGGTCTACCGCTAACCCAATTCGCTATAAGGGACCTGCCACATAATGTCATTCAAAATATTTTAGGTCATCATCCCAATGTGGTAGGAAAGCAATAAGGCTGAGGATACATACTGTTCAGGGGTCCTTCTGGTTGTGAAAGATGATGGAAACCCCAATAAAGTGAGACATGAAGCATGTAAATGGATAAAAGCATGTACATACCAAATCCATCACACTACATCTTAAACCACAGTGCGTATGATCATGTTGATGAGGAATAATAGAGCTTGAGAATCCCAGACAAGAATGGATAAAATGGGTTGGTGAACCTGGGAATGGACTTGAAGAAGAAATTTCTGGGTATTCCTACATATCCCATGATAATGGGAATCAATCCATATATACATCTTGAAAATGACATGGTAGGATACAAATTATAGGAGAAATACTATCATGTAGGTCTTTCCCATGCACTAAATGATGTTTTATTTGATGGGTCTTGTTTTTTCTTTACCATGGGTGTTTTTTTTGGAGAAACAAACCCATGACAAAGAATCTATGCATCACCACGAAAATCAATCCATGTGTAGGCCTTGAGAAATAACATGGTGGACTGATTCCAAACATGATGTCTCCATAAGAAAGGACACCACAATATATCTTTTTTTTCATCGTGTTTCTAGGAAAATAGTGTCATAGTTTCAGGCAATATGACAGGAAAATCCCATGCACTTTAACGTCATGTGGAAAATTCACAACAATTTAAATTCATATGGGACAAGGTAGCATAGTTTACCGTCATATGGTTCAGATGTATATTGAAGAATGAGGTTCTAAAGGGAATGTGAATGACATGATAAATCATACTCGGTGTGAATGGGGAAATAAGTCTGCACCACACTGTTGACGCTCCTTTCGTCACAGAATCTAAAGATCGGAAAAGGGAATATCTGAGCTCAAAGTGATTCAACCTTTGAAGAAAACATCAAAAATCGACAGAGGCATGAGCAAAGGATCAACAACAATATCACCGCGCAAGTTATCTAACTGTCGCGCAAGTGTACTTGCGCGGCGACCTGGGCCACGCAAGTCACTTGCGCGACCTAAGTGGTAACCGCCCGGTAACCGCCCAGGGCCTTCTTTTGCCTATAAATAGACCCTATGGGCCCCCCATTCGAGAGGATCTTTTTTCCAGAAACTCGGATTGAAGCTCTCGACGCCCAAGTCTCTTCTCAAAGCTTCTGGAACACTTCTAAGGTAATTTCTTACCTAGAATGGAAGATCTAAAGAGATGAAAGAAGGCCTAAGTGTTGAAACTTATCAACACTTGCGCGCCGACTTATTTCCTTCAATATAACTTGCGCGTCCCTTTTCTAGAAGAACCTCAAGAGGATTCTAAAGGGTTTAAAAAAGAGTCGCTCAAATATTTCAATGCTGGTTGAAAATCGCGCAAGTACACAATGTGTCGCGCAGGTATACCTGCGCGACCAAAACTTGCGCGCCCACGGAAGACTTGCGCGCCTTTCAAGACTTGCGCGCCCCTACCTTTTTGGGTGCCTATCATTCCCATTTTACCCCTCTTAAGCCATTACACCTTTCCTTTTCAAGATTCAGTCTTCAAGACATTCTTCAAAGCCATTTATGGCATGATTTCTTGATTTGACTTCCTTATCTGAAAGGAATTCTGTGGAATATCTCTCAAAACCTAGTGATTTAAATATCCTTATGCCACTAAATATAGAGAGTTCATTCATTCAAACTCATCCTTTAAGATGAGAGAATCCTTAACTTGGGCATCCTCCTCAGAAGTAATCCCCAATCATAATCCTTTAACTTGGGCATCCTCCTCAGGAATAAGCCCCAATTTCAAATCCGGGCATCCTTCTTTAGGAGTAAGCCCCAAATTCTTAAAGTTCCCAAACTTGGGCATCCTCCTCAGGAGTAAGCCCCAAACCTTAATTCCTAACCTGGGTCTCCTTTTCAGGAATAAGACTCAGTCATAACCTGGGCCTCCTTTTTTAGGAGTAAGTCCCAGTCATAATCTTGGGTTTCCTTTTCAGGAGTAAACCCCAAGCCCCCTTAAATTTCTCTTAACCAGTCCTAATTTACCCTTGATTTGGGTTTCCTTTTCAGGAGTAAACCCCAATCATAAGTCCCCTCCTAACTTGGGCATCCTCCTTAGGAGTAAGCCCCAAGATTAGAGTATTCAAATCTTCATAAAGCGCATATACCTTTATGGACACTGTTCCTGGATTTTCTCCCTAAAAGTGAATCCTAAACCTTCATCTATCTGGGCAGTCATACATACCTAAGCCCCAAACAATTTTTTATGATTGCATCTTTCATGGCACAATTGTCTAATTTTCACCAATACCTCTTGTTTCTCACACCGAGCATGACTCACGTGAGCTTAGAGTGTAAAAGTAATTATGACATTCTTCTTTGAGCCATCAATCATAAACATCATACTCCATCACTCGAACTACATGGGTTCTGATTCCTTTTCCAAAACAAAGGATACGTAGGTAGCTCATTTATGGGTTCGATCCCAACTTTGAAATAATCCCTGTCCTTCTGAATGACGATAAACATCAAGTGCCCCACTGAGTGGCTTTAAAACCAGCCTGGTCATCATAATGACCAAGAGACTTTTATATAAATGTTTTGAAGGATACCATTGACCAAGAATCTCTAAACAGATATAGATGATTCTCTATTGATGAAGAACCTCGAATACATATAAAAGATTCTCTAAATTTCTTGCATATTTAATCATTGATTGTTAAAACTAAAGGAAAGAACATTTTATACTTGGTAATGTAATAAGGATTCACGAACATAACTTAAATCTATAAAGAGAGTCCCGGAGTAGACAATAATTCCCCTCAAAAAGGTGTGATGAGTCCGACCTCCCATCCTCTCGACCAATGAAAATTCCTAAGCCTCATCAGTCCACAAGCTAATGAGCGCCTACCTTTGGAAAGTGGGTCCAAACGGATGTGGAATCATTGGATATTTCCGGTTCTACGAACAAACTTGCTAGAAACCGATCGGAACGTTTGAATCTCCCTTCCAGGAGGTCATCCCCGAAATCCGTTCGAAACACACACCATGCACAATCCCAATGGGAACTTCAGGAAAAGGGGCCAGCAATAATCAAGGGACCTAGGGCTAGACCCAAAGATGAAATGTTTGAGTGTTCCTACGTATCCCATATGGATTGGAATCAATCCATATGTAGTTCTCGAAAATGCAGTTCAATTTAATGTCATGTGATAATGATGTGGACAAGCTTAGTTTTAGGTCATAGAACTCAGACCATTTTGCAATTTATTGTCATGCGGGATGGGTACTAGGTGGTTTTACATCCATCAACCAAGATATATCATGTAGTTTAATTTCATGTGGTAAGGACATAGGATATCTTATTTTATGGTCATAGATCTCAGACTATAGCTTCTTAGTTTAAGGTCATGTTCATGGGAAATTCCCATATAGTTTAATTCCATGCGGGTAGGAAAGAAAAATAGAGAACTCTCAAGAGAGGTATGTGGTGTGGTATTTGAAAACCTGACGTGAATGGGGACATAATTCCACACCACATGACATTCTCCTAAGAGAACATTGTTCAAGGGGCCAGAAGGATGAGAAATAATCTAAAAACCAAGGCAGGACCCAAGGATAAAATTTTTGGGTGTCCCTACATATCCCATAAGGATGGGTATCGTGCCATGTGTAGTTCTTGAAAATTTCATGCAGTTTAACATCATGTGGTAAGTATATGCGAAAATAGGGACGTTCAGGAAGGAGGGGCACGTGATGTTTCTGTTTTAAACTCAATGTGAATGGGGACTAAAGAAGTCCACACCACACCATATGCAACCCTAGAAGATAACTAAAATTTAGGGTGTGAAGAGATTTGATGGGTTGGATCTGATGATGAAATGTATAAGCATTATTATGTATCCCTTGAGGATGGGAATCAATCCATACATAGCTCTTAAAACACCATGCATTTTACTATCGTGCGACAAGGATGTGGAAGGTCATAGATTGAGGTCATAAATCTCAGACCATAGATGCCTTGTTTAAAGTCATGTGTGTGGGATAGAAGGGTAGAAAAAGGTGAATCCCCATTCCCATCATTTTGGAGACCATGGTGATGGAAATAACTATTGTGGGTAACTACTGACCATGCTCACAATAGATTATACATATCATGTGACATGGAATGGGAACAAATAATTGAGATTCGATTGTTGACCATATTTTCAATGTAGGATTTGTGTTAAATTATCATTCTAGACCCTTCGAGATGCTGGCCCCAAATTATAGTTGAGGCAAGGTGGTGTGAGTCCAGGACAATTGGGGGGTCATTTCAGATGTGAAATATGATAGAGACTCAAATGATAGGACACGTGAAGCATGGTGGTACCCATGTAGTTTAACATCATAAAGTAAGGATGAGTTAGATCTTAGTTTATGGTCATAGATCATGAACCATGATTTGTATTCACTATTCACATTTTATCATCATTCATAATGAAAGTGATCTTATTTTAGGGTTTTAGAGATTGAACTATAGATTATACTCACCATTTATAGTTTAACAACATTCCAAATGAAGATGAGAAGTTTAATGTCTTTCAAGGCAGAGATTACCATATGTAAAGTATTTCTTGAGGAATTTGGAATTGTTGGGGGAGTAATAAGCTCACCATCCATAGTGATGAGAGAGTATACACCATTAGAGTAAACATTTTTAACGGAATAAGTTCCTTCTCGTTTGGGATCCAGCTTTGGTGGTTTCCTGCTGGGTATCATTGGAGTTATTATAGAAAATACCATGTCACCTTGAAATAATGTCTGGAGGAAAAACTTATTATTGAAATTCCCAGCTATCTGGTTCTGATGCATATATTGATTGTTCAAGGCATGAAACATGTCCTTTTTAAGCGGTTCCTATTCATCCATATTGATTTAGATAACATTTTTGGGTGTCTGGAGATTGTAGAGGGCTGTGTGTAGTGAGAGTAACTAAATCATGATGAGATAGATTGTCTCTGTTCCATACACCATGGAATATAGAGTCACCTAAGTGGAATTATGAGTTGTCATCCAGTAATCCTAGAGAGTGTTGGGGAGTTTTTTTATCCAATTGTTCATTTTCTAACCAACCATCTTCTACAAGTTATTGGAGAGGGTTTTATTGAATCCCTCAATCAGCCCATTTTCTTTCATATTATATAAAGAGGTACGATTAGAATAGATATGGTACTTGGTATACAGTTTCTCCATCTCACCTTCTTAAAAGTTAGTGTTTTTTTCAGTGAGGACAGTGTGAAGTAATATGAATCAGTTGAAGATATTGGAGATCCTGAAATCAATTATGGAATGAGTCCTAACTACGTTGAGTGGAACTTATTTCTCCCACTTGGAAAAGAAATTTTTAGTGGTTATATTGAACCTTCACTAGTGATCCATTGTCGGTGGATATGGTCCCATGACATCGAGTCCCCGTAATGAGAATGGATAAGGGTACATGGTAGTATGAAGTCTATCTAGTGTCTTATGCACAAAATTTGAATGTCCTGGAAGAGTGAAACCTCTTGGACAACTGGATGCAATCATGGACTATAGTGGGAAAAAACTTGCCCAATCATCAGATCTGGTGATAGATCATCATCCCTCTCGAATGAGCACCATTGAAACTGACATGGACTTCCTACATAACCTAGGTAATCTCATCTCCTTGACTGAAACAAAGGGGGACTCCATTGAAACCACATTTTTAGAGGGTTTTCTCAAGACTAGGACCACTCAAGAGGGAGAACTGTACTGTGCACTGATAGACTCACTCATGTTTGGATTGGTCTATCGATATATTACAATTTTAGGGGTACTTAATGAAGGGAGTTTCCCAGTTAAGAGTATATCCCAATGAGGTAGGGGGTCCTGGAGGACTTGATGTAGAGGAATCTGTGGTAAGGTGTCTTAGTTCTGAGATATCATCATCATATTGAGTGATGAGAGTGATGAATTTTCCACGCACCACATGAATAATCAAATCATCCTAGTCTAGTTTTATAGGAGATGTGGCAAGGTTTGAAAAGTCATCGACTTGACTGTTCTGTGATTGAGGGACATGAGTGACTTTTGGTTGAGGAGGGAACTGTTCCATCAGCTGGTAAGTACCCTCTAACAAAGGTACGGTCTTTGGGTCCCTGACAATGTAGTTGGAATTGATCTTCTGGATGAACATCTCATAATCCCCTTTCACATGAAAATGGTGATCACAAAACATAAGGGCTTGCTCAAGACTAGTTATGAGATCTTGATACTCTACCTCATCAGTGGTATATCCTTCTGGAAACATGAACAAATAGGGAATTACTACTTGTGTAGGTTTGATGTTGATGATACTTAGGCCTACTCTGTTGATTCTAGGATCACTGAGTCTCTTAATAATAGGGCTTCAGGAAGCACCATCATGGATAATCTTCCAACATAATACAACTTGATCCATTGAAATGATAGATTCATTTGGAAATTCATGATCCAAGGACTATTCTACAGGGGACGAATGGGAAACCAGAAATCCTACCATTGCCTTCCCCTTGATAGCCTTCTAGGGAACGAACTACATATCTAAATTTTAAAGGATCACTAACCACCGATCTAGAAAGCCTTTTAGCCTGGGGAAGTTCTGAATATACATCAGTGGATCCACATGGGACTCCAGTTGTATCTCATGGTTCTGTAGTTAATATCATAATTTCTTCACTGTGAATACTAGTGCAAGGCATCTCTTCTCAGTAGAGGAATATCTAGTCTTTGTATCGAGGAGAATGTGGCTGAAATAGTATAAACTACTCTTTGTTCCCGCATGGTTCTTCTGGGTGAGAAGGGTTCTGAGGGATCATTCAATAGCGATCACATAGAGGAACAATAGCTTTTTGAAAATGGGAAGCATTAGAACTAGAGCCTATAGTATGTACTGCTATATTTCCTCAAATGAAGTCTAACACTCCTCATTCAATTTATAATCAGTTCTTTTCTTCATGAGTTGGGAAAAGGGATTACACTTGACAACCATATTTTTGATAAATCAGCGTATGTATGATAATTGGTCCTGAAATCCTAGGATCTTCCGAATATTGATCAAAAGAGTCATATGGTTGATATCTCTAATCTTATTCAGATCGATCTCAATACCTATGTATCTAAGAATGAAGATGAGTAAATTTTCAGTGGTGACCCCAAAGACACACTTCAAGGGGTTCAACATTAGATGACAGGAATGAAGGAATCCAAACATTATCTCAAGATCACTGAGATGGTCCTGGAAATGGTGAGATTTAACCACCAGATCATCCACGTAGCATTCCACCAACATCGCGAGGATGGGATTGAATATGTGGTGCATGGAACGATGATAGGTGGAATCATCATTATTTAGACCGAAAGGCATTACATGGTAAAACAATTACCTTATTATTCCCTTAAGGTGGTTGAATATTCATCTTCATGGGCTATTCAGTTTTGATTTTATCCAAAATACCCATCTAGTAAGAAGAGAGCCCGAAACCCAGTGGTGGAAACAATCCACAATCCTGTCACAGGAAGGGGAAAATAAACTTTTATAAAATGATGGTTGAGATTTTGTATGATGATGAAAACTCTAATCTATATGTTCTTTTTCATAATTAGAACAATTTTGGATAACCATATAGGGTATTGGACCTACATGATGATGTTTTCTTTGATGATCTTATCAACATTGTCCTCGACCACGACACCATGAGAGGGGTGCATCTTTCTAAGAGACTGTTGAAAACCTATGATGGTTTATCAGGAGTCCAAGGAGATGTACTGAAACCTGAGTATCAATTATTATCATTTCATCATGCCTCGAGGAAAATACATATCAATTGTATTTCTTGAAATCCACATACTACTATTGCTCTTCTACAGACATGGTTGATCTGATCAGCATTGTCTTCGAATCTGTCTCGTTTTGAGGTTTACTTAGACTATCTCATTGACCATACTGGAGATTACCTCTTCAAATTTAGGAGGATAATATTCCAAATTCTCTTTATTTTTCATAGTGAGAGGATCATCAGTATGAGGACACTCTTCTGAATTAGTTGATCCTGACAGGACACTGGTGCCAGCCTGAGCGGCAGTGGAAAACTCATCCGGGACTCCTGCACTGCAGAAACCATGGAAACAAAAGTTTTTGATCCAATTACATATGGCCTTTGACATAGGGGCCCCATTTGATAATATCAATGCAATAGTGTAACATCGGTTTGAGCTAGTTTACCAAAACCTAAACAAACAAGAAACTCTGATGTATAGTTGTTTCCATGGGGCAGACATCTAGATGGATTATAGGGGTAAGGGGATCTCGGATTACCCAAGCCTGATTTGTGTAGGAATATGAGGTGATATTAAAGCATTCCTTAGACCTGGAAAAGTGATTCCCCTCCCCCTTGAGACAACAAAGCATTTTCCCTAGTGTGGGGTTGTGGTCTCCAATCAGTGAATCGAAAAAATGTATGCATTATCCAGGTTAGTCCATGGGTCAGTCACAACCATATTTTGCTAACCCACATTAGCCAGTATATTGTTTTCCTTTCTCTTATAGTATTCTTCATCCATGTAACAGGATTTTAAGTGAAAAATGGAGTCGCATCACCAAGTAGTACTTCTACTCGACCATTAATGGAGTACTTAAGGAATTGGTGATATGATGAAGGAACTTCCATATAAAGGTGGAGCCATGTTCTACTCATTACTGCATTTTAGGTTCTATCTCATGATACAACCATGAAATCAGTGCTGGAAACTAGGCCATTGAATTGGGTCATTAAGAGGATATTTCCCACTAGTGTCTGCTTCGTCCTATGATATCTATGACTCTTCAGATAAGAGGGACTCAGATCTATTTCAGATTTCCCCACCTTACAGAGTTTCCGGGTCGGGATAAGATTAATATCAGAGCCAGTGTCTTCAAGGAAACGACATACCTCCATACCATTGAACTTTCCAGTGATGTATAGTTGGTGGATGTGCCCCTATATAGAGTAACCTTCATCTTCTCTAGAGAAAGAGATGATGTTCCAACATTCTGTATGCTCAACTGCCCTAGTATAGAAGGCTTCAACATCTACTACTTCTATATTAAAGTATAGGGGACTTCTTAATGCCTCTACAAGGGCTTCATGCATATCTTTTGATAGGTGGAGAGCCACAGGGATAGAGAGACTTTTAGGAATTCTGTAAAGATTCTTTAGGACATCATATTTCCATGCCATCTGTAAAATTATGATGATAGAGGTCTCACTATGGTAAGAGGTATGACAGGTGCTTCTGGTTTAACCGATTGATTTTGGAAGGTGCTGGGAATGTCTTACTTCTAACTAGCTATACCATATAGATAGAATTACATATGATAGACAAATGATTATGATCCATCCAAAATATAATGTGAATGATCATAGAATGGCCATGGTGACTTTTCCTGATCATATAGTAAAAATGGAACTGGAAGAGAATCTGATGAAATGAGATGAGAAGGTTTTGTGTGTTGACCTCTGTGATGGGCATGTGGAATATTCTTGATGGCATGTATGGATTGGCAGGAAGCACTATCAAATGAATTTTGGTGATTTTCATACCCACATATTCTTTAATGTTGGTGTCAACTGGGGACATGGGGTGGGTCCATCTAGCACTCTGCATCTTTAGGAACCATATAAGGGTTTACTAGACTGACGGTAATCAATAAAGCGTACTCTAGGTAATAACTTGTAGAATCCTTATTTTTTGGGTGGATTCTGGGGGCAATCCCCATCTCTGGGGGCATGAAATATCTAAGAGTATGGTATAGATTTGACACAAGTGGAGGGATTTTTTTCCTATGCGCCATCATTGGTTACTCCCCTGAGAGGATGAAGGATTAGATGTTGATGTAAACGTAGTAGTTAAAGGTATCAAAGTGACATCTGAAGGCTCAGGTCAATTTAAACATTCCCTAATAATACCATGGGAGTGGTTTAGTGCCTTTCATGGAATCTAGTCATCATATGTCTAAGAAACATGATTAGAAACATGGGTCAATTCATCCTCAGTGTCACTATTAGGATTTACATACACACACGCCACATGTGTCAGGGCTGGGCCGAATCTGACTATATTGTTATCGACATGGCCTTGAAGCCAATATTTAAACACATAGTAATTCTATAGGGTGTTCACAAGGAACCATTGAGAGGGGCAGTAATTGGGGTAATTAGTGAGATCCACCTTAAATGTCTATCCCGTTTGCGGCTCCAAATCCATCGGGGATTTCTTCCTCCGCGCTGGGCTCTCCGGCGGCCAGTGGCGGTCCTGTTCGTCCCCAGTTTCAATAATTCAAGGAGGTTCTTCTGAGCCCTTCCTCAGGATTTGATAGGAATAACGTTGGTGTGTCAGGAATCCCGACGGCTTCGTCTTCTCTCTCAGATAATGGGTCTATGGTTATTCAGGTTTCGATGGTGTCTTTCGCAGTGGATTTGAAGGATCTTCAGTGGACTTTGGTGGCGCGTTTTGGTGCTGATAAACCTCCCCTGGCAGTATTTCAAGATTGTGTGGAGCGGTGGGGTTTAGATCTGCCTGTGAAAGTGTCTATTTTGGACCGGAAAGCCTTCTGTGTTGTCCTGGATTCTAGGGAATATTTCGTGAAGGCATGGTGCAGGGCTGTGTAGTCTGTGGGGCAATAGAATTTCTGTCTTTCTCGGTGGTCCATGGATGCTCACTATGGCCATGAATGTTCAAAGGAAGTGGTGTGGATTTCTCTCCCAAGGTTACCTTTTCCGCTGATGAACGAGGCTTTCCTTAAATCTATTGGGGATTCATTGGGGGTCTTCCTCTGTGCTGATGCTCGATCTTCAAGGATGGAAGAGACCTCGGTGGCCAGGATTTGTGTGGAATTAGATGTTGCTCAACCGATTCAGGATCATCTCGTTCTCATAATTAAAGTATTGAAGGATTGTCGGAAGGCTTTGGTTTATCCTGTTTTTCCCAGATTCTGTACATAATGCCATATTTCAGGTCATATGTTGCAGGTTTGTCGAATTGCTCGTCTGGAAGATATTTCTGCAGATGGAGTTTCGAGGCCCTCCTCCCAGCATGTTTGTCTGTGTGTGCCTTTAGGATCAGAGGGGCGTGATAGGGGTAAAATTATAGCTTCGGTCCCCTATTTTCAAACATCGGAGGCTTCCTCCCCAGGCATAGCGATATTGGTGATGGGTGGTCTTCTGCTTCTTGCGAGCTGATTTCTATCAAGCGTGGAAGGGCTGCGGGATCTGGGGTCTTGTTACCATTCAAGGGTCTCTCTAGCAGAATGGTTCACAACTTTTCCTCTGCATTGTGTTCGGTTTTAGGGGATTGGATCCCTTTTTTAAGATGCATTTTAGAGATCACTATGTTGGAATCTGATTTTTCTGATCTTGAAGCTGAGTCCTCTCCTGGGATTAGGAAGAAGCCTTGTCTGTCAATGGTTTCTCCTTCGAGGTTTCGTCTTCTCCACCTATGGCATCATTGACTTCTCCCACTGCCTCTCCACGGTCAAATTCATCACCCTCTGTAGTGGTTTCTGTTCCGATGGATGGGTAGAGTTGTGTGTCTCCAGATCCTTGTCTACAGAGTTATGCCGGTGGTGGATTTTCTGTAGGTGAATTGGGCTCGAAGGTGCATTCTAGTGTTAAAACAAGATGACAATCAAAAGTGGATGCGATGAGTTCATCAAAATTGTCTCAGAGTAAAGAGGACCAGGAGTCTGGGGCCAAATCCAGATGAGTTCAATTTAATGTGTAGGTTTTTAATATGGAATGCATGTGGTCTTGGGGCTAGAGAAAAGGAAGATTTCATAAATAATGAGCTCAGCAATAACCAGGTTTCAGTAGTTACTATATTGGAACCAAAAAAGCTTCCAATAAAATCAATGAATATGCAAGAAAACTCAGGGTTTGTGGATTTCTTCATGAAGAACCTCCGAACTCTCATATCTGACTTTTTTGGAATGATCATGTGTTGATTGATTTGCTGCATGCTTCGGATCAGTCTCTAACTACCATGATTTCAGTTGGGAATCAGAGCTTTATTTCTTCCTTCATTTATGCCAAGTGTGATGCGCAGGTCATAGACTCATTATGGAATGATCTTGATGATGTTAATCCTGAGGATTCTCCTTGGATTGTTGGAGGAGACTTCAATATTATTGCAGGTCCAGAGGAGAAGAAAGGGGGAGGTGATTTCCCTAGGAATTTCAGTCATTCCTTTGTGTCTTTCATGGCTAGAAATGGTATTCTGGATGCTGGATTTGAGGGTATAACATTCACCTGGTGAAACAAGCAACGTGGGGGGAGAAGAACTTAATTTCATCTTGATAGATGTTTATTAAATGTTGCTGCCATTTTAATGTTTCGGGATTCCAAAGTTGTTCATCTGGTCTGGTCTTTATCAGATCATTCCCCTCTCCATATTTCATTAGGTGCAGGGGTTGGCAGGGAGAACTATTGTGTTTTTTCAAAACTATGGATGGACAAACGAGGATTTTCAGATGTTGTTAGTAAAGCATGGGATCTTCAATTTTTGGTTAACCCGTGGAGAATTCTCCATGGCAAGCTGAGGTGCCTTAAAAATCTTCTATCTACCTGGAAGAAAAATATTCCTGACCGGGATCAAGGGTTGGTTGAAATTAGTAAGGAGGTGGAATTGGTGGAGACTTTTTTGGAATAGGTTTGGGATGAGTCTTTATTTTTGTATTAAGATATAAAAAAGACCATCTTACTGATAGAATGCCGAGGAAGGAGAAGTTGTCCAGATAAGGGGAAAGAGTCAGATGGCTTTAGGAGGGAGATAGAAATTCTGGATATTTTCATGCTTGTATCAGAGAACGTCGTTGTGTTCAGAGGCCTAATATTTGTAGAGAAGATGGCTCTTTTTCCAGTGATCATGATGAGGTTGGGGGATGGTGAATGGGGCTCTTAAATCCCTATTGGATGCACCCATCCCAGGTATGAGAGGAGGGTATCCGAGAGGTGATGCTGAAATATTTGAGGGAATTCTAAGATGTGTCTCGGTGGATGTCGATGAGGTCCTTAAGAGGTATCCAGATGAGGAGGAAGTTCGTGAGGCAGTTTGGTCTTTGAATCCGGATAGTGCTCTATGGCCGGATGGTTTCCCTAGATCTTTTATATAGGGGTGTGGTAAGTGGTTAAAGGGGGGGTGGTGAGAGCTGTCTAGGATTTTTTATAGGGTGGGAACTTGCCTCGTATTTCTTGTGCAACCAAGGTGGTTCTTATTCATAAGGTGAGTACTCTCTAGTCTATTGATCCTTACCAGCCTATTAGTATGTTTAATTTACCTTATATGATCATTCCCAACATTCTTAATAAAAGACTGGCTACTCACTTGGACTCTTGGATGGATCTGAAACATCATGGGTTCATTAAAGGGAGATCAATTTAGGGCGCAATTGGAGTGGTCCAATAAATTGTTAGTGGCATTAATAATAGGTCCTTTGGGAGAAATATGGTCGTGAATCTTGACATGAGTAAGGCTTATGATAGGGTGGAATGGAGTTTTGTTCTCAGAGTCCTGACTTGTATGGAATTTTTGAGGTGGACTAGTGACCTGATTTTCCGTTGTTTCAGCTCTTCATGGATTTATACCTCTTTTATGGGTAAGAAA
The DNA here is from genome assembly GCA_963277665.1 of Viscum album. NCBI lineage: Eukaryota > Viridiplantae > Streptophyta > Magnoliopsida > Santalales > Viscaceae > Viscum > Viscum album. The sequence goes on from OY728159.1 coordinate 797,541,198, forward strand.
TTTGATTTTTTTCAAGGCTTGTCGTGGCCTTATACAAGGTGATCCCCTTTCCCCCACTATTTTCATTCTCTCTCAAAATGTTTTCTGTATTTTTATTAATCAAAGCATCAATTTGGGTAAAGTACTTCCTTACTAGAATAGGAATGCATCAAGGGGTATATATAACTTAATGTTTGAAGATGACACAATTGTTTTTATCAATGGTAGTAAACACTCTGTCCAGGGTTTGGTCAGCCTTATTGGGGATTACTGCAAATGGAGTGGTCAGGTGGTGAACAAACCGAAAAGTTCCTTTTCCATAACCAGGAAGTTGTCTGATTCAAGGGTTAGGGATTTGGGGGCTATATTGAGTATGGAGAGGGTCTCCTTTCCCATGGAGTATCTTGGGGCCACGGTGAGTCCCTCATCTCTTAGGGTAAATCACTTTCATAAACTCATAGGCAAGATTTTTGGGAGAATTCTGAACTGGAAAATAGGTTTCTATCCTTCGGTGGTCGTATCACTTTAGTGAATAGTGTATTGGTCTCCCTTACCATGCACATCATTTATACTCTGAAGATTCCTAAAATTGTGATTGTCAAATTAGACAAGATTATGGTGTCCTTAATTTGGGATGGGCATATGGAAGGGAGGCATCATTGGGATTCGGGGAAATGGCTGGCAAGACCTCTTTCTGAAGGGGGTATTAACCTGCGGAGTGTTTCTAAAACAATGCAGGGGCTGCATGCAAAGTTGGCATGGGAAGCTTTGGAAGTTCAGTCTCTTTGGAGAAGGACTATGCAAGACATATATAGTAAATATCTATGTGATCAGAGGTACAACTTTTCTAATATCTGGAATCTAATTCAGCCTCTGATGGAGATTTCAAATCAACACTCTCGGTGGTTAGTGGGAAAAGGTCATATTAATTTCTGGCAGCATGATTGGGGAGTTGGTAGGATGTATTTTCCAGGATTTCCTACTCCAGGAATGTATTTCAGTGAAGCTAGTGGATATCCCTATTTTCTTCATGGTGTTCTAGATGAGACTCGGCTTTCTATTTTCAGAAATGTTGTTATTGGTGATGATCCTGATAAACTTGTTTTTACAGGTGTATCTTCTATTATTTTTTATATTAAGGAGTTCATTCATGTGACAAGGGTCGTAACAGAAAATAATCCCTAGGGAGTTACTCTATGTTCTAAAGATATTCCTTCTAAATTTAATTTTCTTTTGTGGCGTGTAAGAAACAAAGAGCAACCTACTGATGAAAACTTGCAACATATGGGTGTTAATATTCTGTCCAGATGCTGATGTTGTAGGTCACCTCATTCTGAATCAGTGGGTCACTTGTTTTTTGGGAGTGAATGGTCTAGAGGAATCTAGAATTCTTTTGGAATCTTCTTTGGTTGGGATGAGTCAGTAGAGTTGCAAGGTGACTTCTTCAATTCCAGGTTTAGTGGCACAGACAATCATTGAAAAGAGAGGAAGTCCATGATGCTTTTTCTGGTGGTTGGTTGCTGGATTTTATGGCAGGCTAGGAATGGGATGCACCATAATCAATGCAGGGTTTCTCATGTTAGTATTTTATCCAGAATGAAGAACACTACCTTGGATTTTCTCCTGCTATGTCCAGACGCCAATGCAGCACCAACTGTGAACCTGTTGTTTCCACACCTTGCACGCGACCAACTGGAGGGGGTACCAATTCAGGGGTCGTGGGTTTGGTGGTAGGCACCATGGCAGGCTTTAAAAATGAATTCTGATGACTCTCTTCTCATGGGGGAAATGTGAGGGGGTGGGGTCGTGTGGGATATTTTTGGCTCAGTGGTTTCTGTGTTTTCAGCGGCGTATGGAGATGGTGATGCTCTGCAAGCGGAGGCTAGGGAAAAGGATTCTGGTTTGGAGATATGCAATCAGCACAATATTAAACTAAGAATATAGGAATATGACTCTTTGGTTTTGTGCAATGCTTTGACAGGAAAATGAAAAATTCCTTGGAATATTTCTTATATTATCAGGAGATGCAGATAAATTATGAGCAGACACATGGAGGTTTCTCATACTTGGAGGGAGGGGAATATGGTAGCATATGTTTTGGCTTCTATGGCTCCATCGAATCAAGATATATCTTCTTTATTTTCCTTGGGGTCCTTTTCGAAGGAGGGGATGAGGTTTGTAGTTAATGATGCTCTTGGTTTACATTATTTTCATCCCCCATGATGTTTATTTCTTGGTGTTTTTGTAAGGGCCTTTTGGAAATCAATAAAAATGAAACCTTTCAGTCAGTGAGATCCACCTTTTCGATCCTCTTGCATTCTGGAAACTATAGGGTTCCTGGGTCCAAGGTGCTTCAGAAATAATCGGGAAACTAAGCTTCATTAAATGAGTAGGTTCAGTTCCTCTTATCCGAGAAAGGAGTTATACAATCCTATCCCTGCCGAGGGATTGGAAAACCCTAAAGATGAGGTAGAACCTAGTTATCTCACATAGGGGTGGTGGTGCCTTACGCAGGGGTACCTGCTAGTTCTAAGGCATGCGCTACTGAGCCCAAGGATACACCTGAGGTGGTGGTCCTCAAGAATGATGTATAGGTGTCTCTATCGGTAAAAATTCTAGCTAATTAGGGGAATCTATTTGTATATAAATTTTGGTCTCTACCTTATCATCTATTCTTGTGGGAGCTATTAGAGGTGAAGGACGTGCCTACAAGGCTTGCTGCTAGACTTATTCTAATATTGTGCTTTGTCAGAGACATCCTGAAACCCACCTGGGATGTTCTATGTAATGAGAGATGGTAATTGTTCTATCTTCACATTACACATGAACATCGTTATAAGTTGTTCTTAGGTTAGGGTCATCTTGGGTGAATACGTTAGGACCTTCCACCTGGCGAAAAAGTCTGCAACGTGATCGTCGGGTATATTATTTAACATGAAGAGTTTAGCAATAATTGTCTGTTAGGTCATGGAACTGAACTGATAGAGAAATTTTATACAAATATCCTCCCTAAAAGCTAATGACCAAATGGGTATCCATATTTACAAAAACAATTGGGCCATTCTAGTGTTTATACAAAAAACTAGAGCTTGGTGGCCTCTTACTGTGCTTTATTTCACAGCATGGGTTGACAACATGAAATAATGTGTGCCATATGTTGCAGTGGATAACTCGTACCATTAAAGGGGGAGGTAGGATTTATGAAACAAATGGGTTCTTTCATATCATTCAACCATGATAGATATGACTTCCCATAAGGTGATATTTCCACCTGTTGAGTTTCCAAAGCCTCGAGTTTTGAAGTGTGTGCTACCATCAGATCTTCTGAATGAGGATTCTGATCAGGACGAGGGTCTCTGACCACCAATGTGTTGGATGTTTTTCAACATGGTATGAAGTCCCATCGGATCATGGGGAGAATAATGGAATTACCCATGGATCTAGGGGAATAGACTAAAGATCATCCAGTGGTACTTATGGAGTGTCTAGAGGAACCTGAGTCATGTCCTAAGGTGTGCTGTTGCACAACTCAGGTTGATTTGGTGATGCATACTGGGGTCTTTTCCATAAACACTTACTTCCAACCTATCTATCTAGGAAGTCTTTTCAATATCTCTATGAGGCAACTCATCTATATGAAGATAAACCTGCCCCTATTTTTATGGTCAATGGGTATCGTAATTGGGTCATCGTTCCGCAGAATGATCAGTGAGGACCTCGTCAGCCATTTTTCCTATTTAGAATGTTTCAGATGTAATTCCACCTTTTCAAGGTTATCTTCTCCCTTTTTTCACTGTGCCAGATGGGTCAGAGGGTTTGAAAGACCCAATTTTTTTTCCCTTGATGTGGTCTCGACTGAGAGGCAATGACATTGAAGGTGAAGGAAGTCTAGGAAATTTACTTTGTTGGTGAGTATAGAAACATAATAGGTCTACCATGTGTTGTACTACCCTAGTGGGTTGTTCCTCTTCTCCATGACTTGTGTTAATTCCCCCTTCTAGCTATATCTTAGGAACAACCATGTTCACTATGAAGAAACCTAGTGGCATATCCTTGATAGCACTGGGTGAACCAGGCTAGCGCAGCATAGGAAAGAAATTAAAGGTAGCATACTACCCCCTCCCATAGACCTGGACATACAGGGAAGCCTCCTTGAAAATTTTGCAAAGAACAATGAAGCTCTAAATTCTTTGTTTTTAGAGGGTCTAATGATACCCAGGTGACATAGGGTGATGAAAAATAGTATGTGCAACCAACTTGACTGGGCGGTATTACTAGCCAATGTCGTCATACTGTTCCTGACTCTTTGGGTAAGTTAATCGCTGACATGGAGATAGAACTGAATCATCCATAAGGTTTGGCAGAGGAATATAACCTCATCCAGGGTAAGGGACTTTGGAATGTTGATGTTTTCAGTTGAAATTGGCCAAAACATCTCTGGAAAATGGTCTCATGTGAGGATTTCCCACAAACATCTAATCTTAGACAAGGGATCCGACCATTGATTGCACAAATATTTGACTGGATGTGGTTTTGGGATCAGTAATATCATTGAAGTGGACCATTGTGTTAGTAGAATGGATGGTGGAGTGTACAGAGCAAGAGCTGACAAGCTTTTTCATCTGGGGCTATCTTCTAGAAAATGCATTGATAACACCACCACATCCCTATAAGATAGACTAATGACCACTGCTTTCTGCGTAGGGACTGCATTCATTGGTAGTGGGTCCAACTCTTTCTCATCCTCTATTGGTCCCCATAACAACCCTCTATGATATCTTATTGAGGTAGAGAATTGTCTTTTTGGTGATAAGGAGGATTTCACATCCATGCCCTGGAAGGCGGCCAAATCTTCTTCCTACTATTTGTATCTTTGGAGGGATGCAGGGATCTGGTGGACCTCACTTTTTGGAAGAATAAGGCTGATATTCCTTATTCCTTCCCTTTCCCCCAACATAGAGGATCGGGGTGATGGTTCCATCATCGAATCACACTTCACTTTAGAATATAAAAATGGGATAGGTTTGATTTTAGTTTGAGGCTTCTTTGGATTCTTCCTCTGGCGGTGATAGCCCGCTCTCCTTCCTTGAGACAGTTATTCAGGGTAGGGTAGATCTTTGACATTGGTAGGAACTCTACTTGGTTTGGTGATATTCCATAGAGGACCTCCCCTTGGGTTGGTTTTGGAGTGGGGAGGACCTCCTCTTGTACAAACCATTGTGTGAGGAGGGCTTAGGAAAATGTCAAATGGAAAATGGGGAGGACCTCCATGATTGAAGGTGCTGGAGTGGGTAGGGCCTCAAATGGAGTTTTCAATCACATGGGGAGGACCTCCATGGTGATCATCCATAGTGTTAGGTACTGGGATAGGCATTGGAAGCTGATTGGCCAGGAAATTAAAAATCATCACATCACTAGTGAAATGTTATGACGTCGACACTGGTGATCTATCACAGTATTGTTTGAGGACCACGCGTGTATTTTAAAGAGCACAAAATTATAAACAAAAAAATTACCTTGTTCTAATATGACATGTGGAAGTGTATCGTAGATTTCTAGTGACCGTTTCTTAAAGCCTCTGACATTGAAGTCCACTAAATCTTCCACACACACCTTTCAAATCGGCATGTCCATCATTTGTTAGAATCCGGGTGCTATCATTGTACACTAATGATCTCTTCGACGCAGCAGTGATCACTGCAAGCCAATAAACTTAGATCAAGAAGGATGGTCCTGAAGATCTTCTTTTTTTGAGAGGATCTATCTCTAGAATCATGGACGATATGGCAGATCTCAAATTTTAGACATGAATAGCCACATGGGGAGAGCATCTCTCTTACTTATATAGGGGATATCTATAATACTCGGTATAGTTTCCCAACCCCCGTGAAATAGATATTCTCTATATAAGTAATATAAATATTTATTTATGTCAAATTAAATTTGGACATAAATAATATTTAAATTTGTATCATTGAGTACAATATATAATAAATATATATTGCCTGATAAACATGAGTCTATATCTCAAATCACTTCTCCTGAAAATATTAAACAAACCCTGGATATTTAAATCCATTCGAATAATATTTTATCTTTTTATTTACTTTACATGTTATAAATAAATTCAACATATTATTCCAAGCATGAATAATTATAGAATTTATTTATTACTTCGTGATTCATAGAACCTAGAGAGTACTCAAACCATTTGGTAGGGCCCACCATGTCCTATATTCATATTCACATAATAGGGTAGATTCTCAAAGCGCTATAGTGTGTGACACTCAAGGCCCTTATCTCAATAGTAGTGAATAATATCAACCAACCAAGATCGAGGTCTAGCAACCCATAGAGGCCCCAATAAAGATAAGGTAAAATCAAAGAAATTACTACCTTCCTATGAACATTGTGTGTGTAATATAATCTATTCATCATCGATATCTCAATAAATCAGAATGCACACTTGTGTCATCATCCTTTATCTCACTTTATTTTATTTGTTGATTTTTCGGGACGATCATACCTTCCACTACCTCTCCAAAACTTTATCACCATGGTTTTCAACTTACATAAACTACATAATAAAATGACATACATTGATAATGATCTTAATTCTAGAGACCATTACACATGTCCTTATATAGGAATGACCAATGACACCTGAAACATGTGGTTTTCCTATTATGGGGGTATGTCCTCATGATCTCAACTACTAGAGATCATCAAGTGTGAGCTTCATGAGAAGAAGTCTCAATGATTATGATCCCCCAACACCTGATGTCCCCACATCATCTATGTACATTTAGAATGATTTAACTAGACCACATGACATTAATTTAAGATTACATTCATGGCATCTCAGTGTTCTCATTATTGACTGGGATCTGCTATAACCATTGGACATGACATGTTATCTAAGGAAATTACCATAAACAAAGTGTATGGAGAATTATCTACACTATTATGGAAAGATAAACACTTGTATTATAACAAACTATATTCATGTAGTGGTAATCAATGTACAATACAAGTTGGGCCTAAAGAACCCACTTTTAACACTCCCACTTGCACTACAGCTAACTGGTAACAGGTTTCAATCTGCTAGCTCTCACATGAGAATCATACATATGCTGAGTAATGGATTTAGTTTGGGGGTCTTCCACATTGTCTTATGTGGCTACTCTACTAACTGTGACATTACCTATTTGTGTAAAATCCTTCAATAGATGAAAATTTTGAAGAATATTCTTTTTCCTCTGGTGAGACCTGGTCCTCTTAGCAAGCACCACTACATTAGTATTATTGAAATTTACTAGAATTAGTTCTACACTACTAGGCACAACACCAATGTCTGAGATGAAGTTTTGTATCCATATTGCTTCCTTTGTTTCATAAGAAGCTACAATATATTCAACATCTATTATAGAATCAGAAACCACAACTTTCTTCGAGCATCTCCAGCTCACTGCACCACCATTCAACCAAAAGATATAGCCTGCTATGATTTCAGATCATCATGATCTATCTGAAATATAGCATCAGTTTATCCCCTCACTACTAGTTCCTCATCTCCTCCATACACTAGGAACATATCCTTAGTAGACCTCAAGTATTTTAGGGTAGTGTTAACATATGTATAGTGTAGCTCTCCAATATTGGATTGATATCTACCCACCATGCCTAAATCCAAAGCGACATCAAACCTATTACATAGCATGGAATTCATGATTGAACCCACTGCCGAGGCATAAGGGTTTCTACTCATTCTGTCATTCTTCTTCTGTGTGTGTGGACACATTTTGTTGGATTTATTTATACCACATGACATAGGCAACAATCCTCTCATGGATGGTTCCATATTGTACCTTTTTAGTACCCTGTTAATATATGTACTTTGACTTATCCCAATTAGGATTTGAGATCTATCTCGATGATTCTTGATCCCTAGAATGTAGCCTACTTCACCTAAGTCCTTCATGGAGAAGAATTCATTTAACCAGGTGTTAACTGACTGTAATACTTTTATCTCATTTCCCGTAATTAATATGTCATAAACATATAATACTACGAAAATGATAAAATTACCTTCAACCTTTATATAGACACAAGTATCACTTTCATTTTTGAAAAAACCAAAATTTCTTACAACCTCATCAAAAAAAACATTCCATGATCATGATTCTTGCTTCAATCCATAAATGGGTCTATGCATATTTCATAAATTAATTTCATTCTTTGACTTGACATACCCTTAAGGTTGAGTCATATAGACATCTTCAACCAACTTCCCTTATAAAAAAGAACTTTTGACTTTGATTTGAAAATTTTCATAATCATGAAAGGCTGATATTGCAAGAAATATTCGGATGGATTTAAGAATTCCAACTAGTGAGAAAGTTTCACCATAGTCAATTCCTTGATATTTCATAAAACCATTTGCAACTAGTATTCCTTTTATGGTATTAACCTCACCATCTTTGTTCATCTTCTTCTTGAATAGCCATTTGCAGTCCATGGTATTTACATCATCTAGAGGTTCTACCAAAATCCAAACTTGATTTTGGTACATGGACTACATCTCAAAATTCACGGCTTCTTGCCTTTTAGTAGCTTATTTGCGTTCTATTGCTTCTGTATATAATATAAGTTCATCATCCTCAAGGAATAATGTTTCAGCTGACTCGGTGACAAGAAAACTGTGACGCTCTGGTTCTATAACCTCTCACATAGACCTACGCAGTGTTTGTGTCCAAGGAACAACTTCTCCTCCAATTTTCTTATGTCGAGATTGTTCTTATACCAACTCTTGTGCCTCAGGAGAATTAATTTCATTGAATTCAATTTGTATCCCACTATTTCCAATATAAATGTGTTCCCTTTCTAGAAATATGTCATATCATTCCACAATAACTTCTCTATCTAAAGGGTTATATAGGTAATATCCTCTAGTTCCCATAGGATAACCTATAAAGTTTGACTTGGTGATTTTGGATGCTAATTTTTCGCTTTATAATGTCTTGACAAATGCCCCGTACCCCCATACATGTACGTGTGTCATAATAGGTTTCTTTCCACACCATAACTCATATAGAATCCCATCTGTAGATTTAGTTGGTACTCAGTTTAGGATATATGCTATTGTCATAAAATCATATTACCAAAAGGATAATGGAAGAGTTACATGACTCATCATTGATCTGACCATGTCAAGCACGGTCTTATTCCTCCTTTCACTAACACCATTTCGTTGTGGTGAATAAGTAGGATTGAGTTGGGATACTATCCCACACTCCTTAAAGTGATTAATGAATGCTTGGTTAACTATTCTCTACCTAGGTCTGAGTGTATTGATTTTATCTTTTTACCATGTTGGTTTTCTACGTCATTTGTTATTACTAAAAATATAAATAGAGTCAGACTTATACTGAATTAAGTAGATATATCCATACCTACTATAGTCATTGGTAAAAGTAATGATGTATGAAAAACCACCCCTAAACTCTACTGGAAATGGGCCACATATATCAGTATATATTAATTCCAATATTGCATTGGATGTTTCTCCCTTTCATGAGAAAGTTTCTTTGGTCATCTTACCTTGTAAACAATCTTGACATACATCCAAAGGTTTTAACTATACTGAGTCTTAATACCCTTCTTGATGTAATCTTCGCAATCGCTTCTCATTTACATGACCAAGCCTGAAGTGCCACAAGCTAGTGATATATGAGTCATGTTGGCTATTTTTCTCATTGATTTTCATTATAGGGTTCTCAAGTTATATAAAGTATTAACTGTTGTTAAGATGTGCCATACCATAACATATGTTATCCCTATAAAAGTGACAACATTTATTTCTAAACAAGAAATAAAAAGATATAGTGTCTAAACTTGGCACATAGATAACGTTGCAGGTTACCGAAGGTACATAATAGCAATTTTTTAAAACTAGAACCAAACCACTTGGCGTGGTTAAGTGGTAGTCTCCCACTTCCAAGGCTTCCAGACTTGTACCATTTGCAGCTTAGAGATCCACTTGAACTTTTTCAATTTTATTAAACCTACATGGTTTCAGTATATGAATACAAATATGTGATCCACATGACATATCCAATACCCAACTTGAAGATAAAGATATATTTCATTAAATGAAAAAAATACCTGAAGTAGAATCTTCATTTTTCATATTCTTCCCAACTCTGCAATTCTTCTTCAAATGGCCTTTATTTCCACATCCAAAGCAAACACCTTCCTCCTCGTTACTCTACCTATGAATCTTTGGCATCTTTGCAGAATGATGAATTGGTGTCTCTGGCCTTGACTTGGCCTTATACCCCTTTTACTTTCCCTAGTTTTTATTATTCACCATAAGGAATGATGAATTAGTATTTTTCATATCCTTTTCAGTTTGGTGAACTAATTCCAAAAGGTCTAGGAGTGACATTGTCCTATCATTCATGTTATAATTGACAATAAAGGTCGAGAAGCATGATGGTAAAGAGGCACGAATTTGATCCAATTCTAGTTCTTGGTTATATTTGAACCCAATGGGTTCAAGCCTATCAATAAACCCAATAATCTTGAGTATGTGAGGACTATCTTAGTGCCCTTCTGCTAGCATGCACTTATAATGGGAACTTGAGATATCATACCTTTCCAATTTGGAACTCTCTGGAAATAATTATTGGAGATATGAAAGTATCTTGTAGGCATCCTCATCCTCATGAATTTTTTTTCAATTGTCTAGACATGGATGACAACATGATGAATTTTACATCAAGTGCATCATCTATATGCTTTCTCTAATTATCTTTTTCATTCTTTCTTGCTCTCTTAGGATGCTCAGTAAGAAATGGGGATTTCAGCACATATAACTTCTTCTTTAGCATATTATTATGCGCAAGCTCCTATACCACTCCTGGAAGATATCACTGTCATGATATTTTCTTTATCTAGAATCGATCACAATGATAAATTAATTATGGTGTTGGTGATTTACATCTTAAATATACATCAGATAAAAATTTAGATGATTGTAATTTTTCTTGATTACCTTTTGACATTTATGATTAATAAATTATAATACCATTTTAATGTCTCTCACTATTTTAGTGAACATTAATATCCCTCACTATTAGATTCGGAATAATCTATCGCTTGAGTATTCTAGTGGAAAGGAACCTCGAAAAATACCTCATAGTCTACAAGCTATGGCTATGACACTACTCAGAGGGTTTCAAGGTAGACACTAGGCTGGCCAACCACTTGACTTGTGGTTCCTTGTTTTGTTGAGTAAAGTCACAGCTTTTGTAATCTCAACTTGATTCCCTCAACATCTTTCCTCTAAAGTGATAGAATGTTAGCTATGGCTAATCCTTGACTACCCACTTTAGTTATGTCAACACATTTCTCTCATGAAAAATGCTCGAGTAGTAAGAGGCACTCTCAACTATGGTTGCATAGCACCCCAAACACCCAGTTTTGTTTAGATGTGAGAAATGGAAGGCATTTTGACTTAATATATATTTGAGGGAATTTATTATTTATTACCAAATAATCCATTTTCTATGTATACATTCAAACTTGATTGTCTCACTCACAAATGAACATGAAATATAAATATATTCATCACTTATTTATGCATTTTTTATCTTGTTTACTATTCTATGTGATCAAGCCATAATCATGCACTCTCATGAAATAATAAACAATGAATAATGGTAACTCACGCAATCTGACTGGCCTTGATCATTCTATTTTGATCGATCTAAAATGGATTAATCATAACTAGGGGCATCCATACCCAAGTTGACACTTGACTCACGTCACAGTTAGCCCCATTGAAATGTCCTCGACTCCCCTCTAGATTACCGCCTTCACATGGCGGGGTTTGCATCTCGAATCAACATCATTTAATTACAGATATACTCACACATAGGTTAGGGGGTCTAGGGGTACAAAACATAGCTTGTTCATTGGACACACTGGATATTATACATATTTGAATTAAAAGACGATTCAGAGACTGTCATTTATCTAATTAATTATTACAATAATTACAGGCATTGAATAAATAATTAAATAAATAAATAAACCAGACATGCACGATTCAGTTGCTTGCTCAAGACCAGCCCACATGAATAAAGCACAATTAAAATTCAACTACAATAAAATTTAAATTTTATGAGGGCACTTTAATAAATTAAATGAATTTAAATAAATTCAATTTATTTATTTTTATCCTTCAATTTGTTTAATTTAATTTTAATTCCAAAAATTAAATTATACCATTAATTTAATTATAACTATATAATTAAATTAAACTATTAACTTAATTTTAATTCTAATTAAATTAATGTTTCATATTAAATTAAATTAAACCCCTATATAATTCTAAAAAATTAAATTTAAAAAAAATAATTGTAATTAATTTAACGAGGTTACCTCCATCCAAGAGGAGTCTAGAAGGACTACGAAATACCATGATGGAGTCTTACTAGAGTATGGCCAAATCACAACATTACCATGGAATGACCATGGAATGACTGTAGCTTGACCGCGAATTGAAAGTGACTTCACCACGGCTTCACCGTGGCTTGTCTGTGGCTTGTTTGTGGTATATCCACCCGACCCAACAGCACCCATGGCAACAACATCTTTTGGTCGGTAGAGAAATCCTCCAGCAAGGTGTGGAGGTGAGAAGGCATCACTCTGTCCATCTGAGAAGAGCGACAACCTGCTGCTCCAGTTATCCACAAGGATGGTAGGTCGGTTGTTCCATTGCAGCACCGAGTAGGGAGTCGGGGCGACCTAGTGTAGTATGGGGGGAGTCCGGGTAGCGTGATCTGACAACAGCTAGGAGGGGTGTGGTCCGATGTGGCTTGGTCCAGCGTCGGCGAGCTATATGTGGTCTAAGGTGGGATCGGCACGGCAGCTATGCGGGACCACCGGGTGGTCCAATGCTGGTCCAGCCATGTCAGGTGTGGTAGGATCTAGGGAGCTCAGTCTGATGGCGACCTGGTCTAGCGTGGTGATCAGTAGGCTAGGTGAGCAGGGCAGCACGATGCGGGGTTTCTGACGTGCCTAGAGGGAGGCACAACACGCGGCGTACTAGGGTGGGGTGTTTCCCGTCTAAGTCCGGTGAGGTGGGAAGGGAGGCTCGACCCAGTTTCTCCATGTGGCTAGGGTTTCCCCAAGTTGGGGTGTGGCACCTCCCTCTTGCGTGTGGAAGAAAACTTAGGTTTTCTTCCTTCTTTTTTTTTAATTTTTTCTTTAGACAAAATCAACACCACTTTCCCCATTTTTATATTTTATTTAAAAGAATAATACCCAAAATGGGGTCTTGGTATCAAAAATATATATTTTTAAATTTTTTAAAAATTTAATGTCTAAAGACTTTAAATAAATAAAAAACAAGACTTGACCCCATGTCTTCGAAGACCTCATTTTTAATTTTTTTAAATTGATTTTATTTGATTAAAAAATAATATTATGGTATAATATATTTTATTTATCTCTTAAAAATAAACCTACTGGATTAATTACATCGAGTGAATTCCAGCCAAAGTGTGGCCAGATTTCAGTAATTTAAGGAATGCATAAAAAATTAAAACGTGTTCTCCTAAACAATAATCTGAAAATTTAAAAATGACGATGTCAATCCCATTAAAATTTTTCAAATGTCCATAACATAGCTATTTGGAAACAGATCGATGAGCGGTCAGATCTATTGGAACCAATTTAATCCCCCATAAATAAATTTAATGCAATTCAATTTTTCTTTTGACTCTTAGAAATCACGCCTCGCTCTGATACCACTATTTGGTATCTAGATGGGCAGCGGATGCTGATGGGCCAGGAAATAAAAACATTTCACATCACCGGAGAAACATTTTGACGTCAACTTTGGTGAGATATGCTGATACGATATGAGGAAAACACATGGATTTGAAAGACCACAAAAATATAAAACGAACAAGTACCTTATTCTGATCTAACATGTGTGAGTGTGTCATAGGTTTCCAATGACCATTTGTCGAAGACGCCGACATCAAAGTCCTATAGATTGCCCACACATGCCTTTCGTATCTGCACGCCTGTTGTTCGTTGGAATCTAGGTGCAAATGCGATACACCAATGAACTCTTCGACACAGTACTGATCACCATAAGGAAAGAAACTTCGATCCAAAAAGGGTGATGTTGAATTTCTTCCTTTCTTGAGGGGATCTCTTTCTAAAATCTAGGAGGAGAGAGAGGCTCTCAAATTTAAAACATGAATAGTTATATGGGTAGATCCTCTCTCTTACTTATATAGGGTATATCTTTAATACTCGGTATGGGTTCCCGACCCCTGTGAAATAGATATTCCTTATATACATATTATAAATATTTATTTATGTAAAATTAGATTATTCCATAAATAATATTTATAAATTTTATCACTCACTGCAATATATACTAATTATATATCGCGTGATAAACTTGAGTCTATAATTCTAATCACTTCTCCTAAAAATATTAAATGAAACTTGGATATTTAAATCCATTCGAATAATATCTTATCTTTGTATTTACATTAAATGTTATAAATAAATTAAACATATTACTCAAATCTTGAATAATTAATGAATTTATTTATTACTTTTTGATCCATGGAACTTGGATAGTACTCGGACCCTTTGGCGTTGCCCAGCAAGTTCTATATTCATATTCCTATAATTGGGCAGATTCTCAAAGCATTCTAGTGTGTGACCCTCTAGGCCATTATCTCGATAGTAGCGAATAATATCCACTAACCAAGAGTGGGGTCTAGCAACCCATCGAGGCCCCTATAGAGATAAGGAAGATTCAACACAATGACTACCTTCCTATGAACATAGTCTATGTAATATAATCTCTTCATCATCTATATCCCAATAAAGTAGAATGAACACTAGTGTCATCATCCTTTATCTCCCTTTATTTTATTTGTTGATTTTTCTGAACGGTTTTACCTTCCACTACCATGTCCATGTATTTTATGAAGGTGCAACCATCTTTATCATCCATGACCAAGATATCCCTTCCTCAACTCGGAAGAAAGAAATCAAATATTAACCATTCAATCAATGTCTTTTCACCTCTGATATACCCAACACAAACTACCTCACCAAAAATATATCTCCATGGTTTTCACCTGGCATAAAAGTACATAATTAAATGAAATACATTGATAAGGATCTCATGTCTGGAGACCATTACACATGTCCATAGATAGGAATGACCAATGACACCTAAAACATATGGTGTTATTATTATGCAGGTTTGTCCTCATGATCTCAACTACTAGAGATCATTAAGTGTGAACTTCATGAGAAGAAGTCTCCATGCTTATGAGCCCCCAGCACCTGATGGTCACATATAATCTGTGTCCTTTTCAGAATGACGTAATTGGACAATAGTACATTACTTTAATATTATGCTCCTGGAATCTTGGGGTTCTCATTATAACATAGGATCTACTATAACCATTTGAAAAGACATGTAATCTAAAGACATTACCATAAACAAAGTGGATGAATAACTATCTATAATATTATGGAAAGATAAACACATGTATTATAAAAAACTTCATACATGTAGTGGTAATCAAAGTACAATACAATTTCAGTCTAGGGAACCCACATTCGACACATAGTGTAAGGAGGACCTCCACATCAACCGGTTTTGGGAGATGTGGTACGAGGAGGGCCTTTGTACTGACTATGCTGGATATGGTAAAGGCCCTCTTAATGATTGTCAATGATATAGGGAGGGACTTCACTAGAGTCTATGAGAACACTAGGAGGACCTCCATGCATGTAAGTGATAGGGAATGGAGGATCCTAACATTGATTACATGGTAGGGAGGGGAATTGTTATTCCTAAGACTGAGGCTATGGGGATGACCTCAATGTTGAGCATCAATGGGAAACAGAGGACCTTTTCTCGGGATGATAATGGGGGCATAGGGAGGACCTCCTTACTAAATTTAGGAGCGGCGACGACCTACACACTATTTGATGGTAGTACAGGGAGGGCCTCTATACTGTACATCATCATCGTGGAATTGCCCGCGACGGCTGGTGCTTTTATTGGGGACCGGAGGAGTCAACTCAATCTGCTTGTGGGGTGGGTGGTGCTTCACTTCAGACCAGGCATAGAAGCACCCCTACTCTAGGAAAGGGGGGTTTCCCTTTTCAGGGTCAATAACAGGGGGACCAATAGTATCCTTCGGTGGTGGCTTGGGCCATAGAAGCTATACAAGATGATTCCCCCTAGTAGGAGTCTTCCTATTCTTTCACCCAATGTTGATGTTGGGTTAGTCGGAATAGGGTCGGTAGTGCAGGGGTATGGACAGCCTGTGCCTCGATCTGTAGGACCGGTTGGTGATGTTGATGTAGCAAGGTGGGAGCCCTCCTCGGTGGATACCTGGATAAAATCATATATTGTAGCACTCATACATCCCTTATTCATCCTCATAAGGGAGTGAATCATAAGAGAACTCTAGGGATCATATACCAAAGCTATTGAAGGCCGGAGTGGGGAGAAGCGGCTCTCTACATTGCCCTTGGGGTTGTTAGTGATGACGGGGCACAGAGTCCTCTAGGTCTTGACGGTCCATATCGCTTCTCAGGATAACACCCTCATGTTCGTATCGATAGACAAGAGTATTAATTGCCCTCCTCTAAATAAATTTTAAGGGTGATAAGGGTAGTGGGTGCCCGACAGCTATGCTCATGACAGTTGCTACTGAAGAAATTAATTTATGATGGACCACTGTATTGGTGTTTCCATTACCCTTGCATCTGTGGTTAGGGGGTGATCGGTTTCTTGTAGCTATATATTGGGTCCTATAAACCAGGAAAATTAAGCCATCAGTTTAGATAGAAGGAAAGGGAGGCCCATTTCCCCAACGTAGTTCAGTCTTCCATGGTTGGATAGAAAGATCCACACTCATAGAATTACAGACTGGGATTCCCAATGATTAACTTCCCCAAATCTTGGTGATTTTCTCACTAGTCCCATTATTATCATGGCAGGACCTAGCACCAGATAACTGGCTCTGGTGACACGCTTATCTACTGATGTCTCGAATGCTACTAATCATTTTTTGAGAAGAATAGTTTCACGCTAGGTTCACCATTTCTGTTTCTAATTATTTTTCTTGGGGTGTGCAAATTTTTCTACCAAGATGTGATGATTTTTTCCCTTCATTCCCTATTTACAATGGCTGGCAACATCCATCACTTATTTAGAAATTTTTTCTCTTTGATCGAAATGGGATGATGGGAGGTCCAACTCTCCTTCAAGGGATTTCTTCTTGAAATGTGTTTCCTAGTCCGTGTCTCCATTAAATATTAATACATTGTTTGTGAAACCCTTTCTGGTTCCATAACTTTTTTGGAAAATAGTTAATTACACTACTTCTATTATGATATTCTGATGGGTCATGTCAGGGTAGCAACCTTTGGTCAGGATAGTAGTCACTTTGGTCATCACTGGCATATATGGACACTGAAACACTGGTGCACCTGGATTTCATCCCCTTATGATAGGTATTCTCAAGGGTGCGGAATCCTGAGGAATCCCATGACAAATGTGGGGTATATTATGCTAGAGGCATGTCTCTAAGTTTTTCCTTGACTTACCATTTTTAACACGGGGTATGTCGCTTGTTTAACATCTAGCAGTGATGGATCAGACTGATCAGAACACTGATAGGAGTGGATCAGATTGGTACACCCCTAGGAGGGATAACATGGGATGTTTACTATATGGGTGGATTGTGATGATCAAGTTGGTGTGTCCCATAGTGGGAAGATATCACACTGTGATGGTTGATCATGACACCTCGAAGGGAATACTAGATTATGAATGGGTCCTGATGAAGGCGACACCAAGTTTTACCATTGGCTGGGTTTAAACCTCAGGGAGGCTTCCTATATACAATATTTTTGAGATAGGGATCAAAACCCACATAGTTATAGAGGTGGAATAAAGGTATTGGGGTGTAAAAAGTGTAAATCAACCCAAAGACATGTTGGGGATTATGCATGGTTAACATCCTGGGTGATACAGAGGATCAAAGGGATGATTGTGGATTACATATGGTTTGTTTCGTGAATAGATAGCATGATTTAAATTGAATGTGAAGGATTGGGTGGAATCAGGATAAATATGGAAGAAGTGTTGAATAATGAAATGAGTGGGGATGAAACTGAGGACTGTTGTGAAGGTGACGATGTTGGGATTTAACCTTAAAAAGGTTTCCTATGTATCCCTCTAGTAGGGAATCAATGTCCAAATAGTTCTAGGAAGGGAAGATGAGTCACCTGAGGGAGGAGGCATGTGATAATGGACTTGTGGATTAGGACATGAAATAAATAGAACAAACAGGTTAAGGCAGGATCTTCCCAAAACACAAAGGCTCAAGGGAGGGATTGGGATGGGACTTCGGTATTGGTCATGAACCTCAAAGAGGCTTCCTATGTATCCACATGGTAGGAAATCAAATTCCATGTTGTTTGGGATAGGGAAATGAGTCACCTGAGGGGGGTGACCCATGATATTGGAAGTGTGGATAAGGACCTAAAGGAAATGGAACCAATGGGATAAGGAATTATCTTCCTAGAACACAAAGGCTCATGCAGGATACTAGGATGGGACGCAGGTGATGGTCTTGGAATTCAAGGAGGATTCCTACATATTCCCATTCCAGGGAATCAAAGTCTACATAGTATAATAGGTGGAAGGGAATCAAAGTGTAAACAATGGAAAGAAACCCGACAACATGTTGGGGCATATGCCTGGTCAGCAGCCCATCAAAAGAGGGACACTCTTGGTTGGAGGAGTACGGATTGAGTGTGGGGATTACACATGGTTAGCTTCCCAGGAATTGATCTAACACCACTAAGGGGAAAAAGATATAGGTCCTACTAAAGGGGACACCGAAGTTTACTAGTGTTTGGGGTTGAACCTCATGGAGGTTTCCTACATACATCGTCTTAGGAGATAGGGATCAAAACCAATGTAGTTCTAATGCATATAGTTTAACATCATGTGGGACAAAATGGGCATTTATTTTAAAATCCTATGGGATGAGTATGAGTTGATGTGAATTGGTCAGGACCAATGGTGATGGGATTGAACATTAATGAGGGTACCAATATGCCTTGCTTGAAAAGGGTAAATGATCAATTTCTGCCTAGTTTGGTTAGATGGGGGACGGTGATTACAAACTAAGGTGTCCCAAAGAGTATTTCATGGTCAATGCTTACACTAAGCCCACATGAGTTATGATCACTATGAGAAAGAAGAGGAAAAAAAGTCATGACGACCACATCGTGAAATGTAAATCCATGAGGAATGGATAAGGGCTTATGCAGGGTTAGGATCCCAAAGAGGATACATGGGCTTAGTCCAAGAGGGATTTCTGAGTAGGTGACCCGATGTATAATAAAGATATGGCCACCAAACCCAGAACACCATGTCAATTTGGTTTTGTGCTTATATAAAGAATTCCTAAAGTACGCATGGAGAAAAAGATCAAAAGGATATGGGAGTGAGAAGCTGCAGGTGCCCACCCCCTTCATAATCATCTAGGGGCTTATCTCTTAAGTGGTTATCACAGTTTAACATCATGTTTCATAGACACAGGTGCTTGAAATTTTAACATCCTGGAACTCAGATAGTGAGGATTCGCTCCCCACCCCTACGACATACATAACATGTACCAAACAACTTTTTAGAGAGGGAAATAACAAGTAATTACAAGGTTTAACGAGGTTGTGGAGTGATCTATTGGGGCATCCAGGTTAGCATGGCTATGCAAATAAGCAATATGTGTTAGAGTTACTATGAGATGAAGCATGAGGAAAAAGTATTGAAACATGAAGCACTGCCCAATGGGACATTGAAATCACTTCATACAATACTCAAGGACCTCACATGAGAAGTGTTCGTGAATAAAGAGGCCTCATAGAGAGGGGATTTGCAAAGCTTAGGAGATTTCAGAGCATTGGTTCTCGTAGAGCACAAGGGATTGCATAGCACATGGCTTCTCCGAGCTCATGGGCTCGCAAATCATTGAGGATCGTGGAGCACATGGCTTCACAAATCTCATGGGCTCATAGAGGATATGAATTCGCAAAGAGGAGATCACTGAAAAGTATAGTGTCCCGTCCTAGGCATGGAGTACACATGTTTTTTGAGGGTGCTTCACGAAGCATGGGTGCAATGCAAAGTCCCTAGTACCCAAAGGGGTCACATTTCATTGTGATAGAAAATAGGCTCCGAGAAGGGAATCCCTTCTTGAAATAGGGGTAGATCTGATAAAAGGAAAATGGTTTTCTCAATGATCAATTAACTTATATGATTCATTTTCCTGGTTGGTTTGTAGAGAAATGAAAGCTTCACGATTTGGGAATTTGGAAGACAAATGGTCGGGGTCCTACTCCTTTGGAATAAGAGAATCTGAGTATTTATATGTTCTAGGGAGTGTGATGCTATGAGGGCGTGCCACAAAGTAAATTGAACTCTTTCATCATGGGAATATTTTTTCATGTTTCTCAAAGTCTTGAAGTCGAATGTCATACCCTTTGTGGTGTGGATGCATCCTTTGTTCCCTTAGTAGTGGCCGCAGAGGCTTCCATCAATTTTGAAGGACTCACAGAGCAGACCTGCCTTCCCTCTAAGGCATGTATACTTCCCTCAATTTGGACATAGAAACAGT
This sequence comes from Viscum album, assembly GCA_963277665.1. Lineage (NCBI taxonomy): Eukaryota > Viridiplantae > Streptophyta > Magnoliopsida > Santalales > Viscaceae > Viscum > Viscum album. Next base: position 797,561,933 of record OY728159.1, read on the forward strand.
GTCGACCATCAGTTTTCTCCATGACTGGTGGAGAGAAGGCCCTGACATTGCACTAGTCATAGTGATAAATGGGTTTGAAAGGATGAATTGAAAATCATCACCTCTAGAACCATTTAGTTTCCTTTTTTTGTTGTTCCCAACACACATATTTTGGCTCCACTAATAACATTTTGAGAATATTTAAGAATTTTAAAAATAGATTCTCAAAGACATTAATTTGTCGATTGATTTTGGAAACATGGAAATATAAATATTGGTACATAAATGAGATACATCATCTCCAATGTAAGATCACATATTTATCTTGAGGTATAGATCTTTTATTTGGGGTAAAATTTTGTTTACTTTCCTTTCTGGCTAAAGCCCTAAGTTGGACTGTGGGCTGGTTGGGTTGTTTTTTGGAAAGAAGGAGTGAAGAGGCTGAAAGATGGGTGTAGTCTAGGTACACGTCATGTACATGGACCACCCATTGTATATTGTCCCATCATGACATATGGAATTTCTAGTTCAGAAAAATAAAATCGAGAAGTACATGTCTAGTACTTGAGGTACATGTCATGTACTTTCCCACTATGGTGTTTTTTAAAAAGTGGCATTAGCCACTCATATTTTGACGTAAAATAGAATCCTCTCATTTTTAAGCCAAAAAACCATCTAAAATAGTTTTTATGATATAGAAGTCATCTAGAATCCGATTCTAGTTTGGTTTATATCATTGGAAGCTCATTGGCTTGTACTCAATTCCTTTTTAGTCGTTCTTGATTTCTCATAACAACGATGACAGTATTTGGATTTACGCTCATATGACCTAATATAATATTCTTCATCAGCTATTAATATTTATTTCAAACAATGATGAATCAAGGATTGATACCAAATTAGTTTTCTACAAATTAGTTGAGGTAGGTGTTGTATACTTTATTTATTCTTTTATTGTGCTTTTCGGGCATTCAGTCGATATTCAGTCCATCATACATTCCTGTGTGACTACGTTTTTGAGTGAGCTTCTTGTTGTGGGTTTAGATGGACCTAGTAAAGATTCATATAGGTTTTTTAGGTTTATTGGATCCCATTTCTTCATTTAAGGTCCCCAAAGGGATGATACTTAATGAAATAACATGTTTATGCCTGTTTAAACAACACAAGGGATGTGTGCTTGTGATTTCATTGTAATATGAAGCCCATTAATGCTTTGATAGCCTGAATATCATGTTTAGAAGATGTATTTCCACCCTTTAAAGTAATATATTGTCATGCCTTACCTATTTTGATAGTTTTTATTAAATGAAAATGGGTTAACAAGTGGGTATACTTTTTGGATATAGTTTAGCTGCCTAAGGGGTGAGTTGGGAAATGATGATATGGGAGAGGGTATGGTCACAAGAAATGTTTAATGGATTATATATGTAGGTATACCAATATAAAATATTTTAATGGAATGTTAAATTGTTTATATGGTAGGGTAGACTTGTATTCATTGAATTTGTTAAATTGTTTGCATGAGTGGGTATAATCATGGATTCTTCTTATTGATGTGAGTGGGTATACTCACATGGAATAAATTCTTTAAATTGAATGAATTGAATAATTTATATGAATAGTTTGATTGATTCCATGGACTGCTCTTCATGGATCTGGAATACAGTAGTGGATGCATTGGGTTGACTCTGTCCCTTGGGTTATGACTCCATGAGATGCCTCGAGCCTTACTACCCCAGGGATCCGGCTTGTTTGGGCTCATGTAGGAATTGATATTGCCATGCTCATAGGACCCCAAATAGTGCCTCACCATGTTTCCCCTAGGGAATCCCATGGGACTTAAAGTGATTCATTTTACAACCTCAATGGATATCTCCCGTCGTGGTATAGATATATTACATGGATTCCCTGTTACATGACGTCTTGGATATGGCCATTGCGGTATACTTTTCACTATATAGCATGGTAGTGGGATTCTACATTTAACTATATGGTCTGGCTGTGGGATTCTTTTTTTCAATATATAGCATGGTTATGGATTATAAATTTCACTATACATCATGGCCATGGGATTTATTACTTCATTAAATAGTGTGGTTGTGGTTTTCATGATATGAATAGATGTACGGATTGCCTGTGTGACTTGTTTATTATTGTTATAATTTCCTTGTTAGTAGCTAATTTTGTTGCTGGTATCCTTGAGGGAAATTCAATATTCCTTATTGCTGTAGACTTTTTTCGTTCACACTTACTTTCCTGGTTTCTCTACACTTTCAATCACTATTTATATTACTGTTATAACTTTATAGGCATGTGTGGTTTTATACTGGTACATTTATTACACAACCTTTCCGGGCCTCCCCAGGGACCCAAACGAATTATATGGTTGCAGGTGATGATAAGGGAAAGGGACTTGGTACAGGTTATTGATTATGGATTTAGAGCAGGGGAGCATAGGACCAAGCTGAGGCTTGCGATGCTGGGATAAATTTTTGGACTTTTTTCTTTTGGGGGTGTGCACCATATTACATTTCCATGTACTGTTTTGGTACCTTTCTAGATACTTGAACCATCAGCATCATTTTTTATATGACACATTTCTAGTGATTGATATGTATTCATATATTTTATTCCTTTTAGTTTACTATTGTTTATTTGTCTTCCACTATTTATTGTATGTTTGAATTTTTGTTGTTATGCTCTGGTAATGAGGTCATAGTCTCCCCACTAACTCACCATGGCCCTCCCTACTAGTTGGCATCCTCTGGAATTTGGGGATATTCACTTGAGTGTATGTGGACAACCAGGCTTGGGGAACTATAGGGTGGCATCTGGGTCTAGGAAATTACAATGTGGTATTAGAGTGAGGTTTTGATCCTAGGACCTATGGGTTATGGGCCTACATGGATTCAGAATTTTTAAAGCCTTGGTAAAATTTCCTGGATAACTAAATGTGAAATGAAAATTGAAATTTGAATTGAAAATAGAGACTTTACATAGGCCAGGATTTTGAATGGGTTAGAGTCATATTTTCTATTGGTTTGATAGATTTCCATTATAAAGTCCAAGATATAGGATTAGGTTGTGGGTTTGAATTGACTTACAAGATGGTTTTTACTTGTTATATACTTTGATTTATGTGATTTGATGTTGTTCTTTCCTGAGGTGTGTGTTTGAAATCATTGATAAATTCCACCAAAAAAAACTCCAGTGGTACATCATGAGAGAGGTGATTATAATAATTCAAATACATTGGGACATGGGATACCAACTGATCATCTTGTATTGCCATCTATAGAACCTAATTTTGTTATGAACATAGGTATCGAGGAATAGTTCTGTGAGGATTTCATTCAGTATATGCATATGATCAAGGGAGCACCATAGCTATACATGACTCTGGCTGAGATGACACAGGTATTCTAGAAGTAGTATCCCCATATTTTTTCTATGGATGGTAATCCACATGCTATAGCGCTATTTATAAAGAAAACAATTTTGATTTTGAGCATATGGAGATGCCTCCGTAGTGGAGGATCAAGCTGCGAATTACATGCTACGTAGAGTGGTGAAGTTCAGGTGCGACATTTTGAACCAGGCTGATGGAATGCTGAATATGGGTTGGGATGAATTCGAAATAAATTTCTTTGACAAATTTTACCCCATGAATATGTGAGCAGAGAAGGATAGTGAGTTTACATGTCTAGAGTGGGCCGTAATGATAGTTATGGAATACTTGGTACCCTTTACAGAGCTAATGTGTTTTGCACTAGTGTATCTTACAGATGATCAATCAAGGGAGAGACACTCTGATGTTGGTCTCAAACATGCTATTAAATCATAGGACAATGAATTCAAGTTTCCTTTTATCACTAAGATTGTGAATTAGGCACTAATTACATAGCAGATCTTGAGTGAAGTTGGGGGTATAGAGCATGGGAGTGTTATTTCTCGCGCCAGTGGATATAAGTCTTCAGGAAGGAAGCATTGCTTTGTGGATTACCACGATGTGAGTGCTAACCCAACTATTTGTGCAGGCATCATGGTGTATTTCAATCGTTGTGGTAGGAGAGGACAAATGATAAATCAATTCGACCGCGACCTAGTCGAGTTTTGAGCTTGCGACAGGATGGGTCACACAAAACGGTTTTGCATGACCTTCCCTCCAGCTATGAGTGGTAGGTGTTAGTTATAATGTTAGGTTCAGGAGCATTTTCATCAACTCCATGTTAGTCTAGGAGCTAGATAAATGCAGACCGGTAAGGCCAATGATGTGTTGGTCGTGGATATGGTAGCCATACACCAAGTTCACTGAGACTGTAGGGTGGATCAGCTAAGGGTATCCATGTAGGATCATAAGGTTGTAGAACAAGAAACACTTATGCAGTGTAATAGTCTCAACAGAAGTATGATCTTAAACTATATATGGTGAAAGGTATGTTATTAGTAGCTTCTACTATTGCATCTTATATTTTCTATATAGGTGCATTGAATAGTTTTATATTTTTGTGGGTCGTTAAACTCCTCAATCTTGTTTATTTTATTTTGTAGATTTTTTTTCTAGAGTCACCATTGGGAGTTAGAACGTGTGATGTGAAATAGTGTTTAGAGTGTCCCCTTGATGTCAGAGGGTGTCACTTCATATGGGATCTTTATGTCTATGAGATGATAGGGTTCGACATCATTATTGAGATGGCGTGGCTCATAAATTATCAATCATACATTGAAATATATCATTATAAGGTTACTTTCACATCACCATAGGGTGTGGTGTTTATTCACAAGGGTGAATGGAATTTCCAAGAAATTAGAGTTGGAATTGAGCATTGTGGGTTGGTTTGGATTATAGAAAAAATTGATAGTTTTTATCTTGATGATCAAGGAATGAGTCAATATTATATCCATATAGTGGTCAATCACTCCATAGATGACTTTTTTGATGACTATAATATGTTACCTCTTGAGATAGAGGTGGAGTTCTCCATTGAGCTAGTTCTAGGAGATTCACCTGTATCAATTCTTCCTTACAGGATGGCTATAAAGGAGTTGTAGGAGCTCAAGATTGAGCTAGAGGATTTTAAGGCCAAGGTATTTATTAGACCTAGTAATTCTCTATGGGGTTCCCCAGACCTTTTTTGAAAAAGGTTTATAGAACCCTTAAGCTATGTGTGAACTATCAGAAACTGAACTAGCTAACAGTTATGACATGATAACTCTTACCACAGATAGAGGATCTATTTGATCCGCTTCAATGAGCCCAGTTTTTCATGAAAACTGACTGGTGGACGAGATACCACTAGGTTCATGTTTTACCAACAAACATACCTCATACATCCTTTCGTAGCAGTTATTGGTTATATGAGTATCAGGTTATTTTGTTCAGTCTCACGAACGCACCAACAGTTTTCATGCTACGGATGAACTGAGTGTTATATACTTATCTAGATTATTTTGTGGAAATTTTCATGGAATATATCTTGGTGTATTCTCACAATTTACATGACCATGCAAATTATAATGATATCATTTTGAATACTCTGATAGAGATGCAGTTATATGATAATCTCAAAAAGATCCACTTTTGGATGGATCCGATTCACTTCCTAGGTCACATCATATCAGATATATGAGTATCAGGTGACCCGAATAAGGTGAGATTAGTAGTTTCATGGAAAAATACCATGAAATTAATTTAAATAAAGAGTTTCATAGTATTACCTGGTTTCTACAAGCATTTTGTATAGGAATTCTCATGCTTAGCAGCACTGTTGATGGGCTTGACATAGAAGGGTGCAAAGTTTGTGTGGTCAGAATATTATGAGACATACTATCATTAGATGAATGTGAGGTTGACATCAGCGCTATTCATAATACTTCCATAGCATGTCAAGAGTTACATGGTTTACTGTAATACTTTTGGTATTGGACTGGGGGCAGTGTTAATGCATGGAGATAGAGTTGTGGTGTATGTGTCTCGGCAGATGAGGCCTCATGAAAGGAATTACCCTATGCACAATCTCAAGTTAGTTGTAGTTGTTCACATGTTGCGCTATTTGAGAGACTATTTACTGGGAAATAATTTTGTGGTGTAAATGGACCACAAAAACCTCAAGTATATCTTTATGCAACATGACCTAAATATGAGGCTATGAAGGTGTGTGAAGTACCTGTAATCCTTTGACTTTGATTTTACCTACATTCCTGGTAAGGGAAATGTAGTGGCTGATGCACTGAATTGGAGGACTCATATATGGGTAGTGAAGTAGGATAGTAGTGAGTGGAATATTATGGTGTTGTTCTCTGAGATGCATCTGCAGGTTAATGATAGATAGGGATAAACTTTTCTATCATCCCTTGTTGTGACCTCTACCTTGATAGAAAGAGTAAGGATGAAGCAAATATCAGATTCAAAAGGCCTAGTTCTACGGGAAGGTGAGGAAGGTGAGGACCCTCCCCCTTGGTGGATAGTATGAAATGATGAGATCCTATATATCCATGGACTTGTTTGGGTTCAGTTAGATATACACGAGGAGTTGATGCATGGGTTTCTTGCATCAACTTGATTAGTGCATCCCAGCGTCACCAAGATGTATCAGGAATTATAAAGTTAGTACTTGTAGATGGTAATGAAGAATGAGGTGGTTGGTTTTGATTTGTGTTGTTCCAACTATTATTAGGTGAAGGTAGAGCATCGACACCCAGTTGGTCTTTTAGAGTAGTTACCTATCCCAGAGTGGAAATGGGATGACGTCACGATGGATTTCAGGAGGGGTTTACCAAGTTCACCTCAAGGTAACGATACCACGTGTGTTGTCATTTATAGGACTATAAAGGTAGATAATTTCTTGTCAATCAAGTAGACCATCAGTATTGATGATCTTGGAATTTTTTACATACAAGAGGTGGTACAACTACATGGGTTCCAGTACAATATCATTTCAGATTAGTAAGCCTGATTTTCATCTCATTTGTGGAAGAGTTTTTAGAGGGAACCACGTACATAGGTGCCTTTAAGGACATCATATAACCCACAGTATGATGTCCAGTCATAGAATAAGATACATGTTCTAGAGGGCAAGCTACGAGCATGCATCTAGGATTTTGGAGGCTCTTATGAGAGGGAAATTCCCCTGATTTAGTTCACCTATAACAACAGTTATTAGGAAAATATAAATATGTAACCTTAAAAGTCCTTATATGGTATCCCATGATGTTATCCCCTGTTCTAGTAAGAGGCAGGTGAGGAAGCTTTAATGGGACCGTGTCTTATCTTGAAGACTTCTGAGTAGGTTCAGTTGATTCAGTAGCATATGGATTCTACATAGTCTTATCAGAAATCATACGTCGATTGCTATAGATGCCCTCTATAGTTTGAATTCTAGGATCAGGTTTTCTTGCATGTTTCATCGAGGTTTAGATACATGTGGAATAGGAGACAGGGTAAACGTTCCCTGAGATATTTCAAGTCGTTCTAGATTCTAGAGAGATTTGAGATGATTTCCTATCAGTTGTAGTTACCTCATAGGTACCGACACATGGATGGTGACTTCCATGTATCAAAGTTATGCCTGTATCACTCAAACCTATCTCACATTTTATAGCATGAGGAAGTTGATATTTAGGTTGATTCATCTTTTGAGGAGCATTTGATTGGTATCATTGATAGGAGCACGAAGGTTCTCCAAGTCCAGTCAGTTCCGCTAGTTTTGGAGTTAGGGTAGCACATCCATTTATAGGATACAACTGGGTAGAGGGAGGCTGATGTACATGATCAGTACCCGGATTTGTTCTCAAATGAATCTTGACCACCCTTCAAAGATAAATTCAAGGATGAATTTATATGATGGGGGAAGATTGCGAGATCTAGAGTTTTTCTTATGGTACTGATCTTTTATTTCTGTTTTAATGTTTTTACTTACTTTTTTACCTTAGTTCATAGCTAGGGCCATGGTTCGGATGGGTTTTTTTTTGAGAAAGAAGTGTAAAAGAGGTTCAAATCTGGTTGTAGGCCAGTTACACGTCATGTAATTGGCTTAATTTCCATGTAAATGGCGTACACATTGTGTACTAGTCTGTCACGATATGTAGCCCTTCTACATTAGAAAAATAAAATCAGGAACAACACATGTTGTAATTTAGGTAAACATCGTGTACTTTCCCTTCGAGTTTTATTTTAAAAAAAATAATTAGCCTCCCATATTTTGAGGTTAAATAGAATCTTATCATTTTTGAAGCCTAATACATGTCATTTAGTTCAAATTTACATGTCATGTAGCTCAAATTTACACACTATGTTCTATTAATAAATTATATAGAATTGAAAATTAATCAATTATATCGTGAAAACAATATCAATATATATTTTTTGTGTTTATTTAGTACATATTACACACTATGTGATGGGTTTTATAAAAATAAAAGTTTAATTAATTTTTGTGTAATATTCAGACCGACATATCAGGTATAAGTTATATTGTAGTTATTAATCTACATGCATTAATTCATAACATTCTATGTAAATATCATGTGTTCAGTGAGTTAATTAAGTTTAAAGTACACATAATTAAATTAAACAATTATCCATTAACATCACATATTGTATGATTAAACAATACATGAATATAATACACATTGGGTTGTTCTAACAGGTACTCACTATTTTTCCCCAGTGTCTATTTTTACATAGAAAATTTTATATAAATTTAAATATATTTTTTGAATTTATGATGGAAGAGAGTCTCGTGAAAAACATGTTTGATAAGTCAGATAAATGAATTTATCAATTATAGAAGATAAATAATTGAATTTAGTGTGATTTATCTAAATTAAGAATGATTATCATTGAATTATATTTTTGTAAAATGTGTAATTAATTACATGCATGAGGATGATCATGATATTAGATTAAAATGTTTTATGTGATTGGTTTTATTAATTTAATTAATAAATTATTTCTTTAATGTGTTGTATCTCTCCTCATATTATTTAAGGGATTGTGTGTCCACAGTTTCTTTTGTGTAAACCCCTTAACCAATCCTTTGGTTCCCTCACCTGCATGTGAGTAAAAGAACATGTAATGGATGGAGTTCACATGATAGAGGATGTGGTTAATTATTGAAGTATAATTGGATCCAATACAAGATAGATACATAGGTGGGAATATGGAAATCAAAAACATGAACCATTAATGATTCAATGTATTTTCCCTCAATTTGATGAATAGTTTATCTTCTATTATATAGTGTGACGATTAGTAAAATATCATGATCGTAAAAATTTATTATTATTTTTATCATGTTTTATGGTTATTTAATTATGGTTTTTCTATCGTAATCTCATGAATTAATGAATTAATAATCATTCATGATAGAACTAAAATGAATTGACTTATAAATATACATTATCAAAGTCATGGATAATCACTTAAGTAAAACCAAATTATATTAAATAACATTTAATAAAGATAATAATTTTAAATTTATGTATAAAAGATAAAATCCTTAATTATATATATTATTTTGGTATAGCCTTCAACTACCTCAGTTTGAAGCAGAGCAATGTTCAATTTTCTTAACCGACCAAATTTAGGGTGCTTTCAATTATCAGGGAAATCTAACCTGATTATTTAGGTAGAATTAACGTAGTTCACATCAAGGGTTGACAACCATATTAGGACATGTTGTAACTGAGAGGAAAAAGTTGAAGAAATACAATTTAAGGATTTCATGATTGGGGATTCCACTCAATAGATTAGGGAACTATGGGTTAATATAGTTGGCATTCAGAATGCCTGCCTAAAACCCTTAAAATATCTTGACCATACAAATTTAGGGAGACATGGAAGAAAATATATATTATTTATAATATAATATAAAATAAAAAATATATTATAATTCCAATGTTAAGTACCATTGGGTTTTGATAATATAGTGGGATATTAATAAAAGAAATATTTATTTATTTGTCTAGATTTTATCAGATTGTGTACTAAATAATAGTCATATTTTTTTTATAAAAAAGAATAAAAAATGACTTCAAACATATCAGTATGAACCATACTTGATATGGATAACCATCTCATAGGCACAAATATCCATGAGTTGAAAATGTGCTTACGTGATACCCTATGCCATGAAAGGAAATTGTTTATGATGGATGAACCTTTTAATGATTCACCTAGTAATGAGGAGAGTGAGGAAGAGTTGACTGTCTATGTGAAACATTTAGACAATGCTATATATTTTAAATTTTCATGTTATCATCCATGACCAATTATATTTTCAGACAACATGTGTAAAAAGATGTGAATTGCGTGATGTCTCACATTCGATATCTCTATAATGATAAGTTGAGACCACATAGATACTATATTTCCAATTCTATTGTTAAAAATAATCTTGGATAATACATGCCATATAGGCCTTGTGTAGTCTTGATTATTATAGATACAAAATCATTTTACACATATCATTAAATGGTTTTAAGGAAAATTAAACATAAAATTGCATTCCAAGGATCATAATTTCTAGTGTCTTGGAAGACTAGGTACCTAAAATTGAATATAAGGGACTTAATAAAATATGTATTTATTTATAATCCATTAAGAAAACCTAACCTTTTTTGATCCCTTACATCTATAGAGGATAACCTGTAGATAGAATGATCAAATGGATGAGCTAAAAATCCCAGTAAGTGAATAAAAATGAAATTAAAGGGTATCCCATGAGTTAGAAGGCATAACGTAAATATACATAAAGGTATTGAACCTGATTAAAAATAAGGAATCATATTATATAGAACATGGGTTCATATAATCATGGAATCATAGTAGTTTGGAAGAAACCAAAATCATGACTTTATCATGGGTCAAGTCTCATTGCACATAGGGGATCACGATTCAAGGCTGGCCACCATGATAGTTGCACATGGAGCACGAGTCAAGGCTAACCACCAATATCATTGCAAATAAAAACTTATGAGAATAAAAATTACCCAATTCATTATATAAATATATTGTCAAAATCATCATAAAAGTTTCATGAATATTCCTTATATATAATTAATCATACATATGTAATCAATTATAAACATAAAGGTTACCCATGAAAAGAATTGGGTACTATGATCTTGTCAGAAGCATAATAAATGGGAATATCATAAAAGTGTCAATTAAATAAGGGAATTAAATCATAAATTTACATTAATAAATGAATATATGAATATATAATGATTATTGATATCAAACATAAGTGATAATAGTGTTTAAGAAAGTTTTCAAATTAAACAATTTAGTATGGATTAAGGGAAGGCATTGATGATTCATTAAAATGGAAAAGGAATAATTGTTTATATAAAACCCTAATTTAACCAAGGTATATTTTAATGATAAAATTAGTTATTTTTTAAAAATAATGGTTTCTTATAAAATATTATTAAGAACACTTTAAAATGCATAAGAATTCATGAAGTTCCCTTAAATCGAGCTTGCATGTCGGGAAGAATTGAGTAGGGAAACATTTAAAAACATGTATATACCTGAAAAATAAGGATTTAAGAATCCTGATACATGAATATAGAACATATAAAAATAATTTATAATATGTACATAAATATAAAAGAGAATTTAATTTAGGTAAAAATAGAGAAAGTGTAACCCAAAGGAAAATTATAGGTTCCTGTAGAATCCCTAACATTATACCCAAAACTATTTTTCAATTGATCTTAATATCCAGAAAAATAAAATTAAACACATTAATTAATTTATTAATTACCTTTTATAAATTTATTTTATTTATTATAATTTCATTAAGTTCATTCGTGTCCTTTTCTATGGGTTATGAGATTCAATTTAATCATTCAAAAGTGTTAGTTTCCTTGGGTTTCATGATCGGTTTACTTGTATTAGTGTATGGAAAATCATGAAGAATACATATATTTTTTCAGAAATGAACTTATATGTTATTATTAAACTTATATAATATTATAATACCATCTTTTTTCTAGAATTGAGGATGATTCATTTGATAAATCATTAATGATAATCATTTAGATTAATTTAGTGTTTTTTGGTCACAACGAACTCATTTTGTTTTATAAATTAATATCATGTGTAAAAAATAATTAAAAACATCAAATAAGATATAATAAATATATTATAATATATATTAACCATAAAAAGGGTTTTATAACAATACTTGAAGACAAAATTGAAAGATGAAACACATCATCCATGAAGGTGGTAAATCGGCACCTTCGAGATGATGTTTCCATCTTTAATGTTAAAGAGGTAGGTGAAGATCTTTTATTGAACAATTATTCAAAAATTAGGATAAAATTATAGTATATGTAACATAATTTATTTTTCATTCTATTTTGATGATGGGAGGTGAGGACATAAAAAGAAAAGAAAGGAACTTGAAAATAAATTTAGGGAAAATAGAAGAGGGTATTACCTCTTCAATCCTTCTTCATGAGAACCTACATAGGGGATTCGTTTTGGTATTTTATTAATTCAAAAATCTCATAGAAATAAGGATGATTTTTGGGAATATTATTGGGAAGATTTTTAACAATGATCAAGGCTTGAGATGTGTGAGAAGAAGAGGTGGTGAGGGTGGTATTTAAAGTGGAGGAGGGGCGTTTCTTGAAAATATTAATCATTATTTTATTATGTTTCTCAATACAAGAAATAATGTGGATTATTGAGAATAAATATAGTAATTGAATAATTTTATTTTGACATAATTGGTATAAATCATCACTAAATAAGATATAACTTCATAATTCAAGTATTTAGCATTTATAAAAAATTATGGTATTTTACTATTCGCAAAAAAAAATCAAGTATTTAGGAAAATAAAAAAACAACCTATAAATTTTGTAAAATGTTGATTTCAAAATAGAACTCCATTTTATGAATATAATTTTTTTAATATGGGAAATATTTTTTTTACTAAAACCATCTTTTACATGGAAAATAATGATTTTAAAATTATAACTGATTTTATAAGACTTTGTAAAATTACGTAAGTTATCATAAAATTGTATTTAAATAATAAGAGATGAAAAAATTAATTTAGAAACAAAATTCAATTAAAATACATTTTATTTTAAATTATTAATTTAATCATATCATTGTAATTATATATTTATGACTTTCAAAAATACCAACACTTAATTAATAATTTTCAAAATATACATTTTCATATACTATGCAATAATTATATCATATTTTCACTTATTAGATGGATATACTTTATTTATAATTTCATTGGTGATGATATTATTCAATTAGTCAGTTTACTATTCAGAGGGTTCACATTACTATTCTCAAGTTCAAGTTATAATTTCATCAGTATAGGTTTCTTAACTTTTATGAATACTTCTTATTTCATTCATTAATCATTTATAAATATTTTATTGGGTTATATTATGTATTTATACCATATGAAATAGTTATAAAAATGTAATTTTAGTTGATAAAACTTTGGGTCATTCCATTCTTATTCCCTTATGAAATTTCTCCCTCTAAGTTTTTTTAACATTGAAAATAGGTGTGGGTACTTTTCCTTCATCCCTTCCCTAGTTCCCATGTTGCCTCTTTGTACTTAGGTTAACACCATAATAATTTTACTAGGTGAGTAGTCATATTGTGTAGAACATTATCTATACATTCCAAGATCTTCAATGGATTCTCTTCATAAGAAAGATCATTCTCCAAATATACCGCCTATGAAGTCAGTACATGTGGTGGATCTGACATGTACTTCTTTAATAGTGATACAAAAAAACATTGTGTACTTGATAAATGGTTGGTTCAAGTGCTAGTTGATAGGCTAGATCTCCTACTTGATCAATGATCTTGATGGGGTCGATGTACTTAGGACATAACTTCTATTTCTTCATGAATCTCATGTTCATGTTCTACGGAGATATGCAGAGGAATTCCTTCTCTCTAACTTTAAAATCTATGTCTGGTCGATGATTGTCTGCATAGATATATTGTTTAATTTGGGCTACCTTGATGTAATATTGAATTGTTTCAACCTTCTCCACTATTTCTTCATCCATTTTAGGTTCTACTATCTTATGTTCACAAACTTCATACTATCATGCCGATGTTCTACAGTTTTTCCCATAAAGGGCTTCATCTGGATCCATTTGGATGCTCGAGTAGAAAAAAATATTGTAGGATAATTTGAATAGTGCGAAATGTTGGTCCCATACTTCTTTGAAGTCCATATAAAATGATCTCAACATGTCTTCTAGTGTCTTAATAGTCCACTCAGATTGGCCATCAATTTGAGGGTGATAAGACGTACTGAATTTTATCTCTGTTCTTAGAGTATGTTGAAGAATTTTCCAGAACATGGAGGTGAATCTCAGATCTTGGTCAGATACAATAAGTAGTGGTACTACATGCATTATTATAATTTATTTGATTTATATCCATACTAGTTGATTGATTGAGAATTCCTCTCAAATTTTGATAATGTGATATGTTTTTGTAAGAGGATCCATAATAACCCATATAACATTGTTTCCTTCGGATGTCATTCAAACTCCAGTTGCAAAGTCTATGGTGACTTTTTCCCATTTCCATGTTTGTATGGGTAATGGTAGCATCATCCCTTTAGAATTGTTTTATTTCAACCTTCACTTGCTTAAATACCAGTCAATTTGATGTATATGCAGCGATCTCCTTTTTCATTTTTGTCCCTCCAAAAATTCTCCCAATGATCTCGATACATCATTGTGCTACCTGGGTGAATACAGAAGTTTCATCTATGTGTGTCATTCAGATGGTATTTCATTATCTTTAGATTTTATGGTACACATAGTTATGACCCAAATCTTATGACTCCATCCTCACTGGTATTGAACTTCGAGGATTTCCCATTTCAGATAGATTCCACCATTTTCTGAATTTCCTCGTCATTTATTTGAGCATCACTTAATTTCTCCATAAGGGATGGTTGAGAAGAAAATTGAGAAAGGATTGATGATGTTCCTACCTTAATGATTCTCATGTCTATACTTTATAAGTGTAAAAATATTGGGTCCTTATCAATTCTCATCATTGATTTAGATACATGATCAATTCTACATAGAGTGTCTTCCAACTTATTTTCCTTACCATGATGGTAGTGGATAGAGTATTTGTAATCTATAATGATATCAAACCATTGTTTCAGGTGTATATTAAGAAAAATATATGTGAATATATATTTTATACTCTTGGGATAAGTATATATATTTCACTTATCCCTATAGAGATAATGCTACTAGATTTTCAATGCAAATATCCTAGATACCCACTCCAGATCATGCATAAGATAGTTTTTATTGTGAATTTTAAATAGTCTAGATGTGTGGGATATCCCTTTATCATTTTTCATTAGTGAAAACCCTAATCCTTTCTTTAAAGTGTCATTGTCTACAAAAAAGATATCTCAACCTTTTGTGAGTGTGAGTGCTGGCATAATGATAAGATTCTTTGTGTGATCCTTAAATATTTCCTCACATTCTGGAGTCAAGAAGAACTTTTCTCCAATATATGTTAGCATGGTTATTAGGTTTTAAAATAATGAGAATATTTATTCACAAATCAATGGTAATACCCATATAGACCAAGAAATATATAGACCTCTGTTAGAGATGTTGGACTCAGACACAATTTTATTGCTTATATCATCGAAGGGCCCACAAGATATTCCATTGCTAGTGACAAAATACCTCAAAAATGATAATTCCTCTATCAAGAACTCACATTTAATCTAAATTTCATATAGTTTCTCCCTTTTTAATGTCTTTATCATAGTATTGAAATTTTCATTGTGTTCATCCTTGCTCTGGGATTATATTGGAATATCATCAATAAAGACTACCACAAATTTATCAAGGTAATAACTAAAGGCACTATACATTAAATACATGAAAATTCCTAGTGCATTAGTGAGTCCAAAGGTCATCACTGTGAACTCAAAGTGTCCATACCTCATTCAAAATGATATCTTGGGAATAACATCCTTCCTCACATTTAATTAATGATATCCTTAAACATGTATACATTAGATAAATAATTCGACCCACCTAGCTAATCTAAAAATTCATCTATCCATGGTAGTGGATACATGTTATTTATCATGATTTTATTATAATCACAATAATCGGTGTGAAGGCGCATTGATCTATCCATCTTCTTGAAAACAATTACTGGTACCCCCCACCGGGAAGCACGTGGTCTTATAAAACCCTTTTCTATATTATCATATAATAGATTATTCATCCATTATCGGTCCACGATGGCCATTCTATAAGGTTTCTTTGGTTTTGGTAGAGATTTAGGAATAAGTTCAATTGAGAACTCAACTTCATGGTTTGGGGGATAACCAGACAATTATTAAAGGAATACATCAATGTAAATTGATAATGATAGTTTGAGATAATGGTCTTACATCGGCACTAAATCACCTACGACTCTATAATTCTAGTATTTAGAATTTATCGTAAATTATAATACATTAAAATTCACAGAAAAAAATTTATTTCAAACAAATCCCAAAAATTCTCTCTGACCATTTTTCAATATGTAGAATTAAAAAATGAAATGAATTTTATGAAACTAATTTCCTAAATATTAGAAATATAATTTTTATTTAAAATCACCATTTACATGGAAAATACAGTTTTTAAAATTATAAATGATTTTATAACACTTTGAAAATTTACAAAAGGACTCATAAAATTGTCATAAAATCATAAGAAATCAAAATATTAATTTATGAATAAAATTATATAAATCTACATTTTCTTTTAAATTAATAAATTAATCATTCATTATAATTGAATATTTATGGCTTATAAAAATACTAACACATAATTAATATTTTTAAAAAAAAATTTATTTACTTATTCTATGATATAATTATTTCATATATTTACTTATAAGATGGTTAAATATTATTTATACATTCACTGGTGAAGTTAAAATTAAATTTGACAATTTACTATACAAAGGGGTCACATTAATATTCCAATTCCAAAGTTACTATTTCATAAGTATGGGTTCTATAACTTCTAAAAATACTTCTTATTTCATTCATTCATAATTTATAATGATTATATTGTATTTTATTATGTTTTTATACAATATGAAATCATTATAATATGGTAATTTTCAATGATAAAACTTTGGGTCATTAAAATTATTTGCTACATTTAACACTTATATATCTAAGGGATTAAATTCTAATATGAATTGTGCACAGATCTCAGACATTCCTCAATACCAAAGGCCTTATCTAGTTTTATTATTAAATATAACATGATAAATAATGAGAAGAGTATTTCAGAACCTATTACCCTAATTCTCCCAGTGGATAAAGTCATTGGGCATCACAAACTCGCAAGCCTTCTGATGAATATGAAAAGAAAGAACAAATAGAATGGTACCAAGAAACATAACAAGTATAATTCTCCCAATCAAAATCCTTTAAATAATATTAATTATAGTGTTAGGTAAAGGAAAATAAGGTTGTATGATTTTCATGTGGCAAGCAAGACCATAGGAAGAAGATCTACAACCGATAGAAAGTGGAATCCAAAGCAGTATTTCGTATTGTGTGAAGTCATTCAATTTATACACATTTGGTTTTAGATATAGATTTTGGATCCCAAATCTATATCTATATGCAGGAAACAAGTAGATTCTAACTTATTTTTTGAGGTTAGGTGGACTTGTGAGATTCCAATGGCGAGATGATGGCTTCTCTAGCCATTTGAGATAACCTCTTTTCACTACCAATGTGAATGATATTTCTTATAAAATATTTTTATTATGTAATAATTATTACCATGAACATTACATCTATATTATTTATAGATTTAAATGTATTTATTTTTTATGCTTGGAAAAAATTTATTTTCCTTTATAAAAACACATAAGTTATTGTGTGGAACATTTAAATAATGGTCTATAAGTATTAAATTACAAAAAAAAATTATTGAAAATAGAAAATAAATCATGTTCACATAACTCATATTACACCCAGATATAAAATTATTGTCCTGTTAATGTAAACTAGAAGTCTTCGACAAAGTTATTTCATGATGTTTACTAAGACCCCTTTGAGTTAATACCACTTCAAATATGTCATACTTGTTTAAATGGCTAAATGAATAAACCTCCATTTGGTGGACTGGGGGAAATGTCTACGAAGATTTAAGGATTGGTTGACACTAATGTGTGATGTAAAAATATAATAGAAGATAGGGGTTTGTATTCTTACTTCAAAAAAATTTAATGATCACATGAGAAGATATGGTTATGTCTACATGATGATGTATAAGTCAGAGTCCATTGAGAAATTCAAATAATTCAAGAATTACATTAAGAATAACCATGGGAATAAGATAAAGAGTCTTTAATCAGATCAAGGTGGTGAATATCATAATAAAGGGTTAATTTACTTTCTATGGGAGTTTGGGACTCTATCTCAACTCACTCCACCATACATATTATAGTATAATGGTGTTAGTGAAAGGAGGAACCATACCAACTTAGACATAGTAATATCAATGATGATTCATGTAGATATTCCATTATACTTTTAGGAATATGAATTACAAACTTTCGTAGACAACCCAAACCCATATACCAACTAAAGTGGAAAAATAAATTAACTTAGAGTTATAGAGTTGATGGAAATTGGTTTTTCACACACACATGTATGGGGTTGATGGGAATTTTTTAATGCCTTATCAGTAAAAAAACTAGCACCCTATGCACAATTTGTATCTTTATACAAAATCCTATCGAAATATAGGGATAATACATATAAAACCACTCATAAAATAATGTGATTGTTGGAATACAAGAAGTCATTCCTGATAGGGATCACATCCTCAAAAAAATTGTGGGAGAAAGATTTATTTCAATGAAGTTGATCATCAAGATACACAAGAGTTAGTAGAGGAACATATTCCACTGGTCCCCATATAATAATTAGTTCATGAAACCCAAGTGCTTCATAGGATAAATAGTGATGTATTAGTGAAAGAGAGATATAAATTTATTGTCACCAATTTTAGGGACTCATTATTAGTTGGAAATGATGAACCTCTTTCCTATAAAGATGAATTAGATAGATTAGAAGCTTCATGATGAACATATGCCTTGATTTTTAAAAGGATTCCAAGTATCAGAAGAAATATCAGGTTCTGGTCGGTACACTAGTTGATGTAAGGCCCTTAAGGTGAAAATGGGCATTTAAAAAAACTAGACATGGAAGGTAAGGAAAATACCTATAAATCAAGTAAAATAGATAATGGGTTAAAAAAATTAGAAAATTGACTATGATGAAACAATTTCACCATTTTTTATTTCTAAGTCCATCATTATTGTACTTTTTCTAATAACTTACCATGAAAACTAAATTTGGTAGAAGGATGTCAAAACATATTTCTTTAATGGGAACCATCATGAAGATATCTATATCATTCAACTAGAATGGTTTGTGACTATTGGTGATGCCAAAAATTATTGAATGTTTTAGTGATCCATTTATCGATTGAATCAAGCATCCAGGCCATACCATTCCACCCAAATTTCCACCCACCAGTGCCCCATGACCGTTGTCCATAAGACCTCAAGCCTACATACCCAAACACTATAGGCTTCCAAATAACATCTAGGGACTTGTGTAAGTCCATGGGGATACTATTCTTTAATTGATCAGAGTGAAGAATAATAATATAAATATAATAATAAGTAGAAATAGACAGATAGAAGTGAAAAAAATATAATAAATCATGTAATCATAATATAGAATAAGTGGGATCTGTATAAAATAATTTTGGAAGTTGAATAACAATGGTTCCCATATGATAATCATATCATGGTAATGTGACTATACAAAAATGAACATGGAGGGGAGGGGATGAAATCATATAAACCGTGTATAAAATATATACAAAAAAGAAAAACCTACCATAAAAAGAATCCCGATTATCTGCACGGTCCTCTACTACTAAATCCATCCTCAAAATGTAAATTAAGCATTAGAAGCTAGTTTGTTCTCTTTATCTACACCTGAAATCAAAAAGTCTACTCAGGTACAATTGGTTCCCGAGAAGAGTGTGAGATAAAATCTCACTATGCTGGCACCAATGGTGTATAGGCCCTTCCATTTCATTCAATATGAAATAAATAGAGTGCCATAATTAAATATGTGTATTACAGAATTTAAATAAGTAAAAGCCTTAGACTGGGTTCCATTCAGACACTAGTCTAACTACTTGATTTAGTCCATGTTAGTGAGTCTAAACCAAAGGATCCTAAAATGAGAAATTTGGAGAGAGAACAACTAGGAAGTTATACTATACCCAAGTTTTGATTGGGTTTGTATGAAAGTTCCTTATGCTTTCCATTCCAAGGGATCATTTTTTATTTTCAAGAAATTAAATTCCATTTATTTAAATCTATTTGAATACAAAATTTTATAATGTAGTGAGTAACCTAGAGCTCATCTGTGGAAATTAAAAATGGATTTCCATGTATCACTCTAGGGGATCTTCATATGACTATATCCAAGGATTATGAACATGGTTACCCAAGGATTATATCCAACACATCACTCCAAGCATGGTGAGTAAAATTTCAAACACTAGCTGACCTCTGATTCTATAACTAATATATTATGTTGAGGACCATGTCTATCATGAGGCCTGGTACAACCAATCATTACATCATTCACATCTACGATGTCTCTCCTATCGAATTAGTGTCACTCATCTGGATGTAAAAATAGATAATTCATGAAGATCACATATCAGATATAGATGATATCACCCCTACGTGTTTAATAACCATAAAATAATCCGACAATAAGGCACAACAGTTTATCCAAGGGTTCCTTCATTCTTAACCCATTGTTTCACCCTCAGCTCTAAGATGAAATTATTAAAACCTCATTTTATTTATATATATTTCAATTGAATGGAAATTATGTTTTCATTCAAGAATTTGTGTGGTTATAAGAGTAAAGGCCAAGTCATGTCATCAATTGAATTCGCAATGGAATACTACATAAGGTATACCACCTAAACTCAAGGAAAAAATAAATTATTCAATTCAATAAATAAACTCAAGGAATTATTTGAAAGGTAAATTCCTCAATGGTAATTAACCGAGCTAAGGCGAAAATTTTTATTAAGACTTAATGTTGTGGAACACCCATGGGGGTTTAAATGGTCAAATAGATCCAATATGGATGTGGTTCTACATGAATTAGGAACAAAATACACATGCAAAACAACATTGGAAATTTTAATTAACATTTTGAGAAATTTTCACACTTTATTAGAGAGTGACATAATATAAAAAATAATAGATGTGATTCAATGATGGGAAAAGAGCTAAACCACCAAACTTATACTCTTAGTGCTTCCTTCGTCCAATCATGACCTTGGATTCAGACTAGGTTGCGACAAATTGTCAAAACCGTAAAACTCATTGAAAATGGTGAAAATGTGATTTTCACTGAAATAGTGAAATTGATGTGATGGAAAAATTGAAATAAAATAATGAGTATTTTAGATCATAACTTTATCATTACATTTGATCTAACTTTGAATGAATCAATGCTCTGGAAAAAGAGTTTTACCAAAATCTAGATTCTTGAGGGAGGAGGGATTTCAATGTAGGAAAGAGAGAAACCCACTAGACAAAACAAGGGAGAATTAAAGGAAATTCATAAATAATAAAAGGATTTTAATATGGTAATTTCACCCCAAAACCCATTGTTCACAAATTGGCTACACAGTTTCTTAACCATGCACCAACTACGCGCCCCTATATTCTTCAAAGAGGCACGTCACATGGTTGGGTGCACGGTTAAACTAACTATATGTTGACTATGAAAAATCAATCTATCCCAAAATCCCATAACACTACATGGTCAAGAACCCTCGGTTTTAAATTTGAGAGAAAATATGAACCCCATACAACTCCACTATCTAAAACTACATGGTTTAAGGAAACTGTGCGGGCTACGATGAATAGTTTTTTCTAACCTTGCTGCCCTTTTTTTCTTTCTATGTTAGGGATCCAAAATCTAGATGAGCCTTAGACATACCTGAGTTCTCCCTAACATTATTTGGAATCCTTATGAGTGTCAATTAAGGGACCTATAGTCAATAATTAATGATGAGTGTCTGATAAAAAATTTGGTACATTACAAAATACCCTCCTTATGATAGCTCATCCAAGTGTGTCCCTTCTGAGGGTAGATGAAATAAATTGGAGAAGAGTTTCTGCCACTTCACATGTACATCAGCTTCTGGATCCCATGGCTCATCTTGTATGTATCCAAGCTACCATAGTACCAGGGCCATAGTAGCTAACCATCCAATTAGAGGCTTTACGGTATGATAAATCAAACGCATCAGATGCTTCTTAGGGGAAGCATCTACCTTTAACACAATATAAATAGGTTCAAAAAATGAGATGGGTATACATGATACAATCAAATATGAGATACATAGAAGAATTCGTGCATGGAATGGTACCTCTGAGTTAATATTAGCCGATAAGAAACCATCCAAACCCTATCTATTAGCTTTAAAGTCCCAACATATTGAGGGGATAACTTCCCCTCTTTCATGATTCATCTTTGAGAAAATATTGTAAAAACACATAGAAAGACCTGATGCCCCATGTATCACTCTAGAGGTCTATAAAAATGAAATATATACGACTTTTTCTTATACTGATCTGTAGCCATATGATTCTAAATCAGCTTGACTATATATGATGACTCCTGAATAAGATGAGAATCTTGTTGATCTAATTCACCTACCTCACGCCAGCACAGAGGTCAACATCATGGTCTACCATAAATGACCTCTTACAAATCCATATGAATTGTTTCATTAAATATATTATTTTAGTAAAAATCATTCAGAGGTATATGCATCTTGCATGAACCTCCAAAAACAAGGATACATGCCCATAACATATCCTCTAACATCAGAATTGTTTGCTCCAACTTCCCTTCGGTCTGAGGGTGATATGTAGTACTCAAGAGCAGTAATGAACACAATTCCTTCTACAACACTTTCCAAAACCATGATGTATTTTGGTAATATTAGTCTAAAATGATATAATCAGATACACATTGATTTAGAAATATCTCCTCGATATACAACCTCCTTAGATCATCAACAAAGAAGTATTCCTAGATCGGTAAGAAGTGTGTGACCTTGTTTAGCCAATCAACGAGCACCCATGCTACATTACTGCCTCAAGGGAATATCTCAATGGCTATCCAAAAAAACCATCATGAAATCATTTAATTTTCACTATATAATAGAGAGAGGCTATAAAATCCCTTTTAGTCATAGGTGATCTCCCTTCACCTGCTTACAGGTGGAGAACTGAGTGATAAATTATGTTATCTACTTCTTCATACTTGGTCACCAATACTATCAACCCATGTATCGATGCATTTTAGTAAGACCAGGATGAGCATCCAAAATAGAGTCATGTTATTCCCTTATAAACTCTTCTTAAAAATAAGAAGTCATCCATACTTAGCTATGTAATAGTAGAGTTTCAATTCCATCAAACTCCCAATGAGGAGGCGGGTTCTCTCATGTGACACTCTCTCTCAAAATGAGACTCTCAGAATCAGAAAACTTCCTTCTTCAGACCCTCTCAAGAAGGGAGTATGTAACAACAATAACTTCTAGAACTGGTTGTTTGTGCTATTCCTGAACCTCAATATACATTTCAAAAAACAAATCCATCAACTACCACTCACCGTTATCATCCTTGAAAGCTTGCATATGAGTCTTCCAGCTCAAGTATTAATCCAATTCAGTACCCTCTATAGGTGTTTTGTAAATATAAATATCTAATGATTTATGGTATTCCACCCTCCTTCACCACCTCATATTAAAGTCTCATTAATTGGAGATGTATTTGATAATTTATGGTCTGTGTAAATGAGTATATGCTCACCCAATAAGTGGTTCCTCTAAAAATGTAGAGCATGAATCCTATCTACATGCACAAGGGCATGTGTAGGATAGTTTTTGACATGAGATCTCAGCTTGTGGGATCCATATTCTAGGACTCAATCCCCATCCATCATATTTTCACCTAGTTGTATCCCTAAATAATCATATTAAACAATATAGATTCTTTCTAGATCATCCAGAATTAGAATCAAATTAGAATTGAGTATTCCCTTTAAATACAAAAAATCTATCTCACCAGCATTAGTATAATATAGTTTCCCTACCAACTTAGTCAAACCCATGAGAGGATATACTAGGCATGAGAAATATTTAATGAGTTGTCTATAATATCCACTCAGCCCTAAGAAGGTTGGAATGTCAAACACATTTTTTGGATGCTCCCAGGAAACCATGACACTCACCTCCATTGGGTCAACAAATAATCATGCCAATGATATGATAAAACACAATAAGTAAACCTTGATAATAAAATAGTTTAATTTATTTATATTTTCATATATATGGTTCTCTATCAGTGTACTCAACATGATCTCAAGATGATTTTCATTGTCATGTCTCGTGCATGAATACACTAAGTTGTCATATATGAGGACTACCAATATTGAATCAAGATACTGGTGGAAACCACAATTAATTAAATCCTTGAACATTTCCAGTGCTTTCATTAGGACGAATGGAATAACCATATATTCATACAGTCTATAACTTCTCCGGAACATTGTGTGTTTTTTGTCTGATAGACTCACACAAACCTACTAGTAGTTTGACCTCAAATCAATCTTTTACAAAATAGTTTCTCCTCAGAGATAGTTGAAGAGGTCTTCTATCCAAGGAAATGGATATTAATTCTTCATCATGAGTTGGTTTAGTTGGTGAGAATCTATGCATAATAAAAGGGTATAATCCACCTTTTGGGTGAAAAGGACTGGTGAACCCCATGGTGACTTTTTTAGATGCATAAAACCCTTATCCACTAACTCCTAAAACAACTTATTGAGTTATTATTGCTCTATGGGTTCTATCATTTTTAGAGGATTGAATACTGGTGCCACACCTAGTATAAGCTCGATAGGGAACTCAATATCTCTCTCAGTAGGGTAGAAAGAGAAATTGTTGGGTAATAAATTTATAAAATAATCCAGAAATGGATGGAAATCCATGGGATGCATCCCCATATCACCCATAAAAAGACTGTCTATCTGGCCTATCATCCTGACTAAACTAGTACACTTGATTCTAGTTCAACTCACTTGGAGATCCCACTCACCCTTGTGGATATTCATGTTTCCCTTGGGTGATGTGAAAGATACCCACTCCATCCATCCAAGATGAAATTTTTTTATTCAAAGAAAGGAAACACACCATACAAACCCCCTTGCTTAAGGAGGTCTGAAATAATGTAATCCAAGGGCATCCCCTATGATTAAGTTCATAGCCTCAGGTTTCAGACTACAAGTAGGAATGAGGTAAGTGTGCCCGGTAGTCTGCTCAGCCAAAGAAGCCAGATGATCAGCTACTTTGTTGCCCTCCCGCCTGGAATGGGAAACATGAATAGAGTCCAGGATCAGTGATATGCACTTCCTAACTTGATATGAAATGGACCAATGGAAGCCACCCTTTCCCCGAAGAGCATCATGAATAATGAGGGAGTCTTTCTCGGCCTGAGTTAAAATCACCCCTTATTGGATGCAGAGCAAGACGCCCGTGAGCATAGCCTTGGTCTCCACCATGAGAGGGTTACCCATTACAAAGAAAACAGAGAAAGCCAAAACAACATCAACCTGAGTGTCCCTAACCACATCCCCTCCTCTGATTCTACCAGACACACATGACCCGTCAGTATTAAGTTTGAAACAATAACTAGGGGCTTCTCAGAAACCCACCTTCCCTACACCTCATCTGAAGGAGGGAGAGCTGGGGGATTTTGATCTGAAGCCTACCAAACGATGGAGCATCCCATCACACCTTGTGAAGAGAAGATTAGTCCAGTAGCATGAATCTCATCCTTGCTAAAATGGATCATGTCGAAGAGACCTCACCTTCGAAATGGGCCTAGTTTCTGGTATGCCATAAACACCAACACCCTGCACTCAGAATCCCCGCCTGATCTGTACACTCCTTATCCATATCGTGAGAACCTTGAAACTAGTCCCTCGGGAATTAGGAGACATCCCACTGCCGATGAGAGGAAAAAACAGAGCCTCTGAATCTAGTCTATACTGAGTATTTTGTCGAATCTAGTATCTTAAGGATAAATTAACTCCATTGAAAACTATACCAACCTATTTTATGGGTAACTCCTTTCACATTCATATACCCTTTACTCAAACCCCAAATGATGTGTCATGGTCTATAACACCATTACAGTATTTGATCACTATTCCCAGAGTTCCCATGATTGTATAAAATAGAAAGGAGTGTGATAAACCTATATCAAATAAGGCATATACTAATATAGAAGCTAATCAAATAGAACCTCTAACTATAGATGGAACTAGAAAATATTACCTTCTCATATTCTGAATAGAAAAAATATGGTCTGAATGGATTCTTTGAGATGCTTCCTGAGTAGCCTGAGTAGTCCCACTCCACTGATGATGGAAATATGAAACCTGAATTCCTTGACCTTGACTACACAATCATCCAGAAAGGGATATATAAAACCAAGACCCATCCTGAAGAGGTCTCACTATCCCTACAGCTTAAGGTGGTGCTAGTATAGAAGCCCATTCACTATAAATAAAAGGAATGTATCACCAAAAACACTGAATGTGGCTCATCCTACCATAAGAACAACACCCTATCAGGTTCCTCATATACTATGGATTTTTTGGGTCCCAGGATACCAAACTGATGACGTGATACAATGATGTCATTGTGTTCCACTGGGATCATACTTCCCCCATGTATACCCTCAATGCATCACTTCTTTCTGATCGAAAAACCACTTGTCTGTCTGAAAGATTAACTACCATATTTTATGCCTTATAACTCCCTTACGATCTTTTTAGTGATAAAGACCTGGCCAAATCTCTCTAAAATGGTGGTTAGAAAAAATAACTTAACCTATGTGTAGATTGAATAACCATTCCCATCATCAATGTAACTCACAGTAGTAAGCTCATCACTAGTTAGGGTCAGTGAATATACTGGAATTTGGTGAAGCGAGTTAAGTATTTCATCACAAACATGTCACCTTTCTCATGGTTCATTAATTCTTTAATGTGAACTATTATGAAGGTCTGAGGGAAGAAGAAGTAGGAAAATGCTATCTAAATGTTCACCCAGACCATTCCTTGATATCAACCAACATGAGTCAGAATTTCCCACTAACACTTGGTAGATTCACGAAGTAGATAGGTCATGATCATGGCCTTCCAATCTTTTGGTGTCTCTATGTTCTCTATGATAGAAATCACAAACTATATACAAGATTGAGAAGTTCTAGTCCTACCATCCCCTGAAAAGGTGCGATGATTCTTCTACTTAAACTCAGAAGTTAGCTTTTCTGTAGATGGGGCAGGTCAAGGTGCACCCTAACATGATTATATAAACTATAGGAATCCATCATGGAACTGGGAATTAGCACCCAATAGAAGACATGTAGTAAGATGTTCCTCCTATGGTGCCATAAAAGGTATTATGGGTGGATCAGGGACTAACACCTCTTGAGTATGTTCATCACTACTTTCCTAGATAATAACATGAGTTCGTTATAGTTTCATAGATCTACAAATTCCAATCACATTATTTAGATATTATTTATAATATATATGGAAATTGGTAAATAAAGGATAGGAACAAGGCTATCCTACTAAAAAACACACCACTCTTCTAGCTACAGGAACCAGGTCTGGGTGATAAGAATGAGTCACATGTAGAACTTAAGAGACATGGCCTACATTTTACTAATAAGGTTGGGTCAGGATATAGTCTCATACATGGTAGAAACTTCATTTTAAAAACCATGTTAATTTTAATTTATTTGGATTCATTCTAATTTAATATGTAATTAGAATCTGGATCTAGTTAATTGTGTTATCAATTCAAATTATAAAGATTCCATACACCTTAAAAATTAAAATTGCGGCATCAACTAACTATATGTTGACCTTCACACCGGACAATGGGTGTAACAGGACATTGATATTATTTGATTACACGTGATTCCATTGTCACTCACCAATAAACTAAATATTGTTACATTATTTTTAAATAAACCCAATTATTCCATCTTGTATAAAACTACCAGAATGGAAAATTAGAAATACACATACAAAAATTAAAAGAAATATAGGAAATTCACACCTAAAGTCGATATGCCATGGCATAATGCATGGGATTTTAGATGTTATAGTTCCTAGTATGATTCCAGATTCAAATTGTCCCTCATATCATCCATCCAAGGATAAAAAACCGGATAAATAGTATCAATAATATGAATTACTCAAAATGAGTGCATCACCCAATGGTGAAATCCTACCAAACTATAACAATGTAATCAAAAAATAACATTTACTAATCCTAGGTAATTTGGGATTCCCCTATACATGGGGTAGTAACTCCCATTAATGGGATTATAACCAAAATCCAATATCCTAATCTTCTATCTAACCCAACTAGTAAGACAAAAAGGATCAAACCTTTAATACCAATTTGTAACATCCCATTCTAGGTTTCACTCATCGGTTACCTAAGATGGTAGACCAAAATACCTCAAGTGCACCTCCCTAAACACCAAAGGCTACCAACTAGTAGAGAGGGCCTTAGGTAAGTCCCCTATGAGACTATTATTTCATTGATCACAGTTTATTATAGAAATATAAATATAATAAACAATATAAACAGACAGATAAAAGCAGAAATAATATTATATATTTGGTAAGTAGAATAAACAATAATCGGGAACTATATAATACAAGTGCGGAAGATCAATAATAAAGGATACCATATGATGATCATGTAATATTAATGTGAAAATAAAAAAATTAATATATAAGGAAAGAGGAAACATGAATATACAACATGCGAAAAAAATATTCCACAACTAGCATATCGAGAAGAGGCTGAGAACTCATCTCGAAACTCCATCCTATAAATTTAAATGAATAATTTGAATTGTGTTTCTTCCCTTTTTCTACACCTGTAATCATAATATATACATACGTACCAAAGGTTCCCGAGCATTATGTGAGATAAAATCTAATTTGGTCAGCACTCATTGTGTCTAGGACTTTACATTTCATGTAATATAAAATTAATAGTTCTCCGTAATTAAATATGTTCCTTAAAAATATAAATATGTAAAATAATTGGACTAGGTTTTATTCAAACACCCACACAACTACCAACTTCAGTTTATATCTGTGACTCTAAACCAAAGGATTCTGAAATGGTAAATTGGTTGATATAATAATTGGGAAGGTGGACTATCCCAAATATTTTTATTTGGATTGGAGGACATATACATAATTTTTTCATTCAAAGGGACCATTTTTCCTTTTATAAAAATTCCATTAAATTTATTTAATTCAATTTGGAAACCACTTTGTAAAATTTTGTGTGTTACTCTGAGCTTGTCCAAGGAAATCCAGAAGGACTTACCAAGTATCTCTTAAGGGACTTCTCATATAACCAATTATAAGGAGTCCATATATGTTTACCCATTGATGAAGCACCTGGTGTCACTCCAAGCATGGTGTTAAAAATGTAAAACACTAGTCGACCTTTGATTTTGTACCAAGTATCACATGCATGTTTCAAGGTCTCTCTCAATTCATGTTACAACCAATCATTCTATTGATCCCATCCAATGGGTCTCCCCAAGGGATCTTGTCTCACTCATCTATAGGTAGAAACAAATAACGTACAATGATCTAATCTCAGGATTAGATGATCTCTCCCATGACATGTTAACTAAAAATAAAAAAAATAGTACCAGAAGGATTGAGAGTCCCTCCAAGGGGACCTTAAGTCAAAACGCCTTATTTTAACCGCATCTCAAAGATGAGATAATTAAACAATCATTTAATTTCTTACATTTTTACTTGATTGACCATTAAATTATCAATCGAGAATTTGTATTATGATAAGCGTAAATTCCAAGGAATTTCATTGGCTGAATTCTCTATGGAATAGAAAATTAGGTGTACCACCTAAACTCAAGGGGAAAACTATTAAATTCAATTAATCAACTTAAGGAATTAATTATAAGGAAAACCCCAAAGGGTAATTAACCAAGCTATGAAATAGAGGTAGAATTTTCCTTTGCAATATGGAACACCCCTAGTGGGGAAAATGTCATAGAGATCCACCTTCAAGTTGTTTTTTCACTAATTAGTTAGAAAATACATGTTCCAAACCATTCAAAATAATTTAATTTTCATTTTTGAATGGTCAATGTATTAGAACAACAAGAGTCACAATGAAAAAATATAGATGCAATAGAACTATGGGAAAATACTGAGACCACCTACTTTAGCCTCGTAGAGCTTCCCTCATCCAGTGTCACCCATTGATATAGACTAGGCTAAAAGAAATTGAAAAAAATCCCCAAAAACGTGGAAAACAATCTTGCACTAAAATAGATCAATCGATGGGTTGAAGAACTTGAAATAGATTTTAGAGGAATTTAGATCTAACCTATAGCTTTCCATTAGATCCAATAGTGAACAAATTGGAGCTCGGGTAGAGGATTTGTATCATATCTCATATTCCTTAGGTAGGTAATTTTTCAACAAAGGAGATAAAACCATTAGAGGAAACAAGGGAGAAATGAAGGAAAATATTAATTCATTAAAGAAGAGAAATAAGGTAATTTCACCCCCAAAACCCACTGTGAAAAGTGTGGATGCATAGTTTAAAAACAGTGCATGAACAATGCACCCTTATCTGCTTCGAAGAGGCAAATAACATGGTTAGGTGAACATTTTGACTAACCATGTGAAAAACAAGAAAATTCTCTCAATCCTAAAATCCTACATCATCACATGGTCAAGCACCCAAGGTCTCACAATTTCATAAAAAACGTGTGTCACCTGCTACTCCACTCTCTTCAACATCATGATTTATGGAAACCATGCAGTCTAGGTGGCATGGTTTATTTTAACCATCCGGCCCAGTATTTTCTGGCCATTTTGGGGATCTGGTCTCCGAACAAGAACCAAATGCACCCAACTTCTCCCTAACATGATTAGACATCATTATTTGGGATTTTTAAAGTGAATAGAATAAAAAATTAATGTTATGTGCCTTATGTATTAGTCGGGAGGTTACACATGTCATGAAACATTAAATTCAATGACATTATTAATGAATTTTTATTTATTAATAATTTATTTGAATTATGTTTTTAAAATAGGTTTACTAGGAATGGGTAAATTATCCCAGTGGTATATTTTGATGATATATTATATATTGGAAATTAAATAACAGTCTTACCATATATTAAGGAATGGATAAAAAGTGTTTTCCCGTGAAGGCCTTAGGTGAAGAAATCTATATTATTGGGATCAAGATCATTTTCCATAGATCCATGAGTCTTCTTGTATAATGTAAAAGTACATTCATTGACTAGATTCTAAATGGATTTAGTGTAGAATAATCCAAGAGGATATTAGTTTTAGTGTCACATAGTATACATATTTCAAAGAAAACGCATCATCAAACACAACATGAGATAGATATAATGAGTAGGATCACATATGAGTTAGTGATAGGATTAATCATTTATTTCATGCTATGTACTATTCTTAATGTTTCATAGGCATTGAGAATGGTAGGAAGATATCAATTAGATCCAGGAGAACATCATTGGACTATGATTAAATCTATCCTAAAATATATGAGAATAACGAAGGATATGTTCTTGGTGTATGGATAATATGAGGATTTGGTCATAATTCCTTATACTAATTCTAGTTTTCAAATAGGCTAGAATAATATCATGTCCCAGCCAATATATTTTTTTCCTCAACCGAGGATCTGTGAGCTGGAAGAGTTCAAAGCATCTAGTTCTATTTTATTCTATAGTATATTCATAGCATATAAAAGCTTATGATATAGTCAAGAATGATTATTACAAATAATATATTGTCCCAAATATTGATGTGTTATTGGGAATAAAATACACCACCACATTTTATTATGATGATATTGTAGTGGTGGCTCTTGAAAAAGAGCCAAGGCCACATTAAAAGACAAATCACATACTCTAGAAGTATCACCTCTTGATGAATATTTTTCAAAGGTGTCATGTTATTAAAAGAAAAGTTACAAAAGAAATAAAGTATAGAATACCCCATGACTAAAGGCATATCTTAGTAGAATCATGAGTATCATGTGAGAACTAGTAGACTTAATGTTTTTAGTAGTTGTATCTAGTGAAAGTGGGATTCTGTGGGAGTTAGTGCCCTAGATACAATTTTTATATACTTTTTGATAACATGTTTTATTTTTTTTGAATATTAATAAACTATTTATCACATCATGATTGTTATTCTGTGTAACATACTATGTGATAATGTCATAAGAGTAGTTCTCGCAATGAATGTTCAAAGTAGTTACTTGCTATGATGGGAACCAAGAAGTTCCACGATATTATTGTTAAATATATTTTCTATAGTTGGATGAATTCATTTGATATAAAAAATTGTACTTGTTATCATGGGTGTAGATTCATAGTACTTTGAGGTGCCTTTTAATGTTGTATTCCCTTGGTAATATCTATTGTATGATATTATTGTAATGGGACCTGTAACTAAGAAATACTAATTTATTTGTTTCATTGGATGTTCCTATATACAGGCTTGATTATTTAACTTTAATAATTAATATTATTATTAATTATTGTTATATGTTGTGTACTGTGATGTATTGAAAAAAAAAACAATGATGAAATATATTCTTGTGAGTTTGGATACAATGGATGTTTCAAGAGTAATATTTCAGTAATCAATAATATGAGAAAGGATTTTTCCATTAAATTATTTAACATAAGATAATATCTTAATCCCACTGATGTAAATCAAATATCCTAAATTAATACATCTGTATGGTGCTCCACAGTAATGTTCTATTTCCAAAAATTCAATAAAAGAGACATTGAGCACATAAGTTGATGACGATATCCTAAAAACTCTTGGATTAGACAAATAATGACAAATGGATTATATTACCAATTAATCATCAATATTAGGTATTATGTAATTATTCAATTATCTTATATCTCTATGGGTTCCTTGGTGTATTTCTAGATTCTAACCTTGGAATTTCGTCCACTTTGTCTAATGATACTGAGAAATATTCCTAGAGGGTCACACACTATGTGTATCCAAAACCTATGTAAAATAATTTATTGTTATTTATTATTAGTTAATTTGAATAAATATTATTTTTATATTTAGTATAATAAATATTCATGTTTTCTTGGTCGCGTATATTCCATCAGTAGTTATTCAAGAGAATATTTTGTGTGTAGAATATTTAGTAAATACATATTTTATAGTTAAGGAATACAACATTTATTCAATTTATTAGTTAGTAATGAAATGATAACAATTTATTAAATAAATTTTCTCTATTTAAGGCTCAATAAATATTGTGGAGGAATGGAAGACTAAGTTTAATGGTCCAATAAGAAATAATATATATTGAATATTATTTGAGTAAATAATATATAACTGAATTCATGAGATTAGAATAGGTCAATAAATAATAATAATATTATTATTATTCTACACATGGGGTTCTATAGGGATTATTAAAATAATAAAAGACACATTTTCAATTATTAATTATTTGTAACCCCATAATTATATAAACCAAGCTATAATATTTTATTGGTATATCCAATTCATTTTTTTTCTATATAATCACATCTAGAGAGAATCCTATCTAGAAATAGAGAGGACCCTCTCCCAGAACAATCCTATTCACAGAGAGTAATATTCCAATACCTTTCACTATTAATTTTAGAGACATTAAGGAGAATTGTTTGGAATATATTCTAAGGTAAATCAAATGAAAATGATATAAGTGATATAATCTATTATACTAGCACCCAGAGATTCCTATAGTGACGTTCAATGATTCATGGAA
The DNA here is from genome assembly GCA_963277665.1 of Viscum album. Lineage (NCBI taxonomy): Eukaryota > Viridiplantae > Streptophyta > Magnoliopsida > Santalales > Viscaceae > Viscum > Viscum album. The sequence goes on from OY728159.1 coordinate 797,596,052, forward strand.
CATATGTGGATCATTTATATAGAGAATCTATTATTGGTTCCTACAATGAAATGATGGTATTCAATATATCCATTTTTTTATCCCTTAGTTAATAAATAATTTCTTGTGAGGTAATAATCTAATTTCATAAATTAATTACATATAATATGTGATGATTCTTCACATTGGTTCAAATGTTTATCTTTTTTCAATATTTTTTACTCAATTTCATTGATAATTTTGTTAATATTTGTAGAAATATTTGAATAATCATTGATCTTGTCAAAAAGTAGTGTTGGGAATGAAACATCCGGTGTATATGCTATTCTGATAGCCTACAATTTAACCCAAGCATATTCCCAGGAGTTTCAAGCTAGATGTACAACAAGGACCATTTTCATGAACCTGAGGAAGATATATTCCATTCCCAATGCACCATTTTTAGAGTTATTACCCGTAGGTACAACTGTTATAGATCCACATCTATTTTTAGTATCTAGATATTAATGTATATATATGAAAACCATAAAATCAATATTTTTCAAAAACATTAGGATATTATCCAATACATAGTCTTAACCCCTATGTTATATATAATGTTATAATTCCTCATCTATGTTTTAAAAAATATAGTTCCCATGGTTTATACTAAAATTCCACCAATACCAACTATAAATACCACAACCTCAACATCCCAAATACAGTGTTTAATTCAATACATTGGTATAAAATACAAGAGATTGCATCTTCGAGGGACACATATATTAATATTCATGTTAAACTAGATATATATTTGAATCACACATTACATTTGAAAATATAAATTACAAAATAATGAAATTAAATATTCTAAATCCTTGAACTCATTTAAAGAGTCTTTCTTCATATCCTGAGGAAAGGAAAAAATATAGTGTGAGCCAAATACTCAATAAGGGTTAAAAAAGAGGAATATCTAATGAATTAATAAGAAATAACCAATATGGAATGTTAAATAACTTAAAAAACATACAATTAAGTCGATAACTTGATCATAAAGAATAATATACTAGGAATAAATAATAATCAAATTATTTTATAGAAATAATAACATGATTTTGATGTTAATCCATGGATTATTTTAATTAAACTATACCATAGATAATAAAAAATGCATCCCTAATTATGGTTATGGTTAATATTTTATGTCATGATTTTAGATGTCATGATATCTAGAAATCCAATACCTTGCACTAATACAGTTTAATTAATGGGTAGGTATACATTGAAAACCCATTTAATGGTCACTTATTGAACTATATCATTAAACCCATCTATGTATGTGGGACTATATCATTTTGAGCCACACCTATAAATATATTTCCACTCCATTCCTCATATATTGAATGATTGATTTAATTTATGAAAAATATTCCCTATAAATAAATATTTGTATTGAGTAAATAATAAATATTCTTAATAATTTACTAATAAATAAAATAAATTTCAAAGTAAAACACTATATGTATAAATGTTATATGGTTTAGAGAATAATAATATACATGATACAATGAATATGGATATTTTAGGTATATTAAATTTCCAACGATCATAAGAAAGTGAATGTTACAAAAGAATGTTATTGACTACAAAATTGATAAGGAAAGTGAATGCTATTAATTTATCTAGTCAAACTAGTCCTAATTTATCCAAATATAGAATAATAATTGTATCATTACAATATATCCCTAGTGTATTATAAGTAAAATAATTTTAGTTCTCATTGATAAATAGAAATACAATACAAAGATCATTGAATCATTCTTCACTAAAATAAGTTTTTCACTTTGAAAACAACTTTTAATAATTAAAAACGTTAAGAATATTTGGAAATATATTTTAATTGAAAATAACCATGTAAAATTATAAAGGATTTTTTAAATCAATGAGTAACCATAACAGAGTGAACATTCCATTCATTCTATGTATGTTAAGAGAAAGAATCATGTCACCTTTTTAGTAAAAATAGAAAAAAAAACCTTATTCAAAAAATTGAAAAAATGTTCCTCTTAAAACATTTTATAAAAATTTAAAATTTAGTTAAAAATTAATTTTAAAAATTATTTGATAATATTAACACATTCTTTAAAAAATTTTATAAAACATATATATGGATGAAAAATCATTTTTGATCGAAAAATGAAATGAATTGTTTTTTTTAATATCAACCATTTTAATACCAAAGTGAGTGAAATGGAAAGATTACATAAAAAATAATGAATAAATATAATAAAATTAAATTAAACGTTTTTATTAGGAAATTATCAAATAGTTTCCTTCAATGTATATTCAAGCATTCACAATCCCGATTGAAATGTCATTGAAGCATAAACCCTTACTAATTTGGTTACTCATGAACTATAACCCCCATGAATATTTAACATCAAATTAAATATTAAATAACATTAATATAATGGTATTCATGATATAAAATATCATGGAGGAATTATATGCACCTCATAAAAATAAATAGGTGCATAATAACAAATAAATCTTAATGGAGTGTAGATTGAGATGAAATATCTTTACAAAATCATACCATTGAAATGAGAATTAGTAAAGGAATATATTATGTATATAAAATGGAAATAAAAATTAATTAATGTAAATATAAAATAATATAATTAAAATTCATTAAAAAATTATAATTTTAATGGAAATAAAGAAATAATATAACCTATTGAGAAAAACTCTATTATGAAACACTTACCACTTAGTTACATTAAATTAAAATCCCTTTAGATGAAATAAAATTAATTGAAATGTAAAATACCATTAATTATGAAGGATTTATGAAATAATATGAAACATGGTCATTATATACACCATATAAAAGAAATTATGTGCATAATAATAGAATATGCCTCAAGGAAGGAAAATTGCGATGGAATCCTTTACCACACACTTCATTTTAGTTGGTCATGATTTAAAATATTCTATAATGGTTTTAAAAATTGCATTAACTTATAATAGATCCATATTCATAATTATAATATCATGTATGATCATCTTATAACATCTTTTCATCTTTTCATTAATAATATTTCATTATTACTTATCTTATGGTTATTAACTACTTTGTTTTATTATGCATGATTCATAACAAATATTATGGTTATTTAGAATAGAATTTATTTCCATAATATACATAATTATATTTATTTTATAAATATAATATTTTTTAGATAATATACACTTTTACTTTCATTCTTTAAAGTTGGACATGTAACATGAGTCATATCTCTTTAGGGAGATGGTATATTGTACATACGCACGAGTGATTTATCCTTCTCCTAATGGCTGAATGGGTGATTAATTTTTTGATATATTAATTATAAAAAAAATATATAATGTAATATTTATCATATATATTCATTATTTCTATAATTATTACTATCTATATGAGTTAACGATGTATAACATTTTACATCTGTTCATGAGACGGTAGTCTGCCATAAACATGAGTGATGATTTTTTTCCATTTCATAGAGGAGGACTTGTATATATATTATTCCACAAAAAAATAATATATAATTATATTTGAATCACCTATGTTATTAAATTTTAATTTTTAAGAAATAATTTAACATGATAAAATAAAAAGTAAAAAAAACGATTTTGGTGAAGACGATTACATTCTCTTAGAGAAACCTCCTTAGAATATCTTATTAAGGACAATAAGATTGATATTTTCAGAATACCATAACCTATATAATATTTATAAGGATGTTGGTTATATATTATGTTAGTTTTTTGTTGAGATAATTAGCTTGGGAGGTGTGAATAAGTGAGGAGTGGTGGTGACCTTTTATAATTGAGGAGTGACATTTTTTATAATAGAAAAATATATTGAATAATGTGAAGTCAATATCATCCCAAGTGCCAAAAAATGATAAAAATTTATTTTTGGGAATTTATGGTTGATCCAAACCTCTAAACTAAAATAAAACATGTTATTCCTTTATCCTCTATGTTTACTTATTTTTTTATCACATTAGTGTTCACTAATATAAATAGTTTTTCTATTTACCTCAGTAATTATTCCGTTATGTATAAACATTAATGGGCCTTATTAGATAATTTAGACCCAATAATTCAAAAAATTAAATAAATTTTATCAAATAAATGGCCATGTTTTAATAAGACTAATTTTAACATATGTTCATGTAATGTGCAACCCCATGTTTGAACCTTAACCATGGTAATTAATTTTTTACTATATTTAAAATTTATTATAAAAAAATTAGTTGAAATTATTCCCTAATTATTATTATTATTATTCAAAATATTTAGACTATTTTGAAAATTTAATTAATATAAGTGCTATAATTTAATTTAAAATGAAACATGAAAGAGTGAGATAATGTGGTTTTCCAATGAAAAAGTTTTTATAAAAACTATTTTATCAAAATTAAAAATAATATATTGTCCATTAACATATATTATATTAATAATAATATATATTAAATAATTTTACTTTAAAAAACAATAATAGTACAAATTTTAACTTCTGAAATGCTTTAATCTAAAAGGCAGTTTAAAAAAAATAAATATGTTGCACTATTCATTGCAAAAAATTAATATTTTCAAGAAATACTGAAAAAATCACTCTAAGATGATTTTGAAATTATAATTTCAAAATTTGTGTAAATTTATTCACATAAATTTTACTAATTTGGTTAAAATTAATTTTAAAATATGAGGGAAAAATTTATTGAAACCCCTTTTAAAAAAATACATTTTTTTAGTATAAAATTGGATTTATTCTTATCCCATGACTGGAAAAAATATTATATGAATGATAGAAAATTTTATAGAATACATAAAATAAAAATTTCATTAAAATCATTCACCCTTAGTGATAAAATTAATTTTTTAATATAAAGACTCGTTACACACATAAATTCCATTTTTCAAAAAAACATTTATTTTTATTTTAATTTCTAAACAATTTATACCCAATAGATTTATTTTATAATTGTGTAAAACATTTAATTTTCATAATTAGTTATTCCAATCCATATCCACCAATTTAACTACTTTGTTAGTATTTTCATATTTAAATAATATATTTTGGGGTTCGTTTAAGATCTGTGTTACATGTGATATAATCATCCGAACATAATGTTCATAGTTTAAAATACTAGGTTGTTACAATTTGAATATACTTAAAAATTTATACCATCTTTCTATCTTTTTTAATATAAAACTTCATCTAACTATTACCAAAATTTTTTAATAATTGTTTCTCCTCTATAACTTATAATTTCATCACAAATTTTTCTTATTCATATTATAATAAAAAGATATCATTGTTTCATTCCTAAGAACCATGTCAGGAGTGAATGTCCTTTTGTAGTGGTGGTGGAATTTCAATTAATTTCAAGAACGTATTTGTACACCCTTTGCATGAGGTTTCCAATGGGTTATATTCATGGAAGCAGAAACACCCAATAGTTCCCTTATTCAATATTTTTCACAGACTTTCATTATAAATGTAGGTGGTCATTGGGACATGGATCCAAAAGTATTTACGGACTCACTTTGGTCAACAGTATAAGAGTTTGGGATCAACACACCTTTTAATGGGGAATTTTTATCTACTCTAGGACTCTATTATTTATTTAATACATGTTCATAAATCCTTTATTAAATCCAAAATAGAACATGGGTCTTCCTTAAGTTATCAAGAAATTATTATAAGGTATTGGCCCTAGAATCATATATACATATACGAGGTTATACATAAATGGAGATATCTGTAGGTATTTAAGGTTAAAAATTGATGATACCATTTTTAAAACATATTAGATATTCTTATCGCTTTTATTATCATGATTATAGTGTTAATCCATATAGTGGGATGATTTGGAGTTTATCGTCATCCAGGAAAAAGGGGGTTGTTTTTTCTCGGGATCAAGACCATGTATAAGGGATTCATACATATCCTCATGATAGGAATCAAAACCCATGTTATTTGGATCCTTTTAATTGGACACAATATACAATTTATTGTCAGTTGATGAGAACCAAACTATATATTTTAATTTCATGCATCAAAGACATATAGTTTTAGGGAGCATAGTCAAAGACTATGTTGTACTTACACTGAAGGGTACTAGGAAGCCTATAAAATATGTGGCATCCCTGGTTGGATATTATCCTACTCAAAATGTGTCATATTAAAGATTAGGTTGAGTTTTGGGTGTTCATTTTAACCATAAGGAGGCTTCCTATATATCCAACTTGAATAGGAATCAATTCCCACATAGTTTGGTGTGTTGGGGGACTAAACCTATTGATGATATTTTAAGGTTTTTATCATAGGGGATATTTCCCTTATATATTTATACATGTATTGGAGGACTTACACTGAATTGGAGGCCCTTTTTTAAAGGCAATAGGAAGATCTGTCATAAGGAATCTCTACCGAGGTAGGTATTTGATAATATAGATTTCATGATCACTACTAACCTATAAGACCATGTGAGTCGCACATGGTGTGATAAAAAATAGGAAGTGGAATGTCTATAAAATTACATAATCTCCATTTTCCACTAGTGGACAAGTCTAGGTCCATTTAAGAGATAAAGGGATTTGATGTTCCCAATCTTTTCACCTATTTTTATCCCCAGAGGTATAGAAGGTAGGAGGGGTATGAAGTCATATAGGGAAGACTAGTTGATTACTCTAGGAGGTATTTCATTTTATTTATTTTAGATAAGATGAGTTGATGATATGGAACTATCCATCATAAAAGGGAAAGGCAAGTGGTTCCCCTTACTATCTGAAATGGGAGGTCTCTGGCACTGCCACAAAGGATGGGGTCCTCATTACCATGAGAATGTATAATCGAGAACACTCTAAAGATCTCATAGATAGGAAATATTTTGAACCTCTATTACCATAGTTATGTATAATCAATATGACATGATGACATTATGTATTCCTAGATTATACATTTCTGGAGGCTTTGGGGAGGTATCCACATTGTTCCCTTTGAATGAGGTATCCAAGGGAAGAGGTAACCAAAAATTTATGGCATATAGAAGAAACCAAAAAATGGCATGAATAGGTGAGGGATGTGAGAGAAGAATGTGGAAATCATAGGTGTAGGATGGGTGAGCTAAATATGGATCACATAGGGGAGGGATGGGTGATCTGAAGATGTCTCATGCAAGGTTGTCCTGGGGAGTTGAAGAGATCATTGGGTGATGTACTACCTAGATGAAACACTTGTACGGTGCCTTTAGGTAGGCTCCATGGGCCTCCTTAAGTGTTTTTTGATGAATTGATATTATGATTCATGGTCAAAAATGAGACTTATCCCCAGTGATCTTGAACTGAGGTATATAGCTCACATATATGTTTTATGTTTTAAATATTAGGTGAACTATAATTCCTTTAATATCCTGATTTTTTTTTTCATATTTTCAGGTTTAAGGAACTACCTGAAGGTTCAGATGACTCCAGTGAAGGAATAGGGAGATAAGAACTTTTAGGCTTCTATGAATCTTATAGTCATCTTCTAAAAATATGAATACGATCTTGAATCGTGGTGATTTGTTTTTGTTGAGGATTACACCTAGGAGGATTACCATGTTTCTAAAACCATGAGGAGTATAATAACACATTGTGATTTAGACTTTTTGGGGACTAAACTTGGTGGATTTACATGTTTTTTAAACCATGAGGAGTATCTCAAATAAGGGATATTTGTCCTGGTTGGGGCTTACACCTTGAAGGATGACCATTTTTTCAGAACCATGAGGGGTAATCTTGATTCATGGTGAATTGGTATAGTTGGGGATTATTTATAGGGGTATACCAAGGCATCTATAACCAGGACTAGTATCTTGACTCACTGTGATTTGGTTTGGTTGGGGATTAAACATAGGAGGATTTCCATGTCTCCTGAAACATGAGGAGTATCTCATCTCATGGTGATTTACAGGTTTGTATTGGGTCAAACCTTGGAGGATTAACATATTTATGTAACAATTAAGAGTATCATGACTCATTGTGATTTGTAATGAGATGTGGGGTTGTATGTGTCACAACCCAAAATGTTCTCATCCTAGCCCAAGTATGAATCATCTAGGTGTGGGTGGCCTTTTTATGGGTCACCTAGGTTTGGGTTTCCCATGTATAGGTTTCCCATGTAAGTTTTGTTGGAATTGGGCATGCAGTAGAAGCCCCAAACAAGTGGGTTTTAAAAAAATTCCCACTGATGATCGATGTAAACTTTTCGACATCGGAGAAGAACAACCCGGTCTAGCCAAGGACCATTAGTGGAGGATTTTAAGCGCAAACATAAACCGTAAAATACCTGGTTTCGATCCGAAGTCGCGCATGACATTTACTCATCATTGGAAATCGCTGATCAAAGAATCTGAAGTCGAATTTCTCTAGATCATCCACATGTGCTTCAAGGAATGTGTGGGAGCACCGTTCGTCATAGTTCGGGTGCTAGCATGGAATACTGATGATGCCTTCAACGTTCCAACGATCATGGTATCGCTTTGCTAGCGATGCCCGAGAGAGAGCTCCATCTTAGCTACTTGAATCTAGAACGTCTCTCTCTAGAGTTTGGGAGAGAAGAGAGGAGAGAGAAGCTCCATGAATAGTATTTGGAAAAATCCCCTCCTCTTCTATTTATAGTGCTTAATTAAAATACCCGGTATCGCCTCATCGGTCCTGAATACTTAACGCACTATCAACAAAATTTTACAACAACTTTTCAGAGTCATAAATATTTTTATCACTTAATTGTAATATTTTAAAATATATTACATGATAATAATTATGTCATTAACTCAACTCATCTCTCACATAAATATTAACTGAACCTTGAATAATTTAATATTCGTCAATTAATATTTTTCATGTATTTCTTTAAAACTCATAAATACATTTAATAAATAAATTTCATACTCATTATTCTAAACTAGAATAATATGAAATTTTTTATTGCATTGGTGACCATTTAACTTTGGACAAATCTCAGACCCCTGTGGTGGGGCCCACCATGTCCAAAACTCCTATTCAACTGGATAGGGCATATTCTTGAATACACTATTGTGTGTGACCCTCTAGGTCCTTATTTTGATAGTCAGGAATAGTATTCACAAACCAAGAATAGGATCTAGGAACCCATCCTAGCCCCTGAAGAAATAAGGATTGTCACCGTAGCGAAATCCAACCTACGAACACACACTGTGTAATATAATCTCTTTGTATGTAATATCTCATAAAGTAGGATGCACTCACGTGTCATCACCCTTTTATTACTTTATAGTTTTTTCATTTAACTGGATGGATTTACCCTGGACTTCCATGGCCATGGTCTTAGAAAGGTACTTCCATCCATATCAACATGGCCTGGGATATATTACTTCCATAACCAGGAAGCGAAAAATCCTTTCATGACCATTCAACCAATGTCATGCCACCAATGACGCACCCAACAAAAACTACATCACCACAACTTCATCACCATTGTTCTCATCTTGTATAAAAGTATGTAATCAAGTGACATACATTGGTAATGATCTCAAGTCAGGAGACCATTACACATGATCATAGATAGGAACATCAAATGACACCCGAAACGTGTTTTGTTCCAATTGGCAGGTCAATCCTAATGATCTCACTACTAGAGATCACCAAGTGCGAACTTCATGAGAATAAGTCTCATTGTTTATGATCCCCTAGCACCTGATGGTCAGACATCTACTATTTCCAATCAGTAAGATATATCTAGACCATAGAACATATATTTAAAATTAATGTCATAATATCTAGAGGTTCTCATTATAGCCTGGGAACTTCTATAACCTTTCGATATGAAAATTAATATTTAGACATTACCATTTCAATAGTGGATGTATAATAGTCTACACTATAATAGTATGATGACATCATGCATAGATTACTGTATACACGATATGGTAATCAAAATCACTGAATTGTTGGGTCTAGGGAACCCACTATTTCAACACTCTCACTTTCACTAGAGCCAACTTTCTAACCAAACTTGTTAGCTACCCACATGATGAACATCATGTTTCTGCTGAGTAATGGATTTAGCTATTGGGTCCGATAGGGTTCTACCGCATGGCTATTCTACTATTGCGACCTTATCTCATTTAGTAAAACATCTCAAGAGATGGTATCCCAAGTATTTACCATTTTTTCACTATCATAACTTGAAATATTGGCTAGTTAGAATATCATAATCTACATTATGATAATACTTTTCTCACCAGGTGTGATTCCAAGAACTGGAACAAATCATTGCATTTAACTGCTTCTTATATATCTTAGAAGCTATAATGTACTCAGTCTTGTTGGTATGGCCACCACTGGATGATATGAGCTTGACTTGCTCATATCCTTTAGCCAAACTTTGATATTAGATCACATTGATCTGTGTAAGACTAGTTTTTATCTCAAAAACTAGTATCCATTATTCTTTACTTACCAGGTACTTATCTTTTGTACTTTCCGAAGTACAATAAGATTGTTTTGACTGCACCCCTGGAAGTGCTCCTTGATATAACTGATATTTACCTACTGTTAAAAATACCTTGGCAATATCAGTACTTGTACATATCATGGAATACAAGATTGATCCATCGTTCTAACGTATGAATTTCAACTCACCACATTTATCTCTTCCCATGTCACGGACAGATCAACATGGAGATATTATACCCTGTGACATAGGCAACAATTCATCTCTTGAATTGTTCCAACATGTATTTCTTGATATAATTTCACTATATGTACGATTGACTAGGACCAAGAAACCTATAGATCTACCTTAGTAGATCCTATTCCCTAGAACATAGGTTTCTACTCTAAGTCAATAATTGGAGAGTAAATTTCATTTTGGTATTAACTAACTGTGAGACCAATGCATGTTTTCTATATGTTTCCGAATATATTTTGTTTAGAAAACATTGATGCTCCCACTAACCTCACATAGACACTTGGAAAACAGTTTTTGAAAATGTATTTACTAAGAACATGTTGCTTACATTAATCCTAAACCATATTTTAGTAACTTTCAACCTTTAGTAGCATTCTATGATGTGACCATCCCTTTCTGGTTTTGTCGTATAGACACCATCCATGATTGGTGGTCATTACATCCAATGCTAAATAATTTGATCAGAGATATTACCTATGATAAGTAAAATTCTTATGGATTTAGGCATAATTACTTGGTGAAACCAATCGATATTTTTTGGTACTACACTTGTACCATCCATGTATCAATTCACCTGAATACCCACCGTAGTATTCAAAACAATAATCCCCTTTTGAACTTTGACACATGGAATCCGTTAATTTTATTTTAGTTGGTCTTATAAATTTTAGCTAATTTACATATACTACTTAATTATAGGAAATATTATTCAAATTGAATAATAGATCACCGACTGTGGTGAATATAAAACCATCACCACTATATTATCCTTCCTACGAAGTATGTGTCTCTGGAACATACTCTGTCCCACATGCTCTTGTGGAACTAGTTCATATGCCGACTATTTGTCCATCAGGAGCATTGACAAAACACTAGTAAATATTGATCCCAATATCTCTAATAGAGATGTACACACTTATATAGAAGTGTAGTCTATTTCTTGACTACCTACTCTTCTATCTTGTAACATCCTAAACAAATGTTAGGAGAATTACACTAAATGCACAATGTGTTTGTCTTGACGCAATTTTGTTTACATCTGAACAAACTATTTGCATCCAAACACATGTTCTTATGACATAATGGGTTTAAATAATACTATGACTCATATGATATCCATTTTTCATTATAGTAGGAAAATGGTTGTGGGATATTGGTTTTATTTGAAAAAAAATTCATGAAATATAATGGAACTCTCTGCCAGTTCAAACATCAATACTTTTATGTATAAAATGTGCATTTAGGAATTACTCCACGCTACATTTTGTTGATCAATGTTTATATGCAAGACTTTATCATCAATGCTACTCATTAAAATCAATGTAATGATATCTATAAGGTAATGTGCATTTAGGAATTTCTCCACACTACATTATCATGATTGATGAATTCTTGTCGTGTAGCAGAAGCCCCAAATAGGTGGGTTTTTTAAAAAAATAAACTGATGGTCGATGTAAACTTCTCGACATTGAAGAAGAGAAACACTGTATAGCTGAGGACCACACATGGATGATTTTAAGCACAAACATAAACCGTAAAATACCTAGTATGGATATGAAGTCGCGCATGATGTCTTATCATCATTGGCGATCGCTGCTCGAAGAATCCTAAGTCGAATTCCTCTAGATCGTCCACACGCTCTTCAAGGAATCTGTCGGAGCACCATTTGTTTTATTCTGGGTGCCAGCATGGAATACTGATGATACCTTCGATGTTCTAATGATCACCACATCGCTTCGCTCAAAATACACAAGAGAGAGATCCATCCGAGCTACTTGGATCCAAAACATTTCTCTTTAGAGTGTGGGAGAGAGGAGAGGAGAGAGAAGCTCTATGAACAGTATTTGGAAAAAGCCCCTCCTCTTCTATTTATAGTTCTTAATTAAAATACCTGGTATCTTCTTGCCAGCCCCAAATACTTAACACACCATCAACGACATTTTATGACTACTTTTCTGAGTCATAAATATCATTATATGTAACACCCCGACCCAAGTTACCCAGAGTCGGTGCATTATTACGTAACATTCGAATGATCACAAAAGATCAAGTCTTGAAAGAATGGTTAGTTTAGTAGCCTTGGAAACACTAGATACATTCATAAGTCTTACATTACATCAAAAAGTAAAACAAAACTACAAAAACATATTGTACTCATATCCCCTCATACTATCCCTGCAGGTCATTCATAAAATACTTCTTCACATCCTAGAAAAATTAAAACATAGAAAGGGGTGAGCTCAGATGCTTAGTAAGGATAACAATATAGCGGAAGCTTTCATAAATAAACATAAACATTTAAGCCAATGTATAACTAAAACAAAATCCTTTTAAATGTGAACTTTAGCATAATGTGGCAAAAATAAAATGAAATAATGCCATTTACTTACTCACGTGGATATTCTATTAGTCGAATAATCACATGAAATATCAATAACCACTTTCATAATGATGGAATTCATAATGCTAGACTATCATAACCACGTAGCCAAGGCCTCGTTCCAAGACTACAAATAAGATTTTGTAAAGGCCTCGTTTCAAGACACTAGTTTGTCTCATGAGACCTACCAATGCATCAAGGAGCTATAGCGGGCTCCACCCGTCACTTATTAAGACCAATGCATTTCTCATATGAACAGGTTTAAACATATCATAAACCATAACATAATCATATCACATAAAATATGCATAAAGGGTACATAAAATTTCCACATTTAAATCACAAGATATCAATAAAACACATTGATATAATACAAACATTATCAAAACCATTTTCAATACCAAAATAAAAGAAAAGTAAAACATGGTATTTATTTTTCATTTTTTTTTAAAAGTTATGGCTTATAGAGGAAGATGAAACTCAAATAATGGTCACGGCGGCGGAGAAGTCATTGTCGCCGCATAAGTATGATAAAAAAACATTCCCTTTTGTCATTTAGTAAAACACTTCGTATAAAAAGATTCCTTTTGAATAAAAAGTAAAAGTCAAAGGGGGTTGTACACTGTATAAAGGAAAGATGTGTATAAAACAAAATATGTCTCAATGAAAGGAGATTGAGACGAAGTCCCTTGAAAATATCATTTTTTAGATAAAATAGATCTATTATGTGTATTCACTATAAGTTCACACAAATAAAATACAAATAAAAATTAGGACATAATAATATCATGACATAATTTGAAAGTAAGAGATTAACCCAATGAACGGAAATTGGTTTAAGAAGTTCCCTTACCTCGTGTCCAACTTGACTCGATCGTTCTTTAATCTCCTGAATAATAAACTAGAGTTAATCTATACTTTCTTAAGAACCTTTTTCAATTTCATTATTCCTTTTATATCACTTATTACCATGTTATCAACATTATGTAGTTATTTAAGTTAATAACGGTCGTTTTGTCAATCTTTGGTACTTGAGTCAATAATAAACTTCTTATAATTACAAGTTGTGCATGTGGTAAAATATCCATTATCTCTATAATCATATTCATGATTTAGATATAATATATATCATATATATCCAGTAGGTACATGAATTTATAATATTACATAACATTTACAGGTAAGAAATGAAATGCACCGTTCATGGAGAAGGTAAGTCTTACGTACGCATGAACACTACTTTCATTTCTATTTCATATTAAATGGAATGAAATAATAATGATATAAAGGTATATTATAATTCTAGTATAATATCATATATAATATCATTTACTCCATCCTTTATACATACCGCATATGGCATTAACGATTCAAATCACTTTGAGGGGGCGGTAGTCCACACTTCCTAAAATGAAATTATCGCGTTTACCCATAATGGAGGTCATAAAGGTATGCCATAAATTAAAAATACATAAGAATGAGTAAAACATAAACATAATATATATCATATATAAAAATAGTTTCATCCTAATGGCCACCATGAGAGGTGTTAAAAGAAGATTAAACAATCATCGTTTCATGAGGCCGTAATTCACCACCCACAGAAACAATATGTTCTTTAACCATTAGACGAAGGTGTGTGTAAGTGTAAATAAAATAATTATCATATCAAAATCCTAGTATATTTAAGATACTGTTGTTGTTACAAAATAAAGTAATAAAAAGAGTTTAAGGGGTTGGAGAAGCAAAATAAAACAAAAGAACATAAGAGAAGACATTACCTCAAAATCAGGTAACTCTTTTTTATTTGAGCCAAAGGATTCCTTGGGAAGACTTCTGCCCAAAGTGAGGGTTATAGGAGTAATAGAGGGAAGTTGAGAGAGTATTTTGGCAGAGTTTGGATGAGAAAAATGTCTTTGGAGGTGTGAATAAGGTGGTAGATGTGGGTGCCTTTTATAAGAGGAGAGGAGGGGCACTCTTGGAAAGTCAAGAAATTTATTATATAATGAGTTTAGGATTTTAAAGGTCACAAAATTATATATATTTCGAGGATAAGGTGATAAGGGTTCAAAATATACTCATCCAATAGGTTTTTTACAAGTGTAAGTCTTAAATTTTACATTATCATTTCATTTTATTTAAATTGTTAATTAATGAGGTAATCGCTGCACCATCATGGTGTCATAAATAATTTAATTTATTTAATGTCTAAAAATTATAAAACAACTCATGATGTAGGAAATCTTTTTAACTTTATAATGGATATTTATAGTCTAAAAGATAACTTATATAACCCCATGTATTAATTGTTTTAGTAAAACAACACATGTTTGTGACAATTTTATTTTAACGTTAAATAAAAAGTTATTAATGTCATATTCTTACCCAAGTGGCTCCATGGGGTCCCCAAGTTGACCTGTGGATTTTATTGGTCGGTCAGGACACATCCAATAATGTTAGTACAAGTTTAAAGGTAATTTCATATTATTATAACATTATATTTACCTTAAATTACACTAATTATCTTTAATCGCGATTAATAAAACTTAAAAGTTACTATTCACCAAAAATTATTTTCATCCCATTGAACCACATTTTACTTACTAATGACAACCATATATGTCGGATATTTGAAATTCAATTCACAGAAGTGGTAAAGTTTCATTTAAACAAAAAATTAGTTTTTTAACTACCACTTAGTGGTTTCACTATTCATCAAAAATTGAAGTTTTTCAGAAAAATACCAAAAATTGACCCTAAGCTATATTTGATATTGCTAATTCAAAAATTATATATATTTTAAAAAATTCAAACCATATGAGTTGAATTAATTAATTTAGTAATTAATTCCAGCTGTCACAACAAATAGCGTGTTTTGAAGAAACAATATATATCAAAAGATTGACAGTTGTTTATGTCCAAAATCAAAGTGAAATTAATTCTAATGGCCACCATTAGATAAAACGGTTAAAATATATTCTAATTATACTTTTAAACCACTAAATATTATAATTTGTCACTATAAATTATTTTGATTAAAAAAGTTTTTTTAAAATATTTTTCACTATTCATCGAAAATTGGAAATTCTAAGAAAAATACCAAAAAGTTAACATAGGCTAATTTCGATATTCTGAATCCAAAAACGAAGTCCATTTTGAAATATAAAATTTATATAATTTTAAAAAGTTGGTATTACTATTCATAATGGCTATTTTGATTGGTCGCGGTGTGTTTGAATCTCGAACTTGCATACAATGCAAGCTATTGAATTATTGAAAGAGAAGCATACCTTGGAAGCATGGGGTGTTAAATTCTCCCCTACTTCAATAAATTGCATCCTCACAATTTGAAATTGTTCTTCGAAAATAAAAGGTCAAGAATAAAAAATACCTTTGTGGAAAATCCACATCAGAAATAAGGTTAATAAAATTTAGCCTTAATAAGAGGGAAAGGCAAATGAAAAAATCACCACCAAATTATGATCTCGATTAGGAGAAGATTGGTGGAAATTAGAGACATATAATTGGAGGATAAATATAAATATTTGTAGGGAGTGATTGAGGTCATCAATCACAAACAAGTGTAAAATTGAGGGCCTCAAAGCCTTCAATCTATGTTGATTTAAAATATCATCAGTTCAACAAAACATAAGGTATTAGGATAACACATTTTTTGTTTTAATATACCTTTTCTAAAGTTTAAGAATTAATTTATTAATAGAATAAGAGATAGGAATATATATATATATGCTTGACAAGTAGAGTTTAAACCTTCAATTAATTTCTAACAGAAACTCATCTTTCACTCAAAAAGATAATAGAACTCAAAAAATATTATATTTATCCTAATCGTACAAGGTTCAAAATATTAACACATACCATTTATATTAGAAAAACTATTTTGTAATAACCAGGGGATTCTTGTAGGCTAGTGGTAGGTAATAAAGGCATGTCTCACTATGGTTGCGGGTTCGATTCCAGCAGCTTTGCCTGACGCGACGGGTTATCCCCTGACCTACAGGTTGTCCTTTTCTTAAAACTATAGTATTATAATATTTCAAAAATAATCTTCAGAAATGTTTTAACCTTAAACAATACTATCCAAAGTTCAACTTAATCCATTCCAACCTTTATATTTATCAAAAATACCTTTGTCTAGACTTTCTCTAAAAGGTCTCTAAATTCAAAAATCAAATCATCAGATTCTCCAAACAAAGTAGTGATTCTCTTATTATCACATACTGAAAATATGATTACTTTAGTCATATTAAAACCTTAATGTGAACAACATGTATTGCAGTGAAACCCTTATATATATCAAATTATTCTTATAACCAGAATATAATCCTTGAGTCAAAAAGCACTAATACATTAATTATTCCACTTCAACTATAGTAAAAACATAAGATTGGCCTTGATCCCTTGGCCTTTTCTGAGGTAATTTTCCCTGAAACTTAGGACATTAATTTGCATAATGCCCCATTTCCCTACAATTGTAGCATTAAACATTGATATCCTCTTTCTTTCCCTTGCAACCACGAGCCTGGTGACCTTTTTCTCCATATTTATAACAAAATCCCATTCCCTTTAGGCAAGTACTGGGGTGATTCTTCCCATAATTATCGCATAATAGAAAATCCTTATTTCCCTTTTTCTATTTATCTATCTCTTGTTCCACCATTCTCTTATTCTCTTTCTTTACTTTATAGTCATAAGATTTAGAGAATTCCTTTTCAGTCTTGATAGAACACGAGACTATATCTCCATATGTTGAGAAAGATTATGATACTAAAGCTCAATAGAGGAATGGTTTTAAACCATAAAAGAAGAGATCAATATTACTTCTTGGGTTACGTATATAATATGCAGCATAGCTCGATGACCTTGTAAAGTTAGCCTCATACTTTGCGACATTCTCATCCTCCTTTTTTCTCAGACTCAGAAATTGAATTTCCATATATGCTCGATGGTCATGAGGAAAGTATTTTTCTATGAAAATCTCTTTGAAATTCCTCTATTCCATATTTGATACTTCGTCGTCTTCATTTGTGTTTTGAATCATGGACTACCATTGATCAGCATCTACAGTGAGGTGGTAAACTACCATGATAACCTTTTCCATTTCACTACTCCCTAAATCCTAAAATATTTTCTCTAGGGAATTTATCCATTACCCAACTACTAATGGATTTTTACCACCATTAAATGTTGGT
Source organism: Viscum album (assembly GCA_963277665.1). NCBI lineage: Eukaryota > Viridiplantae > Streptophyta > Magnoliopsida > Santalales > Viscaceae > Viscum > Viscum album. The sequence goes on from OY728159.1 coordinate 797,614,374, forward strand.
GGTTGTTGCCTCATGATGTGATCTAAAATCGATCCTCCATGCTGTGGATCAGGGTGCTCCATACGGTTAAGGTTATTATTCATAACCTGAGTGAGTTGTCCAAATATGGTGATAAGCTGATCAGCACCAGTTGTATCACGAACTCCATTATAATTATCTTGAGCAGGAGGGAAATCACTACATGGAGTGCATGCATTGATATGGTTTCCATTCCTTCTATTAGGTTCCATTTCTAAACAATTTCATAAACTAAATTAGTTTATGAATTGAAATACATAATTCCATACTTGTAAAACACTTAACATAAATTGACCTATTTATGGATATAATCCATAATCATAAAAAGAAATGTTTTCTTTGGGGAAGTATATATTCATAAACCCTTCATAATGGTTTGTAAAGGAAATGAGAATTATCCTAAGCATATCCCCCAGGAGTGTTGAAACCAAGAGTGCAGCAAGGCCCGTTGTCGTGCACCAGTTCCCGTTCGAGTCTAGCTCAAAGTGGTTTTTTTGGGTATTACCCCTAGGTACATTTGTGCCAGAGCTGTCTCTACCTACTTGTATCCAGAAAAGGATGTATTTGTCGGAAAATACACAAAATCTATACTTTACCAAAATTCTAGGAAGTTATTCTATACTAATCCTCAAAGTCTATCTTAGGTCTATGCGCTCTAATCAGAGTTTATCTAAATCTTGCTTCCAAGGTTAGTACTAAACTACCTCGGATACCAACTGTAATTCCCCGACCCCAGTTACCCAGAGTCAGTGCATTATTACATAACATTGGCATGATCACAAAAGATCAAGTCTCTAAAGAAAGATTATTTTAGTAGCCTTGGAAACACTAGATACATTCATAAGTCTTACATTACATCAAAAAGTAAAACGAAACTACAACAACATCTTGTCTTCATATCCCCTCATACTATCCCAGCAGGTCATTCATAAAATACTTCTTCACATCCTAGAAAAATTAAAACATAGAAAGGGGTGAGCTCAGATTCTCAGTATGGATAACAATATAGCAAAAGCTTTCATAAATAAACATAAACATTTAAGGCAATATATAACTAAAACAAAAGCCTTTTAAACTTGAACTTTAGCATAATATAGAAAAATTAAAATGAAATAATTCCATTTAATTACTCACATGGATATTCTACTAGTCGAATAATCACATGCAATATCAATAACCACTTTCATAATGATGGAATGCATAATTCCAGACTATCATAACCACGTAGCAAAGGCCTCGTGCCAAGACTACAAATAAGATTTTGTCAAGGCATCATGCCAAGACACTAGTCTGTCTCATGAGACCTACCGATGCATCGAGGAGCTATATCGGGCTCCACCTGTCACTTATTAAGTCCAATGCATTCCTCATATGAACAGGTTTAAACTATTATAAACCATAACATAATCATATCACATAAAACATGCATTAAGGAAACATAACATTTCTTCATTTCAATCACAAGATATCAATACAACACATTGATATAATACAAAAAGTATCAAAACCATTTACAATACCAAAATAAAAGAAAAGTAAAACATGGTATTTATTTTTCATTTTTAAAAATAAGTTATGGCTTGTAGAGGAATTCAAAACTCAAATAATGGTCACGGCGGTAGAGAAGTCATTGTCTCCACATATGTACGAAAAAAAAACATTCACTTTCTTCGTTTAGTAAAATGCTTCATATAAAAAGAATCCTTTTGAATAAAAGTAAAAGTCAAGGGGGTTTGTACACCGTATAAAGGAAGGTTATGTGTAAAACAAAATATGCCTCAATGAAAGGAGATTGAGAGAAGTCCCTTACAAAGATCATTTTTTTAGATAAAATAGAAATATTATGTGTATTCACTATAAGTTAACAAAAAGAAAGTACAAATACAAAATAGTACATAATAATATCATGACATAATTTGAAATTAAGAGATTAACCCAAAGAACGGAAATTGGGTTAAGAAGTTCCCTTACCTCGTGTCCGACTTGACTCGATCGTTCTTTAATCTCCATAATAATAAACTAGAGTTAATATCTACTTGCTTAAGAACCTTTTTCAATTTCATTATTCCTTTTATATCACTTATTACCATGTTATGAACATTATGTAGTTATTTAAGTTAATAATGGTCATTTTGTCGATCTTTGGTACTTGAGTCAACAATAAACTTCTTATAATTACAAGTTGTTCATGTGGTAAAATATACATTATATCCATATTCATATTCATGATGTAGATATCATATATATCATATATATCCTATAGATATAGGCATTTATAATATTACATAACATTTATAGGTAAGAAATGAAATGCACCGTTCATGGAGACGGTAAGCCGTACGTATGCATGAACGCTACTTTCATTTATATTTCATATTAAATGGAATTAAATCATAATTATATAAAGGTATATTATAATTCCAGTATAATATCATATATAATATCATTTAATCCATCCTTTATACATCCCACATATGGCATTAACGATTCAAATCACTTTGAGGGGGCATGAGTCCGCACTTCCTAAAATGAAATTATTGCGTTTACCCATAATGGAGGTCATAAAGGTATGTCATAAATGAATAATACATAAGCATAAGGAAAATTTAAACATAATATATATCATATATAAAAATAGTGTCATCATAATGGCCACCATGAGAGGTGTTAAAAGAAGATTGAACAATCATCATTTTGTGAGGCTGTAATTCACCACCCACAGAAACAGTATGTTCTTTAACTATTAGACGAAGTTTTGTGTAAGTGTACATCAAATATATCATAACAACATCCTATAATATTGAATATAGTGATGTTGTTAAAAAATAATTGAATAAAAAGAGTTTATGGGGTTGGAGAAGCAAAATAAAAAAAAGAACATAAGAGAAGACATTACCTTAAAATCAGGTAACTCTTTTTTATTTGAGCCAATGGTTCCCTTGGGAAGACTTATGCCCAAAGTGAGGGTTCTAGGAGTAATAGAGGGAAGTTGAGAAATTATTTTGGCAGAGTTTGGTTAAGAAAAATGGTTTTGATGGTGTGAATAAGGTGCTAGAGGTGGGGGCCTTTTATAAGAGGAGAGGAGGGGCACTCTTGGAAAGTCAAGAAATTTATTAAGTAATGGGTTTTGGATTTTAAAGGACCCAAAATTATATATATTTGGAGGATAAAGTGATAAGGGTTAAAAATCTACTCATCCAGTAGGTTTTTGACAAGTGTAATTTCTAGATTTTATATTATCTTTTCATTTTATTTAAATCGTTAATTAATGAGGTAATCGCTGCATCATCATGGTGTCATAAAAAATTTAATTAATTTAATGTCTAAAAATTATAAAAAAATATCATGATGTAGGAAATATTTTTATCTTTCCAATGGATATTTATAGTTGAAAAGATAACTTGTATAACCCCATGTAATAATTGTTTTAGTAAAACAACACATGTTTGTGACAATTTCTACTTTTACTTTAAATAAAAAGTTATTAATGTCATTTTCTTACCCAAGTGGCTCCATGGGGTCCCCAAGTTGACCCATGGATTTTCTTGGTCAGCCATTACTCATAAAATAAGGTTAGGATAAGTGTAAAGGTAATTTTATATTATTATAACATTATATTTACCTTAAATTACACTAATTACCTTTAATCGCAATTAATCAAACTTAAAAGTTACTATTCACCAAAAATTATTTTCATCCCATTGAACCAAATTTTACATAGTAATGACAACCATATGTGTCAGATTTTTTAAATTCAATTCACAGAAGTGGTAAGGTTTCATTTAAACAAAAAAAATAGTTTTTTAACTACCACTAAGTGGTTTCACTGTTCATTAAAAATTGAAGTTTTTTAGAAAAATACCAAAAATTAACCCTAAGATATATTTGATATTTATAATTCAAAAATGATATCTATTTTACAAAATTCAAATCATATGAGGTGAATTAATTAATTTAATAATTAATTTCGGCTGTCACAACAAATAGCGTGTTTTTAAGAAACAATATATATCAAAAGATTGACAATTGTTTTTGTCCAATTTCAAAGTGAAATTAATTCTAATGGTAACCATAGGATAAAATGGTTAAAATATATTATAAGTATACTTTAAAACCACTAAATATTATAATTTATCGGAATAAATTATTTTGATTAGAAAAGTTGTTTTTAAGTATTTTTCACTATTCATCGAAAATTGGAAGTTCTCAGAAAAATACCAAAAATTCAACATAGGCTAATTTAGATATTCCGAATCCAAAAATGAAGTCCATTTTGAAATATAAAATTTATATAATTTAAAAAAGTGGGTATTATTATTCATAAAGTCTATTTTGATTGGTCGCGGTGTGTTAGAATCTCGAACTTGCGTACAATGCAAGCTATTGCATTATTGAAAGAGAAGCGTACCATGGAAGCTTGGGGTGTTACATTATCACTTACTTCTAATATATTAAAATATATTACATGATAATAATTAAGTCATTAACTAGACTTGTCGCTCCCATAAATATTAATTTAACCTTCAATAATTTAATATTTGTCAATTAATATTTTTCATTTATTTACTTAAAACACATAAATACAATTAATAAATAAATTCAATACTCATTCTTTTAAAATCGAATAATATAAATTTATTTATTTCATTGGTTATCGTTTAACTTTGGAAAAATCCAGAACCCCTATGGCAGGGCCCACCATGTCCAAAACTCCTATTCAACTAAATAGGGAAGATTCTTGAATACGATATTGTGGGTGACCCTCCAGGCCTTTATTTCGACAGTTGTGAATACTATTCATAGACCAAGAGCAGGATCTAGCAACCCATCATGGTCCCTGAAGAAATAAGGATTGTCACTGACCAAACTACAAACACGCATTGTGTAATATAATCTCTTTGTTTGTAATATCTCATAATGCAGGATGCACTCATGTGTCATCACCCTTTTCTTGCTTTATAGTTTGTTTATTTTACTGGACGGATTTACCCTTGACTGCCATGGACATGGTCTTATAAAGGTACTTCCATCCAAATCAACATGGCCTAAGATATATTACTTCCATAACTCAAAAGCGACAAATCCTTTCTTGACCATTCAATCAATGTCATTCCACCAATGACGCACCTGACACCAAATACCTCACCACAACTTCATCGCCAAGGTTTTCTTCTGGTATCATAGTACATAATCAAGTGACATACATTGGTAATGATATCAAGTCAGGAGACCATTACACATGATCCAAGATAGGAACATCCAATGAAACCTGAAACATGTGGTGTTCCTATTGGCGGGTTAGTCCTCATGATATCACTACTGAAGATCACCAAGTGTGAAATTCATGAGAATAAGTCTCAATGCTTATGATCCCCCAGTACCCGATGGTTAGAAATCTAATGTGTCCAATCATTAATATGTATCTAAAGCATAGATCATATATTTAAGATTAATGTCATGGTATCTAGTGGTTCTCATTATATCATGGGAACTACTATATCCTTTTGATATGATAATTAATCTTTGGACATTACCATATCAATAGTTGATGCAGAATAGTCTACACTATAATGGTAAGAAGACATCATTCATATCTAACTATATACACGATATGGTAATCAAAATCACTAAATAGTTGGGTCTAGGGAACCCACAATTTCAACATGTCTCTCCCAATTATGGGTCTCCTTGGTGTGGGTCATGTTGTTTTAGGTCGACAATGTATGGATATCCTAGGTATGGGCCACCTTGTAAAGTTCTATTAGGTACGTATCGCCCATGTGTGGGTTTCCCAACTAGGGGTCACCAAGCTATGGGTTACCTAAGAATGGATTTCCCTGGTTTGGGTCTACCAGGTATAGTTCACCGGCCATGTATAGTTTTCCCCAGTATGGACCACTCAGTTGTGGTTCGACTATGTGATAGTACAGGGGCCTAACCTATGATAGGGTTAGCCATTATGGTTTACACAAATAAAGGGAACTAGTGGGGTGAATAATAAGGGTCATCATAGCTCTCACCTAACTTTTTTCATCTGGGAGGTCATCTGTTGTTCACAAAATTTGATGAAATGGGGTCTGTCTATGGATCAGATTGTGAAACTAGGAATATAGGATGTGCTAATGGAATTTTATTGGGGCCTCTCATGAAAGGGTCAACATGAATGGTTTGCGTTAGGGCCTTGTGTGGGAGCCTAAATTCATTATAATTTGTTCCCTGACTTCTGACATCCAAAAATCTTGATACGTAAGTCCATTTGGGATAAATTTATAGTCAAATTGAATATAATTAAGATAAATACACAACTATATATTGTTTATATTTCAATAAGTACCTTGAAGAAACTCAAAAATTTATTTATTAGCTTCGAATCCTTTTTATCAGAAATTTCCAAAATCTACAACCTACTCATAGAGGGAGGTTCCCACCATCACACCACTTGATTAGGAAATGTTTCTATGGAATATCTATCCATTAGTTTTTTTTGAATTCTTGTGGAACATGGTAATCCATTCTTCTTATTATTTAAACATGGAGACAAATTTCTACCCAAACTGGACATTTGTTTCCAATTTTTGGATAATATAATCAGTTGTGAAAAAACTTGAATGGAATAAATTTTTTTATTTCAAGAATTATGATTTCATTGTACGATCTGTAATATATCCAAGATATTGAGATTATAATTAACCCATATATAATATAATCTATGTTTTTTTAGATATTGATCAGTCCCGGAACAAAAGTATTATGTTTCATTCATTATCCATAAATTTCCTTCATTAATTAAAAACATATTTCTCATATTAAATTATGATAAATCTTTCTAGATATTAAATGTATACTTATTATTTAATAATATTATTAATAAAATTCAATTTTATATCCACTTATAATACTTGGATCCTATTTTTATCAAATTTGACAAAGAATAATCATATTTTTTCAAATATTTCCATGGTAGAAAATGTTTCATCCATGAAAATTTCATTAATTTTTTTGTATCAATTACACAAAATTCATTCTTTACTTAAAATCAAAAGATCTTCCTAATTAAATGTTTTCTAGAAAACCCAATTCATTTAAAATATTTTTACCTTTAATCTAGATTCAATATATTATGTTTTATTTGTCTCGATTTGGTGATGATATTCAATATTATATTTTACCTAAATCTCATCTGGAGAATACTTGTGAGTTTTTTAATACATTATATAAAAACATTATTTTATCTACTGTTTTCATCCAACATGTTTTCATAATAAAATTCACTAATAAAATGTTATTCATAAACATATACTCTACTTATTCATTTAATTATCACTTATGAAATGATCTATAATAATAATAACAAAATATTACTTCATATAAAGAAACATTATCCCTCAATGATCCACCTTATCTAGTCATATTAATGAATCTTTATTCTAAAATTTATTCCTTTATTGAAACTACTGTACATTAACTACAAAAGTTACATCATGTAATTATAAAAAATATATAATAATATTCATAAAAAAATATTCATTTATCATTAATGAGTCTCTGTGAAAAATTCTTTCATGACCTCAACATTGAAACTTCAATTATCTTTTATCGTTATTGATAATTAATCATTCACTCCCAGTGATTCAAATGTATTTCAATATTATCATCTTCCCACTTTATATCACATAAATGGTTTCATTTTCACAAAGAAATAAAAAAATCCATATTTTTTTATAAACCTATTTCAATATCAGTGAATTTAAAAATATATTTGTTAGAATTTTAATAGTAATAATCCATTGAGAAATGTTATTTATTTTTTTATTTCTTGTCTCAATGACACCATGTTTTGAGGATTTCTCATAATTGAAACATGATGCATTGTCTCATGTTTTTCATGATAATCTACTATTGTATGATGTAAAAATATATACCATTCCCAATTCAAAAATTCAAGATCCACATTCCAAGAGTCTTCTCGCAAATATCTAATATTTTTTAATTATTTTAAAAACTTTGTATTTTTGAGTAATAACCCAAAACTATGAAATTATGATATAATAATTAATTAAAATTCCATAGTACCTATTCCAATAAAACACCCTTGGTGATAAAGGCCCACACACTTCAACATGATCCTAATATATAATCCTTGATGACATATTATCTTTAGGCTTCTGTGAATCTAAATTATTTTACCTTTTGGAAAACCTCAAATTTTTTAGTGAAATTTTGTGTCTGCCAAAGAATATCCCATGAAACTTTAGGCTTCAATAATTCTAAAATGAAAATTTAAATATAGTTACCAGGTATTTTATTACATAACTTTCTATCCTGTTCCTTGGTAAGAAAGAAAAGATACTTTTATCCATTAATAAAAATATATATTATCCTTTGTATACTTTCAATTCATTAAAATTTCAATATTTTAACCTATGATGGTACATCACTTCTTAATATAATATTTTATCATATAACAAGTCATATAATTGACATATACTTATGAAATTGGGACTCATACCTTTAACAATAAATACATTATCCTTTCTCATTTTATTTCCCCTAATTTTCACCATCATGGATCCAACTATAACCAGAACTTTATTATTTTTTAAAAAAAGTACTTCCTATAATAATTAATATCTATCTATAAATTATTATTTCTCATTACATTGGAAGTACATCAACCCTCAAGAATGCTCACTTTTCCCTGATCTTTTTACCATAATGTACTTTTTGAAATTAAAACCTTTTTATTCATCTTATTTTTTTTATAAAAACATATATGTAACCTTTTTTGTGGCTTATATAAAATTCTTCCTTAAAATATAATAAATCCTCCCCATATTTCAATGCTACAATCCTATTTTATGATTTTAGTGTTCTCATTTACTTCTTTATCTTTTTCACATTACTGCATTGATTAATCAATGGAAAATTACTTTTCATCCTTGAGGATAAGTACACAGTTTTTCATTTATATTTTGTACACCAAAAAATGTAGACATAAAAATTATACTGAGAGTATGAAATTTTTCTCATTTATATACATTTATCTTATTACTTAAAGAATTGTTTTTTATAATACACATGATTTGTGTATATTATATTACTAAAAAATAATAATTTGAAATTTTATTTTTTCTATTGCGTGTCTATATTAGTGCTTCATTTTCCGTTTGGATATCTCATAAATCAATCTTCCTCTTATGAGTGGTAGTTTGTTTCCCTATATACACCCTAACTAAATATTTTTATGATCAAGAATGATTCCTATATTTCATCTATGATACAGTAATTTCTATTGTATGAAACCCTAAAGATTATTTAAGATACCTATATTAAACTCTTTAACATTTCTAATAATGATTTTGATCCAACACCCCAATGTTAATATGATCCATATATTTTCTATTATCATGTAACATTCATCACATTTTAATTTATTTTCCTTCTATATATTATATAATTTTTATTATTTGTTTCACTATTTTTATCAATCCATTGATAAGTGATTCTTTTTTATCTTCTTTGAACTTGTAATCAAGAATATTATTAATGTTATCTAGATTCTAAAATTTAATTTATATTTATTTAAACACTAAAAATGTATTTTCCTCTCTAAAATATTTTATAGTGTTTAGAATCACTTATTAAAACATTTACCCTCTTTTTATTAGTCCTTATAACAAATATTTAATATATTTTCAACCATAATTCAAATTTTAATTCTATAACAATAATATCTCACCTTTTATCATATGATTTTATACTCACACAGTTCCTTTTCAATGAAAATCTTAATAACTTCTTCATTGAGGTATTTACAATCATTATTTTCTTCCTCTTTTAATTACTACTCACTATTACCTAATTTTGAAATAATTTTTTTTTTTAATAAATTATTCTTGATTTTTTTCTTATCTATAAAATAGATATAATATTTTGTTGTGGGTGGATCGTCGTTCAAACCATATCATAATTTATTTGGACAGTTAAGGGTAAGGTTCCCAAAATTTTCTCATCAAAATAAATTGAATCTAATATTACCTTTGAATTTTTTAGTTTTACTTTTGATATTGGAGTAATGAAATAATATAACCTCATAAGTTTCATTATTTTTTATGTCATATCCAATAATGAGTATATTTTCCCTCTATAATACAACTTCAATAGATATTTATAATTATATAGAATAATTTATCTTTATTCTCTTCAAATACACAATAATAATAAATTAAAATTATTCAAAAATGGTCAAACTAAGATATATTTCATCAATCAGAAAAACCATTGATTAAAATAAGTATAAAACATTCTAAATATTTAATTTATTATGTTAATATCATCAAGAATTTACTTAAGTCCATGAATTTTCAATATAGTCAAATTGACATGATCAATGAATTCATCAAATGATTCAGTTGGGTGTATCCATTAGTCCTCGTTCTTATTCTACAATACCCACAATTTGAATTTTTTTGTAATTTTGTTTCCTACATAAATATTCAATATATTTTTACACATTATGCTTTAGTATTTACCTGACATCCCCTTTTTATAGACTATATTTGAGAAATATCCCCTTAAATCATTTATTATTTTGCATTTAACATCCAACTCATTGTGATCATCTCCTATGATTCATCCACATTATTTATATACATAAATTAAATGTTTGAATATTACATACACATTTATACTGAGTGATCAGAAATTATGATTTATTTGATTCTTACAAGACTGAAAATTATGTCCACAAAATATTAGAATAACTTTTTGATTATTAACAACTAAAATATTTCTTAAGGAGGTAAATAACTTTTTCTAAATAATAATAAATTGATATCAGAACTAAATAAAATCCTTAAAATTTAATACAATTTATTTTTCCTAGGAGTATGTGATTTACTGATAGAGGGGGTGAATCAGGGTATACTAAACTCAAATTATTCCTTTATAATTATCTTGTTCTACGGTTAATAGGAATACACATATCTTACTAACTAAATATTTAAGAAATAAATAATATAACACAAGTAAATTTAAATTGTTATTACTCATGAGGATATTTTCAATAAGTAACCAATGATGATATACTAATGTACCAAATTTCACTAATCCCACATATTATATGAGGTTTACAGTGAAATAACTATCCCTATATGTCTATAAACCCTTAAAATGGTGAAATCTCACTAATCTATCATATAAGAAAAAAAATATCACCCAAGTCTAAAAGTTTTATTCAGAAATAATAATTCAAACTGAATCTGGAGTTTTACCATCTACCTTATTGATTACCATCACTATATTATGAATACGATTATTGATCTCATCATTATTTTCATTGAATTTTTTATCATTAAGATCCTTGATATTAACTATATGTTGTTATGAACACCACCCTAATGTGTGTGCCAGTTTTCATTCAATGTTATCCACATTGACTACATATAAAGTCAAAGTTTCTTCCCAAGTGATAATTGATTTGTTTTACTTTTTATTACTGAATCATGTATATGTACATGTGATAATATTATTGGATATTTAATTAATTTTTCAAATTTTTTGGGTTAATTTTATTATATTTTTTTCACATAAATAATTTATAGTATTTATCCTCTAAAAAAATTTGGGGTCTGTATGATAAAATTATTAAGTATCTAAGATTTTTTATAGATACATATGTTAGATATTAAACATGTTATGTTTGAATATCATGTGATTTTATCCAGTAAGTGTTATGAATTATTCTCATGAATTTTTTATTTGGTGATTTCTCTAAAGGGAGGTCATGAGGATAAAATCCCTAATTTAAAGACAATTTAATTATCCTATATGAGATTATTCTATCTCTGATCAAGAATAATATTCATAACTTGAAATAATTATCAATATGAATCACGATTCATTTAATTTTATATCTGATGAAGACAGTGATGTATTTACCCATATTTAGCTATGTATTATTTGGTTTTTCAAGGATATTTTTTGTTCAATTAACTGTAAATTATAGAATTTTTCCCTTTTGAGTTTTAGAAGAATATATTTATGGCCCTTTGAATAATATAAGAGTGTTAAAGTTAAATCCATGGCCATGGATGATTACATACAAGTTAATCATGAAATGTCAAAGAATAATAAATCAATTTGATTTTATGATAACAAATTTATGCCTAATTTTGGATAATATAACTATTGTGAAATGGGTTACATTAAATAATATCATTTATAGGTGTTTTTTGTTGTGTCGTGTCTTCTTTACTTCATGTGGTCATGGCCTGTAGATAAATAGTTCTCTTATTATAAGGGTTGGACCTACTTACATTGAGAAAAGAGTCTAGAGTGATATAAACTAAGTTTATATAGAATAAAAATAGATTTAAAATAATGTAATATTCTTGTATAAATTTAATCCTTATTTGTAAAATAATAAATATTAAAGAAATATTGGTAAAAAATTGAATAATAATATTATTCAATAGAATAATAATTTTTTTGAATATTTTAAATTATTTATTCAGAAAGTACATCAAAATAATATTTATTCATTCATGGGGTAAGTTAATTAATATTTTTATTTTTATTTATACAAAATAAATATAAAATATTTACTCACATTGTATAACAATAGATTATTTATTCAATGGAATTAATATAAAATTATATTTGAGGGTTTGATAATATTTATGAAATCATTTGGATCGAGTTAATGATCAAATAAATATATTTTAGTATGATTTTAAAAAGTAATTATTAATTTATTTTTATAAATTATATTATAATAATACATTTCATCAAAATAATAATAATAGTTTTATTATTAATTTAAGAGATATGTTACATAGGTTATTTATTAGAGACAAATTAAAAGAAAGGATTTCAATGTAATTATTTTAATTATTGAACTATGTTTAAAAACTAAATTATACCATTTTATTTTACATGTGAATTTTTTTTTAAATTCTCCTCTCAAAACTAAGATAAAGAATCAGATAGAATCCGCTCTCTTTTCTTATATTTCTTGTGAGATAAAGATAGATATTTGTTCATATAATTAAAAGTGAATAAAGTGAAGCTATTGATTTCCTCATGTAGCATCCTATGATATCAAGAATAGGATTTGGAGATTCATGGAACATGTGTGGATATCAATTGAGGTATTTGTTTTTAGATTCTTAAAGTAACGATGACATTAAGATGATTAGTGATTGGGTCGATAATAATAATAATAATAAGTAGAAATAAAATAAATAACAAAATAATAAGTACATTTTATTATTTTTAATTATTTATTTATAAATTATGTGTGATGGTCCAATTGAAAGGATCCATGACCAATTTATCAAGTTTGGACTAAAAAATAATTTAACAAGAATCCTTTCATGTTATTTTTTCCATGCATGAATCCCTCAAGTTTTATCAGAGAAGTTACACTAATTCTCAATTATTAAAGGGGACTCCAATACCATAAGTTGAACTGTAATAAATAGACATAATTAAATTTTATTTAAAGACAAATTAGGTATATTTAATTCTTATTCACTGAAAAATTTAATTCATTTCGAATAGTCACTAGTTGAACTAATTTGTGTATGTTTGAATCAATTTACATAATTTTTTATTTTACATTGGTTACATTTATAATAATTATCAGTAAATTAATTTTGGGACTTTATATATTAACTATCATAATTTAAATATTAAATTTAATTCCCACTTCTTCGGTTCCCCTCACCTATATGTGAGTATATGATCATATAGATGGAGGATACACAATGAGTTTGTTCAAGTGACTCGATGATAATAAATTCTAAAAAAATGAGAGTAAATACAAAATAAAGGATTCTTTAAATTTAGTGGAGTTATACCCAAGGAATTACTACCCTAGGGTCTAGGTTGGTTTATTGACATATGATAAACCAACTAGAAGAATTAATCCAATGTTTATTCACCATTTATTTATCCTTTCATGTTTGATTATTTTATAAAATTGTGGTCAAACTTTTTAGATAATTTATAAGAATTAAAGGATAAAAATTCCAGACATGCTCAATAAAATGTTTTATGCATGTGCATAATTAATATTCTAATGTACTAAAATGTAATAATTAATAAGAATAGTAGGTAAAAATTTATTTCATTCACAAATATAATAAAATATCACATAATAATACTTTTAATTTATTTAAATTCATTTCATTAACTGATTTAGAAAACAAACATAGTAAAAAGTGCTAGTCCAGGCTTAGTGATGAGTATTTCCAATTATTCAAAAAAAAATATTATAGTGATTGGTTGATGTTTAAACTTGAGACACATTGAGAGGGGAGGGGTGAATCGGGGGGTGACCATTTTCTTATTTCTTATTTCTTTTATCTTTTTTCCTTATTGGCATGATTGTTTTGAACCTATGACAATTAGTTTCACATCAAACACAAAATATATAAATAAAAAAATAAAAACAAAACCAATACTTTATTATATTACATTGTTCACTACTAAGGAATTATCCATAGAGCATACACACAGTGTTATACCTGTATAATAGAATCCATTAATCTTTAATAGTTTTGTGGATACAAATATTCAGCCTTGGTTATACAATACAAGATCATTTCCTTTACAATTTGACTTAGGGAATAGTTTATTACATCTAGTAGATAACATCCATGTATTCCTCCCCTACACACTGCTTAGGGTTGAAATATTCTAAATCTATTGATATAGATGTATCCACCATATCATCAAGAATGTATCGGTTCATTTTCTTCATGATGATTAGTGTATGATGCTTTAGTCTCAAGAACATCAAGTTGTAATAATTCACTAACCTAATTCTTTTTGAATTTTTACCTTTTACCAGGTATCATTATGATGGTATGTTTCACTTATGTCCTTTCATGAAAACTATTTCACCCATGTACACTCGCTCAAGTGATGTATAGAAAACACTTTTTGATATAGTTAGTTTTCCCATGTATATGTCATGCAACATCCTTTATTATACCCTATTCACAGAGCATTGTTCATGAAATTTACTTTGTATACTCTCTCCCCATATGTGATTTCTAATAAATATCACCCATAGATTTATCTTCACACATCTGACCTTTCCTTGATATTTCTCGATAGTATAGCTTAATGAAGGGTTATCTCTCAAGAGAGAATTGATTGAAGATATAACATTTAATCCATATCATAATTATTTATTTTTTTCATTGAAGGGAAATATGATAATAATAAAAGAACCCCGATATTAATGTAAGTGATGTTCTTGGAAATTTTTGCTCCATCTTTTTCATAACTCTACTTTCATGTCACATGAACTTCCAAAAATTTATCATATCTCCACTTATATTATTTATTCAAAAAAATACTCCTTTGATAGTTTTCCTAACTAGGGTGAGTAACCCAAAATATCATGGGTCATTTACTTATTATCATTAATTCACTAGACTATCATGAAATCTTTATTAATAGAGTGAAACTCTCACCATTTCATTGAAATTAAATTTAGACTCCCTTCAAAAACATATAGACTTAAAAAGCATCATGAAGTGGTGTGATTTTCTTTGAAATGTCAAAAACATTTATAGTAATTTATTTCCCCAATAATTCTATTTAAATATATGATATGGTTACTAAAACCTTATCCATAACAGACAAATTAAAAAACGCAATACCAATCTTCACCTCAGATCACATTGTCTCCAAAAGTTTACATAGAAATTTGGCATTAAGATAAGTGGTAATATATATATTGGTAAAATTTAGAGGTAATAATTTAGTAAATTTTAGTATATGATTTATAGATTATTGAGTACACCAATAAAATCAAGTAACTTCAAGTTAATGTGGTTAGAAAGTATAAATATTACATAAACATATTTGAGAAGAAACACGGATGTATTCTATGATATAAGATGTAAATCATAGAACATTTCAAATACAATATACTAGGGAATTAGAATTATAAACCCAAAAGTGAGGGATATCTAAATTTGATAAAATCATAGGAGACATAAATGATTCTCTCATCAATAATTTCTAATTTTGAAATGAAAATAAATTACCAAAATATGAATGTATTTTGGATTTAGGAAATGGTAAGAAATACTCTGAACCCAATATATATATGATCTATATTGGATAAATTATATTTCATTACCAGTATAAATTTCTATGAGTGATATATGTTTTTGATAATTTTACATATTTAAGATAATAAATATTACATACTAGAATCCTCAATACCCCGTCTAACTCATCAAGAATATGTTATGGATGATAAATATATATAGTATTGATATAAGGATGAAATTAGATATATAATTAATTATGTTATCATTGTTGATAAGTGAGCTACAAATGTAGTGTGAATACAAACATGTATACTCTATGATGTCTTATCTTCATAATTTTTTCCATGCGAGAGATAAATACGGTATATAAAAAAGATGTAAAGAACTCTTTAATGAATGTAATGAGAGGGATTACCCACCAGATCTCATGTACTAAAGATGATATAGTATATCAGTTATTTAGATAATTACGGATTCAAGATAAAAAGGAGTTTTCCAACAATATCATTTTCCATTTTCTACCTGTATGTTTCTAAAGTTTTAACTGTAAATTTTAACATAAATAAATTAGAGAATTAATTAATAAATATTCAAAAAAATCATTCACAAATATGATATAGATATAATGAAAAGAATTATTTAATATATATAGTGAGTAATAATTTCGAAAATTATAAGAGAATAATAATGAGTTCAATGTCAAAGTAGTCTACACAATTTTCATTTATGAAATAAAATGTCTATTGGGAAAACAATGATCAGGAAACTAATTTTATTCATTTTAAAGGAAATACCACTAAAATAAACACTGAAATATAATAAATATGACTGTTTAGGATTCAATCGTGTTCATTATTGAATAAAATCATTAAAATTAATGTAATTTTCTCCTAGATCTAGGTTGGGTCTCACACATTTGTAACAAAATTACAAAATGTAGTAGATTTTGGAATAAAATAAAATGTGAGGTGGATCTTTGAGATAAAAAAATTGTATGGTTAGATGAATTATCTATAGTTTATTACCACCTCAAATTTCCATGTGGGATGTTTTCTTATTTTTGAGAATATTTACTATGTTCCAATGTTACCAAAAACATTTTTTTAGTTTCGTGATTCGACACAAGTAAATTTAAGTATAAATTTAGATATAAAATTTATGTTTTTAATAAATATATTATATTTATTGATATGTAGCATTTAAATAATTGTGACTCTATACTAGAATTTAAAAAATAGTACTAGAAATCAATAATGAACCAATCCCAGGTGAATCATATATTTCCCAATTATAGCATTATCGACCTACTAATATAAACCAAAAGTGATTGAGAATGTTATATCATGAAGGTTATTTAGATCCATTTTAAATTAAACCCTTTAAAATATGAAATATTTCTTAAAATAGAAAAATGAACAAAGAAACTTTATGTGGTAGTGTTGAAAGATCCATAAAACATATAGAATTGGTACATATATATTTAGTTTGTCTATTTCTTATGGAAAAAATAGTTGGATACTCTCACTTCATTATTTTTATAGAGTAAATTAGTAGATATGGATATATCTACTAAATGATGTATACATCAGACACCTTTGATATTTTTATGTAATATAAATGTATATAAATAATCAACTCAAAAATAAGATAATGAAACATTATTCAAATAGAATAAGGAAGTATATAAACTATGATTTCATCAATCGCCATAAATTTTATAGAATAGTTTCATAATCAAACCTTCATTATACACCACAATTGAGTAGTGATTTTTATTTGAGTAATTTCACCCTATTTGATATTGTGAGATTAAAGAAAGGACATGTAAATAGTCTGTTATCCTTTTGTGGATATTTATAATAGGAAATAGAATAGTCATTAATCAATTTACCAACTAGAAAGAAAAATGGAATCCCATATGAGTTATAGTATGGGTAGAAATCTATTTTGTAACATTCACATGTAGCGGGATTCAAAGTGTCTCTTAAGGCTTTTCAAAACAAAAAAAATCATCACATGACATGAAGTATACTATAAAATCATTTTAGAGATAAATTAAAATATCTAAATGAGGATTATATATCTATAGGTAATAGTGGCAGAAATATATACTTCAATGAATTTTATGTTCCTGATGAAAAAGATTTGGCATATGAATATAAACTTTAAAGGATTCAGTTGAAGGATTTGTTCCAAAGACATAGACCTAAATGTCATTTTAAAGAGTCTATAAGATAAATTGTTTCCACATGAAATGAGAAAAATATGTGTGTCTATAAAAGGTTGGTGGGAGTTGTCAATTTTTTCGTATGTAATATATTCTAATGGAAAACTATTAATAGAAATTATATACTAATCTTACAAACAATTATGATTTTCAAAAATATTTTCCTACATGGAATAATTAGATAAAGAAACTAATATATTCTATAAATCATATTCTACATATAGAAACTAAATTGTATATTTTTACTAAGTTAAATAACATAAATTATTAAGGTATTGAAAAATACCTATTGAATCAATTAATAGATGATTGTTTATCATGTCACAAGACAAAAAGATGGAGTAGTTTTCCTATCACATCAATAATTAGATCTATAATTAATGTTGTTCAATGTAGTAGTATCTCAAGGATAGATTTGTTAATCATTATTTGAAAATATAATAATGTACTAGATATACACAAAGTATCTATTTATGGTATATTGAGAGTATCTAAAACAAGTTTTTAGTGGGTATACATATATGATTATCTCTAATGATTAATTTTATCAGATATTACTGTTTAGATAATGATAATTCAATGAATGAGGATATATCAATATAAATCATGGTTACTAATTAGAAAATATCTATATTTATCACATATTTTTATGTAGCTAGACAAATAATATTCTTATATTTTTTAAATATAATCATTTGAGAAATTTTTCCTTAGTGAGATGGAGTCACAAATAGTTTTGTAACCACGAAGATAAATATGGTAGTCCAATTGAATAAATAAATAAATTAGTATAAGTGTTAATATCATATGGGAACTAGTGAGTTGAGAAAGGACAACAATTTTCTCTAGTGAAAGTGATATTTTGTTGGAGTTAGATCCCTAGAACCAACTGATTTTTTTCATTTGATTATTGGATCATGTATTTATACATGTCATATTCTTATTACATGTTGAATTTTTTCCCTTATACACTATGAGGTAATTCCATAGAATTTTTTCTATACCAATAAATTATATAGATACGATTTATAAAAAGAACATAAATAGTCCATTAAATTAATCGTAAATATTTATCATGTGATCTTGATATAGAAGTCAGTTGGGACACATATGATGTATCAATATCATATACGGGGGCTCATATTCATTAATACTTATTCCCATTAAATTCTATCATAATAATTATAAGAAGTGAGTTAATGTGGAAGGTCCCTCCAATAAAAACACTACATTATTAAAGCATTATGGGGTGTTTTTATATAAAATAATTTATGTAGACCCTTTTACTTATGATAATTATTAATGTGTATCAAAATTTATACACTATAATTAATGATGAAAATTGTGATGTATTTCCTCATATAAAATTATCATGCATTAGGTAAATTATGGATTGTATGAAATTAATTATATTTTCAAGATAATTTTTTTTCTTCTGAGTTGTACAAGAGTACTTCTCAATTTCTTCAATTGAGATAAAACTGTTCGAGTTAAATCCATGGCCTCGGTAGTTTAGATACATGATAAATTCAATGTAATATAAATAAATTATAAAGGATAATATCACTTGTATGAAACCTATATGAGGATATATCATTTAATTGAAGGACTATATTACACATTAGTTCTTCTATGAGGTTCTTATTATGAAGACTAATACTTTCATTATTGGGGCCTAATGTGTTTCTAGATATTACTATTGGTTGTTGGGTTAGGCATGTTTTCATTCAAAAAAAGATCCTTGATGTTCACATAGAAGGAATATACATATGTTCATTATAATAACATTAATATAATGTTTATGAGTAAATATACTATATATATGGAGAATAATATTAATTGAATTTATATTTATTATAAATTAAATATAAATATTATTCAATTTAACGAAAACTGAATCAAATTTTTCTCCTTCTTATATATTGATAAAATAAATATTTTTTTTATCCATTGGATAAGTGAAGATAGTATTTATTTAATTATTTATATGTTAATTAAATAAAATAGATATTAATTTTTGTCTAACAAATATAATTTTATTGTTTAATATTAATTAATGTTTATTAATGGAATAAAATCAAGTTAATGATCAAATAAAGAAATTTTAATATGTAAGAATTTTAAAAATTGTATTAAAATAAAATATCCTATTAAAATAATAATAGTTTTATAATTATTTTAAGAGAGAGGTGAGATGATATTTTAATTAGAGTGAAATTAAAGTAATTTACTTAAATTTAATTAGTTAATTATTAACATAAATATAAAAAAAATATTTCATTTTTGACATGATAATCATATCTATTTAATTCTCCCCTCAATAACTAGATAAAGAATTAGATAGAGTACTCTATTTTTGCTCAAGTTTCGAGAGATATAATATAATGTATTTCTCTATAAGATCCAAATATCATGATATGAATCACTTGATTCCCTCATTATAGCTCCAAAAATAAAAATAATGGTGTTGTGATTTTTTTGGAAGATGAGTGGATATCTCTATAAGAATTATCATTTGGATTCCTAGAAAAATTATAATTTCAATAAAATTGGTGATTTAGTAAACTATGTAAATAATGAGTGGTAATAAAATTAGAAAATAATATTATTTTTATTTTTATTTTATTCATATAAAAAATTAAAATTTATTTTTTGATAATTCTTTTAATATGATTCATTAAAATTTCATCATGATTAGATCAAATAATTTTTAACATGAATCCCACTTCTCTACATCTACCACACCAGAATCCACTATATCATAGTAGATCATATCCTTTTGGAATGTGTATTTCGGAATTTCATAGAGGTAATAGTCCACTAATTTGGAAGATGGGTCATTTAATTCTATATGTAGAAATTTATTGATCATCATTTCCCAAAAAAACATTATAATAAAGAATTTTACTATTGATTCCTCCTTCTCTGATCATTATTGAATTTGGTTGTATGAATTTTTTACTTCAGATCACTAACCCAAGGTCTCAATTATACCATTCTTGTTTCATGGGATAAATCCAATTGATTGTATTACTTGGTTATATAGTGAAAATTTTAATTGTGGGTGAATAATCAGATCCATAATGATATCTCAGTGTTATAGGGTTATCAGTTATACTTATGAGTTTCTCTCGATGAAGGGGGAGAATTTATCTTACGGGATACCTAATATTTTTTTTCAACTTATTGAGATTGAAATAAGTTTTAATACATCTCAAAAATATTTTAAATGGACCTAATGTACGGAATGCATCCTTCCCTTTGATGAATTCTTGGAACGAATAATAGATATTATATAACATTAATAAATACAATTTGAATACTATTTTTCATTATAGAAAATATTATTTAATTAATGGAATTAACTTCACAATGTTGGTAAATCCATGTATTTGTATTTGATAGTCACTCGACCACATCACCTGGAAGAAAAAATTGAATAATATTAAATATACCTCAAGAATTTTCCATCATCCCAAAAACTCATATTTGATTTCCTCTAAATTAGGTGAGAATGTTATTCTAGTTCTTATGGTGTGGATATCCAGAAAACATGTAATATGTTTCAAGGATAGATATCATTCATTATCATTCATTAATATCATTATATTTTTATGTAATTAGAACATTTCCCTTAACTTAAAATCTACATTTATAATACCTTTTACTTCATGTGGTATTGTTTGTACTAATGGTGGGGTCTAATATATTTCCTCTTTGGGGTCAATTGGGAGATATAAATCATTATATATGTACCAAAGGATGAGGACTCCACTAATATTTTATACACAACTCAATCTAGTAGCTAATTACATATGAAACAAGTATAATGAGTGAGTTTACAATATCCATATTCTAATTATTTTATGTAGGAAGTGTATATAATGTTATATATATCTATATATATTTATAGGATGTATAAAAATTCATTACTTATTGACCCCATGTGTTGTGATTAAAATTAGAGAAATCTATATCATACCACATACACCAATGATTTGTCTTTTTTGAATCTTCATATAGGGTATATGTCCCAATCCATGCTCTAAACATAGCAATGGTTAGTAAGGAATATCTAGTAGATCAAAAAGTTGGTTTTCATCATGTATTATTTATATATAGATGAATTTAAATGATCATAGTCAAATACTACCCAAATGGTATCGATTCTTCTTGACCCTCTCTTATGAATTACATTTAAATCATTATATTTTCCCTCTCAATTCATATCACATGGTAATTAATAAATATTTTAATTTATAGTTTGATAAAAATATCATTATATAATTCCTTAACCCGAATCCTTATAATTATAGGAAGAACTAAAATGGGATGTTCTCAACATTTTTTTGAGGGATCACTATATGATCCTATATTTGATTCTTCAAGAAGTAAATTGGATGGTTCTCAATATCATTATTTAATAACATATGTATGGTGGTTTCCATATTAGTAGGATCTCAACATATTTAAAGGGAATAAATTTCTATGAAATTTGTATAAATTGTTTTGTTTTAGTCCACTAAAATAGCTAAACACTGTTTAAACTGGAAAAAATATTAAATTCAGAATAAAAAATGAAAATTAGTCAAATATAATTTTTTCACTCAACCCCTCTAAGAGGTAATTCTCTATAAAGAACATATAAAATTAATTATTACTGTATCTCATATTCCCATTTATGTTAAGGATAAAAGAATAAATGTGAGAACTTTTAAAAAGGGTGTTGTATCTATATGATTTTCTCTGGTTAGTTCTTTCTCTCAATATTTTGAAGTTTTCCCCATATATATAGGAAGATAATTGAACTTTAATCTATTTCCTTGATGAAAATAAACTAAATATTTATAGATTCCATTAATTTTAATTATAATTAGATATTGTTCATCCAAATTGATTCCATGTTTGAGGGATAAATTTTTATGTTCATAAAAAGTGTTCAAAATAATGTTATAAAGCCAGATAAAAAGATAAATGTATTTTATATTTATATGAATTTTATTTAAAATAAATTAATATATCATGATAATTATCAATCCATCAATTGTTAAAAACTATTAAAAAAAACTTAAAATGAAACAAAGGAAATTTTTAGTTCACCATAGGTCTTTGCCTATAAATGGTCCATACATCATTGTATTTAAGATTAATAAACTTAAGGGGCACTACTATAATGAACATAACACCTCATGTATAGTAAAATAAAAATATTTGATGGCCCAAAAGGAAAGATAATATCTGATGTATGGTTTATGAATTAAATATTAAGGGTTATAGGAAGAAATGTTTCATTTAAAGGGTTTACCAATTATATTTTCAAGAATGATCATGTTACCAAGGTCTAAAATTTTACCTTAATAAATATTTATCCTTTAATGGAATTCCAAAATCATTTTTAGTGAAATAAATCCATTAATTATCCTCTTCAATTGTAATCCATGTAGACGAGGCCTTTTTCATCTTTTAGAAACCATTAATTTTCACTATGGTCACCTACCATGGTGATGTTACTTCATTATTCCCAAATGGATCACCATACCATTTTTGTTTAGTATATCAATGGTTTTGTCGAGTGAATTTCAATTTATATTTGCACATTACCTTTTAAAAAACCCTTACCTTAAAAAAATATTACCTTCTTCACCAAGAAGACCCCTCTACCTAAATGTTATATGTTCTCTTCAGTGATAGAGTATTGAATCTCATTTTTTTAAAAGTCACTTTTATTATCAAATATTATATATAGGCCCTTATACTATGTTTTGATTATTTTTAAGTCCCTATCATGACTTTCACCCAAAAATAGATTATATATATTATGTGGATATGGTTTTGATATGATCTTTATACTTATATCCTTGTTTTCTGTATTTTGGAATATCCAAAAACACTTTAGTGTAATCCCTAATCACCACCCCACATTCCTCATATAGTCTATATCCATCTTTTGGGGGTACATCTATTTCTTGGTAAACTCATATATAATTTCCAATCTAGTTTTTTTAATATGAAATTTAAATTAATGACACATTGTCTATTCCAACCAAACATAATATATAAATTATATAGCCAATCCTTCAAACACTAAATCATCTAAAGAATTAATACCTTTATGGAAAATGAAAAATCATACTGCTCCTTATCACATTAATTAAAACTATATGGAATTAAATCATTACTAACTGATGTTATACATTATGTCTCACCCTATTACACAAATTATCAAACTGAGGCTCATTTCCACATATGAGTTTCATGTCCTTTCACCATAGATTTAAACTGTACAGTGCATATACATTTTGTAAGATGATGAAATATATTTAATGTCTTCATATATAACCTTAAATTTTATAGATAATTTTAAAATATGTGAATCATTTTATTATTTTATTCTTATAAACTAAAAATTATACTATTTTACTTACCTTAAAATTAAAAGATAAATTATTTAATAATGAATGTCGCCCCTTTAATAAATTTATTAAAATAATGATCCTCAAACAATGTGTGTTTTTATTCCATTAACATGGATATGTAGAAATCCTTTTGATGGTTCAAAATAAAAACCACTATGACTCCCCATTCCTTTTTCTTTTTGTATATAATTAAAATACTATATAACCCTAGTATCCTCCATAAAAATTATAAACTATAATATACACATTTTTTATAATTGGATGAAACTAAAATATTATGCATACATTTAATCCTTCCAAACCAAAATTAATTATCCCCTAAACCATCTTTGTAATGATCTATGAATACATAGACCATTAATTTGATATTTTGGGAGTTTTAAATATTCAAGTTAGGGTTGAAGAGTGTTTTGTACTATTTGGATCTTAAATTATTTTACTTCAAGTGGTCTATGACTCAAAACATTATTCACAACAAGGTAGGTTGTTCAGTAGCTAGGAGGCAAGTGATTCACAACATGAGATTATTTCAAAACATTCTATTCTAAAAGAACTCATGATGCAAAGGAATTGTTCACAATGTGAATGGGAACCATTACATTTGGTGAATATTCTTGGATTTTGGGTTTTGAGAAAATAAAATCTTAAATTTATTTCATGGATATAATTTAGGGACCTCATAAAGAATCATGATATGAATTTGTGTTGAACAGCGTGTATGTAATGATGTCCACATTTTTAATAAATTTTGGTGCTCACCCAATTTATATCATTCCAAATTTGTTTTTATTTAAATAGAGATTAATTCAAGGTGATTTGGGGAGACCCTTCACCCCATTTTCTCTTCATTTGATCCTTATCATCCAAAGGGTTGATTTTGGTAATACAATGTTATTTATACCCTTTTATCCCATGTTTAATTCTTGTTCTTCCTTTAGTAAATCGCAATAGTGGTTTTGTATCAATTCGAGGTATCTTTTGATAACTATGTTATGTGGTTTAGGTTGATCTGGGTTTTCCTTGTACAGTTGCGATCTTACAGATTTTTCACATTTTCTAAAAACTGCATAGTTTTTTAGAATGATTATTTGAGGTATGGAATCCTTCATCATTCCTCTCCTATTTATTTATGTGGGGGTAATCATACTTTTTTTATCATTTTGGGCAATGGTATTCACAATATTAATGAAGATAATAAAAATCAAATATAATTTAAATTAATGAGGGAAGTGAAAAAATCACATCTTTTACTTGTTTAATGTTATTACTGATGAGTTTACGCATTTTCTATTCCCTTGATGAAAATCAAGGATATTTTGAGCCTTTATTGTGTTGTATTTGATATGATTATTTAATAATAAGGTTTTATTGTTTTACATATCATTAAATTCAATTTCTAATAACTTATATATAGAAAATGAAATAATTTCCAACAGAAAATTATGGTTTTTGATAGAATTACCTTGGGAATAAATTAATGAAATCCCATGAATGTGAATAATAAAATTTATGGATTCATGGATATGTTTTTTTATGTTGTTGAGCTTGATGTGTTTCCCTGCATTGTATAGGATGTTGTACGGTGATTATGGAAACAAGATATGACGTGGCATATGTTGGGTAGTGATGTATTGTTTGGTTGACATAAAATGTTACATGATCTGATGTGTGTACGTTTTTATAATATGTGGTCATTTTTATGAGATGTGGTTGTGGAATGTGGCCATAATGATCTAAGATAGATGAGGTGTTTATGTTTGTTAGGTATTTATTTTGTTTTCAAGTATTGATGTAGTAAATTTTAATAATGAAATCGAAATATAATGGGTTAGAATAGATAATTAAATCTTTTAATAGAACTTTAAGTGTGGATAATGTGGTATAATAAATGTGAAAATTAATTGGTATAATAATTTTAATGTTTGTTAATTCAGAAAATCTAGTAGTGCCCTAACTTGAAAATGATGTGTCATGAATTCATGGTGGAAGTGAAAGTGGAAGGGGGTGTGATGAACTGTGGTGATGTCGTGAGTTGGGATGGTGCACTTATTATCAACCTGTAGGTTGGGCCATTGTTTATGACTATTATATATTTTATTTTCACTATGATTTCTATATGAAACCCAACCACATTGATCACCCTATTAAGACACCCAAATGTGTTGTGATCAGTTTTTACCAAAAACCTGATGTTGAATACTAATGGATAGCTAAAAAATCTTCCTTTATCTCTCTTCTATTGTAGATTGACCTACATGGGTTGTGATGTCCAGAAGAGGGAAGTTCACTAATAATGATGTGTGATGGGATGATGAGGTGGTCCATGGTGGGAGTCATGCATGGTATGATAAGGGAACATAGATAATTTAATTCATGTTTTTGATAACCTATTATTATGGATATATGGTTTTGGTTGATATGTGATGTGGTGCCCCAAGTTTCTTTAGATTGGACTTGATTTCTAGTTTTATGTGGGGATATTATCATTATTCAGGGTCATAAGTGTCTTTGAGAAAGATTCTACAAATGATATGGGAGCACGATGTGATTAAATGATGGGGTGTGGGATAGGAAAATTACTGAAACTGTGGTGCGAGGTACCTTATTTGTCGATATTATTCATATTATGTTATGACGCCTGGATGCATTTTTTGGTGAGAGTGACTTATTGAGGAAGATATTGGTTACTTGACCTACTAAGGTTATGATTGTTTTTCTATTTTATCATGGGAACATCATTATTCTCTTTTAAAATTTTCACAAGAGACTTTGTGTATGATTCTACTATGTAAACATGTTATTATCACCCCAAATATATATAAACTTTTCTAGGAGGACTATGAGGACTGATCTGGACATACTAACTTGGGTTTTGGATTTATGGTTGTTCATTGGTCTATAACTATAAAATTAAAATTTATTTTTAGGCTCTTTGTATTTGATTACATTATTCATAAATTATGGGTTGGCTTTAGATCCCTTATTTTATATTATGAAAAAGACTTTTTTTTGATTTGATTTATCATATCTCTCAATCCTATATTATATAGAAGGTAATTCCTCCCATATGTTATATTTTATATCCAAATTTTTAGTCACTTACCCAAGGATGGTTAGATGCGGGACTCGAGGGATATTATCCCTCTTAAATATTTTCTAGTCTAGGAGGGGTACTATTATAGGGAGGGGTTTTTTATGTAGTGATATCAAAATTAGAGTTTGAGTAATATAGTGGAGTTTTGGAGTTAGGCACAATAAGGATTGAATATTTTTGTAGGCTAATGGCATCATTTGATCATTGTTGGTGACATATTCCTATGAATAAAAACTAGTACATGATATTTTGGGGCACCAAATGATCTTATTCAGGGACTCTGAGTATAGAATATCTCCATTTTATTACATAAATTTTCATTTCATTGTACATAAAAAAGATCTATTAAATATTAGTTTCTCAGAAAAAGGTATAACATACATGAAAAAATTAAAAAATTATTATATTCCACTTGAAAGGATTTTTCAAGGTTCATCCTAATTACATTTATTTCACTTAATTAGTTTTGTACATACATAAAAGTAAAGGGTGATAACAAGGTCCATTAAGGGAAAATAAATAAATAGTTTACCTGTGATCTTGAGGAATATCATTAATAAATTGGGGAATATCATACCGGAATGATAAATGTTAAAATAGTATTATCATAATTAAGGGAAAATTGTTAAAACATATAAATGTGCCTACAACATTGAATTAAGTAATTGATAATCATATCACTAAGGTTTTTCATCGTGGTGTCATTAATATTACTAAGGTTATTCACCAAGGTATCGTAAAACATGTCATCTCTAGAGATTAAATTATTTTACAAATGCATTAGATCACTATCAAGTAACACCCAACATATTTATTAGTTAATGTGATCTATAAATATCATAATAAAACATTTCATAAATAACCCATGGACAATAAAAGAGATAGATTTCATATCAAAATTATGGTCTTTTAGAAAGTGCTTAAAAAACAAGATCCTTTTGTCATTTTAAACCCACATAAAAGTAAGGAATTTTTTATCTATGCTAATAACATAATTAAATATTCCATTTTTAAGCCTTTGTGAATTCCCCTAGAGAATAAATATGTTTGGGTATTCAAAAAATAAAAAAAATAATTTCTTGCTAAAAAAAGAGAAATTTTGAGATGTAAAATCACCAGCATAACAGGTATAAAATATTTATTAAATAACATTTAAAAGAGAGGGGATAGGGTTATCCCAGTAAAAACTCTCTTAATATATTATTTTGATATAATAAAAGGTATATAAGAACATAGTATGTAAATTTGAAATACATACCACATAAAAAATGAAACTTAAAAGCAAAAGCGATGTTGAGATTTCCCTTTCCTTGATGAATAACTCCTAAAACTAAAATATTTAGACCTTGGGGGAATGAGGGAACCTTTGGAGGACTTTATGAGAGGAAAAAATTTTATTTCATCATGGAGGATGAATTTTTAATGAATGGAAATGATGAAATGGTAGAGTATTTATAGCCAAAGTGAGGGAGTTTAATTATTAATTTCCTTGAACACCTAGTTTTTTGTATTTGAAAATGCATGGGATTCCCCATGGTATTTTCCAATGGTATTGGCCACTTGGTACATTTATTATAATATTTAATCTAAAATTTTCTACTAGTATATTATATTACTCATTACATCCTTATGACATAGTTATGATGTCATTAAAAATACAAAAAAAACTCAGAATGTATTTTCACTATTTATGAAAAAATAATTTACTTTATAAAATTCTCATAAATTCAAACTAGCCTAAAATATATGTTCTTATTTAAAAAATAAAATTTTTTTTATTATAATATTTATCTAAATATGATAAATTTTACTTTTTACTATATAAATAATTATTTATTAAAAAAATGGCGAACAGAAATTCCATAGTGGATGTATTGTAATATTTCTAAGAATTAAAGAAAGTGTTATATCAATTAGATTTAAAATATAGTTTTTAAAACCACATAATTTAATTAAAATAAAAATTATTAACAGTATATTAGTTTATTATAATAATTATAACTTTTTTGAAAATTACAATTTCTGTCCAAAAAATCAATGTACCAATTCATCAATTTTTTTAAGAAAAACAAAACTAAAAAAAAGATGGAAGAATAATATAATTTATACTATAGTATTATACAATATATAACTATTACCTTCATAGAAAACACCTTATAAAACCCTCATACAACCTAAGGGTGACGTGTGGGATATTGATATACTCAAAGGGCGGCTCGACTAACATCGCCTAAGTGGTAATCACCACTAACTTGAACTTCTCCTGCAGACGATTTAATTCAAGAAAAACATGTTAAATATAAGCTTTGAAATGGTCCATAGGGAATCCCAAGAACACTACATCCCTTGAAAATTCTGAAAAATGGGTTTCCTTATGGAAGTACTCTACTGGAAGAGTCCATAAACTCTTCTTTCTACATTAATTTTCATTTTTCATTTATACATATAATCAAAAGTGAAAATGTAAAAATCATTAAAAAGTGTATATATTCCAACAATCATATTGACCAATGGTCATATAAAGGTCAAAACCTAATGGATTCATTTCAAATTAAACTCACTTCATTATTAAATAGATATATTTATGTTGAGTATAAAATAATATAACACACATTTTCAAGAAACAAATATTATTCAAAAATTCCAGGTAATTCATTCTTCCCCCCTTAAGAGATTTCATCCACAAAATTTCAACTTGTAAACAGAGAAGATAAAATGTGTTGATACTTCTGCATCATTTTTTCCTCTCATTCCCATGTGGATTATTCGTATTTGTGATTCCTCCACAAATCTTTAATGAGGTGGGTAGTCTTGTTGCATATAACATTCTCTTTTGTTCCTCATAAGAGGGGTCATGTTCCAATGGTACCACTTCCAGATTCAGTAAATGTGAAGTGGTAGTTATGTACTACTTAAAAATGGATGTGTGGAATAAATCATGAACTTATTCTATATTTGAAGGAAGTTCTAGCTGATAGGCCACTGCTCCTATGTGATCAATGATTTAATAGGGGCCAATGTACCTATGGTTGATCTTCTATTTCATTCCAACCTGAATGAATCTCTTCTAAGGTGAAATTTTAAGGAAACATTTGTCACCAACATCAAACTCCACATCCCATCGATGTTTTTTTGCATAGCTCTTCTTTTGAATCTGATCACATTTTTTTTTTGGGTGGAATGAACCTTTTTGGTCATATCTTTCACAATATTATGCCCAAGAAGGTTTCTCTCAAAAGCTTCATCCCAACAAATAGGAGTTCTATATATGTTCTGATATAGAACTTTATAGGGTGCCATGATTCTACCTAAGAATGTTTCTCTAACCAGCTTCTTCCCAACAAGTAGTATTTATACTTGAATGAAATTTTTTGTATGATAACTCAACTAATGGGAGATATTGATCCCATTAACCTTTAAATTCCATTGATAATCTTCTCAACATTTTTTCGACTGTCTAAATATTCCATTAAGATTGGACATAATTTTTTGAGGGATAAGCCATATTGAA
Source organism: Viscum album (assembly GCA_963277665.1). NCBI lineage: Eukaryota > Viridiplantae > Streptophyta > Magnoliopsida > Santalales > Viscaceae > Viscum > Viscum album. The sequence goes on from OY728159.1 coordinate 797,645,716, forward strand.
ATTAATTTTATTATTTGGATCTTGTTGAAGACTTATCTAGATTTTTGATGAATTTTGGATCATGATATTAAATGATAGAATGTTGAACCCCATGCAGTCTTACCAATTCGTTCTTATAAATCCTGACAAGTTTATTAGAAGATAAATATTCTCAAATAGAGATAAAATGGGAAATATTTGTGAGATGGTCCAGTATAACTGAATTCACATTGTTTCCTTTGGGTTATTTTGGAAGACCAGTGGAAAATTCTCTAATGATATTGTCCCACTTCCATGCTATTATGGGTAGTGGCAATAATACTCCTTTTATAATTTTTTTCTTTGCCTTCACTTTTTGACACAATACGAACCTTGTAGTGTATTCTAGAATATCCCTTTTCATGTAATCCCACTAATAATAATCACGAAGGTCCCTATAAATTTTCAGGCTTCCAAGATGTATAAATAATGTAGATATACGAGCTTCATCAATTATATCATTATTTATTTCTGAAATAGATGGAACACATGTCCTTGTTTGAAATTTTAGTACACTTTCTTGATCAAAATTGAACTCATTAAACATATCATTCTTCACAGCCTCTATTTTTTCCAAATAAAATGATATTTTCACTTAGATTTATTGATCTTCTCTAGTAATGACTATTGGGAAATAATTTGAGATAGTTTTGATAATTTCCATTCCATTATCATTCCCATGTCTAGTTTTATTTAGTCTCTGAGGAAATGATCTCCTTGAATCCTCATCATTGCTAGAACAACAAGGCCTTTCCTAATTAATGCATCAGTGAGATTATTTGTTCTTATAGTATAATAATAAATTGAAAAATCATAGTGTTTAAGATGTTACAACCATATACTCTGACTCATGTTCAATTAAATTTGAAAGGAAATATATTTCAAACATTGATTGTCTTTGTATATAGCACATTTCCCCCTATAAAGATAATTCTTCCATATCTTTAGAGAAAAACAATTACAACTAGATCTTGGTCATGCGTAGGTTAGTTTTTATCATGAGGCTTCAATATTCAAGATTCATATGAAATTACCTTATCATTTTTCATGAGGGTTCACCCAAGAACATATAGATATACGTCGTTAAAAATAAAAAAACATTATTCTATAGAGGGTGGAATTAACATGGGTACAATAACTAATATCTTATTTAGATCTTGAAAACATTCTTCACGCTGCATTTTTCTGATGAACTTGACCCCTTTTCATGTTAACATGGTTAGTATATTATAAATCCATGAAAATATTTTCAAATTACTCCTATAAAATATTGAAAAATGAAGGAAACTATTAATCACAATTACTATTATAGTAATAGGCCAATTCTCCACAACCTTTTTCTTTATAGTGTCAACTGAGATTCCTTCATTAGTTACAATGTTCCCTAAAAAATGAAACTTATTGTAACAAAAATTCACATTTTTTTAACATTCAAAATAGCCTCTCATTCCTTATATTTTTCAATATAACTCGTTGTTGATCCTCATTCTCCTCGCAAAATTTGAAATATATTATAATATCATCAGTAAAAACTACCACAATGTTATCAAGGTTGTACTTAAAGACTCTATTCATAAAATCCATTAAAATAGAAGGTGAATTAGTCAATCCAAAGGGAATAACAACAAAATCATAATGCATATATCTTGATTAGAAGGCTGTCATTATAATATATTTATTCTTCACCCTAAATTGATGATTACTGGATTGAAGTTCAATCCTAGAGAATAATTGAGCCCCACAAATCTGGTCAAAAAAATCATTAATTCTTAAAAGAGGGTACTTTTTTCCACTGTGATCATGTTAAGTTCCCTATAATCAATGCATTGATCCTTCCTTATTCTTCAAAATGAGAATAGGGTCTCCCCAATGTGGCAAAATTTTTCAAATAATTCCCTTCTTTGAAATATCTTGCAGTTGATTCCTTAATTTTTCTAGCTCCACATTTTGAATTCTATATGGGGTCTTTGATAGTATCATGGAACCAGGAAGGAGCTCAATTGGGAACTCAACCTATATTTCTAAAGGTGGTAAAAGTAACTCCTTAAGAAATACATTGATGTATTCTTGAATGATAGGTACATTCTTTTTCGTATACAATCATTTCCTTCCTCATCATCATAGATCATTTACATAATAAAAGATATGTGAGGTTCTTCTTGATAAGGATCAGGTCAAGATATCTCTCCTTTGAAAACAACTAATTGTTGTCAATTCAAGACTACTGAGATTTCCTTACTTCTACGGTGTATCTTAGCACAATAAATTGATATATATTCTATCCATAGTATATGTTCAAATCTTATCATGGGAATGAATACTACATTTTTATGAGATTATGATAAACAATAAAAATACTAGTGTTTCTATACACTATTGATGCTTGGATAATCCATCTGGGAGTCTTGAGTGATAGTTATACTTCTATAATTTTTGGGATATATTCTATAATCATTTAAAACTTGGATAAAATAATGGAATGCCTAGAAAAAGAATCAAATGATTTAATTTCTAGATTTGAGAAAACATTAGGAGTACCTACCACCACATAATTTTGAGATTAAACTATAACCATCTTGATTGAAAAATCACAACCATTCTCCCTTTTCCTATGATGAGGTGTATGGTGATTCCCCTAAATTTACCTTATATTTGGATAGTGATTGGAAAAGTGGACAAGCTTTCAACACATGAAGAAATGGACTTGAGGAAGGGCCTTCAGCATATTCCTTTTTTCATTTGTGTTGTGATGTTAAGGATTCACCTCACTATGATAGTTAAAAGAAATATGGCCTTCTCTTACACACGTGTAACATTTCCTACTCCTGAGTAGGTAGTTCCCTGAATGTTTCTTCCCCCATTTTTTCTTGTAGACATTTTAACTGGATTTCCTCCCATTTTTTAATCAAAGATTCTCCCCATGTTTGGCTCCAAATATGTCTTCTTTTCATTTGATATATGGGTCCATTGTGTCTCTCAAAACTCAAGTTCAACTTTCATAACACTCCCCACGATCTCTTCATAGTTTTCATAGTCTCAATTGGAAATATTCTTCTGTATATGGGGTCCTAGTCCACCAAAGAATATTTCAACCTTTCCATTTGGATCCATCAAAAAGATAGAGGTGTAATGGGAATTTCTTCTGAAGTTTATCTCATATCATCCCACATATTCATTTTCCTTCTTCTTAAAATCTATGAATTTCTTCTCCCTTGTTTTCATTGAATGGTGGAAATATTTATGAAAAATGTTCCTGTAAACTAGTCCCACTCCATAATAATGATTTCCCTTCATGGATTCATGTCTTTATCTATTTTACACAATTGATCATATTCTCCCTATAAATGGTACACATATTGGGATTCCTTATATTATTCCAAAAAAACAGTGTATAGAAAATATATACTCCATAGAGATTATCCTTTATTCCGAAATCAATGGGTCTATAGATCCACTAAAATAAGGTGGTCACTGATGCATAAAGGACTCAATAAAAAAAATTTCCCTTCGAGCTGAATCTATTTTATTATATTGATTCAAGTTTTTTCCCATAACTTGAGTCATTTGATTCAACATTCTCATGATTTTTTCTATTACAACTACAATCTGAGGTCCATTACCGCATGGTTCATTGTGATCACTATTTATGTGGTTTCTCCTATTTCCCTCCATTTTCTAAAATGAGAAAACCTTACTAAGAAATATGTTTCATTTATGAATCTTATAACTATAATGTAATTTTTATATCTAAAAACATCATTATTAAACATTTTTTTCTTCAAATATAATTACATTTTCAATAATTCATTCATAATGGTTCATAAAAAAGCGTGTTATTTACCAAACAAATCCCCCAAGAGTGTCAAACCAGGAGTAGAGAAAGGCATGTTTTCGTGTAATAGGTTATGTTGATTCAATAATGACTCACCTTATAAGAGTTATTACCCATGGGTACATTTTCTCCAGATCCACATCCACTTATTCATATCAAGACATGTATTTATATGTTCAAAAAAAAACCTACATAGTATTTCACGAAAATACCTGGAAGTTTTCTTAGATTTGAACTTTTATATTGGTTTTATACTAAAATTTTAAATCGTAACTCCAAAAAATAACTAAATGATACACTTTTACCAAAAATTTTATCCAACCTTATTATTACTTAACTTTTTATTACATTTTAAAAATAATGGATCATTAATGTTTAGTTTCTTATAAGAATAGTACATAATACATGAAAATGTAAAACATTATTATATTAAACATGAAAGGATTCTTCAAGGTTTACCCTAGGTTTATTTATTTTTTCTCATAACATGGGGACATACATCAATTGAAATAGTGAGCGTAAGGCTCGTTAAGGGAAAACATGGTAAACAGTTTACTTGTGATCTTGAGGAATCTTAATAAGAATGTTAGGAATATCCTGAAGTCTTTAGAAATGGTAAAAGAGTAATATAACAATTAAGATAATAGGATTCGTAACATATAAATGTGGATACACCATTTAATTGAGTCATTCATAAGCTTATCACCAAGGTTTATAACCGAGGAGGAATAATAATTACCAAGGTTATTCAATGAGGTATCATAAAACATGTCATCTCTATATATTAAATTATTTACGTAATAAATTGGAGTGTTATTATGGAAAACCATTCATATTTTTTAATTAATGTGATATAAAAATATCATAATAAAACATTTCATAAATAATTGTTGTAAAATAAAAGAAATGTGTTTCATATCAAAATCAAGGTGTTTTAGAAAGTGATTAAAATAGGATAATTTTAAATTTTAAACCCATAGAAAAAAAAGGTGTGGTTCATTTATGTTAATCCCATAATTAAATTTATAATTTTTCAATTTATGAGAATACCCCTAAATAATAATGATATTTTGGTATTTTAAAATAAAATATATTAATTTATTACAAACAAAGATAAATTTAGAGAAGTAAAATTGGCATCCAAACGGGTATAAAACATGGTTTTAGAAAATATTAAAAAGAGACAGGATAAGGTTCACTCATTAAAAAAATAAATATAGTAAAGGTATGGAATAAAATCAAAAGAACAACATATTATTTAAATTTTAAAGACAGACCACATAAAAAAAAGAAACTTGAGAATAATAGAGAAGTTGAGATTTCACATTCCTTGAAGAGTTACTCTGAAAACATAAAGATTCAGACATTGGGGTCTTGAGGACACATTGGGATGACTACATGGGATGTAAAACTATGATATATTTTGTGGAGTATGAGTTTTCAATGAAAGAAAACAAATAAATGGGTATGTATTTTTATCAAAAGTGAGTGACTTTTTTATTAATTTCCTTGGACACCTCCTTAGTAGTATTTGCAAAACCATGGGAATTCTGAGGGGATTTTCCCATGGTATTGTCCACCTGGGACACCACTTATCATATTGAAATCCAAAAGAGTTGAAATTTTTTTTAAATCACTCATTATATCCTTATGACATTTTTATGCTGTCATTAAACATACCAAAAAATCCACACTATATTTTTACAATTCAAAAAAATTAAAAAAAATTATAAAAGTATCATAAATTCATGATAACCTAAAGGAAGCTATTATTTAAAAAATGACATTTATTTTGTTATAAAAATTCTTTAAATATTATATATTAACATTTAACTATAAAAATACTTGTATATTAAAATTTATAGTTAACATAAAATGAATAGGGAATGCATAGTAAAATTTATGACACAAAAAAATAAAATTATTTTATAATTTAAATTTCAATAAGAGTGTTTTAACCATACCAAATCATTAAAATAAAAAATATTAGTAAAATATTTTTTATTATAATAATTATTACTTTTCTAAAAAGTGTAATTTCTATAAAAATATATATTTATCAAATTCATCATATTTTTAATAAAAACTAAACTCAAAACAAAATTGACGAAACAAAAAATTTATTTATACAAAGGTATTACACAATAATTTGTTATTTAAAAGATACATAACCCCTTATAACACCCATATACAACCTAATGGTGAGGTGTTCGATAGTGATTGACTCATGGGGCGGCTCGGCTAACATCGCCTGAGTGGTAATCTCTACTAACTTGAACTTATCCCATAAAAGATTGCATTAATGGTTAACATGTTGAAGCTCAGCTTTGTATTGGTCAAGAGTGAATCCCAAGGATTCTACCTACATCCCATGTTTTGAAAAATGGGCTTCGTATGGCACAAGTCTACTAGGTGAGGCCATCAACTCTTTTTTTTGCATTAATTTTCTATTGTCATTTTTACTTATACACAATAATTGTAAAGTTAAAATCATTATTATTTGTATAGTTTCCAATGGTCATATTTAAAAACAGTTATATAACAGTCGAAACATGATGGTCAGATTTAAAATTATACTCAATTATTAAATAGATATATTTAGTTTGAGTTTAAAATAATATAACACACATTTTCAGGAAACAAATAATATTCATATTGTTTGAATCATTACACTGAGCCTACTGAATGAATACATTATGTGGCACCACATGTAGAGTAGATTCCCATGATATGTTCATGATCCATGCTATTTTGTGGTCTTTTATGAATTGGGTTGTTTCGAGAAGTTAAAATTAGTTTATTTAATTGAATCTTAATAAAATTTCAAACTACTAGGATTATGGATGTTTTTTATTTATAATATAAAGAAACTAGATTTTATATGTGTGTAGTTTAGTGGGAAGAACCAGTTGACCACATGGGGGTTGATCCCGTATAGGAGGATGATCAACAGAAGAGGATATTGCATGCATGTTAGTGTTAGACTTTAGAAAAGTATGTGGGTAGAATATCTGATCTTGAAATTGATCATTTGTTGGAGGATCTACGGATAACCTTCAGTCTAATCTAGTCATAGACAGAGTAATGGGTCCCACTAGTATTCAATCAGATGTGGTGTGTAGCTCAATAGTTGAAAATTTTGTTCCTTGGTGAGAAAAAGGTGTCATATGATTTATGGGAAGACTTCGAGAATGAGTTCTGAGTTTAGTTAATACCATTAACCATAAAGGCATTGAAGAGATAGAATATACTCTCTCTTTGATAGGGATTTATGTCAGTGTGGGATAATTGGATCAAGTTTAAGGACCTTTTTTATTTCACTCATGATCTTTTCCATGATGAGGATTCTCATTCATTACATATTTAAGATGAAATATGACTTTATATATATTGGGTAGATTATAATTTTTTGTTTATAACATATTTCATAACAACATAGAATCATATAAAAAGAATTTAACTTTTAAAATATATAATATTTTCATATTTATTAATGTAATATTATATAGAGTACATCAAAAACATAATTAAAACTAAAAAAAAATATTTACGTGGAGTTTACAATTTGAGAATTAATATATCAATTGAAATTAAAATTATTATAATGGGGTAAAAATTAGAAAATAATCAAAAAATAATTTGAAAATTTGGATATGCATTGTAACATCCCAGGTAAATAAAGAATAAGGAATTTTCATATTTATTAATATTTATGAATTAAATATTGATTTTAATTAAAAACGTTTTCTATGTTCGATAGCGTACTCGGTACGCAACGATGAGTTTCTTTGAAAACTTACGTTGCACACAAGTAATAAAATAATATTATTTTTAATGTTAGTTAACGAGTAGTCGTTGTACTGGCGGGAATGGATAGAAATAACTAAAATATGAATATATATTTTTTTAAATGTTTTTACATTTACCCAATAAAATATAAGGGCTTAAAATATGGAAAAAGTTCAATTTTAGCCATTTATACCCTAATTTTCACGAAAGGTCCACTTATCACCTTTTGACGGAGAACCGTCATTAAATATAGTTTTGATCGATCTTATAAATTCTATTGGACCAAATATAACTCTTCTTTAGAATCGGGACATCAAAATTTACTTTGTGTAAATTTTTTGTACCTTTCTGATAAAGTTCATTTTTTAATGAATAGTGTAAAATGATGTATTTTAATTCAAAACCTCTTTTTAATATAATATATTTATATGATTATATTATCTTTTGAATTGTTTTTAAAGTGAAATTAGAAAATATTTTTACCATTAAATCCAATAGTGGTCATTGGAATTAATTTCACTTTGAAATCGGACTTAAACTAGTGTCAATCTTTTGATACTTATTGTTTCATAAAAACACGCTATTTTCTCTGACAACGGGAATTAATTATTAAATTAATTAATGTGACTTATATGTTTTTAATTTTGTAAAATAGACTTCATTTTTGAATTCGTAATATCAAATATAGCTTAGGGTGAATTTTTGGTAATTTTCTGAAAAACTTCAATTTTTGATGAATAGTGAAACCACTAAGTGGTACTTATAAAGACTGATTTTCCGTTTAAATGAAATTATGCCATCATTGTGTTTTGAATTTCAAAAATCCGACATACATGGTTGTCATTAAGAAGTAAAATGTGGTTCAATGAGATTATAATAATTTTTTTGGTGAATAGTAACTTATTAAGTTTTTAATCGCGATTAGTGGTAATTAGTGTAGTTTAAGGTATAAATAATGATTTAATAATATGAAATGACCTAGAAACATGTCCTAACCTCATTGGTTGTGTCATGGCCGACCAAGACAAGCCATGGGTAAACTTGGGGACCCCATGGAGACACTTTGGTTGGGAAATGACATAAATAACTTTTTATTAAATGTTAAAGTAAAAATGACACAAACAAGAGATGTTTTACGAAAACAATTTTTACATGGGGTTATAAAGATAATATTTTTTATTATAAATAGTCATTGAAAAGCTAAAAATATTTCCTACATCATAGTATTTTTTTTATAATTTTTAGACACTAAATAAATTAAATTATTTATGACATCATAATGATGCAGCGATGACCTCATTATTTAACGATTTAAATAAAATGGAAAGAAAATGTAAAATCTGTAAACTACACATGTCCAAAACTTATTGGATGGGTGGATTTATAACCCTTATCACCTTATACACGAATTATATCAATTTGGGACCTTTTAAAACCGAAACACATTTTTCAAATAAAGTAATATTTCTTTACTTTCCAAAAGTGCCCCTCCTCTCCTCTTATAAAAGGCCCCCACCTCTACCACCTTACACACACTCCTCAAGCCTTTGGATCGGCCAACCCCTGCCCAATTACTCTCTCCAAATCCCTCTACTCATACTAGAGGATTCCCTTTGGGATGAATCCTTTCAAATGAAGCCTTTAGGCCCAAATCAAAAGGAGTTACACTTTTAAAGGTAATTCATTCTCTCTTGTTCATTTGTTTTATTTTGCTTCTCCAACCCTCTAAACTCTTTTTATTTACTTATTTTGTAACAAAACCAGTATCTTCAATATACTAGGATGTTTTTATAAGATTTATTCGAGCTACACTCTCACACAACTACATCAAATGGTTAAAGAACATACGGTTTCCGTGGATGGCGAAATTCTGCCTCCCGAAACGATGATTGTTCAATACTCATTTAACACCTTCAAAGGTGGCCATTATGATGTCACAATTTTTATATATGATATATAATATGTCTATTTTTTTTAAACTTCTTTATTTTTCATTTTGGGCATACCTTTATGGTTTCCATTATGGGTAAACACGATATCTTCATTTAAGGAAGTGCGGACTACTGCCCCCACAAAGTGATGTGATTCGTTAATGCCATATGTGGGACTTGTAAAGGATGGATTTAAAGTTATTATATATGATGTTATACTGGAATTATAATATACCTCTATATCATTATTATTTCTTTCCATTAAAGTATGAGATAGAAATGAAAGTAGCGTTCATGCGTACGTACGGCTTACCGTCTCCATGAACGGTGCATTTCATTTCTTATCCCCAAATGTAATGTACTATTAAAAGTACATGTATATAATGGATATATATAATTAATGATATATCTAAATGATGAATATAATTCTAAAATTAAAATATACATACCTCCCATTTAGTTTTAATTCCATTAATATGACAAAGAAATGAAAGTAGCGTTCATGCGTACGTACGACTTACCGTCTCCATGAACGGTGCATTTCATTTATTACCTCTAAATAATTATGTAATATTATAAATACATGTATATTCTGGATATATATGATATATATGATATCCAAATCAGGAATGTCATTCTGGATATAAAGAACCTTTGACCACACGAACAACATGTAATTGTAAGAAGTCCACTTTCGACTTAAGAACCAAATATTGAGAAAACAAACATTATTAACATAAATGGTTACATAATGTTTATAACATGGAAATAAGTGATATAAAAGTAATAATGAACTTTAAAAAGGTTCTTAATAAAGTAGAAATTAACTCAAGTTTATTATTCAGGACGTTAAAGAACGATCGAGTCAAGTCGGACCTGAGGTAAGGGAACTTCTTAACCCAATTTCTATTCTTTGGGTTAATCTCTTAATTTCAAATTATGTCATGATATTATTATGTCTTATTTTTTATTTTTTATTTATTTATGTGTACCTATAGTGAATACACATAATATATCTATTTTATTTTAAAAAATGATCTTTGTAAGGGACTTCGTCTCAATCTCCTTTCATTGAGGCATATTTCGTTTTATACACAACTTTCTTTTATACGGTGTATAAAACCCTTTGACTTTGACTTTTATACAAAAGGAATATTTTTCTACGAAGCGTTTTACTAAACGACAGAAAGGAATGTTTTTTTAACGTACGCGATGACAACGACCTTTTCCGCCGCCGCGAGTATTATTTGGTCTTTGGCTTTCTCAACAAGCCGTAATGTTTTTAGAATAAAATAAATACCATATACTCTTTTATGTATTTTGGTATTGAAAATGGTTTTGAAAAAGGATTCTATTATGTCAATATATTTATGATATATTGTGATTGAAATGTGGAAATGTTATCATTCTTTTATATTGGTTTTATGTTTTATGATTTTATACTGGTACTTTGACATTTTAACGGGTGGTTACGTTATAAACCATATGACGGGTGGTGCTGTGAATACCAGGACGGGTGGTTACTTTATAACCTCCAATGCATTGGGTATGGAAGTCGGCCGTATGGCTATTCCATTAAGTATGTATGGAAATTGGCCGTATGGCTATTCCATTAAGTGATATGTGTGGAAGTGGACCGTATGGTTATTCCACTTAAGTATGTTTATGTCCCAAGTTACCTTTATAAATGTTATGTGTTCTTTTTATGGATTTTATGGTAATCCTTTGGTTACAAAAAGGTAAGTAATGATACTTTATTCAGTGAATAGTATTTACAACTTCATGAAGGTGAAGGTATTACTTTGATAGCGTATACATGGTTTACTTGATTTTGAAAAACTAACAGTTTTCATTCTTTGGGTATCCCTTACTGAGCTTTTTATGCTCACCCCAAGTTTTTTTGAAATATTTTTCACAGGACTTAATGTGGAATAAGGTCAAGGATGGGATCAAGGTAATGTCATGCTATATAAAACATGGAACTAGACATGTTTCTTTTAAGAGTTTTTTATTTATTTATGGAAACTTAGTAGAAGTGACTACTTTGTAATCTTTTGAGATGTAATAGATTTGTTCTAATTCTCTAAAACTCTAAACCTAAAAAGATCCTCAACGTGTAATCTTGTGATAACTCAAGATTAAGTAAGGTTTAAGGCTGGGGCCTTATAGTTGGTATCAGAGGTCGGTTTACACAACTCTAGGAGTTTTAAAAGTGTTAAATTATAATATGATTGAAATGATATAGCATTTACGGATTACCATGTTGCTTCGCCTAAGATATTTCTGTGTTCAGAATGGTTTTCCGCAGAGGAAACAAAGCAGCTATGTTGGGACGATATCAGGAGGAAGATAACCTTCCAAATCAGCAACCTGAGATGGTCGGAATCGGAACTGAACAGTTTTTTGCAGTGATGGCACAGTTGACTCAGCCTATAAATGGTGGTGGTATCCATGAATGAGATCAGCCAGATCAACCGCAGAGGAACATGTCAGTGGTGGAACATTTCATGAGGCAACATCCCCCATCATTCAGAGGATCATCTGACCCTGTGCAAGCTGAAGGGTGGATTAAAGCACTAGAGAAGATTTTTTATGTCATGGGGTGTTCAGAACATCAAAAGGTTAGTCTTGCTGTTTACCGTTTTGAAGGTGAAGCTGATCAGTGGTGGTCGATGGTGAAAAATATAAGGGATAGTGATGAGATTGAGGATCTTCACTAGGACGAATTCAAAGGTATGTTTCTTGAGAAATATTTTCCTAATGTGGTTCGTCTTAGGATGGAAAAACAGTTCCTAGAATTGAGGCAGGAGGATGATTCAGTGGCTTCTTATGAAGAAAAGTTCACTCGATTGGCAAGGTATGCTCCAAACTTCCTACGAGATCTTGATAGTAAAATAAACCGTTTTTACTCAGGGTTAAATACAAAGTATTGAAGGGCTTTAGCTTCTCGTGAGTTCAAAAGTTATGAAAAACTTGTTCGATGTGCGGAGAAGGTGGAAATGGAGTTTTCCGATGATCAGGTGTTCTATGACAAACAACATAATAAGAGGTCTAGTTGGCAGGCAAAGGGGAAGAATTCATCAAAGAAGCAAGGAGGTAAGAAAACCAAATATCCATCCTGTGAGAAGTGTGGTAAAATGCATCCTGGAGAATGTTTATCCAAGTCTGGTAAGTGCTTTCAGTGTGGTAAGTCTGGTCATATTGCTCGTAACTGTAAGTAAGATGATCAAGAAGGAAATGAAAAACCAAAGTTAAGATGTTTTAAGTGTAATGAAATGGGTCATTATGCAAACGAGTGTCCAACGAAGAACTCAACTGGGGGAATACAGCCATACTACAAGCAGAAAGGGGTGGTAAAATCCTTTGCAACAACTTCAGCAGATGTTGGGCCATCGAATGAAGTGGTATCAGCTCCAGGGAGCTCAGTATTTTTCGAAGATTGACTTGAGTTCGGGGTACCATCAGTTGAAAGTAAAAGAAGCAGACGTTCCGAAGACTGCGTTTCGTACTAGATATGGCCATTATGAATTTGCAGTTATGCCTTTTGGGTTAACCAATGCACCTGTTGTATTCATGGACCTTATGAATAAAATTTTCCATGAGTTCTTGGATAAGTTTGTGATTTCATTTTGAGATTTGGGAAGAGGTTATGTGTGCCTTGTGATTCACATTTGAAGAATGAGTTGTTATGTGAGGCTCATATTTCCCCGTTTTCAGTTCATCTTGGCAGTACTAAGATGTACAGAGATCTGCGGGAGTATTACTGGTGGGATGGAATGAAAAGAGACATTGCTGATTTTACTGTGAAGTGTTTGACATGTCAACAGGTTAAAGCAGAGCGGCAGTTACCGAAAGGGATGCTTCAGCCTTTACCAGTGCCAGAGTGGAAATGGGAGAATATATCCATGGACTTTGTTGTTGGATTACCGAAAACATCTCAAGGTAATAATGCAATCTGGGTTATTGTTGATCGCTTGACCAAATCTGCTCATTTCCTTGCTATACGAGATACTTTCTCTCTTGATCAACTTTCCCGTTTGTATCTTAAAGAAATAGTCAGGTTACATGGAGTTCCTCTCTCCATTGTATCAGATCGTGATCCCAGGTTTACTTCTAACTTTTGGAAAGGCCTTTAGAAGTCGTTGGGTACTGAATTAAATTTTAGTACAGCTTTTCATCCTCAATCAGATGGGCAGTCAGAACGAACAATTCAGACATTGGAGGATATGCTACGAGCTTGTTATATGGATTATCAGGGAAGTTGGGACCAACATCTTTCTTTGCTTGAATTTTCATATAATAACAGTTTTCATTCCAGTATACAGATGGCACCATTTGAGGCGTTATATGGGAAGCGGTGTCGAACTCCAGCATTTTGGGATAAAGTGGGTGAAAGGAAGCTGATGGGACCAGAATTGGTAGAAGAGATGGCAGAAAAAGTTCAGTTGATTCAGAAGCACATGAGAACAGCTCAGAGCAGGCAGAAGAGTTATGCGGATAACCGGAGGAAGGATCTATCTTTCGAGGTAGGTGATCATGTTTTTCTCAAGGTTTCTCCTTGGAAAAGTGTGATGAGATTTGGTAAGAAAGGAAAGCTGAGTCCAAGGTTTATTGGACCATATAAAATTCTGGAGAGAGTTGGATCAGTTGCATACCGGGTGGCTTTACCTCCGAGTTTATCTCAGGTACACAATGTTTTTCATGTTTCAATGTTGAGGAAGTATATTCCAGATCCATCTCATGTTTTGAGTCCAGAGGTAGTTCAGCTGGAAGAGAACCTATCTTATGAGGAACAACCGGTCCAGATTCTTGACCACAGGGAGCAGGTGTTACGGAATAAGGTGATTCATCAGGTAAAGGTTTTGTGGAAAAACCATGTGATTGAAGAGGCAACGTGGGAATCTGAAAATTCTATGAGGGATAAATACCCCCACTTATTTTGATAAGTGAATAAAATTGCGAGGACGCAATTCCCAAAAGGGGGGAAGGATGTAACATCCCAGGTAAATAAAGAATAAATAATTTTCATATTTATTAATATTTACGAATTAAATATTAATTTTAATTAAAAGGGGTTTCTATGTTCGATAGCATACTCGGTACGCAACGATGAGTTTCTTTGAAAACTTACGTTGCACACAAGTAATAAAATAATATTATTTTAAATGATAGTTAACGAGTAGCCGTTGTACTGGCGGGAATGGATAGAAATAACTAAAATATGATTATATATGTTTTTAAATGTTTTTACATTTACCCAAAAAAAGATAAGGGCTTAAAATACGGAAAGAGTTCAATTTTAGGCATTTATACCCTAATTTTCACGAAAGGTCCACTTATCACCTTTTGATGGAGAACCGTCATTTAATATAGTTTTGATCAATCTTATAAATTCTATTGGACCAAATATAACTCTTCTTTAGAATCGGGATATCAAAATTTACTTTGTGTAAATTTTTGGTACCTTTCTGATAAAGTTCATTTTTTTTAATGAATAGTGTAAAATAATGTATTTCAATTCAAAATCTCTTTTTAATATAATTTATTTATATGAATAGATTATCTTTTGAATTGGTTTTAAAGTGAAATTAGAAAATATTTTTACCATTAAATCCAATAGTGGTCGTTGGAATTAATTTCACTTTGAAATCGGACTAAAACTAGTGTCAATCTTTTGATACTTATTGTTTCATAAAAACACGCTATTTGCTCTGACAGCAGGAATTAATTATTAAATTAATTAATGTGACTTATATGTTTTGAATTTTGTAAAATAGACTTCATTTTTTAATTCGTAATATCAAATATATCTTAGGGTGAATTTTTGGTAATTTTCTGAAAAACTTCAATTTTTGATGAACAGTGAAACCACTAAGTGGTACTTATAAAGACTGATTTTCCGTTTAAATGAAATTATGCCATCATTGTGTTTTTAATTTCAAAAATCCGACATACATGGTTGTCATTAAGAAGTAAAATGTGGTTCAATGAGATTATAATAATTTTTTGGTGAATAGTAACTTATTAAGTTTTTAATCGCGATTAGTGGTAATTAGTGTGGTTTAAGGTATAAATAATGCTTTAATAATATGAAATGACCTAGAAACATGTCCTAACCTCATTGGTTGTGTCATGGACGAACAAAAAAATCCATGGGTCAACTTGGGGACCCCATGGAGACACTTTGGTTGGGAAATGACATAAATAACTTTTTGTTAAATGTTAAAGTAAAAATGACACAAACAAGAAATGTTTTACGAAAAAAAAATTTACATGGGGTTATAAAGATCATATTTTTGATTATAAATAGTCATTGTAAATCTAAAAGGATTTCCTACATCATAGTATTTTTTTTATAATTTTTAGACACTATATAAATTAAATTATTTATGACATTATGATGATGCAGCAATGACCTCATTATTTAACGATTTAAATAAAATGGAAAGATAATGTAAAATCTGTGAACTACACATGTCCAAAACTTATTGGATGGGTGGATTTAGAAGCCTTATCACCTTATCCACGAATTATATCAATGTGGGACCTTTTAAAACAGAAACACATTTTTCAAATAAAGTAATATTTCTTTACTTTCCAAAAGTGCCCCTCCTCTCCTCTTATAAAAGGCCCCCACCTCTACCACCTTACACACACTCCTCAAGCCTTTGTCTCGTCCAACCCCTGCCCAATTACTCTCTCAACATCCCTCTACTCATACTAGAGGATTACCTTTGGGAATAATCCTTTCAAAGGAATCCTTTAGGCCCAAATCAAAAGGAGTTACACTTTTAAAGGTAATTCATTCTCTCTTGTTCATTTGTTTTATTTTGCTTCTCCAACCCTCAAAACTATTTTTATTTACTTATTTTGTAACAACACCAGTATCTTCAATATACTAGGATGTTGTTATAAGATTTATTCGAGCTACACTCTCACACAACTACATCAAATGGTTAAAGAACATACGGTTTCCGTGGATGGCGAAATTCTGCCTCCCGAAACGATGATTGTTCAATACTCATTTAACACCTTCAAAGGTGGCCATTATGATGTCACTATTTTAATATATGATATATAATATGTCTATTTTTTTCTTTAAGCTTCTGTATTTTTAATTTTTGGCATACCTTTATGGTTTCCATTATGGGTAAACACGATATCTTCATTTCAGGAAGTGCGGACTACCGCCCCCTCAAAGTGATGTGATTCGTTAATCCCATGTGTGGGACTTGTAAAGGATGGATTTAAAGTTATTATATATGATGTTATACTAGAATTATAATATACCTCTATATCATTATTATTTCTTTCCATTAAAGTATGAGATAGAAATGAAAGTAGCGTTCATGCGTACGTACGGCTTACCGTCTCCATGAACGGTGCATTTCATTTCTTATCCCCAAATGTAATGTACTATTAAAAGTACATGTATATAATGGATATATATAATTAATGATATATCTAAATGATGAATATAATTCTGGAATTAAAATATACATACATCTCATTTAGTTTTAATTCCATTAATATGACAAAGAAATGAAAGTAGCGTTCATGCATACGTTCGGCTTACCGTCTCCATGAACGGTGCATTTCATTTATTACCTCTAAATGATTATGTAATATTATAAATACATGTATATGCTGGATATATATGATATATATGATATCCAAATCAGGAATGTCATTCTGGATATAAAGAACCTCTGACCACACGAACAACATGTAATTGTAAGAAGTCCACTTTCGACTTAAGAACCAAATATTGAGAAAACAAACATTATTAACATAAATGGTTACATAATGTTTATAACATGGAAATAAGTGATATAAAAGGAATAATGAACTTTAAAAAGGTTCTTAATAAAGTATAAATTAACTCAAGTTTATTATTCAGGACGTTAAAGAATGATCGAGTCATGTCGGACCTGAGGTAAGGGAACTTCTTAACCCAATTTCTATTCTTTGGGTTAATCTCCTACTTTCAAATTATGTCATGATGTTATTATGTCTTATTTTGTATTTTTACTTTATTTATGTGTACCTATAGTGAATACACATAATATATCTATTTTATTTTAAAAAATGATCTTTGCAAGGGACTTCGTCTCAATCTCCTTTCATTGAGGCATATTTCGTTTTATACACAACTTTCTTTTATACGGTGTATAAACCCCTTTGACTTTTACTTTTATACAAAAGGAATCTTTTTCTACGACGAGTTTTACTAAACGACAAAAAGGAATGTTTTTTTTAACGTACGCGGTGACAACGACCTTTTCCACCGCCGCGAGTATTATTTGGTCTTTGGCTTTCTCAACAAGTCGTAATGTTTTTAGAATAAAATAAATACCATATACTCTTTTATGTATTTTGGTATTGAAAATGGTTTTGAAAAAGGATTCTATTATGTCAATATATTTATGATATATTGTGATTGAAATGTGGAAATGTTATCATTCTTTATATTGGTTTTATGTTTTATGATTTTATACTGGTACTTGGACATTTTAACAGGTGGTTACGTTATAAACCATATGACGGGTGGTGCCGTGAATACCAGGACGGGTGGTTACGTTATAACCTCCAATGCATTGGGTATGGAAGTCGGCCATATGGCTATTCCATTATGTATGTATGGAAATTTTTCATATGGATATTCCATTAAGTGATATGTGTGGAAGTGGACCGTATGGTTATTCCACTTAAGTATGTTTATGTCCCAAGTTACCTTTATAAATGTTATGTGTTCTTTTTATGGATTTTATGGTAATACTTTGGTTACAAAAAGGTATGTAATGATACTTTATTCAGTGAAGAGTTTTTACAACTTCATGAAGGTGAAGGTATTACTTTGATAGAGTATACATGGTTTACTTGATTTTGAAAAACTAACAGTTTTCATTCTTTGTGTATCCCTTACTGAGCTTTTTATGCTCACCCCAAGTTTTTTTGAAATGTTTTTCACAGGACTTAATGTGGAATAAGGTCAAGGATTGGATCAAGGGAATGTCATGCTATATAAAACATGGAAGTAGACATGTTTCTTTTAAGAGTTTTTTATTTATTTATGGAAACTTAGTAGAAGTGACTACTTTGTAATCTTTTGAGATGTAATAGTTATGATCTAATTCTCTAAAACTCTAAACCTGAAAAGATCCTCAACGTGTAATCTTGTGATAACTCAAGACTAAGTAAGGTTTAAGGCTGGGGCCTTATATGCATGATCCTCTAAAATAATCACATTCATGAAAAACACTATATAAATGAAGTAGAAAATTTTTACTACCTTATACATTTTGAAAATGATAAAACATATAACCGTGATAAAAATATATGTGAATGAATAATGATTGAAATATGTGTAATTTATAGGCTGTTGGGAACCTGCGTGATCATTACAAATCTAACCATTGTAATTGTAATATGATCAATGGAATATTACCATTATAATGGTAATATTACCATTAAGAATAGTAACCTAACCTTTAGAATAATATCGTCACTTATGGAAATGTATAATAATATTTAGGTATATTATAAAATGATAATATGAAATATTCACATCATGATACATGTAAATAAATGATTTAAATCATAATATATTTTTTTATTTTCTTTATGAACATAAATATTTTATTTGTATTTTTATAACAAATTTAATTTTATGAAACAATGTTAATTTACATAAATTGGGTTTAAAAGTAAATATTATGGTATATTATAATGATAATATAATTTATTGAGACCATAAGTATATTTTCCTATGGTCTAAAAATTTATCATATAATTAAAATTTTAATTTTTCAAATGAATAAAGACACTAGATGAAAATTAAATTTATAATATTTAAAAAATGTCTTTCATAAAATGGATTTCATTTTTGGAATCTATTCATTTTAAAAAATTTATGGGTGATTCTTCGATTTTGTCAAAAATATTTGTATTTTTTGAGAATAGAAAAACATAAAAAATACCATATTCATGAATATAAGAAAAATATATTAATGTTTGAGTCATGGATGATGTAATATCCCATTAGTTAGAACACACAAGAACTATTTATAGTATATACTGAAGAAGAATATTTTGTAAGAGTTGAATTTGTTGTCAATAGTTGACATTAGTTGTCAATTGTGTTCAATGAAATAACAAGATTTCATTGATGTCAATATGTTGGAGAAGCATAAATGAAATAAGTTACTGATGTATCTGAGATATTAAATATTGATAAAAAATTCAATGTTTATTGGATGAATGGATGAAGAATAATATACAATAGTATTTTTTTCTTATGGAATATATTTTTAATAATTTTAGTTTATAACCCTGATGATTGTTGAATTGTTCTTAATATTAAATACATGTGTCCATTTCACTAGGAGAGTGCAAGATATTTACAACATTTAAGAAGATGAATGGATCAATAAAGAGTTATATGGAATTTATATTTGAGAAGAAAAGTAATAATATGAAGTCCATGGAAATATTTATATCCATCAAGAAGAGTTTAAAGATGATAATAGAAAATATTGTTCTCATGATGAAGAAGACATCCATGAAATACATACCATATTGCACGAGGAGTTTTGAATACTATTGAATACCAAAAAAATATATATTTTTTCAAGATGGGTTATATTTCAATTATTTGAGATAGAATTGGAAATTTATGTTATATAATTTGAAAAACTATTTATGTGAATTTAATCAAAAAGGTATCCAACGACATGACCCTAAAGAGGCAATATCAATCATATATGGGAGTAATAATCAACCCATGTGGGATCCATCCTACACATATAAAATCATGGTGGAAAGTCCCTCGATAGGTAAGGTGAAAATGTGCTTTCAAAGCTCTCATGGGATGCATGCACGTGATGCGTAAGGGTTCTTGTGGATCAAACAGTGGGGTTGTGTGGTATGTGTGGGTGTGAGATGAAGGTGAATCTGGGTTCTATCCTAGGTTCCATGGATCAATCCATTGTTGACATTGAATGGGTTATTAATGAAATTGATATCATGTTGTAGATAAATTTGGGATACATGGTTTATTCTGAATTATTCATCATTCATTTAAAGATACACATATAATGAGATTATTATGATCAAAACAATCATGACCATTTAATCAAATCCAACATCATCTTTGATCATGATGGTTCACTGGATCAACATCGAGGATCCTATTTCTCCAAAAATAAAATTTCGTGTTGTTTAAGGATCTAGGAGACATTTTCATTTCTATTTTATTTTTATGGATGTTTGAAAAAAATCAAAGAATCATAAAACATTGTTTTAATGAATAAACAAATTCCATACCGATGTCTCTAGATATCAAATACATCGAGGTGATGATTTTAAAAGGAAGTTTTGATGTATGTGATCTTAATTGCATGCACATGAGGACTTAACCTCAAGGAGGAAGTCGAACTTCTGTATGAAGGTAAAACATGTATATTGAAATCATCAAATAATAAAAAGGGAAGAGAGTGACTTTTAATATCTTAAAATATTAAATCGTTTATGAAAAACAATTTTTATCTGATATAACATGATTCTCTAGAATGATGGGGTGAAACACATGGCTATAAAAGGATATCCATTATACCTAATAGATGTTTTTGAATATTCTAGAGTGTATTAATTTTTCTCTAAAAGGAATATCATCATATGAGACTTTGATTATCCACATAAGTGAATAAGAGGTCTTTCAAGCCACTTGGATACATGAATAAAAGTCCTATGCTCATCAATATCCAAAGAATAATCAAAGGCCTTAAACTTTTGTGAAGCATGCCCCAATAGATTTTGAAAAGTAACTATTTTTCAAGAGTCTCTGCTAATGCAATGAAGAATTATTCCATAATCAAACTTTTGAGTAATTTAGTATCATAGAATTACAAGATGTTATAGATGGGTTTTATGACTGGTTTGCATGAAAAAAGATATTATAGATCCATACTGACAAGAAAAAGAATATATATTATAATAGTATTCCAATCCTCTATTATATGAAAATAAATAGACTTTTTTGAAGAAATATTCCTTAGGAGAAGAAATAGTTTCACACATTTTATCTTGCATGAAGAAAATAAGAGGAGTATTTTAAAAAAATTAATGAATATAAAAAAGGTATTTGTTTTCATATACCATTGATTGTAAAGAAAAAAATTAATTTAAATAGTGCATAAATTCTTGAAAGCATATATGGATGCTTGTATACATGTCAATATATAGCTATTTATCATTCCAAATATAGATTAAAATATATAAAATGGAATAACAACACAAATTGATGAATTTTATAGGATTTGACATGAAATACACCATTCCTTTCATGAAACAATTAAAAATGATCTAGTTAGGTTGATAATTCAAGAATATATCATTTTTAATTTGAACAAGATCATTCTTGAAATAAATAATACTGAATGTGAAGTGAAATTTAGTTGAATAAATATTTGATTCACCAACAAGAATAAGGGTGAATTGATACTAAATTCACTATTGATATGTTGTGTTGAATAAGAATAAAATTAATTGAGATAATTCTATGCCCTGATAACATTCATTGTTTAAATAATTAAAAAGGATGTTTGTGATTCCTATAATTATAATAGAATAATTGTTGGTGATTGAAATATTATATCTTAATGATCATATGGGACGAAAAAGAATTTTGAGATTATCATTCCTCAAAATATTATTACTATTGTGGCTGAAGTTAGAATAAAAATAAGAAAGCGTATATTTCCTCCTTCTTTTATAAATAATAAAGAAGAGTTTATTTATTGATATTGTGATTTTAACAATGTGAAGAAGAAGTAGGTTGAAGACCGAAGAAATACTATGAAACTCATCAAAAGTATCAATAGGTGGAAGACATTATTACTGATAAAAATTACCTTAATAAGAGAATATTATCTTCAAATTCATTATAAATAACTAGATAATATCAATAAAACATGAATTATAATTTTTCTATAGTGAAACACAGGCAAATTATTATTCCCTTCATATTGTATCATCAATGAAGGGAATAGTTTCTATTATTTGTGTTGATGGATTATTTACAGGCCATGATAAGTACTAGCTACTCTTATTGAGTAGTGAACATTTTTAAAAAATCATGTTCCATATTTAAATTCTTTAATATAGATCAGGTGATAAAGAAAAGAGAATCATATAATGAATATACAAATAGGTCTAATAGGGAAAAGGGATAAAAGTTATAATTGGTGAAAAGGTTCCCAACCCTGATTCACCCCCTCTCAGTGTTTAGTATATCCCCAACTGATACTATAAATTGGTATCATATCCAAGGTTCACTTTTATTAGATTCTCTATGATCCAGTTATTCAATTTATAATATTTTAGTTTTTTTATTATGTTAACAATGAAGATCTATTTTGTGTAAGAACTATTTATCTCTAAGATAAAGTATATATATACCAAGACCATGATGAATATGCGAAGTAAAGATATACTAATATTGAATAATAATTTCCTTTGTCCTAAATAAGTGTAAGTATCAATGTCATCATGACTTGGATATAATTAATACAGTTCAGGTATAGAATGTAAAGAAAAGATGGATCAAGTTTCCACTATGTAAAAGAAAAACCTTATTACCACAAGTGAATCTAGATATTCAAGTGATATAGAGGTATGTTTTACTTTGTTTCGATTTGTCCTCATGATGACGATCCTAGTAGAATTAGTGATGATGATCATTATACTACTCAATATATACATGTTTATAGTTTAATATATATTATTTATTGCATCCCCATAGAGACAATATACATTTTTTGGTTAGTATATCAATATATGCAGGATGATATCATCCAGTTAGAAGAGGAATCTATTAATATATAGAAGGAATTTTAAGGAAAAATTATAAATGTTTAATTCTCTCCATATAGTTTAAAGCCTTTAAAGAAATAAAGGGGTAAATTTAAATATGTTCCTCAAAATAGCTTAATAAATTTGGTGAGAAAGTTTCTTTTGAATAAAATATCCATGAAATTGAAGAAAAACTAAAAAATGTCATTGATGTGAGTTATTTTCAACTGTAAAAACAATCAAAAAGATCAAAGAACATTATTCCAATTTTACAAATAAAGATAATATACATGAAGAGGAATATAAAAGAATAAATAATCCATATAAATATAATATGATTATTATTGAAGATTATAATATTATCCTCAATAAAAAATTCCTTGAATTGGAAGTTTAGTATAAAAATCTTGAGAACACACATATTGAGAGTTCAAAAAAGAAAGATATAATTTTTTCTGCTACTCAATGCACACCAGATGATTATAATGTTAAAAAACATTCAACACATGATTAGATGTTCATGAATTTATTCTATTATCTATCTCAAGAAGTAGTGAAGAAATATATAACATCCATAAAATATTATATTTTTTTTAAACTACATCAAAAAAATAGTATATATCTAAAAAAACCTAAAAAATTAAGGATTAATAAATTAAATGAGAAGTATACCACCATTAATAGAGTGGATAAGAAAAATATTGTGGAATATAGTTCCCCATGAAGTGATATAAAAGCTAATGAGAAGAACCAAAAATATCATACAGAATAAAAATTGGGATCAATGTTTGTGGTTCAATTTTGGCTCTATAATAGATTTGAGAATTTTATACCATATTCTTGGTTCAATGCACTAAATTATAATGCACAAATAATTCCCATATCGAGGGTGAGTATCCCAAAGAATAATTTGTAACATCTATAGGTTAATGAATATCATTAAACAGTGAAACAATTTAGAAATATTAAAAATATGTGTGATGTATACAATGATGGTGGTCGTAAGAATGGTTCATACTCAAATTGATATATATGTAATGATATTAAGGAAAAGAATAAAATAAATTTCGATAAATAAATAAGAATAAAACTTTATAAGGATGAAAAAAATTAAAAATAGTTCTCACAAGAACAATGGTTATAAGAACTTGTATTATAAATACAAGAAGTTAAACAGAAGTACTTCATTCAAAAGAACAACTAATATAGATGACACATAAAATAATGCTTGTGGAAGATCCAAACATACATCCAATGTTCTTAATGACGTGTTAGTTATTTGGAGATAATATTTAGAAAGAATGAGGATAATGGATGATTCACAAGCCAGGGCTAGTTCAACATGGAAGTAAAATATTCTATATAATGAAAAATAAGCTCAATGTGTGAGGTACAAAATGTCTGGTCATACTGTTTGAAATTTTAATGAAATTATTCTAGAATAAGAAGAGTTATTTATGAATATTAATATTTCTCCATTTGATGCAAGTTCTATAAAATGTCTTAAATAAATACTTTTACACAATTTTTTTTTGAAGAATTGATAAGATCCACATATCATCAATCATAATTGAAGATAAACTGTGAAAGTGTGAATATTAGAGGAAATGTTGAAAATAGTTCGAGAAAACTAACTCAGTATTATTTTCCACATTAATAACAAAATGAGGGATCCACATTATTCCCTTAATATTTTTATATTTTATTTTTTTAGAATGAATATAATTGTAGGTGAATAATGTTCTCAAGGGGAGAACCTGAGAATGTGCATGTGTTATCAATAGTTGATAGCATAGTAGATGAAAAATTCATCCTTGAGTGATTCCTAAATTGGTTTTTAAATAAAAATATAACTTAGAATAATCATTGATGAATTTTAAGACTCAGTTTTTATATATTAGACAATAATAATAAATATGATAACATATTTTTTTGATCTTATATTTGGTATCCTGAAAAACATATATTAAATATGTTCATTCCTGGTGAAGATGTGCAATCATTCAAATATATATAGTCAAAATTTGAAGATTCATTTTGTGGTATTCTAAATTTTGTAAAATCTAATATTTAATTCTTGAATTAATCTACCACTATAAATATGTTTATTACGTCTTCCCCTGAGCAGAGAAAAATGTAGAAAAATAAAGTTGATGTGATTATCAATATTTCAGTTGGTATCAAATATAACTATTATTAAAAATAATTAAATGTCATTTCATTAGAAAATGTTCTTTTATCCCCTCATCATTGGTTATAAAAAATAAAAAACATAACACAAAAGGGGAGTAATTTAATTAATCAATAGATTCTGAATTATCGAAGAATGGATGTTTCCTAAGGCATCTTATCTTACTTATTGCACTCAAATTCTTTTGATTTGTTTTTTATGTTTTTTTAGGAGTTTTATGTTAATTTTTCTTAAAAATGATTCATTTATCAGTTACTATCTTCATCCTAGAATAAAATTGGATAACACTTGAAGACAAATATATCAGTTCTCATTTTATATGTTATCAAATCAGTTGGTAATGGAAATCATTGAGGTCTAAATAAAATTTTGTTGTTTTTTACATCGAGCATGGATCATTTAGACATGAGAGAAATATAGGATACAAAATTTATTAATTATATAATGATATCTATTTCTCGTGATTTCATTTTTTCCAATAAGGGGGATAGGATGTAAAAATCTGTTTTTGAAATTTAAAGGTTTTAGATTCACATATTTAAATTTTCATTTATAATGAACATTGATTATATTTAGAATAAATACAAAGTAGGATATTTGATATCCCAATTTCTATATGATTTGTATTTTTTTCAATGGTTTTTATTGATTTTCAATGGTGGTCAATAAAATATAAATACTTCATTGATGTAAAAATGTTGAAGAAGATAAAAAATAAAGATGTTGTTAATTTATCCATGATATCCAATATTGTTAACAAGTTAATTTTTCTTAGATAAATTTATATAAAAGAATTTAATGATGTATTATTTTCTCAATGGAGATATTTTGAAGGCATATAGTTTTTAATGTTGTTGATTCTTGGAGTTTTCTTAATGACTAATACATGTTTCCATTTCACTAGGAGAGTGCACATTATTTATAAAATTGAAGAAGATTATTGGTTCAATTTTGAAATATTTGTAATTGGTATTCAAAAATTAAAGGGGCAATATGAAGTCCAGGTAAATATTTATTTTTATAGAGAATATATTAATAAAGAAAATGAAAAAAATTATTTTCCATAATAAAGAAGAAGACAATGAAATATAAACCTTATTGAACAAGTTTTTTTTAATATTATTTAAGACCATGAAAAATATATATTATATAATCGAGGTGTATATTTTAATAATTTGATATAAGAGTTTAAATTTATGTTAAATTATTTGGAAAACTATTTATGAGAGTTTACTCAAAAAAATTATCTAAACACACCCACCTCTGAAGGCCATATCTACTCGATATGGGGATCAAGGATTATCCCACTAGGAAGATATTTGGTTCATGAGAAAACATGGTGGAAAGAACCTTGATAGGTAGGGAGTGCATGGTCATGTTTACCACCTATAGGGAGAATACATGGGATGTGAAAGGGTTCTCATAGACGATTCAATGGTGTGGTGTAGACTATGTGTGCATGAGGTGAAAGTGTATCTTGGTAATGACCCTCAGGATATGGCTTGAAGTTCTATTAACATATAGTGGTTTATTAAAGAGTGTGACATCATAGTGGATATTAATTTAGGATTCTTGGCATATGTGGAATTGTGCGTCCATTATTTAAATAAAAACATATAAGGATATCCAACATATCAAACTGATCTCAACTATTCAATTAATTTCAACATCTTATTCAGCCTCGGTGGAACCCTGGATCCTTATTAGGGATTCTACTTTCTATAAGAATAACATACCATGTGGTTCAAATATCTAGTCTAGCTTTTTATTACCATATTATTTACCAAGACATTTGAACATGATTGAAGAATCATGAAACCTCATTTCCATGATTAAAACAATGTCTAAATTGATTACACTTCTTAATGAATACATCAACCCTAAATATTTTATGAGTCATTATTGAATCATTTGGTCTTCATATCACGCATGTGTGGAGGAAGATGAAATCATGTAACAAGGGGCACTATGAATCTTGGAACCATCGAAAGATAATAAGGGAACCATGTCAAGTTTAATATCTTTTGAAATATTTGGTTATATTATGAATTATGCGACTTTATATTTTTATCAGACACAAAATGATTATTGGGATGGAGGTGATGCAACACTATGATATAAAAATATATCACACATACTTGAGATAAGTTTATAAATATTCTTGAGTGATTTAATTTTTCTCAAAAAAGAAAAACATCACATGAGACTTTATGTATTCAGTTATGTGAATAAGAGGTTCTGTGATCCACTTGGATATACAATGGAAAGTTATAGAATCATCTATAGATCAACGAATAATCATAGGCCTTTAACTTTTTTGAAACATATTCAAAGATATTTTTTACGAAAACTGATGTAAAAACCACTCTCCTTGCATAAATAATAACAATTCCATGAGCTAGTGTTTTAGTAGTTCACTCTCACTGAGTTACATGTCGTCATGGAAGGGTTCAACTCATGGTTTTTAAAAAATAAGATATTATTTCCATGTACTCAAGATTATAAGAATATATTTTATTACAGTACTGAGGTACTCATTTACATGAAGTGAAATTTTCTTTCATGAGTCACCCCTGCTTACGATAAGAAGTTGTTTCAAACAATTTCACATGAGTGAAGATAACAGGATGATGATTTCACATAAGGAAGAGAAAATTTAAAATGTTTTTTTGGAAATACCAATGTGTGTGAACAAGAAAAATAGAATTTCAATAATATAAGTAGGATTCCATACATGTAAGAATTCTAATTCGCATGTAAATGGATCATTATGTGAGATACATGAAATAGATTTAAAGATATAACAAAAAATAACAGTAAAAAAATAATGGATGTTCCTTGGATTCATTTGACATGCACCATGTATTAATGGAAAATGTTTGTATGATCTAGTTAAGCAGAAAATTCAAGAAAAAAACAATATTCATTTGTGAAAGAGAATTATGGAATGAAATAATATTAAAAGTACAGTTAAATTCTACTGAATAAAAATGTTATTATCAGAAAAGAACAAAGGTGAAGTGATACTACATACACCATTGATATATTTTATTAATGAAGTAGAGAATTAATTTTGATGATGATAATCTGAGATAAAGTTTCATTATATTAATTATCACCTAGGATGTTTGTGATTCTAGAATGTTGAAGGGAAGAAGATATGGTGACTGAGTAATTATCTTTTAATGATCATTTTTGTGAAATAAAAATTATGATATTATTAGTCCACAATATATTCATATTTTTGTGACTAATTTCATAAGAATAATAAGAAAGAGTATCTTTCAATTTTCTCTTGTAAAGAACAATAAGAGTATCTTGGATACTGTTTTGAATATAACTAAGTGTAGAAGAAGTGAGTAGAAGAACAAAGAATCACTGAGACATCCATTAGAAGTATCAATAGGTGGAATAATTTTCTAGTGTTACAAATAAAAAAAATAGTTAAAGATAGTATTCATGGGGATTCTAAAAACCCATCCATTATATGTAAAACTTGCACCACTATTTTACTATAGTGCAATTCAAGAGAATGGTTATTACCATTTTACTGTAACCACTACTAAATGATTATTTTCTAGTGGTTGTGTGGTTAGATTATTTCTAAACCATTTCAATGAATAGAAACACTTACTGAGTAGTGAAACTTGTTAAAATATTATGTGAAGTCTTTATCTTATTTAATATATTTACATAAAACAATTAAAATATAATGATAAAATCATGATCCTATTAGTTCTAAGAGGTAAAAGGGATAAATTTCATAATTTGTGAAAATTTCCAAAAACAAGTCCACCCCCTTCTTAGAGATCAATATATCTCAAATTGGACCTCTAATATAGTAAAATTAATCAATATTATTGGTATTACTTATCAATATTGTTAAACTAATGAACATAATATTAAAAAATAGCCAAATCCTCCCTTTATAAATACCACCCATCACCGCCCTGATTCTCATAATTTAAAATCCTTGTATCTTTCCATATTTATCTTAAATTACATTTAAAATCCTATCTAACACATCTTAGTGTAGCTGGTCTCATCCAATGTTCATTCCATAGAGCCTTAATGGGTAGCCTAAAAAGGATAAAACTAGAGGGAGAGTTAAACTCAAAACTAAATTTCTTTTAATTTTATTATCTCCTTACAACCACAATGTGTTCACTATACACATTCATATAGAAAAATAAGAATATTTAATAAAATTAAATTTTACTTTAAGGGTGTAATATCCATCATATACCTTCTCTTCATTCATTTCCAAAATGAAAACATTATTCACAATATGGTAGGTTCACCACCCCATGAATAACGTACATCATTTTTATCCATCGCATTTGATGATGGGTTGGAAAAAATATTTATGGTTAAATATGATTATAATAAGTATGTTTTAAATTTTTTCAAGTTATGTAATGTTTTATTTATCATTTAAATAAATTAAATGAATCTACTTCACAGTTTTTGATAAATTGTTCCAAATGAACTAACTAAAAAACATTAATGATTTTACTAACTAAATCACCCCTATGAAAAAAAATGATATTTTGGAATATTTAAATTTAAATAAGGACATTAATAAAATTTCATTTCACTTTTTTAGTGCTAATTTTATTTAAATAGAATATTAATAATTATCCACATGTGAACCAACCTTGGAACCGTGAAACAAACGCCCTCAGAACAATGTGATTTTTCTTTATATCTGAATGAAATGGATGTATATAAATAAAATATATTTATAATAAATAACATATATATGTAAAATGTTGTGAATAAATTAATTAATGAATCATATTTTCTTATCCAGGATGTTAACTGAATGTGAAGAATGATTCTGGAACATAAGTTAGGGGATATATCTGAACCACCATATCTCATTAGGTTAGGATCCTTATCTCTATAACTAACATTTTATACCTATTTAATGTCATGGAACACTTATAAATTATATATATGTGTGTTTGTGTGTGTGTGTGTGT
Organism: Viscum album; assembly: GCA_963277665.1. NCBI lineage: Eukaryota > Viridiplantae > Streptophyta > Magnoliopsida > Santalales > Viscaceae > Viscum > Viscum album. The sequence goes on from OY728159.1 coordinate 797,676,313, forward strand.
CTATTACATATATACCTAGCTTATTATCACTTCCTTTTATGGGGTAATGCATTCTATAAGTTCATTTATATTCCAAATTCTCTATAGTTTCTCAATTATTTTAAACCAAATGAACACCATATTTTGAGAAATATTATTATGTAATAACATATGAACATAAAAATATTTAATTAATTCTTATATTTGTAATATTTATGAATTATTATTTTATTATGACATGAATCAAGCTTTTGAAATATATTTCATTCCATGGATAAATCTTATGTTTATACAATTTAGTTGATATCCTTTTGTGGAACACAAAATAATGTACATGGTATCATGCTTGTTCTAATATAGTGGTTGAATTAATTAGTAATGTCTTGCTTCATGGTATGGTATGTATGGGACTAGGGAGTAAACCTAATCCATTTTGGGACTATGTCCACCATTTGATGTTGTCTTGGAAGTTAGCCTTGACTTATTCTTATGTCATTTTTTATGTTTCTTATACACTCCAATGTTTTTATTACCTAATGATACTATGATTTTTATGGTTTACTCATTTTTTATTGTTCATGAGATTTATCTTTTATGATATCATGTTATTCTATTTGTCTGACATGATATTATTCATTATGATTTGTATTCCCTTACTAGGTTTTATATGTCACCCCTTTCTTTTATGTATTTGTTAGGTTATCCTATACAATTCTAGGAGATCAAATAGATTTATGATATCATTAATGAGAATAAAATATATATTCCATGTTTAAGATTATTTTTGAAATATTATGAACAAATGATTCCAAATACACTAGGCCTCGCAGTATTTGGTTTGTTTTTATTGGATGATTATGCTAAAACAATTTTCATAATATGTGTAAAAGTCTTGGTTTTTTATAATATGTATTGGATAAAGGTATAGTTTTATTTGTATTAGGACTAGAAAAAAAATTAGAACCCTAGGGATATGAATTCACATAGGAAAATACCTTGTAATTTTTGTGAAGTGTTGAGTGTGTTGTTTCTATAAAATTGCATATATATTTGGACACTATATGTGGATGTGGATTTGGAATAGTTGTAACTATGGATAAAACCCCTAAAAATGTAGTATTGTTTATTAACTCATTCATCACCTGGTTCATGAAAAAGATTCCTTACTGCACGCCTAGTTTGACACCCTTGGGGGATATGCTTTTGAAAATTCACAAACTCATTATGAAAAATTTTAATGTTCTTGAATAAATTGTTTAGTTAGAAAATTTAATTGGAAAATTAATATGGGTAACATATATTGAAAACAAATAACTCATAAAATAGAATATATATGTAATTCATAATTTATTCACTCAAAGTTCATTTTGTACAATTTATATGCTTATCTATTTATGCATTCTCATTGTTGGGTATATTTTGGATATATTAAATGACTATAATAATAAAAAAATAGTAAAATTTGATCTTATTATACATTCATGAACATCATAGGTTCTATAATATTCTATTTATGTGAATTATTTCATATCTTTTAGATTCTAGTAAAACAATTAAAATACAACATCAAAACATGAGGGTTGAGCATTACATGAGAAATAATAATTGAGAAATTACTGTATCCAAAGTATATAGCCTCTCCCCAGTAAATATTTTTGGAATTATGATACCTGAAATTCTTATCATACTTCCTTTGTAATATTTCATTCTACATTGGGAATGGATTGGTTGTAATTATGTAAAACAAATATTGACTTTAGGGGGTGGGAGATCAATCTTCACAACTTGATTCATCCTTTGATTTTGTACTTGTGTAAGGAAGATGGTGAATATTATTTGGAATATCCATCTCAACTATGGATTTTATCTCTTTATGAGTAATCATATATAGCTAAAATTATTGAGACAAAGTAGAGAATAATTCTTGAATACATGGCCATTATAAGGTACTATACAGATGTATTCCCTAAAGAGTTTAATAGCCTTCCGCTAGGCCGAGAGGTTGGGTTCTCAATTGAACTCAAACCTGAATATATTCCCATACCCAAGACTCCATATATACCAGAAACAATTTATTTGGAAAAAATAATAAGAAATTACAATAGAATAGGTATAATGATTATATTCCCCCAAGTACTTTATTTTGTGGTGTTTCGGTCCTCTTTATCAAGATGAAGGATGGTTTAATGTTCATCTATATTGATTATTGTGAACTCAAAAATCATGATAAATAAAAATTATCCCCTTCCCTAGATGGATGATTTATTTAATCAACTATATGGTGCTAATTTTTTTTATAAGGTGAATCTTTAGTCATGATATCACCAATTAAATGTGGTGAAGGATGATATTCCCAAGATAAACTTTTGAACTAATTATGGACACTATGAGTTCAAACTGATTCTCTTATGACTCCATAATTCTCAAAAAATAATTATGGAAATAATGAAGGGATTCATTAAGGATTAAATCCAATAAAATTTTGTATTATTTATAGATGATATTATAATATACTCCAAATGCAAGGAGGAGCATAGGGAGTATATAAATACTCTGCTAAAGAATTTGTGAAAGAAGAATCTATATGTAATGTATAATAAATATAATATCTAAATGGATGATGTATCAGTCATGGGGAATTTTATCACCAAGAAAATTATATCATTGGACCCTAACAAGAAAAAGTGAATTTAGGATTGGTTCATATAGACATCTATAAAGAAGATCTTTAGTTTCCTTGGACTAGTTGGTTATTACATATGATTTTTGTGAAACTTGTTGTAATTTTCAAAAATATTAACCATGTTTACTTGTAATGGAGTAAAGATTATTTGCACCAATGAATTTGATGGGATATTCATTAAATTTAAAAATAGGCATATCAATACACTTGTATTTTCACTACTCACATGTGGGGAACATATCATGGTGTGAAATGGTGATTCAAAAAAAGGATTGGGAGTTGTACTAATATAGAATTATAATGTGATATCCAACAGCTCAATGCATTTGAACATTCATAAAAATAACTAAACAATCCTTAATTTAAATTTAGATACAGTTACCGTCTCATTGAATATTTGGAAGCACTATCTTTATGGGGAGAAGTATTATATTTGTAAAATTCATAAGATAAATAAATATATATTCACACAAAAGAATAATATTATGCTCTAATAATGATAGTTCGAGCTAATAAAGTACTATGAATTCTCAATCTCCAACAATATAGGGAAAGAAAATAATGTTGTAGATTATTTAAGTAAAATGTATCTAACAAACTTATCAATGAATATCATTTAGAAGGACATATTCTTCTATGAATTCCAGAGCATATAAATGGATATCACAAGGTAAGTAAAATCATCATTCCTTTTTAAAATGATTACCCAATCATTCTATAATGAGAAGAAAAATGATGATAAAATATATGTTTTGTAAATACATATGAAGGTGTAATCAATAATAATTTCATAATCCCCATAGTTCATAGTTAAATAGGTAGGATTTGAAAGATTCAGTTCATGACTATATGTACTAGTAAATCCTGAGATAAAGAATGAACTTTGGATTAATGTACACTACCTAAACTTCTCTATCCACCCAGGGATCATGAAAATGTATCATAATATCTAAATCACAATTTGTGGTACATTAGGAAGATTGAGAAAGCTATCTATACAAAAAAATCTCAGTATGTTAGTTGGTGAATGATGATAGAAAAAAGTCCAAGGGAATGATGCAACCATTACCCATACCTAGTTGAAAATATGGCAACATCACCAAGGACTGTTTCACTGTCCTTTTAAAGAATTTAAGACTAAATAATTATATATGTGTTGTGGGGGACCATATTACAATTACTAATAAATTCATCACTATTTGATCGGACTTCCCACTTGATCAACTTGAAAAGATATACATTAGAGAAGTGTTGTGAATGCATGGAAAGTTATTATCAATTCTATCTGATAAAGATCCATGATTTACCTCCTATATCTAAAAGAGTTACCAACATGGTCTTAAAATTGAGTTTTAATTCTATAGGGCTTATCACCCCAAACAGATGGATAATCCATGAAGACTATCCAAACACATGAATACAGATAGATAGAATGCATGATGGAAATCAAATAGAGGATAGTATCAATCACTTCCTCTATTCAGGTTCTCATAAAATAATAGTTCCCAATAAAATATCCAAATAGATCCATGTGAATACATTTTTGAAAAGAGATGTAGAATAGAAATTCTCTGGGATTAAGTTTTGATACATAATCTGTTGGGATATGAAATTGTTGAGGAAATAGTAGAAAAGTATAATACCATTTAGAATTAGTTTAAAGATTCTCAAAGTTAACTGAAGAGATATGATGATAATCATTGAGCAGACGTGAAGTTTGAGGTTAGTGATAAAGCGTTACTCCACATATCTACAAAAAATTTATTCATGATATTTGGGAAGGAGGGAAAGCTATGTCCCAGGTGAATTGAACCCATTTAGATTCTCAATCACATCATAGTTTTTTATGGTTGACTAGCACTACCACAAACTCTTTCTCAAGTACATGACATATTCTACATAGCCATCTTGAAAACGAAACAAAAAGACCCCACACATATACTAAATTCATATTTGGTACAACTAAAAGTTATATCTCTTTTAAAGAGAAGATGGTTAAGATCTTAGACCATAAAGATAAAATTATACAAAAAAACACAACTCACCTAGTTAAAGTTCTTTGATGAAACCGTAAGTAAAAGGAAACAACATGGGAACTGGAGTAAGCCATGAAGATGAAGTACCCTCACCATTTTTCACCATAATATGTAAAATGATATTGTGAGTGTGAAATTTTCAATGTGGGGAAGAAAGGAATGATATATAGTCATACCAATTTAATTTAAAATCTAAATATATAATTGTGTCAAAATTATTAATGTGGAATGATATAAAAGATATGAAAAATATAATTAAATATAGAAATATTTTATTTTATTGACTTGGAATTTACTATTAATGAATGAATATATACATAATAATATAAAGTATTATAATGTGGAAAATTTGAAAATAGGATAAAATTAATATTGAAATTTGGGTCATCTTGATCCCCCTGAATAATCTCACTCACAAATGGCACTGTAGAAAAGAAGAAGAATATTAGTAAGGTAATATGAATTTTTAAAATAAAAAACATATATAACCTTGATAGAAAATATAATTCAATGAATAATGAATGTTATATGATGTATTTATAAGAATCTGGGAACCTATATGACCATTACAAATCCAATTGTAGAAATAGAAATCAGGACACTGAAATATAACCATTGGAATAGTAATCTAACTGTTATGAATACTGACTAAACTGTTAGAATAATATCCTAAATTATATAAATGTTAAATAATATCTAGGTGCCTTATAAAATGAAAATATGACATATTTATATCAAAATACACGAAAATAAATTTTTTAAATTATAAAATAAGTGTTAAATTTTTTATAAAACAACAATGTTATATTTGATTTTTATAAAATGTATAATGATTTAAAAGAAAGTTTATTTTCCTAAAATTGTATTATAAATTAATATTACTTTTTATTATAATTATAATAGAATTTTATGATACAATAAGTAGTTTTTAAAAGGGTAGGAATATTTATCATAATATTAAACTTCAATTTTTTCAAATAAATAAAGATGATATTTAAAAAATAATGTTATCATGTTTAGAAAATCAAATTCTTAAAATGGATATTATTTATATTATATACATATCAACAAATGGTTTGGGTTATTGTTTTGTATTTTATTAAATTTTTTAAATTTTTTCTGAATAGTATGATGTGGAAAAATATAATATTTAACATTATAAGCTAAATACATGATTTTTTTTTGTACAGAATGATCTAAGAACCAATTAGTTAAAAGTAAAATTCACCATTTACTATATATTGTCATATGAATAAATATTATTTCAAGTATTTATCCAAAATAATAAACTATTGAATATAATATTCAAAAAACAACCCTCTCCTCCACACATAGATACTACCCCTCACCACCCCGTCCTCTCACAACTTCTAAGCCTTATATATTTCCAAATATATTCCCTATTACCTTATTAATCCTATATACCATTTCCTAGTTGTATTGGTCTCATCTGATGTCCATTACGAGAATCCTTAATGGGTAACCTAAATAGAGACAGTCAAAGGGAGAGGTAAACTCTAAAATAAATTTTATTTTATTTTTTTAATATTTTTCACCCCCATATGTTCTCCATATACCAAAACATAATAACATAAGTGTCCTAAATGTATTTTTATTTTATTATTAAGGTGTAATATCGATCTTATAACCAATATTATTTCATTTGAAGAATGAAAGTATTGTTCACAATATGGTTGGTCACAATATGGTTGGTTCACCGCCTCAATGAATAATGTAATTAGTTTTGTTATAGAAACATTATTACTGATAACTATGATTATTATTAGTATATTATAGATTACATTAATTTATATAATTATTTAATAACCATTTAATTAAATAAAATGATTTTAGTTCATGATGGCCTCTAAGATATTCTAAATGAACTAACCACCAAATATTAGCATTTTTAATACGTTAATTGTCCCTATTTCAAAACACAAAATGATATTTGGGAATATATAAATTTATGTTATTTATTTATAGTCCCATTTGATAAAAACATCAATAATTATCGACTAGTGGTATGACCATTGAACCATGAAACGATCACCCTAGGAAAAATAAAACAATTCTTTATATCCCAATGAAATGGTTTCAAATGAACATAGTATAATTATAATAAATAAAACATTTATGTAAAATGATATTAATTTAGTAAATAATGAATCTAATTTTATTATATGGGATGTTAAATGCATGTGTCGAATGATTCTAGAACCCACGGTAAGAGATCTCTCAAATCCATCCTATTTCTTTGGTCCACGAACATTCACACTCTATCCCACATTATCTTAATATTTTATAATAATTAATGAATATAAATTCTTTATATAATTGTCCTAAATTTATAACTCTCATATTATCCCATTCTTTAATGGGAAAATACATTCCTCAATAACCTTTATACACCTAATTCATCACCCTTTCTCATGACATTTGTTTTCAAATGAACACCATATTTTGAGACCTCTGATTGTGCACTTAGATGTGATCATAAAAAAAATTTTAATTCCTTATTCTATTTGGAATATTTATTAAATATCATTTGAATATGATATGAGGAAACATTATGAAACCAATTTCATCCCATGATAAATTATTATGTTTATGCATTATGGATGATTTCCTTTTGTGGCCCACATAATCTTGTACATTTTATGATGGTTGTTCCCAAATATTTATCTAATACATTGAGTTATTTTTTTCTCATGAGATTTTGTGTTTGGAATTAGAGAGTAAAAAAAATGCATGATGAGACTATGATCGCCATGTGACACTATCTTGGATGTTATCCTTTTTGTATGCATATGTACTATTTTATTTTTGTTCAACTTTTCAATGTCTCCATGATATTCTGATACCATACTTTTTATGTTATGGTCTAATTAGATTAATCATGAGATTTAAATTTTTATTGTATCATATTATGTCATTTGACTCACATTTTATGCTACTTTTTATTTTTTAGTCCTTTACTGGGATCTATAAATCAACCCTTTATTTTATGTATTCCCTAAGCTATTATATAAAAATTTAGGAGGTTAATGGGATTTGAGAGCTCATTAAAGAGAAAAAAATAATTATTTTTTGTTTTAGTTTATTTTTTATGTAGTGTGAACCTATACATCCATAGACACTAGGACTCAGGATCTTTAAGTTGTTTTTATTGGATGTGTATGATAAAAATTACATAATAATATGTCTCAAATGCGTAGATCACTATATATTATAAAGTTTGAATTAAGGAGAAGTTGATAGAGATTATTCACTCATGTGGAAGGATATTGTGTGAGGGGAACAGGTAGCGTACTTTGGGGAGAATAGTTGTTCATTTTATGTATTATGAACTAGGGACGTCTATGTTTTGACCAAGAAGGATTCAATATCATTGAATTACTTTAATGCCTTGAAGGTATTGTGTTTTCTAGGATTATACAAGAGGATTTCAGAAAATTTATTATTATTTAGGGGTTCTGTTCATTTAAAAAATCAATCCCTAGTAATCCTTAGTAAATAATAGATTAGAGGTGGTCAGGTTCATCAGTATCCTTAGCAGTAGCGCCAGTGAGGCTGGTTCATCATTTGGGGTAAAAGGATTATGCTCTATAGAGAATGGATGGGGAATGAAGAGGATGATCTCACATTGTCCCACATTTTTATTGACCTTATAAATAGAGTGGTTGTGGAGGTTTCTAACATTTTTGAGTTTGGGAATTATGGCTTGTTAAGTTTCATGATGGGGATGTTCCAACATGAGAGTGGTCAGAGATCATTGGAGTTATGATCAACTTGTCATCTTCCCATCAATATGTATTGTATGATTAGGAATAAATGAACTCATTTTTCATACGTACTTTATTATTCTCCCTGTAACTATATTTAGATTGGATTACAATTAACCTAGTGTTTACTACACCATTCAGTGTCCAAAACATATTTTTTAATGTGTGTTAGGTTTGTAGAATGATGATGGGTAATCATCATTCATGTGGGGATATTTTTATTCTAATTATAAAACTATTAGATATAATCCTCAAAGTCAATTTATTTTATTTCATGCATGTGATTAGCTACTTATTCCATATAATTGTCAGTTTATCAGATACATAGTGTTAGTGTGTATCTTTTATTAGTGAATGGGGTTACCATAAGGGAAGTGGTCATGTGTAGCCCCTTTATTATTTGATGGAAGGGTTGTATGTGAAATTAGTGGATACTAGGATGATGGAGTCTCTCATGGTTATTATCATGTTTTTGGCTATTTTTAATGAGGATGTTGTGATGCCACCCCCTCAACATGATATCATGTTCAGGATAGATCTACATCTCATTACTTATCTAATTTTTATAGAATATTATTGTATGGAACCCACTAAGTTGTGGGAGTTGAGGATTCAAATAAATTATATGATGTAGAAGGGTTTCATCCATACCAATGTGTTAACATGGGGTGCTTCAATGTTATTTTCCATGAATAAAGATTTTAGTATGGGGATTTGTGTAGAATATCGGTGGTTAAACCACAGGATAATCAAGAATCATTCCCTCTCATAAGGATCAATGATTTTTTTAACCCTATGACATAATATTTTTGGTTCTCTAAGATTGATTTATAGTCTTCATATCACTAGTTGATGGTGATGGAGGATAATATCACAAATATTTCCTTTCCATGAAGGTATGGTGGCATCGAGTTCATGGTCATGCTATTTGTTGTAAAGAATGTACTAGCTATGTAGGTAGGGCCCATGGACTCCATATTCCAAAAGTTCAGGGACCATTTCATCAATTTTTTCATCGACAATATTTTGATATACTTGAAATCAGAGGAGGGGAATGCCGATCATCCCAGAGTTGTCACCAAATTCCTTATACACCACCATATCTATGGAATTTTTTCCAAGTAAAATATAAAGATGTGATAGATGTTTATCCTTGTGAATGTGGTGTCTCATTAAGGTGTATAAGTAGGCCAAGAATTTGTTGTTACTATTTTTTATTTGTAATCACTGAAAAATGTGGAATAGGTTCACAATTCCCTCAGTCTAAAAGTCTATTTCCCTAGGTTCATATATTCTTTCTCATATATTGTTTCCCTATTGATTTCTCCAAATTGAAAGAACGTGATTTTATCGAGACATGTTATTTTCAGGTGTTGTTCAACTACCTGAAGTGGAAATTGATCAGTGCTCTACTGGAATAGTTTCTAGAGGAAGGGGTGATGTCTGAGGTGTTTTGTGATGCTTTCCATATCTGATTGGGATACCTCTTGATGCAACAAAAGTTGATGATATCTTGTAGTTATAGTAAATTACACATCCATGAGTGTAACTAGGACACCCATGATATGAATATGGTATAAGTTTTGTTTTACTTAAAGTTATGGAAGCATTAAATCATTAGATAAAACATTGAAATCATTAATTATTTTAATATATTGAGGTAAAAAATTTCTTTGTATACATTGAATATATAAAAATATTGGTAAATAGAGTTTCTACAAGACTATGACATCAAGATCTATTATACCCCAGGGAATGAGAATGTTCTTACTGATATACTGGGTTATACATCGAATGGATATGTGGTTCAAGAGTCTATGAGTGTTTAGAAATGGATGGACGATCTTAAAATGATTCATCTTGATGTGGATGAACGAAATGGAATTGGTTGTCTTTATCATGTCATTGTGATGTCATCCCTAACATAGTAGGTTGATGAGTCTCAATGGGGTGACTTAGTGGTGGAGGTTATGTTTGACTATGATATCCATGGTGATTCTCCAGAGGGATGGTAGTGGATGGTAATAACTTGATGATGTTATAGGGGAGTTTTTTATTTGAAATGTGCAAGGTAGTTCTCTGTGATTTTCGAAAATCACCTTTAGTGGTACATCCCTATGTGACTAATATATAATGTGGAATCAAAAGGCATCTTTGATTTCTTGGGATGAAATGGTTAGTGGAATATTTTTGTGGAATATTTATTGGGTTTTTAGTAGTATAATGATTAAAACCATGTTCCTATATTTTTTTTTATTTTTTGACTTCCACGAGTTGAAATGGGAAGACATATTGATATATTTTTTCACTGGGTTACCCTAGGATTTGGTAGGATGCATTAAATATTGAGTTATAATTGTCCAACTGATGATGTTGTCACACTTTCAAGTGTTTGGTTAATCTAGTGCCATGTAATTGTATTTCTGACACTTTCCTCCAGGGCGTGCATAGTCTGTGGGGATGCACATCACATTCCCCACATTCTCACATTCCAAAGGTGGGAAGAATCCATCACATTTTCAACAATGTCTTCTCCTTTAAGAAAATGGGATGAAGTTATTTTGGTCTGTACTTCCATGGATTCCTCCTCTAAATTTTTTGCCTAGACCAGGTATCCCTTAAAGATTGAGAGATTGTTTATAAAACTCCTTTCTCTTCCATCTATTTGTGGACGCTTTCTAATTATGATAATTCTTTTAGGACGTTCCAAGGGGTCAAGTCTGGGAAACGACCTTCAGTCTGGAGAGTGGTCATGTTGAGGCATATATGGAATGAAATAACACTGAAACACTAGAACATATGTATTATTCCATGTAAAAGGGATTCTAAAGGGCATAGAAATCTGAGGCGTCCCGTTTTGATCGTAGGGAATCTTATGTAGGAGTCATGTATCTAAGGTTTTTCTCAGCTTCCCATGATTAACACAGTGTATTCTACGAGTTTAATGTCTAGTGAATACTAATCAGACTGATGAGAACACTGAATAGATTGGATCGAATTAGTGCATCACTAGATGAGAGATTTAGGAAGTATTAACTGATGAATGGATCTGATAGCCAAATAAGGACATAATTGTAATATTGTTCCCCAAAAAGGTAGGATTTCACACTTTGATGGCTTGTTTGGACATCCAAAAGGATAGATCATGGAAGCACACCTTGAAAAGTGGGAGTCCAGGGTTTACCATATTCTATAATTGAACCACTTGGAGGCATCCTACATACCCTGTGTAGAAGATAGGGATCAACACCCAAGTAGACTGAAAGGGTGATTTGGGGATTATGCATAGTTAACCATCCATCAGAAGAGGGGAACCCTAATATGGATGGATAATATATGTGGAGATTATTCATGGTTAGGTTCCCAATTGATGTAATGAGTATTGGGATGAATGGGTCTTATTCATGGTTAGATGCTTGAATGGATGGCATAATTTCATTAGGATGTGGAAATGAAAGTAATAATCAAGATGGATTATGGATGACTGGATGATGTTGGTGGAATAAATGAGGTGGAACTGACGTGAAGGTGATGGTGTTGGGCTTGAACATTAGGTTGGCTTTCTACAAATATCAGTAGTAGGGAATCAAAGTGAACATAGTTCTTTGGGTTGATGGGACACCTAAGGAGGTGGCCCATGAGAATAAACTGCATGGGTAGGGACCTGAATGAAGTATAACCTCAGGGTTGGGGAATGATTTTCCTAAGAAACAAAGGATTAAAGGATGAATCTAGATAGGAAATGGGTGATGGGCTTGAACTTTTGTGAGGCTTCGTACTTACCCCATGTAAAATAGGTGATAAAAGTCCACATAGTTCGGGATGGGGGAATAGAATTAGGGTGTACACAAAGGACAACGACCCCAAGATAGGCTTGGGGATTACACATGGTTAGTGTCCCTTTGAAAGAGGGGAACTCTTTTTTAGATGAGAATAGATAGGGTGTGGGGATTATGAATAGTTTGAGGCCCATATGGGTGGATTAAAATGCCTCGAGAGGTGGACTGAGGAGATGTGTCCACCAAATGAAAATCATCTAATCCGAAGGGTACATCCCTAGGAGGGAGAACCAATGTTTACCATTTGGTGGGATTGAACCTCATGGATGCATCTTATGTACCATAAAGGGATAAAAACAATATTGTTCGGTATGGTTAATACATTTAAACATCATGCGGGGAAAAGGTTAACCGATGTCAAGTGAATGGAACATTTGGATTGTGTGGAGTGAGAGGATTGTACCTTAAAAAGTCTTCAAACAAACCATGTTTGGAGAACAAGGGTCAAAGCCTTTATAGTTGGGGATGATAGGGTCATGGTTAATACACATGGGTAGAAGCCTAATGCCATGCGGGTGGGTTATTCATACTTAGCATCCCAAATAGTATGGAATGGTCCCTACATACTCTAATCTCATGTGAGTCATGGTCGGTGTGAGAAACAAGAGGGAACAACAGACCTGATGATCTTGTTGTGAATGGTGTGACCATGTGGGATGGTGTGGTGATTATGCATGGTTGAGGCCCAAGGACATGGAGATTGAGACCTACTCTAGGAGGGAAGCTTGAGGAAGCAGTTCAGGGCTTACGTGAATACATCCCGAAGCGACCATGGTGACAAAGCGTAATGTGATAGGAAGAGTGGGAGACTGCTAATTCTTATTCCTCTTTAGGCCCTCTCAGACTTTCCATACATGAAATGACTCACAGTTTAACTTCATGTGCTAGGGATGGGGGGCTTGGAAGTTTAACATCCTACAGCTTAGATGATGAGGTCTCACTCTTCATCCCTTGGACATATATAACTTTCACCAACCCAAACTTGGGGAAGGGAGGGAAAAAAGTAATATTTGACATGAGTGAGATGGATGAGTGGTCAATTGAAGGTCCCACATTACCATGGCTATGAAAAAAAAGAAATATCTATTAGCATACCTAAGATAATAATCAATAATTTGGTCAACATAACATGAATCACCCCTCAAAGGACCATGAAATTACTTCGTATGAGCCTATAGGGCCACACATGAGTGGGATCTATGAAGTAGAAGACCCTATTAAAAGGGTATTCATGATGATATGGTTATTTTTGAAGAGGGATATCTTCACGAAGGAATGTTATTCATGAATCACAATGAAAAGGGACTCCACACAGGGAGGAGATTCATGAAGCATAGTGACCCAACCAAGTCATGGAGTCTACAAGTTATTTGAGGGTGCTTTATAAAGGATGAATGCTCCAAAATTTCCTGCTTTCCCAAAAGGGACACATACCTTTATGAGGTACCTGAAGCTTTGATAAGGGAAACCCCTCATAAAGCAAAGATAAATTAGAATAAAGGGAAATTTAGTTCATAATGCTCACATACCTTGGGTGATTCATTTTATAATTAGTTCACTGAGGAAATGGAGCTTCATGAAATGAGATATTCAAAGGTGAAATATCTGGGTAGTGATTCTTTGGGATGGGTTGAACACCATATTTATAGGCACCATGTATCATGAAGCATTAAAGATGATCCATGAATGAAATGGACATCCATGATCAGAGGAAACTCGGTTGGATAGAGCCATCCCTCACAACTCTACAGTTGTCATGGTGCTTGTTGGATAGGAAGAGGTGACGTCACTACTTTGTAGTGGTAATGGGGTTGTTCATCTGTCGGTTGTGCACCATTCGTGGTGCTGAAGGACTTTGAGAAGGAGCTTCAGGAGGTAGTCCTTTTGGTGATTTTATGTATTTTATGGAGGGAATATTGTCTTGAACAGTTTCATTTTCCGTTGATCCATTATGGGCATGGATTTCTGAACAAAAAATTCCCCCCACCCACTCAAAATGGGAGAAAAGGGAATGAGGGTTGGATTCTGAGGGAAGATCACCAAAAACCTGCATATCATGAAGTTGTCCCACAATTAGGTGGAATTGAGCATGGTGTGTGAATGTTGTAAATCTCATGGTATCCAAAGGTTCCATGAAGCTTGATATTCCATTTCTGATAAATTAAGTGTGAGGGCCCCCCTTTTGTCTGAATTCTGGATCTATGAACCTATGATCAAACTCTTGAATCGTTAAGCTCCAACACCCCCACAAACACTCTTTGCTAATAAGTTTCCTCATATCTATGCTTTTTGAACACAACGTAGAGAATTGGTGCACCATGGTCCCTTATATATTTGTGAAGAATGTTGAGTCCATTGACGATCCGTGAATGTGTGCTCTATGAATGCACTTCACAAATGTCCTTAATGAACCGAGAAGAAAAAATTATAAATTCTTGTAACGAATGGTCCATCAAGAGGTTTCTTAGGAGGTACTTGCAGATGTTGCTCGAATGGAGGACATGGTAAAAAAATTCCCAGGTCAGGGAATGTGTGCAGAGTAATTCTAATCATGAGTCCTTAGTGGAGCTTCTGAGGGAAGGGATAGATATTTACCCCCTCTAAAAGATATTTTCACTATATGGATTTGTTCTGAGGGATGGTGTTTTTATCCACGAATAATGAAGGGATGAACCAGTTTACTGGATCAGGGGTACACCATGTCAATATTAGTGGTTCAGAGCTACTGATGGCCATACCTAGAAGGACCATACCCCTATCACTATTTATTTTTTTTAAAACCATGTCAATTATTTTGATGGGAAATCATTAAAACTATAGGAATCACCACATCAGAATCACACCACTCCCAACAAGGGAATAATGAATCAGGATAAAGGGTGGACCAAAAAATTGGTACATATGCCAAGGTGACAATTTCACAAATTAATAGGAATCTCCCTATTAGGTGTGCACATCTTGTGAGGAATTATGGGTAGAGTTGTGGTGGGTAGGCATGTAAGAGGTTGTGTGAGCTTCTCAATTCCATATCTACCAACCAAAACAAAAATTCCAGAATAATTTAGTTGGTGGTCATTGAGGACCAACACTATCCATCTTCACCATAGGGAGGTTATCATCAGCCTCTGGGACCACCACCATATTTCAAGGATTCTAATTCGTGGGGAAATGTAAAAAAAAATTCATCTCCATGGAGAATACATGGAAGGATCTGGAGAAAATTCCATGTCTTGAAAATGAATTGATGGACCTAGTGTTAGGAAATGATAAACAGTCAATGACGGATGTCCACTTCAAGTAGTGGATCAGAAATTTCCTAAATTTTTCCCTAGAGAATCCTACTGAGGGAGAGGAGGCACCCATGAAACTTATTATGAGGCCTCATGACTTCCCGATAGGGGATCAGTGTAGCACGGAAGGTTCTTAACAGTGAATACTAGAGGAGACCAATGGATTATTTTGGGGTACATTGTTAACACTCATTAGATACTAGTGCTTATGTTCGATGGTGTCATCTCCGCACTCATTTAAGGATGGATGTTATTGGTCAGAGATGCACACAAGGGTGTGTACCTAAGAACATTCATTATGAGACCATGATGGCAATGGGGAAGGGTGTCAACCATATAATCCTTGTGCTAGAAAGGTCGTATAAGGATATTTGGCACATCAGTTTAGGGAATAAGACACAACACATATGTGGACCACTCCAATTTTGGTTTTGTTGTATAGAAACACACATGAGGTCATATGAATATCAAAACCCTATTACCCCTCTAGAGTGAGACATTCGACCAACCATTCTAAATGAAGTGGTGAGTTTCCAAATCATGCATAAGTCTTCGATGGTGACAAAAAATGTTTGGAGGGAAGAAAAATTCAATTTTCACCCATTCCTAATGCCAACATGAGTATTCACTGAAGATGGAAGTGGAACCGATGATCACCAGTCGTACCTCTTGGACTTCTAAGGAGGAGTTCTAATGGAGTGGGTAGATTGAGAGACAACCTGTGAGACATAAACCCCACATCACATCTTGAGGAAATTATGGTTCTTAAAGAGTCTAACCCTAAGAGATTACTTGGGGGTACACCAAGAGGATCACCCATGTGTGATAAGCTAACTATGGCTCATGTTTACAAGGGAAGAAGGGAAGATGTAGAATGATTTTCATCTTCCTGCAACTACATATGGTCTAGTTAGGGAGTACAAAAAAATATGTGAGTCATCCTACCCAAGAGATATTATGAAGCAAAGGACCACCTAAGTTGATGATGAGGTTCCCCCTCAACCCTAAGGTCGGGGTCAGACAATGGCAAGAGCGCATCGTGATGGCAGGGCTGATGCACATCACTATGGAAGGGTTATAGAAAGGGTAAGGCCAATAATTCCAAGGCACAGACCAACAAGAAATGAATGAGGAGTGGCAGTAGCAGATCTAGTGGCTCCGACTAGGTAGAATTGGGAATAAGGTAGGCCATCAAGAGGGTTCTGTAGAATAATTTCCCAAGCTCATGGGAATCAAATGCACTGGGTGGACATACCCAAATATGTTGTTTACCCCATGTCTTGGGAAATATAGGATATTAATAGGAAGTTCTTTAGTCCTCCAAAAATATGGTATCATATTAATTAGTTCATAATAGAACATTCGTGAATTTTTAGTGTTATAATTGACTTTATGGTGTCTAAGATATAGTGGGAACGTTATGTGGATTATCTGGAGGATTTAGTGCACTCCTAGGGAACCCCACATCCAATTATAGATTGGGTGAATGAACTACTTCACAAAATATCCCACCAAAACTATATGATGTTGAGCTGGAGGAGCACTTCCCTCTCCCTGAGGGATCAGAGGAGTCCCAAGGAGATGACTTTGATAGGGGAATCCCTTCAGTTGAATGAAAAATTGTTGTAATAACCTGGGTTTTTAGAACGGGTCCAAATTCCCATCCTGTTTGAATTTTTTGACTTGTTTCTGAGAGGACTGAGAAAATATGGTATGTTCTAGATATTTCCGGAACTACACGCCGTGTACTCAAAAGTACATGTCGTGTATGGGTGGGGAGAGTACCGGTCGTGTGCTTGCTGGGTACATGTCGTGTGATAACTGTATAGGAATTTCCTACTACATGGTGTGTAGTGTTATTCAAAATGTTGTGTATTCCCTTTCTATGCACCGGCTGGGTTCAAGTTGTGTGTCAACCCGTGTGGAGTTCCCAAACCGTGTGGCTATCCCCGCTTAAGTCGAAGTATGGAAAAGGACACTACTTGGTGTGTAGTCTTTAAATACACATTGTGTACTTTTTCATTCGCTTAAATGAAAGAGCATCACGTCTCTTTTCCAGAAAATTATTTTTCATCCCCTTTTTAGAACCTTGGTGCTCTAGGAGGCCGAAAATTTTTCCTAACCTAGATTCTTCATCTGAAATCCATTCTTCAATCCATCGGTGGCTACAGGATCACAACAGCGAGGTTAAACCCATGCACCATGTTCCGTTCTTGATCCCTTACCTCACACGTTGCAGTTTCCATTCGAGTGGAATTGTTTGGATTTTATGGAAATGTAAATCTATGAAGATAGACTTTCAATTAGAGCTCGATATCAGACGTTCCTACATCTATAAGTCTCAGGTAGGTGGTACATACCACTTTTTTGTGTTTTCATAGACTTTTGGGTGGCACGGCCAATGGCTTGTTTTTGGGTATTTTCATTGAGACACCTAATTTACCTACTATTTCTAGTTTAATTATTCATTTGACCTATAGGATGCCTTTGGGTATTTCCTTTTACAGTTTTTCTTGACCGGGGTTGGGCGAGTAGTTGTGGCTCATCAAGGTATTTTGGTCAGGGATGCCAAAATGGTTATAATTGAATTGTATTGTTTTAAACTATTGTGTTTACTTTATTAAACCTTGATAGGAAATGTTAGAGGCCTTAAAGACATTCGTGTTAGTATAGGAAAACACTTGTTTAGTGCAATTCAACTGTTTAGATTTTTTTCCTATTTATGTGTTCTGTTTAAATATGTTATTTAAGTAATTGCAAAATTGCATATGTTGTAACCTTTGGGTTGTGTTGGGAATGGTCCGGATATTCTTGACTATTTCTAATAATAGGTTGGGCTTGGGCCGGGTTACATTGGGTTGTTCTAACCATAGGATCGAGTGTCATGGGCATCATTTTGAGGTAGGATGACTATCATCTTGGGCGTGGCCCAGGTTACTGGGATAGATACACCATCATAATTGAGCGTCATGGTTGTAGGGACATGAGGTGTCAGATGTGTTGTGGCTTCGGTACTATTTTGGTGATTACCGCTCACCCAGAACTATGAGTAGTGTGCACACAGAGAGACTCTGTGATGTGGTGGTTTTGACCACTCGTGTGGGTATAGGCCCCAGTTAGTTGTGGTTTAGTAAATATTGGTTTGGGGGTGCTTGTCGTAGGAAGGAACATGGGAGGTGAGGAGCCTTTATGTGATATCATTGAGGCTATCGGGTTAGGGGAAGTGGCTCACCATTATTTTTAGGGCAGACATCATTGTCCCTCAGGTTACTTTATTTTGAGGGCATACATCTTTTTCCCTCTTTTTACTTTATTTTGAGGGTAGACATAACTATCCGTCTAGTTACTTATTTGAGGACAGGTATCGATGTTCCTCTGGGTAACTATCTGTTAGGCATGCCTTTGGGATGTCGGTACTTGAGACACGCGGTGTTATGGGGCACATGGTGTCGGGTTACATGACATAGATTCCATCATTGGCCGAAGCATGTGACACTCCATGGTGGCTGCTGAGCATGAGTGGGATTGTGTTTATTTGTACATTGTAGTGTCTGTTGTTTTCCTTATAACTGCATGCCTGCTTAAACACTTATATTAGGTACGCTCTTTTGGGTGGTATCCAACTGAGATTCATCTCACACCATGCACGGGCCCTTCGGAACGTGTGTAGACTTTATGAATTTACATGCAGGAAAGAGGCCAGCTTTAGGAGCGAGACTACATTAGCTATTGCATGGAGATGTTATAGACCTTGAGGTCCTGCCTAACTAGAGTTTACCTTGTTTTGATTTATTTCATGTATCAGCATGCTTACTTGTTTTGTAGCTACAATTGGTTAGCCATTGGTGCCCTTTTTATATATGGATATGTATGACCTTCTTTGGATTCATGTTTTGTTGTTCAGTTGTAGTTACAAGCGTTCATCATGCTGTTGTGTTTACTTTCTCTTCTATTGTTTATATTTATTTCTTCGACTATTTGTTGATATTGATTGTGCTTCTACTCTATGGTTCTGGTTTTGAGTCTTCTCAGTCATTATTCTGTGGCATCTCTATTATTATACTCGGACTTGTACCATTATTATCCTCCTAGAGGGTATATCCTCCCCACTATACCTATGAATACCATCGCTTCTAGTCAGAAGCCTTTGGCATTCGGGGAGGTGCGCCTAAGGTAGTAACACCCTACCCGTTTAGCACTATTCAGGTGGTTGTTCAAGTCTGAGTCATTACAAAGTGGTATCAGAGGAGTTCTTGACATGGATTTAGTATAATTATTTCACTAGCTACTAATGAGGTTGAGACTTATCTTTAATTTTCTACTGGTTTTACAATTTGGGATTTGGTAGACTGGAGATAGGTTGTTACTAGAACTAGGTTTCTCACTTGTGCTTGGGTGCCTGCAGCTGTTGGTATGAGGGATGAACCAAGTTTCCATGGGTGGGAATTTTGGTTTTCTTTTGCTCATATTATAGTTTATATGGTTTCCACCTTGGTGGCTCACTTGGTGTGTGATGTTATTGATTTTGATGTGTAACCCTTGACCTGATACGGTAATGGATAATTGGACCTTGTCCTAGTATGGCAAGGCTTGTTTTCTTGGCTTTTTATAGGCACATTTTAGATTACTTCAATTTCATAACTGCATGTATGATTTGTGATGTGACAATACCATGTGAATAATGTCAGTTTATATGAATTGTATGATTTGAAATGTTAATAGGTGAACTTCCTGATATAATTTCCCGTTTAATTGCAATGTGTTATTCCATGCTTTCTATATTTGTATAATTGCATGTGTTAGGGTATTTGGGTCTGGCTCTTGTACGAGTAGGCAGGTACTGTTGGTTGAGGTGATTATGATCATCAGGATTGGGAAACTCGGTCATTGGTTTGAGGTAACATTAGTTGTCAGGACAGTCATGACCCGAGGTACTTTTGATACATGGCTCTATTAAGGGTGGGTAAGGAGGCCACAAGGTTGGGATGCCACACGGCATGGTTGTGGTGGGGGAGAGTAAGGGTAGTAGTTATGCACTGCCTTTTACTGGGTTCCTTATCTGCATTATATATGTATAAATTGTTATGTATGTGGGTTGTCTAACTAATTATGGTATTCAGAAGGTTCATTTTTGGTTGACTCAGATGGAGCGTCAGAAAGGAGATGGTATAGTGTCATAGGAGATCGATCAACTTTAGGATCTGTTGTAGGTAGAGCAGGAGCTGCATGTATATGCTCAGGGATAGGATCAGGTTCAGGATCTAGTGCAGGCAGGACAACAGCTGGGTTTGGCAGCGTTCAGACCATGGCTCGATGAGTAGCTTCGAACTATCCTGTTACGTGTCTTGCAGGGTATCGACAGAGGTGCGTAGGGTATAGATCCATCTATGTCATATCTGATGTAGGAGTTATAGTTGTAGCAACTGCCACTTTTTCATGGTGAGGGTGATTCACAGGTGACTGAGAACTGGATAGAGAGCATTCATATGATCTTCGAGCATCTCAAGACACCTCCAGTGTGGAGGGTCATGCGGGCATTGTACATGCTGAGAGGATCGGAAAAGCATTGGTGGGATGTGAGGGTTCAAGCTCACATGTATGAGGGACTAGCATGGAAATAATTTGAGGACATGTTTTTTGTGAACATCTACCCAGAGACACTGAGAGCAGATAGAGCTCAGGATTTCCTAAACCTTTAGTAGAGAGACATTTTTGTCATGGAATATGTAGCTACTTTTACGGAGTTGTCTCTCTTTGCGCCAGGTATAGTAAGTAATGACACGGTAACGGTGAGGTGCTTTGAAGATGTGTTATGACACGCCATTCGGATCCATGTGAATATCTTCATGATAGGTTCATTCTCAAAGGTTGTTAATCAGACACATATAGTGGAGGGAAACCAGAGGGATATTCCCCAGGTTGGTTGGACGATAGCGTCAGTTGATGGTTCAGACTATTGGAAGCGAGGACGGGATGAGTTCTAGTAGGTAACTTAGGACAAGGACTCATCTATAACACCACATAGTAGTTCTTAAGTGGTTTTATTTTAGTGTGGACAGACATGACATGTTTGAACTCAGTGCGATAGGCCTCCAAAGGAGTGTCGAGCATGTGGATAGGTCAGATATCTTGAGAGGTTCTGTAGGAATCCTTCCCAGATAGCCGACATGTAGGGACCAAGACAGACAATGGCATCTGGAGTTGGTTCAGGTTCGGTGTCTGGAGAGGGTAGTCGTGGTTCAGCTGCACACGGAGGACGTGACAGAGACAACAGGGCCCAATTGATGGGTTAGTGCCTGGTGGCTAGAGCAGCACCGTAGGGAGGTCAGGCATCAGGTAGTCGTACTTCAGTCCAAGTGCACGTCGTGGAGTTTCCAGAGGCTGAGCAGGCTAGTGAGTTGGTGATGGTAAGAGGTACACCACAGGTGTGGCTGTGATTTCCATGTTTTTCCTTTTTGGCATGAACTATAGTGGCATGTTTGTTTTGAGTGCATGTGATGCACAAGATCTATGTGGACTGACTATTTGCTGGTTAGTGGGAATGGCACCATATTGGGCGCGTAATATATTTATATATATGTATGAGTTGTGTAGAATCAGGGGCCTCAAGGATACGGGTTACTTGAGGTTCCTTTGGCATCGGGGCATCGAAGATGCGGGTTACATGAGATGGCATGGGCATCAGGGCATCGAGGATGTAGGTTACTTGAGGTGCATGGAATCAAGTTTTATTTGAGCATCCATGGGATGTAGGAACTCGTGGAGGTAGACAGTGATGTGGTCCAGGATACGTTGGGTTTCGGGAATGGAATGAGAGCACCAATGAGGCTCAGGGGTGACGATACATCACGAGAGGACCATGCATCTAGAAAACAAGTTAGTGAACCTTTGATTGTTTTGAGTTTTTTTGGGTTGACACCAAGCTAGGCAATTCCTAAGGTGGGGAGCCCCTTGAGGAATTTAGTTAGAACCTTTGATATTGGTGAACTTTGGGTTACTTGATCAGAGTGGTATGTTTGTTTTCATCTTCTGGTTTCGTTTGATAGCTCCGAGAAGAGCTATGTTAAGGTGGGGAGATTGTAAGGACCCCGGTTTTTATAACGGGTCAAAATCCCAACCCTATTTGAATTATTGACTTCTTCCTAAGAGGAATAGGAAAATATGGGATGTTTTTGAAATTTCCATAACTACATATCGTGAACTCTAAAGTACATGTTTTTTATGGGAAGGGTGACTACCATCCATGTGCTTGCTGAGTACTTGTCATGTGATGACTGTGTAGGAATTTTCTACTACACGGCGTGTAGTGTTATTCGACACGCCATGTATTCCCTTTCTGCATACCGGCTGGGTTCAAACCATGTGTCAACCCGTGTAGAGCGCCCAAGCTGTGTGGCTATCTCCACTTAAGTTATAGTACAGAAAATGTCACCACATAGTGTGTGGTCCTTAAATACACACCGTGTACTTTTATTATTCTATTAAATGAAAGAGAGTCATGTCTCTTTTTCAGAAAAACCTTCTTCTTCCCCTTTTTTGGACCTTGTCACTCTGGGAGGCTGAAAACGTTTCCTTACCACAATTCATCATCTGGAATTCATTATTTAATATTTCAGTGGCTATGGGATCACAACAGCAAGGCTAAACCCACGCACCCTATTCTATTCACGATCCCTTGCCTCACACATCACAGTTTCCTTCCAAGTGGAATTTCAAGAATTTGAGGGAAACATAGATCTAAAAAGATCAGCTTTGAATTGGAGCTCGATATAGAGAATGCCTACATATATGAGTCTTATGTAGGTGGTGCATACCTCATTTTGTGTTTTCATAGACTTTTGTGTGGCACGACCTATGGAGCATTTTCTGGTATTTTGAGCGAGACCCTAATTTACCTTCTATTTCAAGTTTTATTGTTTATTTGACCTATGGGATTCCTTTGGGTATTCCTTCATTCCTGTTTTCCTTGTGCAGGGGTGGGTGAGTGGTTGTGGATCATCAGGGCATTTTGGCCTGGGATTCCAAAATGGTTATAACCGAATTGTATTATTTTAAACTATTGAGTTTAGTTTGTTAAACCTTGATATGAAATGTTAGAGGCCTTGAAGACCTTTGTGTTGGTATTGTACAACACCTATTTAGTGAAAATAAACTATTTAGATTATTTTTCATGTTTATGTGTTCTATTTAAATATGTTTTTATGTAATTTCTAAATTGCATATGTTGGAACCTTTGGGTTGTATTAGGAATGGCCCAGATATTCTTGAGTGATGTTGTTCAAAGGTTGGGCTTGGCCAAGGTTACATTGGGTGGTTTTTACCATAGGATTGGTCATCATGGGCATCAGTTTGTGGCAGGATGACTATCAGGTTGGCCATGACATGGGTTACTGGGATGCGAGACCATCAGACTTGAGCGGCATGGTCACAGGGACATGAGGTGTTAGGTGTGTTGTGGATTGGGTACAATTTTGGTGATTACTGCTCACCTGGAACTATGAGTAGTGTGCGCACAGAGAGACTCCATGATGAGGTGACTTTGACCACTCGTGTGGGTAGAGGACCCTGTTAGTTGTGGTTTAGGTAATATTGGTTTGGGGGTGCTTTTCGTAGGAAACCACGTGGGAGGTGAGGAGCCTTCAGGGGATAGCATTGAGGCTATCAGGTTAGGTGTAGAGGCTTATCATTATTTTTGGGGTAGGCCTCATTTTCCCTCTGGTTACTTTATTTTGAGGGAAGACATCATTGTCCCTCCAGATACTTTATTTTGAGGGTAGACATCACTGTCCCTCTGGTTACTTATTTGAGGTTATTCCTTCGGGTTACTATCTCCTGGCCATGCCTTTGGGACGTCGGTACTTGAGACACGCGGTGTCAGGGGGAACATGGTTCCAGGTTTCATGATAGAGATTCTAGCATTGGATGAAGTAGGTGACACTCCATGGGGGCTGAGAAGCACTAGTGGGATTATGTTTACTTGTGGATCGAACTGTTTACTATTTTCCTTATAATTGCATGCCTGTTTAAACACTTATATTAAGGTATACATCTTTGGGTGGTATCCTACTGAGATTCATCTCACACCCTGCACGGTTCCTTCGAGATGCGTGTGGAATTTATGAATTTACGTGTAGGAAATATCCCATCTTCAAAAGCTGGACTACATTAGTTATTTCATGGAGATGGTATGGACCTTGAGGTCCTGCCTAGCTGGATTTTACCTTGTTTTTCTTTATTTCCTATATCATCATGCTTACTTGTTTTATAGCTAAAGTTGGCTATCCATTAGAACCCTATTTATATATGGATATGTATGAACTGCTTTGGATTCATGTTTTGTTGTTTTTTGGTAGTTACAAGTGTTCAACATGCTATTGTGTTTACTTTTTGTTGCTACTGTTTATATTTATTTCTTCTGTTGTTTGTTGATATTGATTCTGCTTCTTCTTTGTGGGTCTGGTTCGAGTCTACTGAGTCATTATTCCAGTGTATCTCTATTATTATACTAAGACCCGTACCATTTTTATCCTCCTAGAGGGTATAGCCTCCCTACTATACCTATAAATACCCTCACTGCTAGTCACTAACCTTTGGCATTCGGGTAGGTGCGCCTAAGGTAGTAACACCCGACCTGTTTAGCACTGTTCGGGTGGCTGTTCAAGTCCATGTCGTTACAGTTGTGGCCTCATAGTTGGAGAATTCACTGAAACTTTAGAGTTAAGCTCTAAGTAATTCCTTTTTTCTATGATGTCACTCATGTAATCCATGTTTCTCAACTGAAATTTCATTTATATAGGAGAACCTCAAATGAAAGACACATTCCCACCAGACAATAGATGTAGGGGGACAAGATATGGGGCTTGTGTCTGAAACAATGGTGGGGATAGGGTCCAGTAGGGTTGTGACAACCAAGGTGGCCCTTCCCGACTCTTCATAGATTCCAACCATTTACGGTGGGACACATCCTCATATCCCAACAATAATAACTCGAGGGTGATATCAACTATTGGATCTTCGTATATCCTCTTCCTTGTAGATTCGTAAATGTTGACCAACCAACCAGGCCCACTAACACTATATTTATCTGAATAGTCCTCCAGGTAGTATTTGTACTATAATTGAGGATGGATGGGGGTCCCAAACCTCTTTTAATGAGGGGGACACCAATAAACATGGAATTGGATGCTCAAGTAGACCAGACTATGACAAACATATTTTTGCAGAGAACAACATGCAGGGCAGAACTTGATAATATCGAGGTGGAATCTAGCAATGAAAACCAACCAAATGATATGGAACCTATTCCATATGATATCATACTAGCAGAGGATCCCATTTTTGAACTCATAATTGAGTTCCTAGAATATGAACTCGCTAACCCAGAGGAGCTGGATGACCCCATTTCATATATTGAGGACAATTAGGATATCTTTCACTGGTCATTGAAGATGATAAAGTCATTTATAGAAAACATCCCATAATTTGGGTGGATAAGAATTATTGTAGCACTCCACCCTCTACTACATGACCTATGCATTGGAGGGGTAGATTCATGA
Organism: Viscum album; assembly: GCA_963277665.1. NCBI lineage: Eukaryota > Viridiplantae > Streptophyta > Magnoliopsida > Santalales > Viscaceae > Viscum > Viscum album. The sequence continues at coordinate 797,702,481 of OY728159.1, forward strand.
GGTCCACATATGATCATTTAGGATTAACTTGTTGATAACGTTCAGAAGATAGGCCATAGCTTCTGTGTTTCCTAGAAACTGAGAAAATCTATCCTCATTTAGAGGATTTAGGTGGCTAGATAGGATATCCATCACTAAGTAACATAGATGGAAGAGTCCTCTACTTTCACCAACACCCAATCAGAACTCATATCCAGACCACAGGTCCAGTTGGAAGAAGCTGAATAAAGAGAACACAAAGTATAGAAAACACAAAGTATATAGATGGAGTGATGGTTGTTCGAATAGAGTCCTACAATCTTGAAATTATGACTCTATGATGAAAGAATAGTGTCTGTTCATATTGGTTTGAATCAAGATCAAACCTACTTCTATGAAAGATCTCTCTGGTGAGGACCAAGAATACCTTTTCATTTTACGCCATGCAACAAAAGATAGTAATCATGTAGTATAGCATCATTAGGTATAAAAAGAGATGCACGGGATAGTTTAATGTCACATGAATAGGACATCACACATAGTTTAAGTTTGTACTGTCCAGATCATGCCTGATAGTTTAATTCCATTTTCATTGACTAGGGGATCCTAGTTTAAGGTCATAGTATTTGTACTAGAATAGGGGCTGAAGGGTCATGAAGGTAAGTGAACTTGGGGTTGGGCCTGAGGAACAATACCCCAACGTTCTATCATATCCCATAAGGATGGGAATAAATACATACATAGTTCTTGGAGGGCTATGCCATGCAGGTATGACCCATCAATATAGGAAAATATGCATTTGATATATTTTGTTTTTTCTATTGATGTTGCTGAGAGTTTTTATTAGAGTGACCAAATGAGGATGAAAATTTTGAGTGTCAGTCCAATAATCTAGATATATGTTAGTCTTAAAAAGTGTCCTGGTGGATGTCATATTCCAAATGAGATTCCCTATCATGTGAGAACACCACAATTATGACAACCCTGCTTTTTACTACACACTTAAACGTGATTTATTACATAAAATTCACTTGATACAACATAGAATATCGAAAGGTCTAGTGTATTTGAGGCTTAGGATCATTAAATAATAACTTAAAACATGAGATACAACATATTTATTGAACAATTCCTTTACATGACCACTAAATTCCCTCGTACTTAGCATTGTAAGGGATAACCTGAGGACATTCATAAAAAAGGGTGAGCTACAAAGCCCTGTAAGGGAATAAACATGGAATAACATAAGGAATACAATAAATGTTAGAAAATAGGCATATTAATAGAGCACAATAGAAGCATAATCACAAATTCATGATAAAGCATGATAATCATAACATATAAATGTGGCAACAACTCTTAACATGGAATTAGCATGAGCCAAGGCTCATTGCACATAGAGCATGAGTAAACCCTCATTGCACATGAAGCACGAGTAAACCCGCGTTGCACTTAAATTAGAATGATTCAACGCCCATTTCATATAACGTATCATGATACTATACTTTACCCAATGCATTAGAGCACTATTAGGGTGCACCCTTCTTAAACATTTCATTTCATGCATAAGTGTGCCACATGGATCATAAAATATTGAATCATTCAACATAATCATTTATTCCACGATAAACGAATGTGGAATAAATAAATTAAACTCTTTAAACAATAATTAAATGTTCATAAAGGTGAATACCCTTGATAGAGAAATGGGCATGGTATTCACTACACAATGACATTGGCTTGGAAAAACGCGGTGCAATTTTGGCAGTATAACGACATGACATAAGAACTCATAAAAATGGTTGATGAGAGAGAAAGGGGTGTCTCATATTATTTAAATGACATGGAATGTAAGGGGTTCATATAGATACATGTCCCAAAAAGTGTAATGGAATTTAGATTCATGATACAAAATAATTTCTTGAATTTAAATGAGGAGAGGGAAATTCCTTTCGGAATTTCAGCATAGTAACGAGTGTACATGGGTGGCATTTAGTGATAGAGAAAGGGGTCTCCAATAATTTAAACATAAATAGGGAAGTATGGGGGATGTGTGATGTGTGAAATCATACCCTAACATTTATAAATGAAATTAAAAAGTCATAAAGTGTGCTTCCAAAGGCTTGAGAGAGGCTTGAGAGAGGCTCCATGGGAGCTTGGGGTACCTTGGAAGGATTCTAGAGAGATTATTTCAGAGGTTGGATGAACTCCAATGGCTTTTAGTGGGGAGAAAGTGGGATCTTGGGAGGGTTTATATAGGAAAGGTGATGGAATTCTTTATTATTTAGGTTTGGGACACCTCACATTAAACTAATCCAAACCACAAACCATCTCATGGTTTTTGTCTATGGTTTTTAGAAAAGGGAAGTGGAAATAAATATTTTATAATTCCAGAATCCTAAATTCTTGAAATAATGAGGTTGTTTATGTGGGGGTGAGTCACACTCCCAAGGAAAGCAATTTAAAAAGACAAGATGTTTAATAAGCCTTGAAAGGTCCATTAATGCTTTGTAAAATAAGTCAAACAAACCCAAAATTACATTATGTTAATGGAAAAACATATATTTTATGAACATAAGGCTTATAGTATTTTATTACATCACTATTGGGTCATTATGAAGCCAGAAAACACATTATATATTTAAACGGTATATAATTTTTACCCAAAAATTTGACTGTCTCAGAAAATTATGAAAAAATAACCATTTGATAATTTTGACATCCTAATTCTAGAAATAATATTCATTTTAACTGAATAATTTTTTAAATATGTTAATTTTCACTTTTAAAATATAAACCGACATTTACCGAAAAATCATGGGTTTTGACAAAAATGGCTTTCAAACCTTAATAAAAAATACAATCACATTCATAAAATTATATGATAATTTATATTTAATAAAAAATAATTTAATAATAATAATAATAATATTTTATTAAAATATTATTTAATAAAAAATCCATTAATTCATCAAAATATATTTCTTAGTTGAATAATAACAAAAAACACTATTTGATATTTAAAACCTATTTACAAGGTAACAAAAATAACATGAAAATATATTCATTATTATATAAAAAAATAATGTACATAACCATAGTGCTATGGTCTTGTTACCTAACCCCTTATAACACCCACATAAGACAGAAGAGTAAGGTGTGCAATAGTGATAGACTCTTGGGGTGGCTCGGATAACATTGCTCGGGTGGTAATCTCTATCAACATCCACTCCTCTCATAGGCGGTCCCACTTGAGCTTAACCTGTTGAAGATCAGCTTGGTCTTGGTCAAGAATGAAGCCCAATAACACCACATCTTTCCTGAGATCTAGAAAATGGGCTTCGTATGGGGAACGTCTACTGGATGAGGTCATTGCTTCCTTTGTCTAAGTAAATTGGATTCGTTAAAGCTCTGTATTTATATTAATCATGTGATCACTGTTCAATGGATATATTAGAAATGGTCACAATTATTAACATAAAACCAAATAAGTTGACATATTATATAAACATTTTACATAAAGAGACATTTAATTAGATCAAGAGGGATTTCGATTAATGAATGTTTGCATCGTTACAATCTTCCCCCCTTAAGAAATTTTTCCCTCAAAATTTCCTTTTCCCACAATAAAACAAATGCGGGTAACTCTACATCATCACTTCCTCTAATTCCCATGTCACTTCTTCAAACTTGTGGTTTTTTCACAACACCTTGATGAGGGGCATTGTCTTATTTCGTAGAAAATTTTCTCTATGATCTATGATCTTCACTGGTTTCTCGTCATAAGAAAGATCATCATCTAAATGTACTGCATCTATAGAGAGTACATGTGAAGGGTCCAGTATGTACTTCCTTAAGAGGGATACATGAAATAAATCATGCACTTTGTCCATTGTAGGTGGAAGTGCTAGTCGATAGGCCACAACCCCGACATGATCAAGAATCTCAAAGGGGCTGATGTACATTGGACTTCACATCCCTTTCTTTCCAAACCTCATGACCTTATTCCACAGAGATATGCATAGAAGGACCATGTCTCCAACTTAAAACTCAAGGTATCATTGAATATTATCTTCATAACTCTTCTGTCGACTCTGGGATGCCTTGATATGCTGCTGACTGGTTTTCATCTTCTCCACCATTTCTATGACCATTTCTGGTCCAAGCAGCTTACACTCACTGACCTCATCCCATCCTTCCAGTGTTCTGAACCTTTTCTGATAAAGGGCTTCATATGGTTCCATTTGGATGCTCGAGTGGAAATTTTTATTATAAGAGAACTCAACCAGAGGAAGCTGTTGATCCCATCCTCCTTTAAAGTCCATTGAGCATGCTCTAAACATGTCCTCAAGTGTTTGGATAGTCCGATCGGATTGGCCATAAGTTTGAGGATGATAGGTTGTACTGTAGTTCAGTTCAGTACTCAAAGCATGTTGAATACTCTTACAAATCATAGAGGTGAATCTTGGATCTCAATCAGTCACAATAGATAATGGTACTATATGAAGTCTTACAACTTCCTTGACGTAAATCTGCAAATATTTAACCAATGAGAAGTCCTCTTTAATCATGATAAAGATATGTGTCTTTGTAAGATGATCCACAACAACTCATATAGCATTATTTCCTTTGGATTTCCTTGGAAGTCCAGTGACAAAGACCATGGTAATGTTCTCCCACTTACATGCTTGTATGGGTAGTGGTTGCATCATCCCCTTAGACTTTTTATCTCAGCTTTCACTTGTAGACATAACAAACACATTGATGTATATTTGGAAATCTCTCTTTTCATATTTTCCCACCAAAATATTTCTCAGAGATCTCGATACATCTTTGTGCTCCCTAGGTGGATAGAGAAGGTTGACCTTTGTGCATCATTCAATAGCTCCTTCTTTATCTCTGGATCCGAAGGTACATTATTTTCATCCCAAATCTTACAACTCCTTCCTCATCAACTTTGAAGGATTCCCCATTTCTAACAACTTCCACCCTTTTCTGAATTTCCATATCTTTTCTTTGAGCATCCTTTATTCTCTCCAAGAGGGATGGTTGAGCAATCATTTTAGAAAGGATTGATGATTTTCCTCCCTTAATGATTCCCATGTCCATCCATTTAAAATCTAAGAAGATCATGTCCTTTTCAATTCTCATCATTGATAAAGATGCATGATCCTTTCTACTTAGAGCATCCACCACCTTATTTACCTTATCGGGATGGTAGTGGATTGAGAATTCATAATCCTTGGTAAGCTCTATCCATATTCATTGGATCATATTAATCTCTTTCTATTTGAATATATATTTGAGACTCTTGTGGTCAGTATATATCACACATTTCTCCCCATAGAGATAATGCCACCATATTTTTAAGGAAAATATCACAGCTGCCAAGTCCAGATCATGCATTGGATAGTTTTTCTCATGTATTTTCAACTTCCTTGAGGCATAAGCTATCACTTTATCATTTTTCATAAGCACATAACCTAAGCCTTTATTAAAAGCATCACTATACACCACAAAGAGTTATCTACTTGTAGGGAGTGTGAGTACTGGCGCAGTGATAAGCCTCTTTTTTAACTCCTTAAAACAATATTCACATTCTTGTGTCTATACAAACATTACTGCCTTCTGTGTCAGAATGGTCATTGGGCTTGAAAATCATGAAAATTTCTTCAAAAATCATCGATAATAACCAGCTAGACCCCAAAAGTTGTGGATCTCCATTACGGAAGTTGGCATGGGCCACTCATCAATTTCCTTCTTCTTGGTAGGGTCCACAGATATCCCTTTGCTGGTGATAACATGCCTCAAGAATGATAGTTCCTCCATCCAGAACTCACATTTATTGTACTTTGTATACAAATTCTCCCTTTGCAAAGTTGTTAACATATTCTTCAAATGCTCCTCATGTTCCTCATAACTCTTGGAGTATATCAGAATATCATCAATAAAGACTACCAAAAATTTGTCAAGGTAGTCTCTAAAGAATCTATTCATTAAATCCATGAAAATTTTCAGAGCATTAGTGAGTCCGAAGGGCATCACTATGAACTCATAGTGTCCATACCTTGTTCGAAAGTCAGTCTTGGGAATATATTCTTTCCTCACCTTTAATTGGTGATATCCCGACCGAAGGTCTACCTTAGAGAAATAACTGGCCCCACTAATCTGATCAAACAAGTCATCTATCTGTGGTAGGGGATACTTGTTCTTTATCATTATTTTATTGAGCTCACGATAATCAATGTTGAGTCACATTTATCAATCCTTCTTCTTGACGAAGAGGACCGGCGCACCCCACGGTGAAGCACTCAGGTGTATAAAACTGTAGAGACCCAAACTTGACATACATAGACATTACATTACTTTTTCAGAATACATTATACATAAAAAAAATAGACTCCCGAAGACTGTATTAGTTTAGTATCTTTGGAAACTCATAACATAATCTTCTAATCATGGTGAAAGATCTTCAACATCTCCCATAAATATCTTCCACTTTTTTTTCTTACCTAAAACCTTTATTTATATCCTAGGGAAAAGAAAACATAAAAAGGGTGAACTCAAATTCCCAGTAAGGGTAAACATGGAGAACATAAAAACAATCCATAAACATTTGAACATAAAAACATGAACATAAAACATCAAAATCTTGAGCCATGACATAAATCTTGGCAGTACATAAGGAATAGATCATAAAGGAACATAAATCATGATTAAATATAATGGGAATAAAACATGTAATTGTGGAAAACCATTAAGCACATTATATTATTTCCATAGTATCCAAAGCATTGTTTCCAAGACCATCATAGTGGACAATGTCCATTACTAAATCGGGTTTACTTGTCATTCCAGCCCTATATTAATGAACTGGATTCACTTTACATTCCAACCATGTCTATCTCATGAGATATAAATCTTTACCCATTTCATTGGAGGGAGATATAGGTCCCACCCACCTCATAATTAAATCATTCTTACTTGTTCCACAAAATAAACATAAAGCATTCATCATAACCCAATGAATAAAATGGGTTTCATAAAAATCATCCCATCATAACATAATCCATATAAAACAAATGGATATCATTTCATCATAAGAAGAATAAAAACATGGAAATAATAAAGACATTATACATGAAACATAATCATACTAAATAATGTCATCTTAGATGGAAAATAATTTTGACAAAACACTTGAAATGAATTCTTGAGGAAAATATCCTTTCTTCTTCAAAATCATTTTATTTTCACAAAATTCCATTCAATTTTAAAATAAAAAAACTTTGTTGAAAATAATACTGAAATCTTGTAGAGTAATATTCATGAAAATTTGGAATTATGAACCCATAAAAATCTGTTCATTTCGTATAAGTTAAAAAAACATTCTCCTCGTACTTTTTCCAAAAAAATAAAAAAGTATCTCATACTGAAAATGAAAAAATATTCCTTTCATATCTTTTACTAAGAATTAACCAATATGTAAAATTGGATTTAAACAATTGTTTGAGGATAGAAATAATATTAAATATTGTGGAAACTTTGATGTGGATGATAAATATGCCCCAGTAAATTCTGAAGTATAAACAATCTTAGATAAAAATGAGATTGCGAGATTATCCCTTACCTTATGTCCAATTTCTTCCATATGTGTCTAAGACCCCTGTATACTGGGTTTAAACATATTATTAACTTGTAAAAGAACCAAAATAATATTTATGATATCATATATGATTCACTTAAGACTTTATATTACTCGTTCATTTGTCAATTCCATGTTAAAGTAGTGTTTCGGGTAAAATTGTTTCATGTATCATTCGTGTTTTGAATTTTAATTATTCATATGATTACTTAGATAATGATTACTTACTTCAAGAATTTAAAACATGATTTATATATAATATATATTTAGAATATATATATATATAATAGATCGATAAATGGAATTAAATACACCGTTCATGGAGACGGTAGGTTGTACGTACGCATGTACGCTATTTTTGTTTCCTTATTAAATTGAATGGATGTAAGTAAATAACATATACATAAATAAAGTATCATTATTATGTAATATATCTCATTATTATTCATTATATGTACTTTATAATCATTCTTTAATGTTTTACATGGAGAATGAATCGCATCACGTCGTGGAGACGGTAATCCCTACGCACGCACGAGCGATGATATCATTCCCATAATTATTGAATGGAATTAGAGTGGATGATATAATACCTCAGAATTAGTATCATGTTATAATAACCATATATAGTTATTCTTTACGCCATTATACCCATCCAAGTAAGGTGGTGGTGGAATAACAGATTATACCACGGTGTGGAGACGGTATTCCGTAAGTACGCACGCTTGGTGATTTCCTTTTTCTGTAGGATGGATAGAAGGTGAAATAGGGTTGTTTAATATTTATAATAACATATAAGAATATGAGTGACACTAATTTTATTACATTATAATGAAAAAAATAATAGGATTTAGAAGAAGAATGAATCTTGAAAGAATCGGTAGAAGAGATTACCTCTTCCTCGACGTGCCTCTTTTAAACTTCTTCTTAGGGCACTAGAGTTGGTCTTTTGAGAAGACCAGAACCTCTATAATATAAATAGAGAGGTTTAGAAGAGAAATTTTTAGGGTTTTTTCGAGCTTGAAGGCTCAAAATTTTGTAAAGAGGAGAGGGAGGAGGTTCCCTTTTATAAGAGAGGAGAGGGGCACTTTTGGAAACCTCTAAAATATTAATTTATAATAAACTCAAACCCCACATAAAAAATTCCAAAGTGACTAAAATTAGGATATTAGATAATATAGGTTTTTAATATCATCAACCAATTAAATTTAGACATGTTTTGATTTTATTTTAAACCTTATCATTTTGATTTATCCTTATTTAATCTATTTAATATTATTTGTGGTAATAATGTTATAAATTTTATATGGTTGTAAATACTTAATTATGTGTTATTAATAATACATAATTTTATACTTTATGACATGTTAGATCATATAAATTTTAATTTGTAATTTTTAAATATTTTTGTGATTTTTAAACAATTTAGTAATATAAAATATCAATAGTGTCAATTTTGACACAATTCTTTTATTTGAATTTAAATAAAATCCACATAGAATATATTTTTGCAAAAAAACTATTTAATAGATTACTAAAATGTCATATTCATCTATAAAGTTAGTGTAGTACATTAATTAGTTCATATAATATTTATTTTAATTCTTTTAAAATCATTTATTTAATATTTTTCTTAATAAAATAATTAATACAACATTTTTGTATAAATATTTAATAAACTTTTATGTTGTATAAGAATTAAAAATAAAATAATATGATGAATATAAATATAATATATTTCATAATAATAATTTTAGTCGAATTTATCTTCTAAAACAACCAACTTTTAAAATTTTATCTTTATTAAAGTATGAAGGTGACAACTTTGACACCATTTAAAATAATATAATATAAATGTCCTAATCTGTTTTATAAGGCTCCAAATGGTTCATCATTATACCCTTGGATGATCAGGGTATATAGATACTCTACCTATAAGGTTTGTTCAAGTTTATGGTCCTTTTTATGGGTATTATTATTGTAATAAAAACTATATTATTGATTTTTTGCTAACTAAATAATTTCTGCATCATTAATGTATAAGTTATTAAGGTAATTAAATATCTCTTAAAAATTACAAATAAATTCCCATAACAAAGAAAAAAAATTTATATTTCAAATTATTATTTATAATAGAATTTATATTCTTTATAATCTTATATTAAAAATACTTTAATTATTAAATTTTGAGTGAGACATATTTCACTTTCTTTAAAATAAAATAAATTAAAGGTCTTAATCGCATCCAAGTGGGTCCAAATTGATTCCATTTAGACCCAAATATGTCTTAGGATGGAATATAATCATCCAATTATATTAGAACAAGTGTTAGGAAAATTTTAAAATATTATATTTACCCTTAATTACCTGATTTACCTTTAACTATGGTAAATAAAATTTACCGTAGTTACTATTCATAGTGCCCAAAAATAAAAAGTAGCCTATTAACAGAATTTAGACCTAATGATTCCAAATATGGAATCCATTTTTCCAAATTCAAATCAAAAAAGTTGCAAAAATTAATTTAAAATTAATCTTGTTGTTATGAAAATGAGTTTTTAAAAGTTAAAACATTGTCAAAGATTGAAATGTTTTTACCTATGAATTCAATGTAAAATTAATGGAAATGACTTGAATTATATTAAATGGTAAAAATATATTCTATATATACTTTAAAACCATTAAATATTATAATTTAACCATATAAATTATCTTGATGAAAAAGTTGTTTTTAATTAAAATTTAGCGTATTTCTACTATTCATCAAAATATGAAAGTTATCAGAAAATTATCATAAATGCATACAATATAATTTTTTATATCCCAATTAAAAATAAGATGTTTATTTTGTAAAATTTAACTTTTAAACTTGTAAAAAATTATATTTAAAATGGGTGCTCTATCAAAAGATGACAAAACAGCATTTTTTGAAAAATACTTATTTTACCTTAAAATTTTATTTTGTTTCATACCATCTTCTAGAATATGTTTAAGATGAATTATTATGTAATAAAATTCAAAATGCAGTTAATAATATTCATAATGGCTATATTATAACAATATATCATTGTTTAGTGAAATTCAGTATTTCATACAACACACGCTATTGAGGAAGGTCGCTCTTGTGTGCAACACAAGCCAAGAATAGGGTTAGCGTATACTAAAAGCTAATACGATGTTACGTATAGTGTAAGATAATCTTGGTGTAGCATACAACACAACACATCAAAGAAATTTAAAATATTATTTCTCATAAAATCGCGGGGTGTTACAAAAACCCTTCTCTATATTCTCCTATAACTGCTTCTTCAGCTCTTCTAGCTCTACGGTGGCCATTCTGTAAGGTGTATTTGAGATTGGTAAAGATCCAGGGATATGTTCAATTGGGAACTCAACCTATTGGTCCAGAGGAATACCAGGAAACTCTTCAGGAAATACATCAGTGTAATCCCTCACGATGGGCATGTCTTCAAGCATGATTCTCTACTTTTTCTCAATCATTTGAGTTAGGTATGCTTGCTCATAAGCCAGAAATATCTACACTTGATATGATGATTCGAAAGGAGATTCATATCCCTCCTTTCACTTGTAACGAATTGGAGGGAGATTTGGGATGTGAAGAGTGATATCCCTTTCCTAGCAGTGAATAGTGGCTTTGTATATAGACAGCCAATCCATGCCCAAGAGAGCATCAAACTCCACTAAAGGAAGTATGACAAGATTTTACGGGAGGTTTAGTCCACAAACTTTAACTGGGGAGGAGTTATAAACCATGGATGCAATGATTTCCCCATTTTCTATTCTCACAAAAAACTTTTCCTCCAAATTTTGAGGTGGTGTTTCAATTGTTCTACTAAACTTGTAAGATATATGTGTAGAACTAGAATAAAATAGTATGTTCACTATTCATGAATGAATAACTAGTGTACCTATCACCACATCATTGTCTGGCTCCACCTTAGCGGTAGTGATAACATATTCCCTTGTTTCCTTGCAGGTTGGTGTTGATTGCCTCCAACAACCCTCAGCTTAGGACGATGGTTTGCATAATTCCCAAGCTCCTTGAAGTTGTAAAACTACACAGTCGGTTGAGTGTTGATCTGAACCTTCCTTTATTCTTCAACATTATCAAGCTTTTTTCATGTCCCTTTGGCAGTTCTTATCCAGATGACCAAAACTTCTACATTTGAAGCAATTATTGGTTCCCATGAGATAGTTACCAGGATGTTTCTTCCCACAATTTTTGCAAGGGGGAAAGTCAGGCTTCTTTCCATCATGGGATTTTTTTGATGGACCACACATGTTGTTCTCAATCTTCTGCTTCTTTTTACTGGGCCCAAGAGACTATTGAGAGTCTACAATCTCCGTTTCAACCTCGAGGCCACAACGTACAATATCCTTATAATTGTCGAAGTCTTGAATTGCCAATTCTTTTCACAGACACGGCTTTAGTCCATTAAATAAGAGATCCACCTTGCTTTCGGTGTTCATAAAAAATCCAAAGGCATACCTTGCAAGCCTTGTAATGTTTTCTTCATATGCCCCGATGGACTCATCATCCTTCTTCTTGAGTTCGAGGAACTCTCTTTCCATCTTGAGATGGAGGGTTTGGGGAAAATACTTGTTGAAAAACATCCTCGTGAATTCTTCCCAACTCATGGAATCAATTTCCTCTAGGTACATTGTATTCTTGATTAGTGTCCACCACCGATCAGCTTCCCCATAAAAACGATAGACCCCCAGTACAACTTTTTCTACTTCAGAGCACTGGAGTATGGAGAATATCTTCTCAATGGAGTTAATCCATTGTTCCGTAAGGAGGGTATCAGAAGATCCACTAAACATGGGAGGACTTTTCCACATGAAAGATTCTATGGAAACATTCTCTTTTTGTGGAGGAGGAGGTAATTCCACCTGATTTAAGTTATTATTCATAACTCGATCCATCTGAGAAAGTACTATCAAGAATTTTTGAGAACCCACTCCCGTCATATCAGGCATATCATTAGGGAAATCGCCACATTGCCTATCACATTGATTTTTGGAACGTGTTATTCTATTTCCCACCATTAACTAAGTGAAAGAACGTATAATTAGAGGTATTAAATAATTATCCATTGATCATGAAAAGGAATCATTGAATATAAAATTATAAACTTATAAATAAGTATATCCTAACTTTTTATTTCTTATGTTTAAATCTAGGTTATCCTCAATCTATTTCTTAACTTATATTCTTAAGGGATTTTTTTTGTCCCTTAATAACGGTATATACTAAGATTGTGAATCTATGAAAGCATATCCCCTGGGAGTATCGTAACCAAGACTGAAGAAAGTCCCATTTTCATGCATCAGTTCCTGTTCGAGTCTAGGTCAAAGCGTTGTTTTCGGGTTTTACCCCTAGGATACATCTGTGTCAGAGCCTCCTCTACCTACTCATATCCAGACAGGGATGTATTTTCTAGATAAACCACTTACTCAATACTCACCAAAACTTAGGGATGTTTTTATTATACTTATTTTTGTCTCTAAGTCTTTACTGGGGTTTTCTAATCCTAATCCGAAAAATAACTAAACCTATCCTCTGATACCAACTATGACAACCCTAGTTTTTATTAAACTCTTAAACATGATTTATTACATAAACTTCACATGATACAACATAGAAGATGAAATGTTCTAATGTATTTGGGGATTAGGATCATTACATAACAACTTAAAACATGAGATACAACATCTTTATTGAAAACTTCCTTTACATGACCACTAAATTCTCTCGTACTTAGCATTGCATGGGATAACCTGAGGACATGCATAAAAAATGGGTGACCTACAAATTCCAATAAGGGAATAAACCTGGAATAACATGAGGAATACAATACATGTTAGAAAATAGTCATATAAATAGATCACAAGAGAAGAATAAACATAAATTCATGATAAATCATGAAAATCATAACATAGAAATGTGGCAACAACTCTTAACATGGAATTAGCATGAGCCAAGGCTCATTGCACATAGAGCATGAGTAAACCCTCATTGCACATGAACCATGAGTAAAACCTCTTTGCACTTGAATTAGAATTATTCAACACCCATTGTACATAACGTATCATGATACGATACTTTACCCAATGCATTGGAGCGCTATCAGGGCACACCCTTCTTAAACATTTCATTTCATGCATAAGTGTGCCACATGGATCATAAAACACTGAATCATTCAACATAATCATTTATTCCATGATAAAATAATGTGGAATAAATATATGAAACTATTTAAACAATAAGTAAATGTTCATAAAGTTGAATACCCTTGATAGAGAAATGGGAATGGTATTCACTACACTATGCCCTTGGCTTGGAAAAATGCGGTGCAATTTCGGAAGCATAACGGCATGACATAAGAACTCATAAAAATGGTTGATGAGAGATAAATGGGTTTCTCATCCTATTTACATGACATGGACATTAAGGGGTCATATAGATACATATCCCAACAAAATAAATGGAATTTATATTCATGATACAAAATAATTTCTTGAACGTAAATGAGGAGAGGGAAATTCCTTTGGGAATTTTGGCATAGTAACGGGTGTACATGAGAGGAATTTAATGAGAGAGAAAGGGGTATAACATAATTCAAAAATAAATAGGGAAGTATGGGGGAGGTGAAAAATCATACCCAAACATTTATAATTGAAATTAAAAGGTCATAACAACATAAAGAAATTTGGACAAAAATTAGAAAGGATGAAACACCCTTACATGGAAGTGTGCTTCAAAAGGCTTGATAGAGGATTGAGAGAGGATTGATGGGAGCTTGGGAAACCTTGGGAGTATTATAGTGAGAGTAGGGAAGATTTTGGACTAAATACAATGTCTTTGAGTGAGGAGAAAGTGGGATCTTGGGTGGTTTTATATAGGAAAGGGGAGGGAATTCTTTATTATTTAGGTTTGGGACACCTCACATTAAACTAATCCAAACCACAAACAATCCCATGGTTTTTGCCAATGATTTTTGGAAAAGGGAAGTGGAAAAAAATATTTTATAAGTCCAGAGTCTTAACTTCTTAAAATAATACAGTTATTTATTTAGAGGTGAGTCACACTCCCAAGGAAAACAATTTAAAAAGACAAGATGTTTAATAAGCCTTGAAGGGTCAAGTAATGCTTTGTAAAATAAGTCAAACAAACCCAAAATTACATTATTTTAATGGTAAAACATATATTGTCCGAACATAAGGCTTATATTATTTTATTACATCACTATTGGGTTATTATGATGTCATAAAACACATTATATATTTAAATGGTATTTAATTTTTACCCAAAAATCTGACAGTCTCGGAAAATTATGAAAAATTCACCATTTGATATTTTAGACATCTTGATTCCAGAAATAATATTAATTTTATCTAAATAATTTTATAAATATAGTGATTTTCACTTTTAAAATAAAAAATCAATATTTATCAAAAATTCATGGGTTTTGACAAAAATGGCATTCAAACCTTAATAAAAATTACAATCGCATTCATAAAATTATAAGATCATTTATATTTAATAAAAATTAATTTAATAATAATAATATTTTATTAAAATATTATTTAATAAAAAAATCCATTAATTATTTAAAATATATTTTTTAGTAGAATATTAACTAAAAACGCTATTTAAGCTTTTAAAAATATTTATAAGGTAACAAAAAAACATTAAAATATATTCATTATTATATACAATAATAATTTACATAACCATAGTGCTATGGTCTTGTTACATAACCCCTTATAACACCCGCATAAGACCGAAGAGTAAGGTGTGCAATAGTGACAGACTCATGGGGTGGCTTGGATAACATTGCTCGGGTGGTAATGTCTATCAACTTCCACTTCTCTCATAGGAGGTCCCACTCGAGCTTAACCTATTAAAGCTCAGCTTGGGATTGGTCAAGAGTGAAGCCCAATGATATCACCTCTTTTATGAGCTCTGAAAAATGGGCTTCGTATGGGGCATGTCTACCGAATGAGGTCATCGCTTCCTTTGTCTGAGTAAATTGGATTCGTTAAAGCCCTATATTTATACTAATCACGTAATAATTGTTCAATTGATATATTAGAAACGGCCAAAATTCTTAACATAAAACCAAAGAAGTTCACATATTATATAAAAATTTTACATAACTATACATTTAATTAGATCAAGAGGGATTTCCATTAATGAATTTTTGGGTTGTCACAACAATGTTTTGTTGTTATTCCTCATGCGGCTGGGATGACAGTGTCACAGTTTATGGTCGTATGAAAAGATTAGTCAATGTATTTATATGTCATATGGTATGGATACAATAGTTTAATATCATTTGGGATAAGGAAACATAGTTTAATGTCATATTTCTTGGATGAAAGATATCGTAGTTTAAGGTCATATAATTCGGCCTGTAAGAGGTTGAGAGGTGTAGTGTGATGCCATAAGGTATCCTGATGTGAGGACAGAAGAGATCTGCACCACACTACACATTCCTATGACATTTAAGGTCATATATTTTGGGCTAAATAATGAGACTTCCAAAGTAGATATATGTAACACAATGTTATAAAGCAACCTGATGTGGATGAGGAAATAGGAGTCCACACACATCACATCACATATTTCCAAGAGAATATGCACACATTTTATAATAAGGATGCCCATATGTTGGAACCTGAACTCCTAGTTTAATTTCATGGATATTAGACTATAGATATGTGACTCTTCCATGAATGTATCAACCTTTTAAAACCCCCTAATACCATGTGATCCATGTTCATTATCGAAAACAAGGAGAAGAGATCTTTATAGAACACGGAAGCACAAGGTAGGGGAACATAGTTGTTGAATCAAGGATGACCCCATGTTGCTGGTCCACTCACCCAATGCACAAAGTTGCACAAAGGGATGACACTGAGGGTATTTAAGTTCTATATGGACATAAGAATGTGAGAGGGAATGTGAATCATGAGACAAAAATTGGGGATATAATGGGGATGGAATGATTCTGGAAGAAAACTGGTGACCATATTCAAAACACAACATCAATATCATGTGACCTGGGATGGGAAGAAACAAATGAGGTTCAACTGCTAACCATATTAAAAAATATGGACTTGTTTCAAGATGTTGTCTGAGATCCTCCGAAATGTTGGCCCAAAATGGTAGGTGAGCCTAAAGGTCGAGCATCCATACCATTTGGGGTTCCTTTCAAGTAATTCTATAACCCCAATTACCCAGAGTTGTTGCATTATTAAAAAACATTTTCATGATAAAAGGAATCTGGTCTGGAAAGACCGATCATTTTAGTAGCCTTGGAAGTACTAGATACATTCATAAGTTTTACATTACATCATGAAATAAAAACATCAACATTTTTTACCCTTTTTAACACACATATATCGTTATCCTATCCTTTTAGGTCAACCATAAAATACTTCTTAACATCCTATGAAAAATAAAACATAGAAAGGGGTGAGCTCAGATGCTCAGTAAAGATAACAATATAACATAAACATTCATAAATAAGAATAAATATTTATGGAAATGTAAAGACTAAAACAAAATACTTTTAAACATAAACATCAATATAATATGACAAAGATAAAATCAAATGATTCCATTTAATAATTCACATGTATATTCTACTAGTTTAATAATCACAAGGAATATAAATATCCAATTTCAAAATGATGGAATGCATAATTCCAGACTTCATAACCACATAGTCAAGGCCTTAGGCCAAGACTAAAAATAAGATTTTGTCAAGACCTTGTGTCAAGACACTAGTTTTTCTCATGATACCTATCGACGCATTGAGGTGCTATAGTGGGCTCCACCAATTACTCACTAAGTCCAATGCATTCCTCATATGAAATGGTTTAAACATAACATAAAAATTTGTATTAAAAATAGCATAATAAATGTCAATAACTTATCTATAAACCATGAATGGTGTAAAAATAACACATCCATAGTCAAACATATCACAAAACCTTCAATACAGTATGGGAGTTTTGTATCATAATAAATCACCTTCAAACAAGCTTAAAATCCATCAAAGGATGTTGACATATATGAAATCAAAACTTTTGGAGAGAAATACCTCTTTCTATTTTAAAGTCATTTAGAGGTCTTTTAATTATAAAAGAAAACCTTTATTTTGAAAATATTCTTATAATCTTGTAAGGTAAGCTTCGACGATGTTATAATGGTGGAAAATAGCTGCACCCGCCGTATAAGTTAAAAAAACATTCTTACCTTATTTTTGTCGAAATGGTCATAATGTACCTTGTTTGGAAAATGACGGAAAGATTATTTTAAAAACATATAAGGTCAAATAAGGGTATAAATTAATTTAACCCATATTCTAGTAAATTATAAAAATAAATTGGAATACATTTTTAAGAAAACACATATGTGGATGATAAAGAGGTCCCAGTAGATACTTGTATAAAAACAACCTCGGATAATAAAGAGATTGGGAAATTAACCCTTACCTTGTACTTTTCCTTAGTCAATGTTATGTTAACCACCTGTATAATAGTTAAAACATTGTTATTAAATTATAAAAGGACTATATACATAAATATTATATCATATATGATCTTATAAAATTGATTTCTTAATAATATTTTAGTAGTATCATCGTTCTGGGTGTTAACTGATTCATTTTCCTTTATATTTATGGTTACATAAGCCATGTTTGTTATGGATAGGATTTATTTGATTCATATACAGAATGATATTATGTTCATAAACATTATTTTTAATCATAAAATTAATATTATTCTTGAATGATTACGATGGGGAATGAATCTCATCGCGTTCGTGGAGATTGTAATCCGTACGTACGCACGAGCAAATATATCATTATATTGATGACGAAATAATATTTATCATATATACAGAATAATTAAAATGTTATATTTATTATTTACATAAGTTATACTCATTATTATTACCATCCAAATAATGAAGTTTTTGAATAACAAACTACACTACGACGTGGAGACGGTAATCCGTACGTACACACATATGGTGACTTTTTCATTTATAGGATAGATAGAATAATGAATATGGTTGTACCATTTTTTTAATAACATCACATTATATAGAATATACTGCAGTTATTATTTTATAATGGAAACAACATAAAAATAGGAAGTTGAAGAAGAAAAGAACTTGAAAGAGGTGATGAAATATTTACTTTTCTTCGGGTTCTTCATTTTGATTTGATCAAAAGGGCTCCTTAGGTTGGCTTTATGACCAAATTGTGGCCTATAGGATTAAGGTAGGATAGTTGGGAGGATAATTGGGATGGGGTTGGCCGAGCCAAAAGGCTTTGGATGTGTGAAATTAAGAGAAGGGGAAGTGAACTTTTATAAGAGAGGTGAGGGTCACTTTAGGAAAAGTTTGAAATATTATTTTATAATAAACTCATTTTCAGTTTCTAATGGTTCCAAAATGAATTATTTAAAGGTTAAGGTGGGTATGGTTCAAAAACCTCTCAACCAATAGGTTTTAGAGAGGTTTAGGTCATCATATTAACCTTATCCTTTAGATTTGACTCTTAGTTAAATAGTTTGTCATTTACCATGTCTCTTTGTATTTTTATATTATATGGCTAATAAAATTACAATAACATGCCAATAAAACCCCATGTGGTAAATTATTAATATATATAACATTATATAAGTCCTTGGGATGAACCTTATATTTTTAAAAATATTATATCACTTAATAATATAATATTTGTTTTAAAAACTCAATTATGTCAATTTTGACACTATTTAGTATTTCATTTTTTTTGAAACCATAAAAACATTATCACATAGAATAAAATTTATTTAACCAACCCTAACATTTAATATTAACCTATAAAATTATTTTAATTCATAATAAGTCCCAATTTACATTTATTTGGATATTTATAATATCAATTATTTTAATATTTCATTTATAAGGTAATTACTGTATCATCATTGTGTCATAACTAAATTAAATTATTTAATGTCTAAAAATTATAAATAAAATACCATTATGTAGGAAAACTTTTTATCATTCTAATTAATATTTATAGTCTAACTTATATTGTGTGTAACCCTATATTAAAAATGGTTTAGTTATTAAACATTGAATTTAACTCTTTTAACTCTTCTTTAAATAAAATAATAATAAATTTCCTAATCTAATCCAAGTGGACCAAAGAGGATCATATTTTATTCCTAAAGTTGTTTTAGATCGAATTATACTTATACAATAGAATTAGAACTTGTTTTAGGGTAATTTAATAGTATTATAATATTATTTTTTAACCTTATTTACTGGATTTACCCCATTAACCATGGTAAATAGAATATTTACTGAAGTAAATATTCATAATGTCTAAAAATAAAAGTTAAATATTTATAAAAATTGGACATCCTGATTAAAAATATGGAATCCATTTTTCCAAATTCAAAACACAAAAGTGGAAAAAATTAATTTAATATTAATTCCCATTGTTAAAACAAAAAGCGTGTTATTATGAAATAATAACTATCAAAAGATTAACACTTGTTTATGTCCAGTTTAATCATGAGATTACATCAAATGACCTAAATTATATTAAATGATAATAATATAATTGAATGATACTTAAAACCCATTCAAATATATAATTTAACACTATAAATTATTTTGATTAAAAAATTTGTTTTTAATTAAAATTTAGTATTTTTCACTATTCATCAAAAATTGAAAGTTTTCATAAAAGTACCAAAAAGTCAACCTAACCTAATTTTGATATTCCGAATTAAAAAATGAAGTCCATTTTTTAAAATAAAATTTTTAAAATTTCAAAAAGTGGGTATTACTATTCATAACTACTAGTTTGATTGGTCGCGGTGTGTTAGAATCTCAAAGTTGCATACAATGCAAGATTTTGCATTATTCAAAGGGAAATGTACCAGGGAATATTGGGGTGTAACATTCCTCCCTCCTTCAAATAATTTCATCCTCAAAATTTCTATAATACTACCACACAAAATGATTTGTGTGGTTCTTCATCCTAAGTTCCTCGGGTTCCCACGTTGCGTCTTCCATCTTATGGTTTCTCCATAGAAAATTTACCAAACGATTTGTCTGGTTTATAAAAAATTGTTCTCTAGTATCAATAATCTTGACAGGATCTTCAAAAAAAGATAAATCAGGTTTCCCATTCATTTTCCTCACAGGTGAGTACATTCATTTGTTCAGACATGTATTTTCTCAATAGTTATATATGGAACACATCGTGAACTTTTGAGAGACTTGGCATCATTTCCAAATGGTAAGATACAGCCCCAATTCTTTCTATAATTTCAAAAGGTCCGATGTAACTAGGACTTTATTTACCCTTCCTATCGAATCGTATAACTCCATTCCATAAGGATACCCTCATGAAAACATGATCGCCTTCCGAAAATTCCAAATCCTTCCTTCGGTTATCAGCATAGCTCTTCTGTCTACTTTGAGCTACTTTGGTGTGGGTTTGGATAATCTTCACTTTTTCCATTGTTTCCTCAACAAGTTATGGGCCTATGAGTTTTCTATCACCAACATCATTCCAACAAGTTGGTGTGCGACATCTCTTTCAATATAACGCTTTATATGGTGCCATCTGAATACTTGAATGGAAGATATTGTTATAGGAAAATTTTACCAAAGGTAAATATTGATCCCACATACCTTGAAAGTCAAGTGATAAAGATCTCAACATGTCTTCTAAGGTTTGAATAGTCCATTCTAATTGTCCATCAGTTTGAGGGTGGTACGTAGTTTTTAAACAAAGTTCAGTATCCAGGGCCTTTTGAATACTTTTCCAGAATCTTGATGTAAAACGGGAATCACGATAAAAAAAAAATTGATAGTGGTACTCAATGAAGTCTTACAACTTCATTAATATATAGTCTTTTCATATGTTCAGGTGGTAAATATTCTCTTATAGCAAGAAAATGTGATGACTTGCTATGATGATCAAAAATGACCCATATTGCATCATTCCTTCTAGGAGTCTTTAGTATCCCCATGACAAAGTCCACTGTAATATAATCCCATTTCCACTCAGGTATGGGAAGAGATTGCATGACTCCTCTGAGTTGTTTCCTTTTAGCTTTCACTTGTTGACGAGCCATAAATCTCGACAAAAAATCAGAAATATCTCTCTTCATGTTGTCCCACCAAAAATGTTCTTTCAGATATCTATACATCTTAGTGCTACTAGGGTGTATAGAGAAATTGGAGCTATGAGCATCATCCAACAATTCCCTTTTTAAGATCAGGTATATTGGGAATAAAAAGTCTCTTCCCAAATTTCAAAAATCCATCTTTATATACAAATTCGATCAATCTCCCATCATTCACAGCTTTAATTTTCTTTTGAAATTCCTCATTATCAGTCTGAGAACTTTTTAACCTTTCTAGTAAAGATTTTTTGGATACCATTTGAAAAAGAATCGATGTTTCACCTTCCATGGTTATTCCCATATCCATCTTTACTAGATCCATGAAAATAGGATCCTTTTCAACTCTCATCTTGTTCAAAACTCCATGATCCTTTTTTCTCAAAGCATCTTCCACCTTCTTTTCCTTCCCCAGGTGGTTGTATATAGTGAAATCATAATCCTTCAGTAGTTCAATCCATATACTTTTCATCATGTTTAGTTCGTTTTTTGAGAAAATATACTTCAAAATCTTGTGATAAGTATAAATCTCAAATTTTCACCATATAGATAGTGTCGCCATATATTCAAAGAAAATATTACTGATGATAACTCAAGATCATGAGTGGGATAATATTTCTCATGAACTTCTAGATGTCATTATTCATAGGTAATAACTCGATCATTCCAGATAAGGACACAACCAAGTCCTTTCTTTGAAGCATCATTATAAATAACAAACTCATCGTTCCCCGATGGTAGATTCAATATAGGAGCATTAACTAATCTCCTCTTCAGTTATTCAAAAAATTCTTCACACTCTTTTTTCCGAAAAAACATTAACCCCTTTACATGTGAGCTTGGTTAATGGGTTATCCAATCGGGAAAAATTTTGGACAAAACGCTGATAATAACCTGCTGAACCAATAAAACTGCGTACCTCGTTTATACTCGTTGGTGCTGGCCATTCTTGGATTGACTTTGTCTTAGAAGGATAAACAAAGATTCCATCCTTAGATGCAATATGGTCAAGAAAATAAATCTCTTGAATAAAGAATTCACACGTGCTAAACTTCTCATATAATTCATTTCTTCTAAGAGTCTTTAGGGTAATGCGCACGTGATTTTTTTGATCCTCATAGATTTTTGAGTATACTAAGATATCATCAATAAATACCAATACAAATTCATCATGATATTCATTGAAAACTCTGTTCATTAGATCCATGAAAACAGAGGGTGCATTAGTCATCCCATAAGGCATTACTGTAAACTCATAATGCATGTACCTGGTTCGAAATGCTATTTTTGGAATGTCAACTGACGATATCCAGATCGAAGGTAAATCTTTGAAAAATATTGAATTCCTTGAAGTTGGTTTAATAAATCATCAATTTGAGGTAGGGGATACTTGTTCTTTATTTTTATAGCATTGATATCCTTGTAGCCAATGCACAACCTCATAGATCCATATTTCTTATTAACAAAAAGTATAGGGGATCCCCATGGAGAAACACTAGGGAAAATAAATCGCTTGTTACTCAATTCATATAGTTGTTTCTTTAGTTCCACTAATTCCATAGTGGCCATTCTATAAGGGGCCTTCGATATGGGCCTTGAACCAGGAATTAAATCAATGGAAAACTCAATTTCTCGTTCTGGAGGATGTCCCGGTAAATCCCCTCGAAACACATCAATATATTCTTTCAGAATAGGTACATACTCTATTAAAACATTATTTTCCTCATCCATTATTATTTCATTCTCATCCTCCCTAATAATTGAATTTAGTAGATCTACTGGGGGTGGATCTAAATAAGAATTAGGTGGTGATGTTTTTGCTCTAAAGATAAGGTACTTCTTATCATCTTCAAAAATTGTAACCTCCTTCTTCTTACAATAAATTTTCACATCATGGTCTAAAATCCAATCCATTATAAGGATTATATAAAATTCAATCATGGGTATGATGGTGAGATCATTAGATAAAGAACATTTATATGACCTAATGGGAACTGATTCACAAAATATTGTTGTGGTGATACTTCCCTTAGGTGTTTTTATTGACAACTCCCTTGTTAAGTTAAATTGAAAATATCTAATTTTCTTAACAAATTGAGAAGATATGAAGCAATGCGATGATCCAGAGTCAAATAAATAATTGGCTAAACTTTATGAAACCATTAAATTACCTTCCACTATGTCTTTCAGAGATTCAACCTCAGCAGCAGTGATCGCATAAGCTTAGCCTTACTCCCTTAGCATTTTATGAGGTAATTTCCCTTGGCTCTTAGGATATTAATTTTCATAATGCCCCTTTTCTCTACAATTTTAGCATTCAACGGCCTATTTCTTCCCCTTGCAATCATGAGCTTGGTGGCCTTTTCACCACCCTTGTAACAAACTCACATTCCTTTCATGAAATTATCGGGGTGTTTCTTCCCACATTTACCACAAGATGGATATTCAACTTTTCCCTTCTTCCCCTTATTTCCATTTCCAAATTGTTAATAAGATCTCTTCTTCTCCTGCATTTATTTAAAGTCGTAAGACTTAGAGAATTCTTTTTCTATCTTGATAGCACATGAGTCAATATATTCGTATGATAAGAAGGATTATGAGAATAATTATTTCCGAAGAAATGGTTTTAACCCCTCAAAGAGTCGATCAATATTACTCCTTGGGTTACGTATATAATCTGCAACATGCCTTTCTAACCTTGTAAAGTTAGCCTTATATTTTCTGACATTCTCATCCTCTTTTTTCCTCAGACATAGAAATTGCCTTTCCATATCCACTCGATGGTCATGAGGAAAGTATTTTTCTAAGAAAATCTATTTAAACTCCCTTCATTCCATATTAGATACATCATCATATTCTTTTTTATTTTGAATCAATGCCCACCATTGATCTGCATCTCCCATGAGGCGATAAATTGCAATGAAAACTTTTTCCCTTTCACTACTCCCCAAAGTGTGAAATATTTTCTATGTGGAATTTATCCATTGTTTATCTACTAATGGATTTATACTCCAATTTAATGTTGGTGTTTGTTGGTTCATGAAGTGGTCTAACATTGAACCTCTGCATTTTGGATCAGGGTGCTCCACACGGGTAAGGCTATTATAAATAACCTGAGTGAGTTGTCCCAGTATGTTGATAAGCTGATCAGCACCAGTTGCTTCACCAGCTCCACTAATTTTCTGGAGTAGAAGGTAAATCCCTCTATGGATTACGTGCATTGATATGGTTTTCATTCCTTCTACTAGTAAACATTTCTAAACAATGGCATACACAAGATTAGTTTATGAATCACAATACATAATTACAAACATGTAAAACAATTAACATAAATTGAACAGTTTATAGATATAATCCATAATCATAAAAATGTTTCCTTTGAGGAAGTATATACTCATAAACACATAATAATGGTTTATAAAGAAAATGAGAATTATCCTAAGCATATCCCCTGGGAGTTTCGTAACCAATAGTGCAGCAAGGCCCGTTGTCGTGCACCAGTTCATGTTCGAGTCTAGCTCAAAGCGGTGTTTTCAGGTTTTACCTCTAGGAATATATGTGATAGAGCCACCTCTACCTTCTTATATACATACAGGGATGTATATCTTGGAAAAATCACAAAATCTCTACAGTACCAAAATTCTAGGAAGTTCTTCTATAATAATCCCCAAAATCTATCTTAGGGTAATGTTCTCTAATCAGAGTTTTTCTTAATCTAGCTTCCAAGGTTTGTAATAAGCATCCTCTGATACCAATGTTAATTCCCCGACCATAATTACCTAGAGTGGGTGCATTATTACATAACATTGGCATGATACAAGGAATCATTTCCCGAAAGATCGATCAGTTTAATAGCCTTGGACGTACTAAATACATTCAAAAG
Source organism: Viscum album (assembly GCA_963277665.1). Classification (NCBI taxonomy): domain Eukaryota; kingdom Viridiplantae; phylum Streptophyta; class Magnoliopsida; order Santalales; family Viscaceae; genus Viscum; species Viscum album. Next base: position 797,728,223 of record OY728159.1, read on the forward strand.
TTTTACATTACATCATGAAATAAAAACATCAACAACATTTTTTCCCCTTTTAAACACACTTATATCATTAGACTTTCCTTGTAGGTCAACCATAAAATACTTCTTCACATCCTGGGAAAAATAAAACATAGAAATGGGTGAGCTCATATGCTCAGTAAGGATAACAATATAGCAGAAACTTTCATAAATAAGAATAAACATTTAAGGCAATGTATAAGACTAAAACAAAAGACTTTTAAACTTAAACTTCAGCATAATATGGAAAAGATAAAATCAAATAATTCCATTTACTAATTCACATGGATATTCTACTAGTCTAATAATAACATGGATTATCAATATCCACTTTCATAATGACGGAATGCATAATGCCAGACTTCATAACCACATAGTCAAGGACTTATGAAAATACAAAAAATATGATTTTTTCAAAGCCTTGTGCCAAGAAACTAGTCGGTCTCATGAGACCTACCGATGCATCAAGGATATATAGTAGTCTCCACCCGTTACTTACTAAGTCTAATTCATTCCTCATATGAAAAGGTTTAAACATAACATAAACATTTTATTAAAACAAGCATACAAAATGTCAATACTTTATCTATAAACCATGAATGGTGTAAAAATAACACATCCATATTCAAACATATCACAAAACCTTCAATACAATATGGAAGTTTTCTATCATAATAAATCAACTTCAAAAAAGCTTAAAATCCATCAAAGGATGTTGACATATATGAAATCAAAACTTTTTGAGAGAAATATCTCTTTCTATTTTGAAATCATTTAGAAGTCATGTAATTATAAAAGAAATTTTTTATTTTTAAAATAATCTTTTAATCTTGTAAGGGAAGCTTTGATGATGTTATAATGGTGAAAAATAGCCGCACCCTCTGTATAAATTAAAAAAACATTCTTACCTTTATTTTGTCGAAAAGGTCCTAAAGTATCTTGTTTGGAAAACGACGAAAGGATTCCTTTCAAAAAAAATATAAGGTAAAATAATGGTATAAATGACTTTAACCCATAGTCTAGTAAATTATAAAAATGTTTTGAAATATATTTTTAATAAAATACAGATGTGGATGACAAAGAAGTCCCAATAGATACTTACGTAAAAACAACCTCGGATAATAAAGAAATTGTGAAATTAACCCTTACCTTGTACTTTTCCTTAGTCAAGTGTATGTTAACCTCATGTATAATAGTTAAAAAATTGTTATTAAATTATAATAGAACTATATACATAAATATTATATCATATATGATCTTATAATATTTCTTTGTTAATAATATTTTTGTTGTATCATCGTTTCGGGTGTTAACTGATTCTTTTTCCTTTATATGTTTGGTTACGTAAGACATGTTTCTTATGTATAGGATGTATTTGATTCATATATAGAATGATATTATGTTCATAAACATTATTTTTCATAATAAAATGAAAATTTTTCTTGAATAATTATGATGGTGAATGAATCTCATCGAGTTTGTGGAGACGGTAATCCATATGTACGCACGATCGACATATCATTATATTGATGGTGAAATTGTATGTAATTGGATGGTATATCATATATAAAGAATAATTAACATTTTTTTTTTATTTAAATCATTTATACTCATTATTATACCCATTCAAATAATGAAGTGTTTGAATAACAAACTACACCACGACGTGGAGATGGTCATCCGTACGTACGGACATATGGTGACTTTGTCATTTATAGGATGGATAGAATAATGAATATGGTTGTACCATTTTTATAATATAATAAATGTATATATAAGATACTATATTTATTATTTTATAATGGAAAAAACAAATAAATGGGAAGTGGAAGAAGAAAAGAACTTGAAAGAGGTGATGAAATATTTACCTCTTCTTCGGGTTCATCCTTTTGATTTGATCAAAAGGGGTCCTTAGGTTGCCTTTATGACCAATGTAAGGCCTATAATATTAATGGAGGATATTTGGGAGGATATTTTTGTAGGGTTTGGCCGATACAAAAGGATTTGGATGTGTGAAATTAAGAGAAGGTTAAGTGACCTTTTATAAGAGAGGTGAGGGTCACTTTAGGAAAAGCTTGAAATATTATTTTATAATAAAATCACTTTTTGTTTCTAATGGATCCAAAATGAATTCATTAAAGGATAATGTGGGGATGGTTCAAAAACCTTTCAATAATAGGTTTTATATAGGTTTAGGTCATCATATTAAACTTATCTTTTAGATTTTGATCTTAGTTAAATAGTTTGTCAGTTACCTTGTCTCTTTGTATTTTTATATTATATGGTTAATAAACATACTATAACATGCCAAGAGAACCCCATGTGGTTCATTAATAATATATATAACCTTATCTAAGTCTTTTGGCTGAACCTTAGATTTTTAGGAATATTATATCAATTAATAATATAATATTTGTTTTAAAAACTCAATTATGTCAATTTTTACACTATTTAGTATTTGATTTTTTTTAAGCCATAAAAACTTTATCACTTAGAATGAAATTTATTTAACCAACACTAACATGTCATATTAATCTAGAAATTTAGTTTAATTAATCATATGTATCAATTTATATTTATTTGGATATTTATAATATCAATTATTTAAATATTTCATTAATAAGGTAATTACTCCATCATCATTGTGTCATAAATAAATTAAATTATATAATATCTAAAAATTATAAATAAAATATCATTATGTAGGAAATATTTTTATATTTCTAATTAATATTTATGGTTGAATTTATATTGTGTGTAACCCTATATTGAAAATGGTTTATTTATTAAACATTGAATTTAACTCTTTTAACTCTTCTTTAAATAAAATAATAATAAATGTCCTTATCTAATCGAAGTGAACAAAAGAGGATCATATTTTATTAAAAAGGTTGTTTTTGGTCAAATAATATTTTTCCAATAGAATTGGAACATGTGTTAGAGTAATTTAATACTATTATAATATTATTTTTTAAACCTTATTTACTATATTTACCACTTTAACCACTGTAAATAAAATATTTACTGAAGTAAATATTCATAATATCTTAAAATTAAAGTTACCTATTTACACAATTTGGACCTCCTGATTAAAAATTTGGAATCAATTTTTCCAAATTCAAAACACATAAGTGGCAGAAATTAATTTAAAATTAATTCCCATTGTCAAAACAAAAAGCATGTTTTTATGGAATAATAACTATCAAAAGATTGACACTTGTTTTTTCTAGTTTAATCATGATATTACATCCAATGAACTAAATTATATTAAATGATAAAAATATAATCTAAGGATTCCTAAAAACCATTAAAATTTATAATTTAAAAGTATAAATTATTTTGATTAAAAAATTTGTTTTTAATTAAAATTTAGTATTTTTCACTATTCATCAAAAATTGAAAGTTTTTAGAAAAGTACCAAAAATTCACCCTAAGCTAATTTTGATATTCCAAATTAAAAAATGAAGTCCATTTTGGAAAATAAAATTTATATAATTTCAAATAGTTAGTATTACTATTCATAACGGCTAGTTTGATTGGTCGCGGTGTGTTAGAATCTTAAAGTTGTGTACAATGCAGGATTTTGCATTATTCAAAGGGAAACATACCACAGAAGCTTGGGGTGTTACATTTTAGATATAAAATATGATGGGAAAACAAATAAAGGGATATCTGAAGCATAGAGGTGGAATGATATAATGTCCATATAGAATCCCACAGTCCAAATATCATACCACGGTGCATCTAAGCACATTAATGAGGCAAGACAGAGGTCGCGGGATCTGGTTAATGGATGATGAATTAAAAGAATGAGTGGGGGTAAAGGGAAAGATAGTTTAATATACCTAGGTATATATCCAAAGTAAAATTGTCTGGGTGTTTCTACGTATACCACGATGATGGGAATGGAGGAATATATAGTTATTGAATTTCATGCAGTTTAACATCTTGCAGTAAGGACTTGGGTTGCCATGTTGTTTATTGTCTTGAATATAGGACACTAGGGTGAATAATGTACTGAAGGGGATGGAAATGGTGTGAAAAAACAAACCCGATATGAATGAGGACCAAAGGAGTCCACACCACACCCCACACTCCCAAGAGAGGACTCAATCCAAGGGGTCAGATGAAAGGAATCTTGGATGAGTGTCATGCAGTTTGTCTCCATGTTGTAAGGATGAAGCAATAGTTTAATGTTATGTTGGAAAAAGGGGAACATACCTTTAAAGTTCATGCAGAAATGAATATCACTATGTTGTTTAATGTCTTACGGGCAGGACTCATAAATTTATCTTCATGTGAGATAGAAAAGATCTTAGTTTAAGGTCATAGAATGTAGACCACAAGAAAGGGCCGAAAGTGCTGGAAAATGTTGAAAAACATGGGGTTGGACCCCACCAATAAATGTCCGGGCGTTTCTATATATCCCATAAGGATGGTAATGAAGCCACATGTAGTTTTTGAATGTCGTGTTGTTTAACATCATGTGGTAAAGATATTAGTGATGAAAATTCTCTCAAGTGGGGGTACATGGCATGACTGTTGTATACACAACATGAATGAGGACCAAGGAGGTATCATACCATACCACGTACAGTCCTCAGAGAGATCTGAGTCCAAAGGGGCCCAAAGAGATGCAAATAAATTTGAAATATATAGCTCAACCTGAAGAAGAAATTTCTAGGAGTTCCAATATATCTTCTAAAGATAAGAATCAGGTCACACATAGTTCTTGAATATCATGTAGTTTATCATCATGCATTAAAGATGAATGGGAGAGAGGTATCCCTAAGAGAGGAACTTGTTGCGGCTATTATAAACCCAACATAAATGAGGACCAGAAGATTCTATAGACACCATGTGAAATAATTATATAAACCCCAGGCTATATGGCCAGAGATAGAAGAACATGGGGCTGACCTGAAGAAAAAATGATTGGACATTACTATGTATCCCATAAGGATGGGAATCAAGATATCTAAAGTTCATTAATGTCGTGGATTTTAACATCTTGCGGTAAGAACATAGGGGTAATTTAACATCATATGGGACACAACAAAAAGAAAATGTGGTGTGCAGTTTATTGTCATGTAGGGTGCCTGATATTATGTATTTTTAACATCATGCAGAATGATGATGTTGGGTAGATTTACATCATGCAGCCTAGATGGAAAGATCGATTTAGCGCCATGTAAGATAGTGATGCTAGGATGTTTTATATATTGTAGCCTAGATGGAAGGAGTATTTTAACTTCATCTAGGATGGTGATGCTGGGTAGTTTTATGTCGTATAACATGGAAATAATGAGTAATTTAACATCATATAGGATTGTGATGTTGGGCTATTTTATGTCCTGTAGCCTGAATGAAAGGAGTGGTTAAATGTCATGTAGGATGGTGATGTTGGGTAGTTTTATGTTCTATAGCCCAGATGAAAGGATCATTTTATAATATTATAGGATGGTGATGCTAGGAATTTTTTTTTATACAGGCTATATGGAATCAGGAGTTTAATGTCAAGTAGGACAAGTGATGTTGAGTAGTTTTACATCCTGTAGCCCGAATAGAAAGAGTAGATTAACATCTTTTTGGATGTTGATGATGATCAGTTTTAAATTATATATCCTAGATGAATGGTGGAATTTAATGTCATGTAGGATGGTGATGAGGTACAATATTACACCTAGAAACCCTGATAGAAGGAGTATTTTAACTTCATGTTAGAAGATGGTGCGGTGTAGTTTTACATCCTGCAATCCAGATGGAAGGAGCAATTTAACATCATATAGGATGGTGATGCTGAGTAGTTTTACATCTTATATCCTAGATGGAAGGAGCAATTTAAAGTCATGTATGATAGTGATTTCGGGATGTTTTATGTCCTACATCCCATATGGAAGGAGGGTTCTCATGCAAAGTATTTCCTGAGAAATATGGAATTGGTTATAGGAGTAATTCACTCACCATTTATAGTGACCAAATAGTATAAAACGTTTGGGTAAACCTTGTTGATGATATAGGGTCCCTTCCATTTGGGCTCCCACATTGGGGGCTTCCTTTTGGGTATCATCGACATCCTATGATCCAATAGCGTTTCACCTAGAAGGATGGAGCGAAGATGAAATATCTTATTGAAAGCTCTGGCTATCTTGTAGTGGTTCCTCTCTAAATTGTGCAAGGACCATAGCCTATTCTCATTGAGGGATTCTAGTTCATCCAAACAAACTACAACAATCTTATCTGACGTCTTCTGATCATAGACGGTTGTACTGAGTGATGGTAACTAAATCTCAATGGGTTGGACTGCCTCTGTTCCATATACTTGGTAATATAGGGTCACCTAGTTATAATTGTGATTTATTATCCAGTAATCCCAGAGAGTGTTGGGGATCTAGTCCTAGAAACATTTTTGTGCTAACCAACCATATTTTTTAAAATGCAGGATAAGATTTTTTTGAACACCATGATCTTCCCATTTTCTTGCGCATAAAAGTGGGAAGTGTGGTTAGACAGGATATTATACATGGTGTACATCTTCTTCATCTCAGTTGATCAAAATTTGGATCCATTGTCCATTCACTACTACAAAAACGTTCTATATCAGCGCTCAACACAGGCTTTAATAGCGCTAAAAAAGCACTGTAAAGCTCATCACTAATATAGGGGGGTCCCTTTTATTAGCGCTTTTTTTAGCATTGATAAAAAGGGCCTTTAGCAGCACTTTTTAAAAAGAGCTGATAAAAGTCAAAAAAAATTAAAAATTAAAAAAAAATGCACAAGGATAGATTTTATCAGCGCTTGATTATCAGTGCTAGTAGTTATCCTGCGCACTGCCCTTCCCGTGCATCCTCACATACATGCACCACCTTTTCCTTGACCCGAACTCGAACCTGCAACCTCCCCCTTTCGCGACTGCACCTTTACCACTAAGATATTTCATTATTTTCTCTATTTAATGATATATCTCATTATATATATTTATATATAGATATATTTATTCGTACATTGATATAGATTAATATTAATATATGTATATTTATTCAAATATTAGTATATATATATTAATTAGTATATTAATATATATTTATATTTATTTATTTATATATATATTTAGTTATAATTTTGTATCAGTATATTTATTTGTATATTAATATATTATTATATGATTAGTTTTAAATAAATTTATGAAAAATGTTTTGTATGTGTGTTTATAATTAAATAAATACATACATACATACAAATATATATATATATACAACACACAGACACACACACTGACACACACACTGACACAAACACACATAGACACATATATATTTATGAATAAATACATATATATGTGTATTTGAAAATCCATTGAATGTTAAACCGATCATAACTTATAATCTAGAAGACCTTTTTAACTCCACAACTAGTCAAATCGAAGAAAATGAAATAATCTTCGATATGATATGTGGTATAGGCTTAACAGACATCCGGATCAGAAGTTATACTTGTTTGAATGTTAACAAATCGGGGTATCTTGACTAAAAACTCAATTTTGGAGGCCTTCTGGGCCTTTTTTGGCCACGACCTCAATCACTAGCATGTAGATCTCGTCGCAGGCGTCGATTTGATATGCTTTAGAGCTCAAACGGACACCCAGATCAAAAGTTACGGCCGTTTGAAGTTTGAGTTACATTTTCAACTAATTTTAGATCTTTTATTAATTGTTTGGATTTTTTGTGTCTTCAAATTGTTATTAAATGTTTTTTAATCAATAATAATTAGAAAATTATTAATTAATAATATTTTTTAAAAATATTTTAAATCCATTTACACTAAATTTCTTATATATTAAATGTAATAGTCTATTTATATGTATATGAAACATATTTAAAAAATATATATTATATTTATATACATATAAATATACTTATATAAAAATAATTTATTTTTCATGAATTTTTTTTGAAATATATTTTTTTCAGCGCTGATAAAGGCCCCCTTTATCAGCGCTTTTTTTGAGCGTTGATAAAGGGGTAGCGCTTCCCTTGCCCATTTTTTAGTTGTGATTATGATGGTGTGAGGGAATCCAAATTTATTAATGATTTTAGACCTCATAAAATCAATGATAGAATGGGCCTTGACTTCTTTGAGAGGAATCGTTTTATCCTACTTGAAAAATAAATCCATGGCGGTCAGGATAAACGTACAATGGTGAGCTTGCTGGTGGGTATGGTCCCACAACACTGGGTCCCTAAACCACAAATGGAAATGTGTACTTGGTAGTATGGTGAGTCTCCAGTAGCCGAAACACAATATTATGATGGATCTAGCATGTGTGAAACCACTTGGATAACTCGATATAGCCCTATACCATGGTAGGCTAGAATTAGCCCAGTCATCAAATCTTGTGGTTGATTTTTGACCCTGCCTGATGATCTCCAAATGAACCGGTATAGAATTATTACATAACCTAGGTCATCTTTACTTCTTAAATGAAATGGAGGGGAACTCCATTGAACCCATGTCTGTAGAGAATATTATAATGACTGGGACAACTCTAGAGGGTGAACTGTACTACATGATAACGAATCCACTCATGTTTTCCACTATCTATCAGGATATTTCCTTGTTGATGATTTTAGAAAAATGGATTTTTCCAACTAGGGGACTCATATGTTGTGGAAGGGGGACCTGAAGGTCTCAATATAGAAGAACTTATGGTTAGATATATTACTAGCTAGATATCATCATCATCTAGTGTGACGAGAGCCATGAACCTTCAATACAACACATGGATAAACAAATAATCCTGACCAGGATCTACAAGAACCTCTGCAAGGCTATCCAAGGAATCTAACTGACCATTCTATGAACAAGCAACATGAATTACCTCAGGCTATGAAAGGAACCGAGCCATCACCTGGGGAGTGCTCTCTAACAACAGAAAAAGCTCTGGTTTCCTGATGATGAAGTCACCATTTATCTATTTGATGACTAGATCAGAGCCTCCCTTTACATGCAGATGGGGGACATCAATCTCAAGGTCCAACTAGAGACCAGTTATGAGTACCTGATACTCTACCTAATTTTTGGGACGACCTTATGAGAATAAGACCGAGTAGGAAAATACAGCATGTACGGGCATGATGAAGATGATACCTATACCTACTATGTTGAGTCCGAGGTCATTGATCCTTATTACGGATGGACTTATTGATGTTCCATCATAGTGAATCTTCCAACACAACATAGTTTGGTCCACCGATAGAAAGTCCTTTTTTGTAAAATTAATATCTCCAAACTGCTTTGTGGGGGCTGTATGGTAAGCCATAAAATCTGCTAGTGCTTTAACTTTGAAAGATTTATGTATAATGAACCTGATGTAGAACATCTAAAGGATCACTTCCCACCAAGGTAGACTACCTATCAACATAGGGTGGCTCAGAATGTACTTTGTTGGATTCATATGAGACACCAGCTATATCTCGTGGTGCTATAGATAATATCACAAATTCTGCATTAAAAAAACAACACAAGGCATGTCTTCTCGATAGAGTAATATATAGTCTCTATCTCAATGAGAATGTGGCTTAGATAGTAAAAACTATTCTCTACTCCCTCGTTTTTCGTCTAGTAAAGAAGGGAACTTAGGGATTATTCCAGTGTGGTCACATAAAGGGCTAGTAGATTTCCAGAGATGGGGGGAATCAAAAATGGAGGTGAAAACAGTTACTTCTTGATCTCTTCCAAAGTGGTTCGACATTCATCACTCCATTAGTAAACAAGAAAATTATTCATTAGTCTGGAAAATGGTATACACATGCTATCTATATTTTCAATGAATCAGTGTATTTAGGATAAGAGGAATTGGAAGCCTTGTATCTATAAAATATTTCTCAATAGAGGAAATAGATTAATGGTCATGATCTTCTCATGATCGATCTTGATACCTATATATCTGGAAACAAATCCAAGGATCTTTTTTCAGAGGTAACCCCAAAAGTTCACTTCAAGTGGTTCATCATCAGATGGAGTGAGCGGAGGAAGATGAATACTTTCTTAGGATCTCTAAGATGGCCCTAATGCTGGTAAGATTTGACCACCAAATAATCCATGTATCATTCCACTAACATCTCGAGGATTAGTTTGAATTAGTGGTTCATATCACACTGATAGGTGGCTCTTGTTTTCTTCAGACCAAATGGAATTACCTGGTAATAAAACGTACATTTTGATGCACTAAAAGTGGTTGATTCATCATACTCAAGGGCCATCCATATTTGGTTATAACTGGATTAAAAATCCATGAAGGAGATGTCTTGAAATATAGTGGTGGCATTAATGAATCACCATATCATAGGAAGGATAAATCATCCTTCAGACAGTGTCAGGGGATATGCCAAAAGTCGATGAGGATTTTGATCTATTTATTCTTCTTCTCGATGGTAATAATGTTGGAAAAAATATAGGGTATTGGACTTACTTTATGAATTTTTATTTGATGTTCTTATCATCCTCAGACTCAACCATGGAACCCTGAGAAGGGTGCATCTTTATATAAGACTGTTTAAACCCATGATGACTTGTCAAGATACCGAGATGGTGGATGTAAACTTTAGGATTTAGTCCTAGAGTCTCTTTATAAATTCAACCAAATATATTTTGATACTACTTCAAGAAATACACATACTCATTTTGTTATTAGACAGGAATAGAGGCACGAATCAGTATTGTCCTCAGGTCTTCCTTGGTACTGTAATTCACCTATACCAACACATCAATGGTGGTAGAGATTCCTTTTTCTAATGTGGGAGGAGATTATTCTAGATCATCTTCATCATTTGAGACAAAATTATCATTATCATGATGTATCTATTTTTAATTCCCCGATCCTTCCATAATGTTGGTTCCATCCCGAGCAGTAGAGGAATATTTATTGGGAGACTCCTGCACTGTCGAAACCATGGTGACAAATTCTTTTGATCTAATTCAATTAGGCCTTTGATCGAGGGGCCCATCCAAGATTATAAAAAATTAGTGCTGGCACATCATCCTAATTCAGTTCAACCTAGCTCAGTAGAACAAACAGGAATGACATATCACTATCTCCATGGGGAGAACATCCTAATACCATATAGGAGTAAGGATATTTGGTATGACTTGAGCATGATTCATGTAAGAGTAAGAAGAGATCTTATGAAACTCCTTGTACCTTGGAATTCACTTCACACTTTTTCTTATTACAAAAATGAAATTTATCTATCTGGGGTTAGGGCCTCAAATTGGTGAATTTAAATAATGAGGGAATCATCCATGTCTATCTAGGGATCGACCAATGTAGCAGTGTGATCAACCTTGTGGGCTTGGACTTATTTTACCTTGATCCTATAATAGTTATAATCTAGGTATAGGGATTCAAAAGAGGAAAAGGGGGATACATCACCCTAGAGGATTCACACTAAACCACTAATGGAGTACTTGAGGCACTATTGATAAGAGTAGGGAACTGATATATGTAAATTGAGCCAGGGCCTACTCATTAGCGCATTGTAGGTGTTGTCCTGTGAGATAACCATGAACTCAGTATTGGTAATCAGGAAATAGAATTGGGTGTTTATGAAGATCTTCCCATATATCATTTTCTATGTCATGTCGTAACCTTTAATCTTTATGTCATAGGGAATCAAATCTACTTCAAACAGTGCCAACTAGTGGTGCATTCGGGTTGGGATGAGATTGATCCCAGAAACTATGTAGATGAGATAGTGGCATACATCCATTCCATTGAAAATTATAGTGATGTACAATGGGAAAATATTTATATGTATAAGAGAACCTTCATCTTCCCTTGATAATGAGATGATGTCCTGGAATTATGCATGATCAACTTTCTCATCATGGAAAACATCTCTGACAGCTACCTCTATTTGAAATTGGAGGTGGTTTCTCAAAACCTTTGAGAGGGATTCATGCATATCATTGGATATGCGAAGATACTCAAGGATCGAAATATTTTTAGGGATGTGGGAAAGGTGCTTGAGCACATCATACTTTTGTGCTAGGTTCACAACTCAGCAGACATGAATTTGTTATGCAGAAGAGTGTATAATGGGTGTTTCTATTCGAAATGTAGGATTATGGTAGGTACAAGAGATATCATTCTATTTACTAGAAAAACAAAATAAAATTACTACAAGATGATTTATAGATGACTAAGGTCTGGCCTCAACTTTGTATAGATGATCATAGCATGGTTGCGGTGGCTCTTCTTGATCGAGTAATAAAAACGACAGTGGAAAAAATATGACGAGATATGATGAGAGTACTATGCATGTTAAGATCTGCATTGGGCCTTTTTTCTGGTCATATTAGCTTTCATGGAATAGCTAGTGGATATGGTCGGTACATACTAGTGATTCATTTATCCAAAGCTCTGTCAATGATGGAGTTGACTGGGGACATTATGAGGATCTTCTTGTAACTCATCGTTGCCAAGAACCATGAAAGGGTCCACCAGCTTGACGGTATTCCATGAGACATACTTCTGAGAATAACTTGATGAATCCTCCAATACTGGGTGGATCCTCGAGGTGATTCTGATATCTGGGGGCATGAATTTCACCAAGAGTATAATAAGGATTTAGCATAGATGGGGGGATTTTCTTCCCCTTGTGCCATTAGTACCTTCCCTTCAAGGAGGCATAAGGATGAGATTTGGATGCATAATTTTTTGCAGTAGGAGGTTTGGAATCCTCATAGGGATTCAGAATGTTCAAATAAGCATAGATGATACCATGAGAAGAAGAAAAAACCTTCAGCATCATCCAGTCATCACTCTTTAGAGACCTACATCTAGAGGCCTGCTGCCATTCACCCTCACTTTTTCTTCCTTGATTTGAGGAAACACATGCCACTCTTGTTAGTGTAGGACCTGATCTAACTACATTATTATTGTCTTGGTTCTGGATCTAGTCTTTGAACACATAGCACTGCTTGAGGGTATGTCCAATGAATTAGTGATAGGGGAAATAGGAAGGGTGATCACTAAGATCAGCCTCTTGGGGCCTCATGTATTCTAGAAATCATAGGATCCCCTGACCCAAGGATCTTAGGAAATAGCCAAGGACCTAATCCTCTCCAAACAAATAGGTCTAATTTATCCTATCTTGGAAGGGGACCCTAAAGGCTTGGTCCTAAAGTGGAGATAGAGCCTATAGAAGAGGTGTAACCAGATTATCTATCATGGATGGTGGTAGTGCACTAACCAATGGTGCCTACCGATTCTTAGGTAGGTAGTGATGAGTCTGAGGCTGGGCCTAAGGATGTGGCCCTTGGAGAGCCTATGGAGGAGGTCCTATCGGTAACAAATCTAGTGTCCTGGGGGCATTTACCTATGCAATGATAAATGTCTTAGCCTTGGGATATCTTCCTACAAGAGATGTGGGAGGAAACAGGAGTTCCTTCAAAGCCTTCTGTAAGGATTCCTCTAGGCGTTGATCCTTGTAACAGAAATCCCAGAATCCACCAGGGATTTTTCGACTGATGAGGGAATGGACTAGTTTTGTCTTCACATTTCCCATGCACATTGTCAGTAGCTTCTCTTTAGTTAGAGTCATGTTGAATGAATATGGGAGGACCTTCCTATGGGAGACAATGTATGTGATGTTCTCATCCAGCATCTGATTGCACATGAAGAGTTCATAAATACTATTATTCCTAGTTGTGGAACTAAAATGATATAAATATTGCCTGCGGAGATCCTCCCAACCAGCTATGGTCCTAATGGATAGCTGGATGTACTATACGAATGTAGGCCCTTCCAGTTTCATCATGAGGTACCATAGTTTGGAGGCCTCCAAATACATTTGATTTCACATCATTGGTCCAAACCTTGAAATAAAGAGGGCTAGATACTGCTGGGGGTCGCTCATCCCATTAAAAGTGGAGAAGGTGTGATTCTTGAAGCCTTGGGTTTCAGGAATATCATCCAACCATACTGGATATGTCTTACTTTTAGGTGGGATTTCCACATGTCACGTATTGAGGGCCTCCAAGAGGGAGATGGGATGGGTCATCAAATCATCCGAGTGTGGGTTCCTATCATGGTGAGAATTATTGACCACCAGCGCATTGGCAGGATCTTGAACATTATATTTTGGATCTATGGCTTGTGGAGTAGAAAAAGGAACATCTTGAGGAGTTGTTGGAGGGATGTTCTATAAAGTAGTTGGATGAATGAACTCAAGGGAAACCTGAGGGGATGTTTGAGGAACAACTTGTGGAGACGAGTCACAAAGAAGATTCTCACATAGCTCATGCATATTTGGTGAGGCATACCATGGCCACATGCCATAATCACTATCCTCTACCATGTCATGATGAATAGGGTTTTCGAGATCACTAGGAGGATACTCTATAAGGGGGGAATGTACATGCCCCTATTACCCCTAGTAGAGGAAGAATGGGATCATACCAGGGATCACTATAATCTAGGCAGTGTTACACAATGCTTTCGATAAGGAGCTGATCAATGATTTTCTGTTGTTCCACGAGCTTTTGAAGTAGCACAACCTTCTTGGGATCATCTTATGTCTTCTTCATTGTTCTATATGGGTCATACAGATTAATGATCCTATTACATCCTTTACCCTTATTGGGGTCTCGGATGAGAGGTAATTACATGGCAGGATCAGCAAGGCGAAAAAAGTGTCTTTGCTAACGGTGACAATTTCTTGGGGATCCAAAAAATGTGTCACTTCCCTAGGTGGTGGGTTATCTTCAATGAGTCTTATCTCAGTTCCATTATCTATGTGCTCAACAATGTTTACCATGACCACTCCAGACAGAATGTCCTCAATATCACATTGAAAATCAGCCTAGTGTAGGATCAGGCTGAAATAAAGAGTAGTATAATGCCCCTATCCAAGAATCAGGACCGGTGGGGATGCCTCCATAATAAATCGGCGGATAAAAGTGAACCTCTTGACACATCATTGTGGGAGTGTATGATGATAACTGTTTTATGCAGGGTGTTGAGCCATAAGACACAGGGCTAACTACACCATGTGACATTGAAGGATGATGTCATCATAATGTTCTTGGCTCTTTGGATAAGCCAACTAACGATGACTGAGATAGAAACACATTTTTCTCAAGGTTATGTAGAGAGACATGGCTTTTTGCTAGCTGAGGGACTCTAGGATATCGAAGAATAGAGTAGTAATCATCCAGAACATCTCTAGGAATTTTTCCACTAGGATAATGTACCATAACCTTATTTGTTTAGATGATGGATATAGTGACTGGTTTCCCCATTAATAAACTGGTAGTAACTGAGGAATCAACAATGACACTGATATAGACCTCCACGACAGAGGACTAGCCGATGGATAGAACAGTGCATGAGCTGAAATACCATCACTGACTAGGCCATCTCTCAAGTTCTGTACTGACTGCATAAGCACATCCACGTAGGATGGTATACTGACCACTTATTCTTGAAAAAGGGTGGTGTTATTTGGTGGTGGATCAGGCTGAAGATCATCATCTACCATACCCCATAACAACTCTCCAGGATCTCATGTTTAGTTAGAGAATGAATCTGACGATAGTATATTAGACTACATGGAAATACATTGAATGGGAGACAAATATTCCTCCTTATGTATGTTGGAGGGAATTTTGGGATCTGGTACATCTCACTTTCTGGGAAAATGATGTAGACATGCCTCATTCCTACCCTGATCCCTGTTATGGAGGATTAAGGTGAAGGCTCCATCATCGAGTCAAACTCTGATTTGGAATCTGAAATTTTTAATGGATTAACAATGATCTAGTGCTTCTCATGATTCATCCTTTAGTGGTGATGTTTCTTCCACATACCCCTGTATAGTCCATTAGGGAAAGGTAAATCTGTGACATAGTGAGGATAGTTGTGTGGGTTAGTGTTGGAGCAGGGAGGACCTCTGCCTGAGTTGGATGGGATACAGGGAGGACCCTCATATCATTTGTCACTTACGTGAAGAGGACCTCTGCTTTGGTATGTTAGGATGAGAGGGAAACCTAGGAATATATTGAATGGAACATGGGGAGGACCTTCTTGTCTACAGCCTGACGCACAAGGAGGACCTTCAGGGCAGGGAGTGCTGGAGTTGGGAGGACCTCTGCTATAGCTGGGGAGAATATGGAGAGGTGACCCATAATGAATAGTGATAGAGTGATAAGAACCTTTTCTCTAGTTGTTTACACCATGGGTAGGACATCCTCTTATGATGTTG
Organism: Viscum album; assembly: GCA_963277665.1. NCBI lineage: Eukaryota > Viridiplantae > Streptophyta > Magnoliopsida > Santalales > Viscaceae > Viscum > Viscum album. The sequence goes on from OY728159.1 coordinate 797,744,503, forward strand.
ATGATGTGAGGAGGACCTTCATGTTGATAACTGGAAATATGGGGAAAATCTTCATACCTTGGATCAAGGGAATGTAGAGGACCTCTGTGCAGAGTGAAAGAGCAGAGAGGTCCTCAACTCTAGATAACGTTAGTATGGGGATGACCTCTATACTGAGTGGATTCACCCCGGATCAGCTCGTGATGGATTTTTCTCATGCCGGTGACTGAAAGAGTCATCCCAGCCAGCCCATGGGGTGGTTGGGGTCTTAATATAGATCAGGAACAAATGTACCCATGATCTGTAATAATATGGAGCTGATAGTGTGAATCAGTGGTGGCATGTTCCACTGAAGCTATAGAACATTACTCCACATAACAGGCATCTCCCTAAGCCTATGCCCAATGCTGGAATTAGGTCAAAAGAGCCAGGGTTGGTGTTGCTGGTGCGTAAACCTCCTCTTTAGCCTAAGGAAACGGTAGTAGGTGGAAATGTTGAAGAGGTCTAGTGGGATCCCTCCTCAACAACTCTCGTGTGGTGGTTATTGCTAGGATGACTCTGATGTCCTTCACCTCATCGGTGTAGGGGAATGATTCATAAGAGAATTCTGGTGAGAGGAACCCAAAATCGTTGGATGTTGGAGTGGGGAGGAGTGGATCGCTTTCTGACACATGGGGGCGGGGGTGATGGCGGGGAACATAAGCCTCAAATTCATGGTGGTCCATATCCTTCATTGGGATGAACCCCTCATGTTTGTGCTGTCAGATAATTGTGTCAATCACCCTTTTTAGGGTAACCTTTGAGTGTGATATGGGACATGGGAATCTAGTAGTCGCAGTTGTGGGATCTATCATGGTGGAAGTGGAGTATTGTGAGATTTCCACATTAGCAATGCCCATACTCTTATGTCTGTGGGCAGGAGGGGACTGGTTTCTTATAACATGGGTCCTAAAAATTAGGAATATTCAACTATAAGTATGGATAGTATGAAATAAATTCCCAGTTCCCCAATGTCATTCTATCTTCCATGGTTGAAGAGGAAAAGCATTGCTCGTAATGCCACAGACTGGAATTCCCAATAATTAACTTCCCCAAATTTTGGTGAGTTCGATACCAGGACCACAATTTACTCAGAGGGACCTGGCACCCGATAGTTGGATCCAGTGACACAATTATCTACTAATGTCATGAATGCTAATAATACCCTATTTGGGAAAAAATATTCGCATTGGGTTCATCAATTTTGTTTCATATGATTTTCATTGGGTCATGCATCGTTAGTGTCGACACTTATTTATTTCCCTACATTTCCACTTTTGAAAGGCAGGATACATCCATCACCTCTTTGGCGATGTTTTCTCCTTGATCAAAATGGGATGATGGGAAATTGGTTTCTCCTTCTGTAGATTCCTCTTTAGAATTTGTCACCCATTCTAGGTGTCCCTTAATGATTAAATAATTTTTTATGAAACTTCTACTGGTGCCATCATCTTGTGGATGTAGGTTAATTACACTCATTCTTTCAGGACACTCTAAGGTGTCATGTCTAGGCAGAAAACATCATTTAGGGGAGTAGCAAAGTTGAGGAATTTATGGCATGTCTTGACGTTGAAACACTAGAACCCCTATATTATTTATCATCTGAGGAATTATTAGGGGAATAGAAACCCAAGACTTCTCATATTGATTGTGATGAATCTTATATTGAAAGCATGTCATTACAGGTTTCCTTAGCTTTTGATGATTAACACATGGTATGCCACAATTTTAATGTCTAGAGGAGATGGATTGGATTGATCAGAACAATGATTAGAGGGATCATATTAGAACATACCTAGGAGGGAGAACCTGGAAGGATTACTAGATGAATGGATCAAAATAACCAATAAGATGGACCTAGTATAGAGTGTCCCAAAATGGGAATATTTCACACCATGAAGGCTGATTTGGACATCAAAAAGGATGAAACATGGAAGTGTACCCCGAAAAGCGGGATTCCAAGGTTTACCGTTGCCTAGGATTGAACCTCATAAAGGCTTCCTACATACACTTTGTAGAAGGCAGTGATCAAAACCCATGTAGTTTGAAAGGGTGATTATGGGATTATGCTTGGTTAGCTTCCCATCGCAAGAAGGTCACTTTTGGTTGGATGGATATGATGTGTGGGGTTTATGAATGGTTAGTTACCTAGGTGATGGAAAGAGAAATTGGATGAATGGGCCTTACACATGGTTAGCTACCCAAATGGATGGCCAGATCCCACCAAGATGTGGTAGCTTCACTAAGAATTAGGATGGGTGATGGATAACTGGATGAAGTGGGTGGAATGAATGTGGTGGAATTGATGTGAAGGTGATAGTGCAGGGCTTGAACCTCAGGGAGGATTCCTATGATTCCCAGTGGTTGGGAATCAATGTCCGTATAGTTTGGTGGGGTGATGTGACACCTGAGGAGGCATCCCATGAGAATGGAATGCATGGGTTGGGGCCAAAAGGAAGTAGAAACTCCAGGTTGGTTTATGATATTCCCAAGAAACAAAGTCTCAATGGAGGAATTGGGATGGGAAATGGGTGATGGGATTGAAACTCGGGGAGGCGTCCTACATACGCCATGCAGAAGACGGGGATAAAAGTCCACATAGTTTAGGATGGGGGCATAGAATCGTGGTGTACAAAAAGTATAACAACTTGAAGACGTGTTAGGGGCTTACACATCATTAGCGGCCCTTCTCAAGAGGGTCACTCTTGGTAAAAAGAGTATGGATGGAGTGCAGGGATTATTCATGGTTTGCTTTCTGAATGGATGGATCATCATAACATAGGGAGACGGACTCAGGAGATGCATCCCAAAAAGATAAAGCATCTCATCAGAAGGGTACATCCATACAAGGGAGCACCCAAGTTTACTATTTTATGGGATTGAACCTCATGGAGGCATCCTACATATCTGAAAGGGATCAAATACGGTGTTGTTTGGTATGGGTCTAGGAGTTTATCATCATACAGGATGAAGGTGAACCAATTTGAAACACACAGAATAGATGGATTATACTGAGTGAGGGGCTTGAAAAACATATAAGATTCCTACATACCCTGTTTGGAGGATAGGGATCAATGTTTGCATAGTTTGGGGTGAGAGGGTATGGGGTTTATGCATGGATAGCAGCCTAAGGACATGCTGAGGATTATGCATGGTTAGCAGGACAAAGAGGATTTCATGGTCGCTACTTATTCTAAGACCACGTGAGTCTTGATATCTATGAGAAACGAGAGGGAACAATAGACCAGATGATTGTTTCAGGAAAGGTGAGACCATGAGGGATGGTGTGGGTATTACGCATGGTTATCATCACAATTATATAGAGATTGGGACTTACTCTGGGAGGTAAGTCTGAGGAAATGGTTTGGGGATTATGTAAAGACTACCCAAAGAACACATAGTGACACAGCCTAATGGGAGTGTAAGAGTAGGAGAGTGCTAATTCTAATTTCTCTTCCGATCCACCCAGACCTTTCACACATGCGGCAACTTGATGTTTAATGTCATGTGTTGGGGATGAGGGTGCTAAAAAATTTTACATCCTGCATCTCGGATGATGAGGACTCAGTCCTTATCCCATGGACTTATGTAACTTGTTCCAACACACACATGGGGAAGGGAGGGAACATGAAATTCCTGATGGGAGTAAGGTGGAGTGTTAAATTTAGGGGATGCTGTTAGTGTGGCTATGCGATGAAGTAGTATCCATTAGCATACCTATGCTAAGAAGCATATGGTAGGACAAAGAAAAATGAATAACCACTCAAGGGAACATGAAATCCCTTTGTATGAGCCTGTAGGTCCCAACTGGAGTGGGATTCATGAAGTAGGAGGTCCAATTAAAAGTGGCTTCATGAAGCTTTAGTGCTTCATGAAGACGGGGGTCTTTGTGAATCATGGCGAAAAGGGGATCCACAAATGGATGAGCATCATGAAGCATAACGGCCTAGTTTAGCCATGGAGTCTACAAGTTCTAGGAGGGTTCTTCATGAAGGATAAACACTCTGTGAATTATCGAGTGACTGAAAGGCATTCCCACATGCACGAGGGTCGTGGGGAATCACAGAGGGAATCCCCACTTAAATAGGTGGTAAATTGGAACATATGGGAAGCCAGTTTTCAATGATCACATACCTTCGGTGATGCATTTTATGACTAGTTCATGGAAAAAAGGGAGCCTCATAAAATGAGAGCTCAAAAGGTGAAAGGTAAGGGTAGCGATCCTTAGGGGTGGGTTCAATCTTCATATATATAGGCACTGGGTATCACGATGCATCGAAGGTGTTCCATGAAAGAAATGGAACTCCATGACTAGAGGTGGCTCTTTCAGGCTCACAGAGCCTTCCATCACTACTCTGGGGTGGTCGAGGTGCTCATCGGACTCCTGGAGGTGACTATCACTACTATGTGGCAGTCTCAGGTATGTCCATCTGTCGAACTTGTACTGTTCATAGTGATTAATGGCTTCTCAAGGGAGACTCACAGGGCATTCCCATTGGGGATTTTGTCTCTTTTTTTATAGGCAATGTTGTCGTAAATGGTTTTGGTTACCCTTGATCCATCTTGGGTGCGGACTTTGGCACCAACAATGCTATGTTGAGGTGGTATTTGGGTGATGTGGTTATGATTCACGGGGTTCAATGGACCATCATCTCTGATCGAGATACTCATTTTAAAATGTTAGTCTAGAGAGGATTGAATCATCAATTTGGAACATAGTTTTTTCTCAACACTACTTTCTACCCTCATGTGAAAGTAAAGATAGAGAATACCATCAAGGTAATGGAGTGTATATTGCATGCCTATGTCTTGGACATTGGTGGATCTTGGGAAAAGAACATTCCCTTGGTTGAGTTCATATATAAAAAAATGCTCCAATCACTAATTGGAATAGACCTATTTTGGGGTGGTCATGGTGGCAATGTTATTATCTATGGAGTTTGAAAGCGGTTGGGGAGTTAGTGTTTCTTGGTCCTAATGTATTGTAGAGCATTAAAGAGAAGATCTAGATGGTTTGAGAGTATATGAGTGTAGATGAAGACTATTGTAAGTCCTATAATGATCATAAGTGGAGGCCTATGGATTTTCAGGTTGGAGAACATGTGTTCTTGAGGGTAACCCCTTGATGCAGGATTTAAGGGTTTGGAATGCGGAGTATGTTTTCTTCCAGGTTCATTGGACCATTTGAGGTTTTGGAGTGTATTGGTGTAGTGTGATATTAGTTAGCACATCCACCATACCTAGATTTTATCCAAGAAATTTTCCATGTGTCTCAACTCCATTAGTATCATCACGATGAATATGACATCATTGAGTGGGGAGAGGTAGATATCGATGATTATGTGACTTACATGGAGAATCCATTATAAATTCAATATTTTCAAGAGAATGTACTGCATGGATAAACTATCCCATTGATTCATGTGGTGAGGAGACATGGTTTTCTGTAAGAGAGTACATCAGAATATGAGATATGGATGTGTTCCTAGTACCTAGAGTTATTTTGAGTTTTTTTGAATTCTAATTTTTTGATGATAAGATTTTTGAATCTTGAAATATTTTGAGATTTTATTTTTTCACTTAATAAAGTGATTTATGTAAAATATTTAGACATATGATGAGGGGAAGACCCCTTCCTAATAAATATGTGTTATATGACCACAAATTTTAAAAAAATGTGAGGGCGAGTTAAAGCCTCCCAAGTTGGATAATATTATGATACATAATGTTGAATTCCTTGATTTGTGTGCTTGGGGAAGTGTTGTGTGGTGGTTGGAATAGGATTTAACATAGAAAATGAAGATGTTTTAATGGTTATGTGAAAAATATATGTCTTGTGACTCATGTAAAATGCTGATGTGATTTTGTTTTGTAGGATGTTTCATGGATTTTATTTGGTTTGGTTTGGTCTATTTGGTTAGTGGAAGTGATTTGGACTAACGATAACACAAATAGTTCTCTCAGGGGATAGTTCTTCAGACCCTTTACATCTATTTTTTGAGTTTGGTTTTTATTCTTTAGGATGAAAATTATATGATACATATCTTAGGTAACAATACATGCCTACTTGGCCGATTTTTTCTGTTTTGGGAGTTAGAGTCATTTGGAGGAGGCTCGAGGATGGTTCAATTGAGCATGGAGCTAAAATTATATAGTTACATGTGGCTTATGATGTCGTCATTTTTTCTTGATGAGATTGGTGATTTCATGGCTTGGAGTCTCGAGATTCACAACATGATGTTTTAGATGAATGATTTTTTCTAGAATAAGTCACAACATGAAAAATTGTTCCTGACATGAATAGGTGTCACAAAATTCAGAGTACATTCCTTGGGTTTGGGTTTGAGAAATTCATAAAATGAATTTATTTCAGAGCCTCAAATAAAGTACCTCGATAAAATTCATGATAAAAATATATGTTTTACAATGTGAAAGAGTTGAGGTACATCCTGTCTCTAAATTTTGTGGATCACCCTAATTATTTCATTCCACTTTTGTTTCTCTTGAACCTTGAGAAACCCTAAGTGATATTGGTATATTATTCAAAACCATTCCTCTATCTTCGATCCTAGCATTTTAGTGTCTTTTTATTATATTAGAAGGTGTGTTATATGCTTTTATCCCATGTTTCCATCTTGTTATTACATTGGGAAATCGTAGTGGTTATGTTTTTCAGTTTAGGGTGTGTTTGGGTTGGGGTTTTATAACCCCTTAGTGTGGATACAGTCGATCTAGGGTTATGTTGTTTGTTTGTGATCTTCTGGTTGTTTCTCCTTTGACCCATTGTGTGTGTCATGTAAGAAATATTATTTTAGGTTGGGGAACACTCATATTTCCTCCATTAGTTGTTTATATTGGGGAGGTGATCAAGATTTTTATCTCCTTTGGGGAGATGGTATGACCAAGATTAATGATGATTATAAAATATGTTTAATTTAAATTTAAGCGGGAAGGGAAGAAATCACATGTTTTACTACTTTGATGTTATTGTTGACGAGTTTGTACATACTTGATTCCAATGCTGAAAATAATTACTATTAGGATCCTTGTTTGTGTTGTATTTGATACAATTGTGGATCCCTTTGGTATAATTGTTTAACAACACCTATAATGAAATGGATAATCACTTTTATATGTCTAAATAAATGATTTAGCATAGAAAAATATGGGTTTTCTTAGAAATCCCATGAATGTAAGTTAATGAAATCACATGAAACTAAAATTTAAAACATATAGAAGATTAGATATCATTCTTGGTGTGATTTTTATTTCTATGTTTCCTTGTATAATGTGGGATATTATGAGAAAATTTTGTTGAGTGGCTGGGATACAATACGTATTGGGCAGTTATGAAATCGTTGACTGGAATGGGATGTGACATTAGGATTTGTGTGGTGTTTATGATGAGATGTGGTGGGTTTTATGAGGTTTAGTTATGGTTTGGGGATGTGATGATGTGTGATGGATGGGTTATTTTTGTTTGTGAGATGATCAGTTAGTTTCTCATTAGTGATTGAATGAATGTTAACAAAGAATCTAAAATTGCATGGGTTAGAAAGGCTAATGACCTGTTAAATAGAATTGGATGTTTGGATAAATTGGTTTGATAAATGTAAAAATTAATGGGCTTAATAATAATAATATTTGTTTATTTGGAAAATCTGGTAATGTATTATCTTGAAATGAAAAGAAGGAATTTGGATTGCGGCTTACATGTGTGGTGTTATGAAATATAGGTGGCAGTGAAAGTGGCTGAGGTTGTGAGGATTCGAGGGGGTGTTTTGAGTTGGGATGGTTCTCTTATTATTAACCTATTGGTTGGTCATGTTAGTGTGACTATTATATATTATATTTTCATTTTTATTTAAACATACACCCCACCAGAGAAGAAGGGTGTCTTGGTGGTGACCTTGGCATCAGTTCAGGATTTTTGTTGTTTCATGTCCTCCAACGGTCTGATGGATCTGGGGTTGTCATGTTCGAAGTTCACGTGGTGCAAAAATCATATAGGCATTCATAGAATCTGGTGCCGGCTTGATCGATTCTTCCTGAACCTTTAGGCTGCTTATCTCTTCCCTCGTTCATCTGTCACGCACCTCTCTCATTCTCTGTCCAACCATGCCTCGCTTTTGGTTCTCTTGATTGAAGGTGAGTCTACGGTTCCCTCTTTCTCCATTTTTAGTTCCTGGTTCCCACGACATGATTTCTTATAGGAGGTGAATAGGTCATGGGATTCTGGTGTCGGTGGTTCTGGTTGGGTTGGGCTCGCCAACCGATGTCTCAGCTGAGGGGGGCCTTGGATGATGTTGGAAATGCCTGACCGTTCGACACGAAAACAAAAGCGGGAATGGAAAGATGATTGAAGGAAAAATACTTGAACACAAATGATGTTTTGTGCACCACCAATTGGGATTCTTTTCTGTAGAGGTTTTCATTTCATTATATAGGAAAAAAACAAGACTTATTTACAACATAATTAAAACCACGCGGCAGCCTTAATGAGGTCAAACCGCGTTGACTCATCAATGAGGGGGAGAAAAAAAACCGGTGAAATAAATTCCATATAAAAAATAGTCAACAATCACCCCCCTAATTTTTATTGCGTTCTCTGGATCTCAACGACGCCGATCTTCGCACGCAACTTCTGAAACTGGCGCGCCCAAGTGACTTCGTGAGAATGTCTGCAGGCTGCTATTCCTCCCTCGAAACCTTCTCCTTGCTCGCCTCCGGCTTCTCTGCAATGAATGTGGCATGCAGGTGGGCGGGCTTGGCTCGTTGGCTATAATGAATTGTAACTCACCAGGGTCGAGCTTGCGTTGTGCAAACCCAGGCGGTGTTGTTGGACTGATAATGTTGCTGATGGTGCGAAATCGAAGCGGGGCGTCTTCGTGATCAACATCCAGTGCGTCTGCCATATTGGATGGCGGTGAAGCAAACTCGACTGTGGTTGATGCCACGAGTATCACCTTAACCACATCTGGTGTTGCATCTTCTGCTGAGTTCGCACTAATGGGTTTGAGTGATAAGCTCTGGTCTCCAACAGTGTTGTCGGCCTCCGCATTCCTTGGTCTACATGCCTTTGTGTGTTCGACGGTGAATGGATTCTCACTACTCCACACAGCTTGTTCACCATGAGCACTTCAATCCCACTGTTTTTCCTCGTCGAAGGTGATATCACGCGTTACATGCACGCACTTACTGACAGGGTCATACACGCGATATGCCTTGAACCTGAACTCGTACCCGACGAAGATCATCAGCGTACTCCGGTCATCCAGCTTCTTCAGGTGGGGCTTCACATTCTTAACATGCGCGATGCAGCCAAAGGTGCGAAGAAAGTGCACCATCGGTCATTTTCCATGCCAGACCTCATACGGTGTCATTCCACCAAGGCTCTGAGTCGACGCTCGGTTAAGGATGAAGATGGCGGTGGAGACAGCCTCACCCCAGAACATCCCGGGAAGACCCTTAGCCTTCAGCATGCTTTGAGCCATAGACACCATAGTTTGGTTGTGTTGTTCAATGACCTCATCCTACTGTTGTGAAAAGGGAACCTTGAGTTCTCGTTGTACGCCACGGTCAGTACAGTATTCACCGAATTCTACTAAAGTAAAATCATCACCGCTATTAGTGCGGAGAACCTTCAGCTTGCGCTCTGTCTCCACCTCCACTGTGGCTTGAAAGTGTCTGATTGATGCTGGAGCCTGGTCTTTGCTAGAAAGAAGTTTGACCCACATGTAGCGGCTCATGTCATCCACGAGTAGCAGAAAGTAGCGGTTCCCGCTTGACGTTGTTCGCGTGATCAGCCCACAAAGATCATCGTGGACAAGGTTGAGACTTGTTCTGCACGATGCCTCACTTGCTCAGGGAAAGACGCTTGTTGCTGCTTCCCAGTGAGGCAGTTGTCGCATACTTGATCTATTTGATCAATCCGCGGAAGCCCTCGCACCATATCGTGTTGAGCGATCTTGGGAAGAGAATGGGAGTTCAGGTGGCCATACCTTTCATGCTATCGCCATTCCACCTCTGACCCCCTTGTTGACAAGCATGTAGGTTGTGCAATGCTGAGTCTTAGCTTGTACAGCCGGTCGGGGAAGTGCTGCGCCCTAGCCAGCATGCATCGTTGCTTGTCCCAAATCTTCATGATGCCTCCCTCGATCAAAACCTGACAACCATTCTCATCGAGTTGTCCGATGCTGATAATGTTGGCGGTGAGGCTCGGGATGAAGTATACCCTCGTGAGTGCGTGGTGCTCACCGGTTTTACAAGTGAATAAGATTGTCCCGCACCCCTCGATATTGAGGACAGATCCATCACCAAACTTCACGGTGTCGCGGATCCCAGATTCAAGCTCAGAGAAGGCAGCACGGGAACCGGTCATGTGGTTTGTGGCACCAGTTTCGAGGTACCACAGGTCATCGCTGCACGCCTCCCTTTGAGCATGTTGGGCAAAGACCTTCGCCTCGACCACTCGGAGAGGACTGCAATGTGGCAGTGAGGAATTCGAAGTGGCAGATTGTGGTGGTGGTGTATCGGGCATCGCAGTACACGCCCTTACCATAAGGATTGTCGGCTCCTCGTCGTCACCATGGGTTAGAAGATCCTTATCATGTCTCATCCTGCTGCGACAATCTTTGGCCCAATGCCCCATTTTTCCGCAGTAGAGACATTGGTCTCTTGAGGCGTCATGACTGTCATTGGATCCCCTATCATCCCTTCGTGGTTGTCGGCGACGCCAGTTGTCAGACTTGGAGTCGTTGAGGGGTCCATCCCTCGCTGGCCACTCCTTCATCCGTGCATCCCACTCCTCCTCGGTGAGGAGAAAATTCCCTCCATAGTCGATGGTGGGTGCTGGGTCAAAACGGTCTTCCGTCGCTTTGAGTCTCCCTGTTACCTCCTCCACAGAGAGCGTAGAGATATCGAGAAGCGTCTCAATTGAAAGGGAAATTTGGGAGAACATGGAGGGGACGACGTGCAAATACTTCTCAACGACCTTGTCTTGAGGCTTCGGATCGCTGAGGATCGTGAGTTGGTTGACCATCCCGGTGAGCCGCATTGCGAAGTCGTCCACCGATTCGCCGTTGTGAAAAACAATGTCTTCGTACTCCTTGCGAAGCTTTTGAGCATTGGCCTTGCGAACGTGATCAATGCCGATGCGCATGGTCTTCACGGTGTCCCACGCTTCCTTGGCAGTTTCCTTGACGGCGAGTATGGAGATCATCTCCGGCGGGACAGCGCGGAGGATGGCCTCCAGCGCCATCCGATCTTCCTGGAGTTCTGCACCGCCACTGTCCACGGCATCCCAAAGACCGTGTGCTTGAAGCATGACCTTCATCATCAAGGACCAGTCGCTGTAGTTTGTCTTCGTGAGGATCGGGTACGTCGCCGATCCCCCGATCTCCTTCACCACTCGATGTACCACCAGAGGGCCGCTACCGCTGTCAACGGGGGGTCTGGGACGTGCCGATGATGTCTAGGAGAGTCGGGGCGATGAGGGCTCGGAGTTCGGCATTGTGGATGAAGCTATCCTCACTCTGATACCACATGTTGGAAATGCCTGACCGTTCGACACGAAAACACAAGCGGGAATGGAAAGATGATTGAAGGAAAAATACATGAACACAAATGATGTTTTGTGCACCACCAATTGGAATGCTTTTCTGGAGAGGTTTTCATTTCATTATATAGGCAAAAAAAACAATACGTATTTACAACGTAATTAAAACCACGCGGCAGCCTTAATGAGGTCAAACCGCGTTGACTCATCAATGAGGGGGAGAAAAAAAACCGGTGAAATAAATTCCAAATAAAAAATAGTCAACAGATGATTGGTCATCAATGTGGAAGCACAAAGATTGCTTAGGGGTTCTCATGGTGGAGGTTCAGGACCTAGAAGACGATCTCCTAGAGGGCTAGGATGAAGGGTTGTTCGCTACCCTAGTTTCTAAGAAGGATCTACTGGGTGAGATGATTCTTGAGGTGGAATGAATGTGCAGGTAGATTTCTAGGCCCTTGTGCCTTAAACAAGGGGATCGCAATACCAGGTACTTTCAGGCTTCTATTTGGGGGAAGAGATGTGCAGCCGGGATCAATCTTAAGAGGGTGTAAGGATCCTTCATTTCGGATGTCTAAGAGGCATGGTTCTTGCCCGAAAGTCATTTGTGCGATCTACTGGTGGGGCCAGGGGGGTGTTGGTAGGAGATGGCTTTACAAAGCCGAGACAAATAATTCACGGGAGAAAAAAAGAAGCGGAGGAGAAAAACTTCACACAAAGAAGCAACCTTTTTGTATTGCACACAACTCTTCCAACGGATTACATATGCACCCATATTTATAGGGTATGAAAAATACACTAAAAATGGACAGCCCATGCATTTAATAAAAGGAACAAAAAACAAGGCAATAATTAATGCTTTCTTGGAATTAAACAAATGCATGGATAAATGAAGAGGCACATAGAAAATAGGGGTTGCATGGGGAAGATCCGGAACTCAACGGACAGCTTTTAATTTTGGTTTGCAATTTCCAACACTCCCCTTCAAACCAAAACTGACTTCATTCCGAGCATCATTCTAAGCCGTTTGAATACATCTGTTGGTAGTGCCTTTGTGAAAATATCTGCCACCTGTTCCGTAGTATGGCAATATTCCAATTTAATAGTTTTTTGTTTCACATGATCCCTGAGGAAATGAAAACGAGTATCAATGTGTTTGCTTCTCCCATGCTGCACCGGATTTTTGGCTAGTTCAATAGCCGACTTGTTATCCACATATATCACCGTAGATCCATCCTGTGGATGCTTCATTTCCTTCAAAAAATTTCTCAGCCATATTCCCTCACAAACAGTAGAGGATGCTGCCACATACTCTGCTTCACATGTGGATAAAGCAACCACACTTTGCTTTCTTGAATTCCATGTAAAAGCAGTCGATCCAAGAAAAAATACGTACCCAGTAGTGCTTTTTCTTTCATCTTGGTCACCTCCCCAATCACTGTCTGAGTATCCATACAGCTCTGCTTCTTCGTTGTATGGATAAAAGAGACCAAAATCTATTGTTCCTTTAATGTACCTGAGGATACGTTTTGCAGCTAGCCAGTGTGACTCCTTCGGTGTCTCCATATACCTGCTTAGAAGTCCAACACAATAGACAATATCTGGCCTTGTGATTGTGAGATATCTCAGGCTTCCAATCAGACTCTTGAACAGAGTCGAGTCAACGCTTCTTCCTTCTCCATCTTTTGTCAGTTTCAAGCTCGTTGCAACCGGTGTGTTTACAGCATTACAATCGGCCATCTTGAATTTTTCAAGCAACTCCTTGGCATATCTCTTCTGAGATATATAAATGCCGCCATGTTGTTGCTTCACTTCTATGCCCAGAAAGAAGGACATGAGACCCCCATCGGTCATCTCGAACTCTTTGAACATGGCCTCCTTGAAATCATCGAACATTGGTCGACAATTCCCTGTAAACAACAAATCATCAACATACAAGCATGCAATAAGAATATCGCCACGATCATTCTGCTTGATGTAAACCGCATGCTCATATGGACATTGGGCGAAGCCATTCTCTCGGAGATAACTGTCAATGCGTGCATTCCATGCGCGAGGAGCCTGCTTCAACCCATAAAGTGCTTTATTTAATCGATACACTTTGTCTTCCTCCCCTTGCATGACAAAGCCTTCAGGCTGGTCAACATAGACCTCTTCTTCCAAAAATCCATTTAAGAACGCAGACTTCACATCCAGTTGGTAGATCATCCAACTGTGATGGACAGCAAGGGATATAATCATTCTTACAGTGTCAAGGCGAGCAACAGGAGCAAAGACTTCTTCGTAGTCCACCCCGTATTTCTGTTTGTACCCCTTTGCTACAAGCCTTGCCTTGTATCGATCGATCTCGCCATCAACATTTCTCTTTATTTTGTACACCCATTTGACACTAATGCTCTTCTGTCTTTTTGGGAGTGTAGTCAACTCCCACGTGTCATTTCTCTCTATGGCACGAATTTCTTCTTCCATAGCCATTCTCCAGCTTTCTTCCCTCATGGCTTCCTGAAAGGTCAAAGGCTCATGATCTGCATACAAGCAAAAAAGATTTACCTCTTCAGTCTGCTCATAAATGTCACTCAAATTTTTCATCTTCATAGGAGCCATAGGCGAGGATGAGCTGGCCAAATTTTGATTTGATGGAGTGCTTTGAGGAGTGAGGAAATGTACTCCTGGACTTCTTCCAACTGATGATGCACCCGAGGAAGGTGTTGTGGGCGTCTGCTCCTGATGATCATGTCTTTCTTCAAAATCTTCAGTTTCGACTACAACATCCTTGTTTGGTTCTTCATTATCCCATTTCCACGCTTCTTCCTCACTAAAGACCACATCTCTACTAACCACTAATTTATTGGTTAGTGGATTGTAAAGCTTGTAGGCTTTAGAGGCTTCACAATAGCCGATGAAAATGCATTTCTCGCCACGATCATCCAACTTCCTTCTTCTTGCTTCTGGAACTTGAGCATAGGCGACACACCCGAAGATTCTTAAGTGCGCCACGCTCGGTTTGTAGCCGCTCCACGCCTCTTGTGGTGTAAAGTTCTTGACACTCTTCGTTGGACACCGATTGAGCAAGTAGGCAGTACACGCCACAGCCTCTGCCCAAAAACTCTTTGGCAGCCCTTTCTCCTTCAGCATGGTCCTCGTCATGTCGAGGATGGTACGGTTCTTCCTTTCTGCAATGCCGTTCTGCTGTGGGGTGTAAGCAGCAGTGTATTGCTGCTTGATGCCATGCTCCCTGCAAAATTCTTGAAATGCATTTGAGGTGTATTCTCCACCTCTATCAGATCTCAGCACTTTGATTTTGTGACCACTCTCAGCTTCAACACGAGCTTTGAAAATTTTAAAGATAGAAAAGGCGGAAGATTTCTCCTTGATGCAATACACCCAGAGTCTTCTACTGAAATCATCAATAAGGGTAATGAAGTACCTATTACCTCCAAGTGAGGGTGTTTCAAGTGGTCCGCAGATGTCGGTGTGAACCAACTGAAGTGGTTCTGTTGCTCTTCTGGACACTCCACTTGGGAAGGAGTTCCTTTGTTGTTTGCCGAGTGTGCATGCCTCACACACATGATTTGTTGATTCAATCATCGGCAAACCACGCACCATTCTTGAGGAGGATAGAAGTTTAAGCCCGCTAAAATGGAGATGCCCAAAACGCAGATGCCATCTCCACGAATCATTCTTCATGAGCCCAAATAGGCACTCCTCGGCCTTTGTTTTGATGTGCAGTGGAAACATGCGATTCTTCGCCATTTGGACTTGAGCAATCAACCTCCTGTGAGCATCTCTTACTGACAAAGAAGAATTCTCTAAGTGTATAACATACCCCTTTTCAAGGAGTTGGCCGAGACTTATGATGTTGTTTTTCATACTTGGTACGTAATACACATTGGAAATGTAATTCGACTCACCATTCTTCAGATAGATTTTGATTTTACCTTTGCCAATCACTGGTACCTTTGATGAGTCGCCGAAGGTCACGTCGCCACGAACTTCTTCAGTAAGTTCTTCAAAAAGTTCTTTGTTACCACTCATGTGGTTGCTCGCACCCGTGTCAAGATACCATACATCGGGGTGTTCAGATGCTTTTTCTTGTGCGAGGAGGAGTGTCGTACCTTCTTCTTCATGGCGTGACGCTTCGGCATAGTTGGATCGTTCATCATGATTCACCTTGCTCCAACAATCAGAGGCATAGTGGCCGAATTTTTTACAGTTATGGCATTGAATATTTTTTGCATTTCCACGACCACGCGTGAATCGGCCTCCACCGTATCCTCTTCCACGGAAGCTACTGAAGTTTTGTTGCTTTTGCGGATAGATTGGATGGTATCCACGTCCTCTACCTCTTGCACGATAACCGCCTCGTTGTGCTTGGCCATTCTTGGGTTCTTGCAGAGTCAGCTTGGACTCTAAGGCATGCTCTATTGTTGAACCCGCATTTTTCTGCATTCGCTGCTCATGTACTTGCAACGACCCCATCAACTCTTCAATAGATAATTTTTCCAAATCTTTCGATTCTTCGATTGCCACAACCACATGCTCGAACTTGGTTGTGAGCGATCGAAGTGCTTTCTCAATAACTCGAATATCCTCTATTTTTTCACCATTTCTTTTCAAATTGTTAATAATGAGAATTAAGCGTGAGAAGTAATCCGAGATACTCTCACCTTCCTTCATTCGTGTCGCTTCGAACTCCGCTCGTAATGTTTGAAGACGGACCCGCTTCACACGATCAACTCCTTTGAAAATGGTGGCAAGTGTATCCCAAGCTTGCTTGCTCGATGTTGCTTCGGCAATTTTTTCGAATGTCGATTCATCCAACCCTTGATAGAGAAGGAACAACGCCTTGTTGTCTTTCTTCCTTTGATTTTTGACGGTCGTCTTTTCTTCATTCGTGAAGGCCGCTTCTTCCTCCGCAGTGGGTACTACATACCCGTCGGTGATGATCTCCCATAATTCTTGTGACCCGAACAATGCCTTCATTTGAATGCACCACCTCTCATAGTTGTCCTTAGACAAGGTCGGAACTTGCGGCTGGATCGCGGTGGCCATCTTTGGAATTTGGAGGATGCCTTCGAACCGCCTCTGATACCAGTTTGTTGGTAGGAGATGGCTTTACAAAGCCGAGACAAATAATTCACGGGAGAAAAAAAGAAGCGGAGGAGAAAAACTTCACACAAAGAAGCAACCTTTTTGTATTGCACACAACTCTTCCAACGGATTACATATGCACCCATATTTATAGGGTATGAAAAATACACTAAAAATGGACAGCCCATGCATTTAATAAAAGGAACAAAAAACAAGGCAATAATTAATGCTTTCTTGGAATTAAACAAATGCATGGATAAATGAAGAGGCACATAGAAAATAGGGGTTGCATGGGGAAGATCCGGAACTCAACGGACAGCTTTTAATTTTGGTTTGCAATTTCCAACAGGGGGTCCTTGGGGGGAGAGATCTGGGGTTTCAGGGGATGTGGCTTTCTGGGAGGTCATACCCAGTCTTCTTCATGGGGATGAGAATGCGGCCCTGGGTCTTCCTCCCAGACACCAGGAAACCAAGGCGGTAATTTCATTCTTGAACCTTGATAGTGCCCATGGGCTGGATGGGTTAATGGGGGCATTCTTTGTGGCTTCTTGGGAGGTTGTTGGAGGGCTGGTGGTGGAGGTTGTGCAAGAATTCTTCAGAGGGGGCCGTCTGAACAGGGCAGCGAGTGCCTCCAGGCTGGTCGTCATTCCCCAAGCGAAGGACCCATCTTTGATCAGCCTTCATTGGACTGTTTTCTCGTGTAACTTCAGTTACGAGGTTCTGGGATTTCACTCTCAACAGGACTATCGGCAGGGTTCTACCTAAAGTCATTTCATAGGAATAGCATGTTTTCATATAGGGCAGGAGAATCCAAGGAGATATAGGAATTACTAATGAGCTGGTGGAAGACCTCAACTAGAAAGTGGTTTGCCACAACATTATGGTGAAGGTGGATATGGAAAAGTCAAACGACATGTTGGAATGGAGTTTTATCATCACATTTATGAGATGTTCTGGCTTTTCTGAGAGGGCGTGTGACCGCTTTTCTCAGTGTTATGCTTCGTTGTGGCTCAATCATTCCCTATCTGGAAGGGTGTTTGCTTTTTAAAATCTGTGAAGGGGCTGCACCAAGGAGACACTATGTCCTCTAGGTCCCTGGAAGGGTGTTTGGATTTTTCAACTGGTCACACAATTGAAGTTTGTGGATGATGCATTATTTTTCTTGAATGGGAATTTGGGGCTGTTATCTGAATTTTCTAGGTCCCTGGATGTTTATAGGGCTTGGAGTGGGCAGCAGGTCAATGAGGAGAAAATTAGTTCCTTCCCCCCTAGGATGTTCTCCTACAGGAGAAGTGGGAGGATAAAGGATAAGCTCAGCATGCCAGTGAAAGTGTTTCCATTAGTGTACCTGAGAGTTCCTATTTCTGATGGCCGAATCTGCAAGCAGATGTTTTGTGGCATTTTCAACAGCATTACAGGGCGTCTTCAGAATTGGAAAAACAGGTTCCCTTCCTTTGGAGGCAATATCACCCTCATTAATAGCATCTTCACGTTTATCCCTTTGCATGCCCTGGCAGTGGTCAATGCCCCTAAGGGGACGTTCCCTCTGATGGACGTATTTTTGGCTAGTTTTATTTGGGGATGGTCCTCGGTCCAGGAAATGCAAATGGGCCTCCTGGGATAGCCTTGAAAAACCCTTTGAGGCAGGGGATGTCGGTCTTCGTAGCTTAAAGGAGTCCATGCAGGCTCTTCAGGCCAGACATGCCTGAAACATTATTGTAGGTAGGTCCTTCATGGCCCGGTTTATGTGAGGGAGGTAAGGGGATGATTTGAGGTGCTGGGGAGTGAACCGAAGGAGGCTATCGTGGTTGACTAATGGAATGGATGAATCTTGGAGTCCTTGAAAGGGCAGGCTAGGTTGGTCGGTGGCAGTGGTGAAATCCGATTCTGGAAGGATTATTGGGCAGAGGAGGAGCCGCTCTTCTTCCCGAGGTGCCCAGTTCCTGAAATTTCTTTTGTAGTGGAGCTGGACAAATGCGCTTTTATAGGCTCAACATCGGGGGGATTCAGCAGCAAAGTGTTTCGGGATGGTTTTCATGGGTCGTGGGGTTCAGATACCTTGGCTACTAGGCTGTGGTGTAAATTTATTCCGGTGAAATTCATATTTATCGTTTATAGAGTGAGGCATTCTACTGTCCTGACTAATGATAATGTTCAAAGGAGAGGGGTAATCATGTGCTCTTGGTTCTAGTGCTATGAAAGGCCGAGAGGGGAGACCCTTTGGCACCGGTTTCTGGCGTCTGGTTGGGCTGGAAATGTTTTGTCCTTGGTTTCTCAGCTGCTCGGCCTCTAAATTCATGGGAATAGTGTGGACGAGTTCTGGGAAGCCTATGTTGGTGAGGTGGATGCGACAAGGGGTAATTTACAGGATTGCACATCCTTGATTTCGATCAGCAGTATGTTGGGTCTTATGGGAGGCTTGGAAGACCCATAGGTACTGCGGCCGCTCTACTAAACTGGGGGCGTAGGTCTGCTTGGCTCTTCTTGTGGCTGATTTTTGATAGCTCCAAGGTGGGAGGAAAGTTTGGTTCTCCTCAAGTCTTTGTTCCCAGGCTCGTGGAGGGGTGTCCCAAGGGCATGAAATCCCAGTAAGGGCTTCTAGGTTAGATGGAATGCTCCCATGAAGGGGTTGAAGCTCAACGTTGATGGCTCTTGCACACAGGGCATCATGCACAGGGGTGGGTTGGTCCGCGATTACTGTGAAATGGTCCATCTCGGCTTTAGTGTTTTACATAACCCTAGGAGTGCAGTGGGAGTAGAAGTTAGAGCTCTCCATTGAGGACTTAGTTTGTGTGACATCTATGGTCTTAAGGTTAGCTTTGTGGAGACCGATTCCTTACCGTTGAAGGGTCTTCTCGAACATCGCAAGGAGCCTCCCTGAGATCTTGCTTACATCATTCGAGAATATAGGGGGTGGATTAGTTATGGGTGGAGGTTGTACATACCTGTTAGGAAGGTAATATGGTGTTGGATTCTCCGCCCAATCTTGCGGATGCGGAGAAAAGCATTGCGATTTTTCATAATTTTTTCTCCCTTACCACCTCTTGTAAGGGCTTGGTTTGTAGTGTTGTCTTGGGGATTCATCACTTCCAACCCCCGTGACTTCCCTTTTGATTGTGTTGTATTTGTTTCTAAATAAAATAAAAAAGTGAAGTTAGCAGCCGGAGTTGGACATGGGGTATTTTACTTGAGGCAGTTTCCCTGGTGTGTTCATGTTGGCTTATATGGAAGAGATGAGAGTTCTATGAAGCTCAAAATTTGTGTGTGATATTGGAAAATCAATGGTAAATTGAAGTCGATTAGACTCTTTATTGATATAATTCATATTAGGTTACTACACCTTGATGTGATATTTGGTGAACATACCTTGGTGATATGGGATAAGTCATCTGACATGCTTTTGTGTTGTTATTTCTTCTATTTTTTCATGGGTACATTAGTATTCTCCTTCTACATGATCACGATATTGTTTGAGAATGATCATACTGAGTATACATGTTATGATCACCCCACATATATAAAAAATATTTTTTACTTTTCCAGGAGGACTTTAGGAACTGATCTAGAAATTACTATCTTGGGTTTTGTAGTTGTTATTGGGTCGCTGACATAGGTTTTTTGTATTTATTTGGGGGCACTACAATATTTTTACATTATTCATTCATCATTGGATAGTTTTAGTTCCCTTTATTTATATTATGTCATAGGGTTTCTATGTGGTAGATTTATCCTATCTCTCATTGATATATTATATAGTGGTTAATTCCTCCCATACGTGAAATTTATACCCTCGGTTCTAGTATAAAACATAGGTATTACTAAAGGCAGGACAAGGGGAGTCATTATACATCTTCCATAATTACTAGCCCAGGAGGTTTACCTTTGGATAGAGGGGGTCATGAGATTCTCTTCTTCTCGTCAATATTTAAAAAATGTTGTGACCTTTTCCCTCTCTATATAGTGTTAAACTCTATAGAGACCTATTATATGGATTTAAACAATATCATAAACAGTAATCCTCATGTAAAATCATGAGTTACGTAGTGTTATGATCATAAAAATCATTAATTTCAGGCAACATTCCTAATTCTTGAGTTTCCATTAGTCTATTTTGATAAAGATCATCTTTGAGCTCATGCAATAAGTAATGGTATTAACTGATTTCCACAAGGACTACTTCGTAAAGGTTTTCATGAACACATCTCAAGTCAATTAGAGAGTCCTAGATTAGAAAAGTACCTCTTAATGATATGATTTAACCTATCATCCTCTTTTTTCGAATTTACATCCCAATATTCCACATTTTCCCAAAAGGAGGGAAAAAATTGGGGTTTGGACAAAAATAAATAAATTATAAACATTTTTTAATAGTTATATTTATTATCTAATAAATGTAATTTTTTTGTGTCGTTTTAGGAGATGAACAAATAAGGGTGCATCCATATTTACAATATATATTTTCATTATCATGATTTAGAAATTACTATATACACTAGTGCAGAAAACATTTTTTACGTCGGTTATTTAAAACCCGACGTAACATCCCTAACATCACGGTGTTTATCACGTCGGTTTCTTAAATAACCGACGTGATAAAAAGGCCTGGGAATCGATTTACCACGTCGGTTGTTGGATAACCGACGTGATTAACCCTTCCCCGGGCCTATTATCACGTCGGTTTCTTAAATAAGCGACGTGATAAAAAGGCCTGGGAAACGTTTTAGCACGTCGGTTATCCAATAACCGATGTGGTAAATCGATTCCCAGGCCTTTTAGCACGTCGGTTATATTAAGAACCGACGTGATAAAAGGCCCGGGAACGGTTTATCACGTCGGTTCTCGAAAAAACCGACGTGATAAACCCCTACCGATTTATTTACCACGTCGGTTATAAAATAACCGACGTGAAAGCGATATTTTTTTTGAAATAATTGCACTGCTCTCACCAAAAAGCAACCAGAAACCAAACAACAAAAATAACCATGCCAGCCCTCCCCCAAGCCCCAACTGAACCCCACCCTCATCTATACCCACCTAACAACCTGGCCAGCCCTCCCCCACCACATTGGAGCCCCACCACAACCCTTGGACACCCCCCACCCCTTGGACAACCCCCCACCCTCATTTACACCCCCACGACCCCTAGTACAGCCTCAAACACCCATTGGACACCCCTCCCATATCCCTTGGACACCCCCACCCCTTGGACACCCCCCACCCCTTGGACAACCCCCCCCCCATCCTCATTTACACCCCCAAGACCCCTAGTACAGCCTCAAACACCCATTGGACACCCCCCACACCTTGACAGCCCTCCCAGACCCCTTGGACACCCCCCCCCCCCGACCCCTGGACACCCCCCGAACCCTTGGACAGCCCCAAACACCCCTTGGACACCCCTCCCATATCCCTTGGACACCCCCCACCCCTTGGACACCCCCCACCCCTTGGACAGCCCCCCCAACCCTCATTTACACCCAACCGGCCCCTTGGACAGAACTCCCAGACACCTTGGACACCACTCCCATATCCCTTGGACACCCCCCCACCTCTTGGACACCCCCACCCCTTCGACAGCCCCCCCACCCTCATTTACACCCCCCGAACACTAGGACAGCCCCAAACACCCCTTGGACACCCCTCCCATATCCCTTGGACACCCCCCACCCCTTGGACACCCCCCACCCCTTGGACAGCCCCCCACCCCCTGGACACCCCCCCGACCCCTTGGAACCCCCCCCCCCCCCCGACCCCTTGGAAACCCCCCCCCCATCCCCTTGGACAGCCCCAAACACCCCTTGGACACCCCTCCTATATCCCTTGGACACCCCCCACCACTTGGACACCCCCCACCCCTTGGACACCCCCCCCCCCACCCTCATTTACACCCAACCGACCCCTTGGACAACCCCAAACACACCTTGGACACCCCTCCCATATCCCTTGGACACCCCCACCCCTTGGACACCCCCACCATCATTTACACCCCCGACCCCTAGGACAGCCCCAAACACACCTTGGACACCCCTCCCATATCCCTTGGACACCCCCCAAACACCCACCCACCCCCTTGGAACCTCTCCCCCCATACCAAAATCCAGACCAGAAAAACCATCAACAGTAGACCAAAACAAGAAGTAGAGAAAAATTAAACATTCACTTATATAACATTCAAAACTTACACTGTCAACTTCAAAAAAAACTAAATCCAACCTAAACGACTACGAAATACACAATTACATTGACAATATTCAAAATTACATTTTACATTACAAACAACTAAAAGTCAATCAAACCTGTAAAATAATTTGACCAATCCACTTGTAAGTGTTTGATATCATCAGCAGTAAAGGGTTGAGGGTCATCAAAAAGCTACAAAGGAAAAGGATAGTAGTCAACGTGTATAATGAATAAATCAAATTGAAATATTATGAGAAAGAGGAAATCTTACCAGGTCAAAACTCAGAACTGTCCCAATTGTTATTATTTCATACATAAATCTTAACATGTAATATCCGCATTCGATGATGCCTTGTTGCTCATGACATTTCTGTTTGAATGAGTGTAAATTCAATATATTATTTTTATATAATAAATCAAAATGTACAAATTATAAATGGATATTTACCTTCGCATGTACATATTTGATCTTGAAATTCCTTTTCTTTGCGCTTTTTCGAAAGTGGACCCATGCCATGTTAGAAAATAATACGAATGGGGTAAATTTAAAATTCATTATAATATATAAAACTATTGTGAAATTGAAACTTACGTTTCCAATATATTCTTAAAACTTTCTCGCACATCATCATGGAGAGAGCATATCCAATAAAGTGCTTTCTCCCTAGGGTAAAAAACCCCTAACATCCAATGATCCCTGATAAAAGGAAATTTAACGTTAGTGGTTTTTTATGTTAAAAGATAATTAACTCTTTGAGAGGGATGTGTTTCATACCTCTCACAAAAAGGCATCATCCAACACTGTGTGATTACATTCTTTTCAAATCTATCAGCAATATAAATCATTCTTTGTTCCTCATCCAATGCACATGCTTCAGGGGAAATCAATTGTGGGTCCACGAATCCATATACATCTGTCAGCTCATTCCTCTCACAAATTTTATACAGATACCTAATACAAAGCAGACATAAGTATACATTTTTAATAAATATAACGCAAGGAAAAGGTGTTAAGACTTACATGATAAAAATTTGCACCACGTTGATGCCAACTTATCTCCAGTGACAAACTCCATGATATCAGTTTTCATAATCCCCACACTTAGTTCACGTCCACAGACATGAGCTTCCATTGTAAAGTCATAATGATCCGCCAACAAATTTTTATCTTGACAATTTGTCAAGACTGCTAGTATCTGCATTTGATGTCATAACTATCTGTCTTTGTTGTTG
Organism: Viscum album; assembly: GCA_963277665.1. Lineage (NCBI taxonomy): Eukaryota > Viridiplantae > Streptophyta > Magnoliopsida > Santalales > Viscaceae > Viscum > Viscum album. The sequence goes on from OY728159.1 coordinate 797,768,579, forward strand.
TCTATACAGTATTTCTTTACCTTTGAAGTATTCCTGTAAAAATAAATTGAAAAATATATTAGTTTTCAAATGATAAAACATTAATAAAAATATAAAATAAAAGATATAACATCCATACCTCTATGGTAATGAGTCGAAGAAGTCTGGATGGCCAAAGTAAAAAATGGCCGATACTATGTCCAACTGTCGTCACCTCATCTGTAGGTAATGGTATCCGAGCTGATCTATCTATAATATCCTGTACAGTGACCCTCTGATTCTCTACCTCTAACTGTTGATGATGAACTGTATCTCCTATACAATATACCATCCCATATGCAACTATATGATGTTGAGGATCATCAACATACAACTCACAATAAGTAGGTAGCTGCGGCGGAGGAGGAGGATCAAAAATGGGGTCCGCAGGCTGAGGTGGGGGAGTGGGAGCTACTGGGAGAGGTGGAGTGGGAGCTGCACCCTGAAATTGTCTTTGCAAGTCTGCAAACATAAACTGCACTGATGCTCTAATCTTGTCCTCCATTGTTGCATTAATATTATGGACTTCAGCCTCCAAGGATTCTATTTTTTTTATAAACTCCCTCAACGTTAGAAGTTGAGGAACGTGGCAACACTTTTCTTACCGATACACCTGCCGGATATCCTCTTACACGGCCAGGATGTTCGGGCTTTCCCAATGCCACAGATAAAATATCTTCCCTCCCAGATGGTGTAAATGTCCCCTGTGAACTCTGCTCCTCAAGAGAGTCCTGTAATAATTAATTGAACATTTCTATAATGATTGGAAATATATGACGAAAATAGTAAACTTAAATAAATAAAATAGATATCTTACAATCCTCTCAACTACGAGTCTCGATTCTTCCGAAATATATTGTCCTTTTTTTCCCTTCCGAGCTCTTTTCCATTTCTCATGTCTAGATGGAGGGGATGGAGGGGCCACCTCTCCAGAGCTTGAAGACTCAGCTCTTAGTTGTTGAAATTTTTCTGCCATCATTTGTTCTTCCAATAATGCATACCCTCCCAGAGATAAACTATGAGGGTATACATTTTTAGATTGGATCTCTTGATGAGCTTTAGTTGTTTGCTGTAAATTAAGAATAAGTAATCATTAACAAAACAATAATAAGATCATTTATATAAGAAAGCTTATAAAAGTTTACATTTCCCTTACCAAAAATGATTCTTTTCTTCTACTTTCAAAAAATTGTCTCCATGTGTCTTCATCTATAAAAGGATATATACGAAATGGATTCTCACGACTCCTATGACCATAAATGAAATCAGATGAGAGGGTTGATTTGAAATCCCTCCATCTCCTAGCAGCCAACAATAAGCATTTCTTCCTGACTCCTCCAGTGTCAGGAATATCAAATGTCATCTGATAAAAAAGAGGTTAAAAATATTATATATACTAGAAACATTTAAAGAACAGTCAAACAATAGCAAAATATCTTACCAAAATGGTCTCCCACAGCTGAGAAATTATCGCCTTATCCACACTTCTCCAATCATCATAGAGAATGCTTACTTTTCTCTTAGCCTGAGTTGCTACAAAACCCTTAAAATCTTTAGCATTTGGACCTCTAGGAAGATCATCATCATCAAACTCCACGACTATCCTCTCCTCCTTCGTACGGGCAAGTGATAATTTTGGTAAACGTGTGCACCCACGCTTACCATCCTTTGAACTCTTTTTCGTAATAGGAGCATGTGAATGTTCCTCCCCAGATGTATGACCAATATGCTCATCTCCAGAATCATGTGGCTGATCAACTGATTGATCTGTCATTTTCCTTCAAATCAAAAAAACAAACATTAGTTCACAAATATACAAATTCAAATATTGTAATACTACTTAATCAGAAAATAGAAAAGTGTACTAAATTACATAATAGTAAACATTGGTAATATGGTAAGCATGTTAAACAATGATAAACATGGTAAACACAGTCTGTTGTACCCCTCTCTCTTGGATTTTAATGATCACAATCACTCTTATTATGTTCTAACTTGTTTTCAAGTGTTTTTGTTGATAGGCAAAAGGTTGCCAAGGAGTTGGCCCAAGAAAGCTGAAAAGTGGACTCACTAAGTCCACCGGTCAGCCGGTGTGAGCTCACCGGCCAGCCGGAGGACCCAGGCAGTAGACTTGCCCACTGCCTGGTGTCACCGGCCGGCCGGTGGACCAGACAGAGAGCCTTCATCTCTGTCTGGAGCACCGGTCGGCCGCTGGATCACCACCGGCCGGCCGGTGGACCAGACAGCCTTGCTCTGTCTGGACCACCGGCCGGCCGCTGGCTCATCACCGGCCGGCCGGTGGACCAGACAGAGCTTTGCTGTCTGGACCACCGGCCAACCGGTGATCCACCACCGGCCAGCCGGTGCGCCCAGGACTTCTCCTCTTTACGGTTTTTATTGTTTTATCATTTTGGTTTGATACATGTTTTAATAAGTAAAAAATTTACAATATCTAACATTATATGAAAAAACTAAATGTAAACAAGAAATAAACATGTGTTACTTGTAATTTTAGGAATGTACAGTTGGATTGTTTTCCCAAATTCCTTCATCGTGATCGTTCCTTATGGCACAAACCATGTCTTCAACATACTCATCATTATGTTCTGTTAATCTTTCCATGGAAGTAGGGATCTCACATAAATCAGCATCTTCATCGAATTCATCCTCACCAACATATTGTTTTTTCCCTTGTAAAACAACAGCCCACTGCATATCTGATTGATCTACTACATAGAAAATTTGATTGGCATGTGTTTCCATTATAAAAGAATCAGCTGTGTCTTCCAATCTATTCAGATTAACAAGTTTCATTCCAAATTCATCGTGTCTGACACTGTTGTTACCGATAATCCATTTACAGTTAAAAATAGGAACTTTAATTTTACAGTAATCAGCCTCCCATATGTCTTCAATCACTCCATAATATGCACTTGATGCCGAAATTGGGTTTCTGTCCTTAGCACTCGAAAAATGCATTGCTTCTGCAAACACCAATACACCACTATTCTGAACTGCACTTCTGTTGTCCTGAGCTTTCGTATGAAATGTATATCCATTAATGTCATAAGCGGACCATGTTATCACATTTAAAGATGGACCACCCACTATCCATTTTAATGTCTCTGATACATATGATCTACCAAGCAAGGTCTTTTTAAACCATGGAAAAAAAGTTTTGTTGTGCTCATTCAAAATCCACATTTCTTTCTTCTTTGGATGACATTGTTTCAACTCATTAATATGCAATGTGATATACGGTTGAACATCAGCTATGTTATTCAAGATGTATGATTCTAACTTCTTCATCTGTTCAGCTGACAGTGATTTGACTTTCAAGCCACGAATCCCCTTTCCCTCATTATTAACCCGTTCATGGCGAGATGGAGGCAAACCTATGTGTTGCGCCGTAGCCAAGTAGCTCGTACAAAACTCTGCTACCTCCTCAGAAATATACTTTTCAATAATGGAGGCTTCAGGTCGATATGGATTTTTAACATATCCCTTTAATATTTTCATATACCTTTCAAAAGGATACATCCAACGAAGATATACAGGTCCACAAAGCTTTATTTCTCGAACCAGATGAATCATTAAATGCACCATCATATCAAAAAAAGTTGGAGGAAAATACATTTCCAAATGAAAAAGTATAAAAATTGCATCCTTTTCCAAAATGTTCAAAGCATTCACATCAATCGCCTTGTTACAAATTGAATTGAAAAAATAACACAACCTCATTATAGTCTTTCTGACACGGATGGGAAATATTCCACACAGTGCAACTGGTAGAATTTGTTGCATCATGATGTGACAATCATGTGATTTCATACCTATCAACTTCAAGTCTTTCAATGAGACAAAATTTTTTACATTTGAAGAATAACCTTGAGGCACTTTAATATCATGAAGACACTGACAGAAGCTACTTTTCTCCCTCTTCGATAATGTATGACAAGCCGGGGGAAGAAATTTTCGTCTTCCTTTAGGAGTGGGAGCTAACTCCAAACGTATTCCCATTGATAGTAGGTCTAACCTTGCATTCAACCCATCTTTTGTCTTTCCTTTAATATCTAGCAATGTTCCGATCAAAGAATCACAGATATTCTTCTCCACGTGCATGACATCAATATTATGTTTGACTTCATGATACCTACAATATGGTAGCTCAAAAAATATTGACCTTTTCTTCCAAATATGTCTATCATTACCAGATTTCTGTGTCTTTCCCAATGTCACATCAAGGTTTTTCACCCTCTCAAAATACAAATCTGGGGATAAAGGTTTTGGAGCAGTATCAAATTCTTGTGAGCCATTGAATGCCTTTTTTAGTCTTCTATAAGGGTTCTCCATAGGCAAAAACTTTCGATGAACCATGTACACTGTTTTCCTCCCATGATGCAATTGACAATATGACGTCTGTTGTTCGCAAATTGGACATGCTTTATGCCCTTTAACACTGTATCCAGACAAATTTCCATATGCTGGGAAGTCATTTATAGTGAATAGAACCACTGCATGCAGTTGAAAATATTCCATTTTATAAGAATCATACACCCTAATACCATCATCCCATAACAGTTTCAAATCATCAATCAGCGGTGACAAGTATACATCAATATCATTGCCGGGTTGCTTTGGACCAGAGATCATGATACTCAACATGACATATTTGCGCTTCATACAAACTTCAGGAGAGAGGTTGTAAATTACCAATAAAACAGGCCATGAACTATGTGTGCTACTAAGGGTTCGGTATAGATTCATTCCATCTGTGCACAAGCCTAGTCTCAGATTTCTAATTTCATTTCCAAATGTAGGGTACTGGGCATCAATTTTCTTCCATTGTGGACAATCAGCTGGATGACGTATTTTTCCATCACATACCCACTCATCAGCATGCCATCTTAACCTTTTTGCATCATGTGAATTAGCAAATAAATGTTTGAAACGAGGAATTATAGAAAGATACCAAAATACCTTTGAAGGGAGCTTTGTAATCTCTACATCAGCTTGTGATTTTTCTTTCATCTTATACAGTGATGTCCCACATTTAGGACACTCTTTCAGAAATTCATATTCCTTCCTATATATAATGCAGTCATTCGGACAGGCATGTATTTTCCTGTATCCCAATCCCATCGGGCATAATATTTTTTTGGCCTTATAATGTGAATCTGGAAGATCGTTATCTTTTGGAAGAATGTCTTTCATCAATTGTAGCAGCTCTGTAAAACTTCTGTCACTCCATCCATGTTTCGCCTTCAGGTTAATCAATCTTAACACCGCCGACAAAACCGTAAAATCTGTACAACCAGGATATAATGGTTTTTCGGCATCACCATATAGACGTGCAACTGTCGGTTCTATCTCAATTTGTTCTGCTACAATATCGCGAATCATTTCTTCAATTCCATCAGAGTTACCATCTTGCGATTCATTATCATCAGTGACATTCTATCCAGTTTCGCCATGCCAAATCCAAGGGTTGTAACTCGGATTGAATCCATGACAAATCAGATGATCTTTTATCTCTCTACTTTTCAACTTCTTCATATTCAGACATTTCAGGCATGGACAGAAAAAAATGTCACTACTTGGAACATTTCGTTTAGCAAATTCCAAAAAGGCATCAACACCTTCCTCATATTCATTGCTCATTCGATGTGCCGTAATCCAACTTCGACTCATTATTACCTATAAAAAATAGCAAAATATATATATATTTTTTAGATAAGACAAATATATGTTTATATGAAAAAAATTATAATTTGAATGTAAACAATTTTGAAATATAAAACAAATCGATGTGTATTTAAAAAAATATGCTTGAATATTATTTTTTAAACAAAATATAGTAAGATATAACACCCCCCCTGGACAGCCCCCGACCCCTCTGGACAGCCCCCCGCCCCTCCTAGACACCACCCCCCACCCCCTACCCCCTTGGACACCCCCTGGACATCCCCCAACCCTCTGGACAGCCCCCCCACCCACCCGGACAACCCCAAATACCCTCTGGAGAGGCCGCCACCCACTTGGACAGCCCCCCACACCCATCCACCCCCTTGGACACCCCCCTGGACACCCCACCGACCCCTCTGGACAGGCCGCCACCCCCTTGGACAGCCCCCCACACCCACCCATCCCCTTGGACACCACCCTGGACACCCCCCGACCCCTCTGGACAGCCCCCGACCCCTCTAGAAAGCACCCCCACCCCTCCTGGACACAACCCCCCACCCCCTACCCCCTTGGACACCCCCCTGGACACCCCCAACCCTCTGGACAGCCCCCCCACCCCTCCTAAACACCACCCCCACCCCCTACCCCCTTGGACACCCCCCTGGACACCCCCAACACCCACCCACACCCTTGGACAGCCCCCCACACCCACCCACCCCCTTGTAAACCCCCCTGGACACCCCTGGCCCCTCTGGACAGCCCCCCGCCCCTCCTGGACACCACCCCCACCCCCTACCCCCTTGGACACCCCCTGGACATCCACCAACCCTCTGGGCAGCCCCCCCACCCACCCGGACAACCACAAATACCCTCTGGAGAGGCCGCCACCCACTTGCACAACCCCCACACCCATCCACCCCCTTGGACACCCCCCTGGACACCACACCGACCCCTCTGGACAGGCCGCCACCCCCTTGGACAGCCCCCCACACCCACCCATCCCCTTGGACACCACCCTGGACACCCCCCGACCCCTCTGGACAGCCCCCGACCCCTCTAGAAAGCACCCCCACCCCTCCTGGACACAACCCCCCACCCCCGACCTGCTTGGACACCCCCCTGGACACCCCCCAACCCTCTGGACAGCCCCCCCACCCCTCCTAAACACCACCCCCACCCCCTACCCCCTTGGAAACCCCCCTGGACACCCCCCAACACCCACCCACACCCTTGGACAGCCCCCCACACCCACCCATCCCCTTGTAAACCCCCCTGGACACCCCCCGACCCCTCTGGACAGCCCCCCGCCCCTCCTGGACACCACCCCCACCCCCTACCCCCTTGGACACCCCCTGGACATCCCCCAACCCTCTGGACAGCCCCCCCACCCACCCGGACAACCCCAAATACCCTCTGGAGAGGCCTCCACCCACTTGGACAGCCCCCCACACCCATCCAACCCCTTGGACACCCCCCTGGACACCCCACCGACCCCTCTGGACAGGCTGCCACCCCCTTGGACAGCCCCCCACACCCACCCATCCCCTTGGACACCACACTGGACACCCCCCGACCCCTCTGGACAGCCCCCGACCCCTCTAGAAAGCACCCCCACCCCTCCTGGATACAACCCCCCACCCCCGACCTGCTTGGACACCCCCTGGACACCCCCCAACCCTCTGGACAGCCCTCCCACCCCTCCTAAACACCACCCCCACCCCCTACACCCTTGGACACCCCCCTGGACACCCCCCAACACCCACCCACACCCTTGGACAGCCCCCCACACCCACCCACCCCCTTGTAAACCCCCCTGGACACCCCCCGACCCCTCTAGACAGCCCCCCACCCCTCCTGGACACCACCCCCCACACCCTATCCCCTTGGACACCCCCCTGGACACCCCCCAACCCTCTTGATAGCCCTCCCACCCCCCTGGAATCACTGAAAATTTACCATAACAAGAAGTTGGGCCATTCAAAGAATGTTTTTAGGTGTGGAGGAAGAACTGAGTTTCAATAGATAGAGAAGGAACTCGACATTAGGTTGTCTACTCCAGGTGTGGATTTGAAGGAGTTAATGTTTGTTCAGTGACCCAAGAGATTGAATCAGAAATTCAGGTGTTGTTCCATTTTCTCATGATGAGGATGAATAATTGGTGGGGTTTGACTTTTAAATGGAGAGCTTAGTAGACCATCATATTTTCTATAGATCAGTAAAGGATGTTAGCATCGAACATAAGGCTTAAGGGATGCTTTCAAATCCAAATATGTATGTTGATGGATGAAATGGATCTAGTAGAGGTTCTAGAAAGAATGGTGGTTTTATTTGTTTAGGATAAGTAGTGAAGAAAAAACTAGTTAATTTTTTACTTGCTGAAAAGAGGGTATCTAAAATTTTTAACATGCCGAGGGGAAATCTGGCGAGTCCTCCTCGTGAAACTTTGTTTGCAGGGGTGAAAATGGTGATGTGATCCCAAATCCATGCACCTATTCCATGGTTGTGTGTGAATAAAGTAGTTACAACTGTAAAAGGGCAACCCATCCAAATGGACACGCCCCAACCCTCTCGGGGATTTATAGAAAACGATGAAAAATTAGTGAAATCATAAAATTAGTCAATATTGCAAGTCGAACTAATAGATCTAGGGATGATAAATAAGATTATGGTTCCAAAACGAGTTAAAAGGGTTCTCAATCGAAGAATCTTAGCTAGTTTCAACAAAAAAAATCACAACACATATATATATACTATCCGCGAAAAAAAACGAATGAGTGGGAGGATTACCTGAGTGCTGTGAGTTTAGATGATTGATCCGAGGAGATTAAATATGAGAAACGATGATCGCAAAACGAATCTAAACCAACGAAATGGACTAGCCGATTCGGGTTTACGCGCGAGAGAGACGAGTCGCGACTGTCGAAGGTAAACTTGCGAATGACAATCCACAGGTCTGGGTAAATTTTTAAATGAGTTATCACGTCGGTTATTCAATAACCGACGTTATAATTTTTTTTAAAACATTTATAACGTTGGTTATTCAATAACCGACGTAAAAACCTTCCTCCGATTCTTTTTTTACGTCGGTTATTTTATAACCGACGTTATAAAGGGCTCAAAATCCGCGTTTTTTCACGTCGGTTATTCCATAACCGACGTCAAAAACATCTGCGGATTCTTTTTTTACGTCGGTTATAAAATAACCGACGTAAAAAGGCCTTCAAAAACCGCGTTTTTTACGTTGGTTATTGAATAACCGACGTAATAACTCGTACAAATGTTGATTTGTTACGTCGGTTATTGAATAACCGACGTAACAAACACCCCCCGCTTCTGTTTTTTACGGCGGTTAATGTATAACCGACGTAAAAAACTAAGCCGTGCGATTAATAACGTCGGTTATAAAAATAACCGACGTTAAAGGTGTACTAAACACAGGTTTTTACGTCGGTTATTTAATAACCGACGTAAAAAACCTCGTTTTACATATTATGACGTCGGTTTTATATAACCGACGTAAAAAATGGTGATGTAAAAAACGTTTTCTGCACTAGTGATATGATCACATAATACAGATACAATGAAAATCTATTTACTTTCCATGAAAATATAAAATTATAATACAATTTATAAAAACAAATTAGTGATTTATTTATGAATTAATAATTAAATGTATATATTTATTAAAGGTATAGATATGATGACCACATCTATGTATATAAAATAATTCTTATTGTTTTTTCTTTTCATCCTTGTATTATAATATATATATCTTTTAACCTTTATATTAAGAAGTTAGAATAATTTTTTTAACATTTCCATATAATAATAACATATTGAAGTGACCCAAACATCTACCCTAAAGAGAACAAACTTTATTGAAATAATTAATCAGTTAACAATACTAGAAATTGAGGTTTTCCCAACAGATACATACCAACAGTTTCTTCAAACCGTTGGTATACTGTAAAAAAGGCAACATTTTCACAAGGTTTGTTCAAACTGTTGGAAATGTGTTAATATAGCTAAGATTTCCCAATGGTTTACCAAAACCATTGGGAAATCTTTAGTTCCTCTAAGATATAGCAACGATTTTAATAAACCGTTCGTAAAGAGAGGCCTTCCCAAAGGTTTTTAAAAACCGTTGGGAATGTTTTCCCCCAGATACCCACCACCCCATCTACCACTCAGCCCGATTGCAGACCCTATTCCAAAGCTCCTCCTAAATTTTTCTCAGTCGCGAAACTCCTTCCATCCATAGATCCATCTTCAATCAATCAATTTTTTATTTTGACACTTCAAATTAGTAAGTGTTACAATAGTTTTATTGTTCTCCCTCTATTATTTTGTTTTCTGTTTTGATTTGGGCTAAATTAGAGTTCTTGGTGTTCCAAACCCTTTGATATGTTTTCTATTTCATGTTCTACACTTCAATCATGGAAAAGGGTTTGTTTAGTGGGGTGATATGGTAATTTCTATGGACTTTAGTTTTGTTGAAAATTGGATTTGAATTTTGTATTTATAGTTTTTCTTCAAGGAATAATGGGAAGGGTATTGATATTGAGGATGAATTGGTTGTTGGTTGGGTGATGGAATGGAATTGTAAACACCCCCACCCCACCCCCTTGGACACCTCCCACCCATTGGACACCCCCACCCCCCTAGAAACCCCCATTGGACAACCCCCACCCCCCAACACCCTGACCCCTGGACATTCCCACCCCTTGGACAACCCCCTCCCCTCCACCCCCTGGACACCCCCAGCCCATCCTCCCGAGACACTCCTCACCCCCCATGGATAGCCCCCCGTGGACACCCCCACCCCCATGGACACCCCCACCCTTTGGATAGACCCCCACCCCCTCTGGACACTCCACCCCCTCTGGACACCCCCACCCCCTTGGACACCCCCTCCACCCCCACCCCCCAAGACACCCCCACCCCCTTGACACCCACCACCCCTTGGACTGCCCCCACCCCCGTAGATAGCACCCCTGGACACCACCACACCTCATAGACACCACCACACCTCCTAAGTGCTTGGACAAATTTTTAAATTAGAATTAACAACGTAGTTGATTTTTCCCTTCCCCAATGACATTTTCAAGTTTTGATAAATTGAATGGGTTGTTTGGAATGAAATGGATAATGCATGATGGTTTTCCTACATAATGAATGAAATATTTTTAAATAAAATTACCCTAATGGGGGATGCAGGAGGGGTAGGGGCTGTCCAGGTGTGGGGGGCTGTCCAGGTGGGGGGTGGGTTGTCCAAGGGGGTTGGGGGGGGGGGGGTTGCAGGGGGTAGGGGGCTACACAGGTCTGGGGAAGGGCGGTATGGGCCGCCCAAGGAGGGGTGTTGGTTGTCTAGGGGGGTTAGGGTGGGGTGTCCAGGTGGGGGAGGGAGTGTGGGCAGTCCTGGGGGTGGGCTGTCTAGGGGGTGGGGTGGGTTATCCAGGTGGGGGGGGGGATGTGGGTTGTCCTTGTGGGGGAGGGGTTGGATGTGTCAAGCGGGGGTGGGGGGATGTTGAGGTGGGTGGGGGTGGGGGTGGGCTGTCCAGGATGTGTGGGGGGGTGTCTAGGGGGTGGGGGATGTCGAGGTGGGTGGGGGGGGGGGGCTATCCTTGGTGGGGGTGGGGGTGGGGGTGGGTTGTCCAGGTGGTGTGGGGGGTGTCTAGGGGGTGGGACTGTAGGGGAGGGGCTGTGGGATGTCCAGGGAGGGGGTGGGCTGTCCAGGGGGTGGGTGGGTTGTCTAGGTGGGGGAGGTGGGTATGGGCTATCCAAGCGGGGGGGGGGGGGGGGGGTGTCCAGTGGGGGGTGGGTGGAGGGGTTGTCCAGGTTGGGGTGGGGTTGGGCTATCCAAGTGGGGGCGGTTGGGGGGGTAGGGGCTACAGGGTAGGGGGTGTGCGCCATCTAGGGAGGGGGGTGGGGCTATCCAGCGGTGGTTGTGGGTGGGCTATCCAGGTTGGGGAGGGGGTGTGGGATGTCAAGGGGGGGTGTGGGATGTCCAGGGAGGGGGGTGTGTTGTACACTCCGATACTCTACAGAAAAAAGGAATCACATATAAACAATGTATAGTTGCTTTCACTCATTAAGACTTTTCTTGAAGTTCCATACCAACACTCACTCTTACCCTTCCAAGAAGAAGTGATATCTGCAAAAAAATATCACTCACATTCTTATCCACTATCCATATTGATCTCATACAAATTTAACATTCGTACAACTCTGTATCACCTAATGATATAACAAGTCTCATACTCCTATGAGTAGTTTCCCATCAAAACCTGGCTCATAAAATCTAATCCACCTATGATATTTGGTGGTGTGTTTAAAATTGGGTGTGTTGTGATTTATATGTATGATATTCATGGTTTACACCGACAGTCTTCTCAGTCATCACTAATAGGCTTGAAATCAGTATACAATTGGATAGAGATTGGATTTTACAACCCTAGTTTGGGGTTGGACACCCCCACCCCCTTGGACAACCCCCCACCCATGGACACCCCCACCCCCTGGATAGCCCCTCCACCCCCGTGGACAGCCCACCCACCCCCCGTGGACAGCCCGCCCACCCCCTTTGACACCCTATACCTCCCTGGATAGCCCCACCACCCCTGTGGACAGCCCTCCCACCCACCCCATATCCCCTGGACTTCCCCGCCACCCCCTGAATAGCCCGCATAGCCCCTTGGACACCGTGTACCCCTAGATAGCCCCCAGCCCTAGAAATCCACCCACCCCTGGGACACCGCGTACACCTCGGACATCCCCTCCACCCCCGTGGATAGCTCGCCCACCCCCTAGACACCTCGTACCCCCCGGACAACCCCTACCACCCTCGGACAACCAGGCCCCCCCTTGGACACTGCGTACCCCTGGACAGCCCCCTCCGCCCTGGAAATCCCACTACCCCCTAGACACCCCCGATCACTCTGGACACCACCGCCACCCCCGTGGACACCCTCCCACCCCCATGACACCCTGTACCCCTAGACACCCGCACCCCCATGGATTTCCCTCCCACCTGGACAGCCCCCAACCCTTGGACACCCCCGACCCCCTCGGACAGCCCTTCTACCCCCTGGACACCCCGTACCCCCTTGGACGCCCCCACTCCCTTGGGCAATGTATATGATCACTCAAATAATTTACTAAAATATAAAATTTCTTCGATCTAAAATTTACACAACTACTGAATAATTCTACTCCACAAGTGTACATGATCTTGCACACTCATGTATAATTCTTCAAAGATATTTTGTTATAAATATAGTATTTTGTTGTCTTTTATATTATAATTCTCATATAGAGTAGTGTGTTAGTTTTTGTCTCATATAAAGTGAACAATTCTTGTTTACTTAAATATATTTTCGATCAAACTTCAATCACATTGAATTGCTTTCGATGAAACGACTTCTATTTTTTTTACAGAATGGATAGAAGTTAGATGTATGAAATCGATTGGATTTCAAGTAATTTTCAAAAAAAATTGAGATCTTTTTAAATTTTTCATTTCACATTTCTTTAGATAGTGGTCACATACACTTCCCCTGTTACAATTGTGTTCGAAGACCTTGGTTGAGCCATGAAGAAGTCAGCTACCACATAACCAAATATGTTTTTCAAGTAAACTAATATGTGTGGTATCACAATAGGGAGAAAATGAAATTTCAAATTGCTTATGAGCCTAATGAGAGGACTGGATAGGAGAATTTGTTATATGACTAGTTTCCATTTATTCTTCATCATAAAAAAGAAAATATTCTGACCCAAAAATATTTCGATATGAGCACACATGATATGTCTAATGAAAATTATGATGTTTTCAGGGTTAAAAATTGAATGATGCTGCCAAGACTCCAGTATATCGATAATGCGGTAAAATAAAAAAGAAGGAATTTTTAATCTAACTATTTAATGTGTAAACTATGTATGGGATTTCAAATACTTTTGTCAATTAAATTCTTACATTCTTGAAGTACATACTTCTAGATGATGTAGATATTCTCTCAAACCAAAATATGGCATGGATGTTTGTTGAGGAACTTGGATTTTCATGAAACAAAATTCATGCTTGCCTGAAAGATTGCAGTTTATTCTGGGAGGCAACTGTTAAATGAAATGATTGTATAAAATGTGGCACATCCCGCTAGAAGCCAAAAGCTGATGTAACACCATCCCGTGTGCCACAAAAAGTAATATGACACTTTCCATTGATCCCCATACTCCATAATATTTTCATGTCTGATGAAATATTAATAAAAATGTGATGGCATGATACCGAGAGAAAGAAGACTATTGATGATTTTGTTCACCCTACAGTTGGATTTTCATAGAAGATATTTGATGCTCGATAACCTGATTTTGCAGCTGACATGCATGATCATACCACGATCCACTGTTTTATTTCACCCTTATACCAATGTTTTACACTGGTATTGTAATGAATATTAAAAATAAAATTAAAAATCCACTTTATGTTTCAATAAATGAATTAATTTTTATCATTGTTTAATATAGAAATTTTACTTGTTGTGGTGTTTACATTATAGGATAAGGGGATTTGGAGAGCCTGTGATGAAATTTAAGCAAAATGGGCCAAACTGCGTGAAACCCCAAGCATGCAGCTGAAATTTTTTTTGTATAGTGGATAATAAGTGAATCCAATTAGGATAAAAAGGGTTTTATGAGTGAAAAGTATGTGTGCTAAATTTCTCTAGAAGATAATGAATCCCAATTCGTCCATTTGGAGGCCCAAAATAGGCCCATAATGTGAAAAATTGTGGGGGAGCCAGATTGGCCAACCCTTCTGTATTTGGGTCATAACTTGGCCCTCAGAGATCCAATTGGGATAATTATACCTCCCATAGAAATCTACCTCAAAGGTTCACCTCTCCACTGTATTTCATGACAATTGTCCACTTTTTGTTTTGTCAACCAGCATGATAAAGAAGAATTAAAAATTCTGTCCTGAATTGTGACCTAGTCCATTAGGCACTTGACCTATTTTGTGGAAAGTGTGTTTATTTTGTCCATAAAATCACTCCCCACCCATTATCTCATGTGACATGACTAGAGGTTAGGTTACATAGAAATGGATAGCTCTATTCACCCATTTTATTTCTCTTCTCCCTCATGTACTTCTAAACCTCTTAATGATCAATTTAGAGAGTGTCATTTGTTGTAATCCTGAGATCCACACTTGTAATCTTCATAAGGTAATTGATTTCCATGTTTTTTTGTCAATTGATCTTCATTTTTACCTTCTAATTTTTTTTATTCTCGTATTATCAAATACAAATTAATGGAACAAAAATTCACATGCTTCGATAAATAACATAGATCTTGTGATGATTTGAGTGCGGTGGCCTCTTTTCTCAACCCTCCCTTTCATGAGTGTGCAAATGGATTGCATCGGTTGATAAAATCCAGGAGCTTAAACCTATTAATATGCATATTCTTGTCTTTCATAATATTTTTAGCATTGACACAAATATGGTCATCTCATCACATTTTGGATGTGATGCCTTGATTGAGTTCCATTTTTTTACATCGATTCATGTTTATTGATATTGAGCGGTTTCCGATGATCAGTATCATTGATCGATGAAATCATTGGTGGTAACCCAGTAAGAACCCACATAAAATTACTGGTTTTAGTAAATATAATATCAAGGAATCAATGATCCTTCCCTTTCCCTTGAGAGTGATGACAGATTGAGCATCAAGGGACACTTACCCAGGTTGATCACAATTTCCCCAACTGTTTTCTCTCAGTAGTAATATATATTCAATTTATATTCTTAAAACTAAAAAACCCAAGTTTTATAAAACTCCATTCCCCTTTTAGTTTCTTAATCAGAACCTCATTTTGTAATTAATGATCAAAAGCTCCTTCAAGAGACGACCTAGGGTTGCAGCTATACTACAAAAATTCAAGTTAAAAATAAACATCAAATTTGAAACGCACAACTTAACGATCAAATTTAAGTTCCATTGTCGGGGATCCAAGATCATTTATTTTCTTTATTTACTTTTATTTATTTATTTTACTTCTTAATTCGTACTTATTTCAATACACCACCCCCATTTGATTTTTTTGTTTTAGTTTTATGTTTTTTCATTTTTGGTTGTTTTTGTGTGTTCTTTCTCTCTCTCTCTTTCTCTCTCTTTCTCTATCTCTTCTTCTTATCCATATCTCACTATATAATTTTTTAGTATAACATTATATTCTCGTTTCACCCTTAGTAAGTTATTTTATCCATATTCAATCATAAAAAAACAAACTTCACAACTCATTTGCATGACCCGATCAGAAAAAGAAGAATTGCTTAAATTTGAACCTAAAATTGAAAAGACACTTCACTCAAAAATCAGGGAATCTAGAGTAGGTAAATCAAGTAACACTGAGGAACCACTTTTGGAACCTCAAGTGCTCCTAAACCACTCAAAAATTGAACTCCAATCAAACTCAAGTAAACATTGCTGCTAATAATCGAACCTTAAAAGAACTGACCACCCCAGATGTGGACTACCAACTTGCGTACATCCAATATCCTAAATAAGTAACCAACTTTGAGCTGAGATCAGGAATCATCCACCTACTTCCTAAATTTTATGGCCTTCCAGGTGAGGACCCTCCCAAACATCTCAAAGAGTTTCAGTTAGTATGCTCTACCATGAAACCCCAAAATGTGTTTGAGGACCTAATTAAGTTTAGGGCCTTCCCTTTATACCTTGATGGTGTAGAAAAAGATTGGTTATACTATTTTTATACCATGATTGGGGGCTGTAATGACCTTAAAAGACTATTTTTAGAGAGGTTCTTCCCTGCCTTCTAAACTACATCAATTAGAAAAGAAATCTGTGGAATTAGGAAATCACAAGGAGAGACCCTTCATGAATATTAGGGGAGATTCAAAAGACTTTTCTCAAGTTTCCCCCACCAACAGATTAGTGAACAACTATTACTCCAATACTTCTTTGAGGGAGTTATCCACATGGATCATGGAATGATTGATGCTTCAGGTGGTGGGTTTTAGAAGATAAAACTCCTTCTGCCGCTTGTGACTTAGTAACCAACATGGATCAACATGAAAAACAATTTTTTACATGATAAATTGCACCAAACCAAGGTGTTCATGAGGTAAATAAATTATTCCGAGAACAAAAGGTAGATAAAATTCTTGATGAGATACATACCCTTCTTTGTTAATCAGCTCAAGCACAAGGTAGCTCACAATCTCTTCTTGTTCCATTACATTGTGGTATTTGTTCTGACAATACTGATTTTTTTGACCAGTGCCAATAACTTCAAGATTCATCTGAGTCTTCTGTAGCCATGCTCCCTAGGCGTACATTCCAACATGCACGTCCCTTTAAGAAAGAACCATTTAGGCCAAATCCAAACCCTGAGTGGCAAACAAAACCCAAGTACCGACAAGGAGAAAACTCAAGATACCCCAGGTAAAATTGGTATCCACAAGGCCAATGTATGCAACCTTTTTATCCTTCAACTTCTCAAAAAAATCATCCTCCTCTTCCAAAATTTGAACCACTCCTCGAGGATATGGTGAAAAATATGGAAACCCAGAACCTCCAGTTCCAACAGACCACACAATCGGTAATTCAAGACCGAAGAAGTCAAGTGGGACAATTGGTGAACACCATCGGTGAGATTAATATCCAAGGTTCTGGAAAACTACCATCCCAACCCATTGCTAATATGAATGAAAAAGGTAGCGTATGTTCAGTTACACATCATAGTGGTAAAGAAGTTTCTCATTCTACTGATTCTATGCCACATGTATTTCCTCCTCTTGAAAACTCTCTCCTCTAACCCTTAAATATTTTAAGCAACGAAAAACAATAAAAAAAGATTAATAAAATTATCATTAAGGATTACCATGAACAATACTTTCCTATTCCATTCCCTCAAAGACTCACTAAATCTATGAAAAACTTTGATAGTGATCTTGACAATGAAATAACGGAAACATTTAAAAAACTTGAAGTTAATATTCCATTGTTGGATGTAGTTAAGAAAATTCCTCATTATGCCAAATTTATCAAAGAACTCTACACCCATAGAAGAAGGCTTAATGGGAATGAAAGAGTCAACCTAGGAAGAAATGTTTCAGCCTTGATTCAACCAGTAATTCCAACTAAGTTCAAGGATCCAGACACATTCATGATACCTTGTACCATAGAGGAGAACTTATTTTCTAATGCTATGCTAGATTTAGGTGCATCCCTTAATGTAATGCCTCACTCTGTGTACACTTCTTTGTAGTTTGGAGAGATTCAACCAATAGGCATTATCATACAACTTGCCAACTGAAGTACTACGCATCCAACAAGAGTTATTGAAGATGTCCATGTACGAGTTAAGAATATCATCTTCCCTGCTGATTTATACATTCTTGAGATGGAAGATACCTGAACATAAGGACATGCTCCACTCATACTTGGCAGGAAATTCCTCAAAACAGCAAAGATGATCATCAACATTTACAATGGTATGTTGTCCATGGAGTTTAGTGGAGAAAAGGTAATTTTTAACATCCTTGAGGCTATGAAACACCCCGTTGAGGAGAAATGCACTCTTCCTATCTATTCTATGGAAGTGATCTCAAATGATGCAAACACACAATATTATCTCCTCAACCCATACTCTGATACATTTTCCTCTTCTTCACCCTTGGATGATTTGAGTTTTGAGTCATGTTTTGAGTGTTGTGTGGGTTACGAAATGTGTAAATTATGTGCTCTGATTGATGAGTGTGTTCATTCTGAGGTACCCATGACCGTTGATGATTCTGCAAATATCATTTCCACAGATTCTTTATTCTTAGAGAATAAACATGAGTTGATATATAGTTTAATGGACCTCACTCCACCTATTCCCCTCCCTCAATCCAAAAACCACTGGTATTGGAACTTAAACAACTTACATCTAATTTAAAATTTTTATATCATGATGGTATTGACCAATTTCCCATCATTATTTCCAATAACCCCTCTCCATAATAGGAATCGAAACTGGTCTACCTTTTGAGAGAGAATAAATTGTAAATCAGATGGAAATTGGCTGATATTCTCGATATTAGCCTATCTATTTGTATTCACCCTATACTTTTGGATGAAGAGGCTATGCCCGTAAGACAATCTCAATGCCGGTTGAATCCCACTCTCATTGAAGTGGTAAAATTGGAAGTCGGTAAATTACTTATTGTAGGGATCATTTATCCAATATCTGATAGTAAATGGGTTAGCCCATTGCAAATTTTTCCGAAAAAAACAAGAATAATAGTTGTGTCAAATGAAAGTAATGAATTGGTTCCAACACGTGTGAAAAACAGTTGGCGAGTCTGTATTGACTATCGTCGACTGAATCAAACCATGCGGAAGGACCAATTTCCTCCACCTTTCTTTGACCAAATGTTTTAATGATTGGATGGTAAGTCCTATCATTGTTTCCTTGATGGATATTCGGGTTATTTACATATCAATATAGCCCTTTAGGATCAATAAAAGACAACATTTACTTGTCCATTTAACACATTTACATACAAAAGGATTCATTTTGGTCTATGTAATGCTCCCGATACTTTTCATCGATGTATTTTAAGTATTTCTTCAGAGTACCTTGAGAATTGAATGATTTTTTATGGATGATTTCACGTTTTATGGAACTTACTTTGATGATTTTTTTGGCTCACCTAGTTTCTACCCACTGTCGTTGCATAGAAAAATATCTTATTTAAAATTATGAGAAATGTCATTTCATGGTTGAATGGGGGATAGTTCTTGGGCATGTTATTTCAAAAGAGGGAAATAAAGCAGATAAATCAAAAATTGAAATAATTTTAACCCTTCCATATCCAAAATGTGTTCGTGAGGTGCGATCTTTCTTAGGCCACACTAGTTTTTACCGCCGATTCATTAAAGACTTCAGTAAGATCACACATCCCTTATCTCAGTTATTTCAAAAGGATATAGAATTTGTTTTTGATAAAAACGTGAGGATGCTTTCAATTCACTAAAAAGGAGTCTCACATGCCCTCCCATCATCCAACCACCATGGTGGGATCTCCCCTTCGAACTTATGTGTGATGCCTCTAACTTTGCAGTTGGGGCATTTTTATCCCCAAGGGTAGAGAAGGCTCTTCATGTCATTTCATATGCCACACGTACCCTGGAATCGGCCTAGGAAAACTAAAAAACTAACGAAAATGAACTTATTTTTATTTTGTTTTCCTTGGAAAATTTTCATTCATATCTTATTGGGTAAAAAATCATTGTTTTCTCTGATCATGCTGCCCTTCGTTCCCTCCTAAAGAAACATAAAGCCAAGCCCCTCCTCATTCGGTGGATGCTCCTCCTACAAGAGTTTTACCATGATATTTGTGACAAGTGTGGAGTAGAAAATGTTGTATCTGACTACATTTGTATGATTTCCCCACCATTGAACCACCATGTTGACTCACCCCTCCCCATTGGAGAATTATTCTCCCATGAGAACTGTAACACCCCGAGATTTTATGAAAAATATTCTTTTTAATTTAGTTAATGTCTTATGTTGTACGCTAAACCAAAAGTAGCTTGCACAACATGCATCCTTGACTTGCCTTTCATTACACGCAATCGCGACCTTCCTTGATAGCATGTGTAGTACGCAATACCGAGTTTCACTAAACAACGATATGCTATTAAAATATTATTAAAACTAGCCATTATGAATAGTAATAACCACTTTTTGAAATTTTTTAAATTTTATTTTTCAAAATGGACTTAATTTTTGGATTCGGAATATTGAAATTAGCTTAGGGTGAAGTTTTGGTAATTTTCGGATAACTTTCATATTTTGATGAATAGTGGAAATTACAAAATTTTAATTAAAAACCACTTTTTAAATCGAAATAATTAATAGTGATAAATTATTA
Source organism: Viscum album (assembly GCA_963277665.1). Taxonomy (NCBI): domain Eukaryota; kingdom Viridiplantae; phylum Streptophyta; class Magnoliopsida; order Santalales; family Viscaceae; genus Viscum; species Viscum album. Next base: position 797,789,233 of record OY728159.1, read on the forward strand.
ATTTTAGTGGTTTTAAAGTATATTTAGAATATATTTTTACAATTTAATACAATGATGGTCATTGTATGTAATTTCACATTTAAACCAGTTATAAACAAGTGTCAATATTTTGATAGTTATTATCTCTTAAAAACACGCCTTTTGTTTTGACGACGGAAATTAATTTTTAAATTAATTAATGCAACTGATATGTTTTGAATTTGGTAAAATAGAAATCATTTTTTAGTTCATAATATCAAATATATCTTAGGCCTAATTTTTGGTATTTTTCTGAAAACTTTCAATTTTTGATGAATAGTGAAACCACTAAGTAGTAGTTAAAAAAACTGAATTTTTCATAAAACTTAATTTTACCGCTTTTGTGAGTGGAATTTCAAAAATCCGAGAGACACGGTTGATGTCAGTAAGTAAAATGTGGTTCAATGAGATGAAAGTAATTTTTGGTGAGTAATAACTTTTTACTTTTATTTACCACGGTTAAAAGTAAATAGGGTAATTAAGGGTAAAAATGATATTATTATTACCCTAAAACATGTCCAAATTATATTGGATAAGTGAAATTTGACCAAAAACAAGCTTAGGAATAAAATATGACCATTTAGGCCCACTTGGATTAGATTAGGATGTTTATTATTATTTAATTCAAAGAAGAGTTAAAAGAGTTGAAATCAATGTTTATTTACTAAAACATTTTTAATATAGGGTTATACATAAGATAAATTCGATTATAAATATTTATTAGAAAGATAAAAAGATTTCCTACATAATGGTAGTTTATTTGTAATTTTTAGAAATTAAATAATTTAATTTATTTATGACACAACGATGATGCAGTAATTATCTTATTAATGAAATATTGACATAATTGATGTTATAAATACCCAAATAAATATAATATGATACTTTTTATTAATTACACTAATTTTCTAGGTTAATATGACATGTTATTATTGATTTAATTAACTTCTTTCGAACTTATCATTCTGTTATGAATTTTACAAAAATAAATTACTAAATAGTGTCAAAATTGACATAAAATAGTTTTTAAAAAAAATATTATATTATTAATTGTTATATTATTCATAAAATTCTAAGGTTAGGCCCAATGACTTAGATAAGGTTATATATATTAATAATAAACAATTTGGGGTTCGTTTGGCTTCTTATAGTAAGTTTATTAACCTTATAGTGTAAGAAAACAAGAAGACACGGTAAAAGTTAAATTATCTAACTTAAAGTTAAATCAAAATGATAAGGTTAAAATAATAACCTAAACTTGTCTAAATCATATTGGATGAGAGGATTTCGACCCATACCCACTTTATCTTCGAAATAAGACCCTTTGGAACCATTATAAACCGAATTTGACCTTAATATAAAATAATATTTTTATTTATTCTAAAGGTACCCCTCTCCTCCCTTATAAAAGGGCACCTCCTCCCTCTCTTTCTCACACAACTTTGAGCCTTCAAGATCGTCCAACCCCTGCCAAATTCTCTTCTCCACTTCCCTAGAAACATCCTAGAGGTTCTGGTCTTCCTCAAATACCAATTTTAGTTCCCTAAGAGGAGGTCTCAAAGAGGCGCTTCAAAGAAGAGGTAATTTCTGTTACCGATTCTTTCACATTTATTTCTTCTTCCACTTCTTCTTCTTAGGTTGTTTCATTATGAAGTAATAACATCAGTATCACTCATATACTGATATGTTATTATAATTATGATACAATCCTATCTCACCATCTATCCATCCTACAGAAAATGAAATCACCGCGCGTGCGTACGTACGGAATACCGTCTCCACGCCGTGGTGAAATCTATTTTCCGCCACCACCTTAATTGGATGGGTATAATGGTGTAATGAGTTACTATATATGATTATTATAAATTGATATTGATACTGAAATAGTATACATACACTTCAACACAATTCCACGACCATGGGAACGATATCATCGCTCGTGCGTACGTACGGACTACCGTCTCCACGACGCGATGAGATTCATTCTCCATGTTAACCATTTAAGAATGATTATAAAGTATATATAAGAAATAATAATGAAATATATGAGATTATAAAGCTACTTTATTTATGTGTATATATATGTATTTCATCTACTTAATTCCACTCAATTCAATAACGAAAAGAAAACATCGTTCATGCGTACGTACGGCCTACTGTCTCCATGAACGATGTATTTCTTTCCATTTATCGATCCATTATATATATGTATATTCTGAATATATATTATATATAAATCATGTTTTATATTCTATAATTAAGTAATAATGATCTAAGTAATCATATGAATAATTACAAGTTAAAACACGAACGACAAATGAGACGATTTTACCCAAAACGCTACTTTAACATGAATTTACAAAAGAACGGGTAATATAAAGTCATAAGTGAACCATATATGATATAATAACAATGAATATGATTCTGTAATAAGTCAATGACATTATTTAAATCATTACACAGGAGGTTCGGACACTTACGAAGAAAATCGGACCTAAGGTAAGGGAAATATCACAATCTCATTTTTATCCGAGATTGTTTATACTTTGGCATTTACTGGGGTGTATTTTATCATCCACATCAATGTTTCCTCAATATGTAATATTATTTCCATCCACCTAAAATAGTTTATATCCAATTTTACCCTTCGGTGACTTTTTAGTAAAAGATATGAAAGGAATCTTTTGTCGTTTTTCGTACAAGGTACTTTTTGACTTTTCTGACAAAAGTACGAAAAGAATGTTTTTTTTAACTTATACGGCATGAATGTATTTTTAAAACAATATTTCCAAGAATCTTACTTTACAAGTTTTCAAGTTTATTTTTAATCAACTTCTTTTAGTTTATAATTTTACAACATGTTAAGAAAGGAAAAGTGTTTTTGAAGTAGAAAGGATATTTTCCTCAAGAATGAAGTTCAAGTGTTTTATCAAAATTATTTTCCATCTAAGATAATAAAGGGTTATGTTTTTATCCCTATTATTACATTGATTTTATTATGTTGTGATGGAATTATTTTTATGAATTCCTTTATCGTATATGAATTGTTTTATGATGTCATGATGTTTAAGATTCCCATTTTTATTACATGGGTTATGTAATGATGTATGATTTATGATTTTGTGGAACACATAAGAATGGTATCATTATGAGATGGGTGGGACCTATATCTCCCTTCAATGCATTGGGTAAAGATTTTATATCTCATGAGATAGACATGGCTGGAACGGTAGGTTATATCGGTTCAGTGAAACAGGACTGAAACGAGGGTGACTCGGTTTAGAAAGGGACTTTGTCCACTAAGATAGTCTTGGAAATGAGTCTTGACTAAGAAGAAATGATTATCTATGATTATGTGTGTATGCCACAAAGTTTCATGTTTTAAGTTATGATTATTGGGATTTCATTTCACTACTATGATTTATCCCATGTTATGAAATTATGCTCTCTTTTGCAGGTTAAGATTTCCAAAAGTTATGTTCTCATGAATATGATGTGATTGATTTTTCTTTTGTTTACCCTTACTGAGCATTTGAGCTCACCCTTTTATGTTTTCTTTTCCCCAGGATATAAATAAATGTTTTAGGTAAAAAAAGGGTAGATCTTTATGGGAGATATTGAAGATCTTTCACCACGATTAGAAGATTACGTTCCGAGTTTCCAAAGACACTAAACTATTACAATCCTTGTGTGTGTGTTTTTTTGTTATGTAATAAGTATTCCGCAAATGTAATGTAATGTCCATGTACGCCAGGCTTCGGGTCTCTACACTTGGTATCAGAGGAAATGTTTAGTCAACCTTTGGAAACTAGGATGCGAGAACTTTAGTGAGATTCCTAGAGATATTTCTAAGGTATGTCTAGGGATGTCTCTAAGGTTAAGTGTACGTATAGGTTATAGTACTAGAATTGCGCTGACGATCTTAGAATTTAACCTAAGATGTTAGATATTGAGGGTACTCCCCCTTTATAATTTTGTTTTCCCTAGCATGATTTTTGTCTCTCACACTATTCTTTTTGGGTTTTAGACGATGGCTGGAACCCAAAGGAACCGTGTTGATCAATGCAATGGACAATGCAATGATTGTCCTCCTAAACAAACAAATGTTATGGGAGATGGAGTGAAAAATCTTATTGATATACATACACAAGATATGAATCATTTTGGACTTCCAAATGAGCAGAGAAGGGAACAATATTCTATTGAGTCCTTCATGAGGCAACGCCCACCTTCTTTCAGTGGGACTTCTGATCCACTTGTTGCTGAATAATGGATCAGTACCACTGAAAAGATATTTTCAGTTCTTCAATGTTCTGAACATGATAAATTCATCTTAGCAGTATATCATTTGGAAGGTGAAGCTGATCAATGGTGGAATCTAATCAAGAATACGAGGCCAAGAGATGAAATTGAGTCCATGGAATGGGACGAGTTCAAGAACTTGTTTTTCAGTAATTACTTCCCTCGTATTCTTCGAACAAAGATGGAAAAGGAGTTTCTTGAGCTGAAGCAGAAGGATGATGAATCTGTTGGTATATATGAAGAGAATTTTACAAGACCTGCAAGGTATGCATCTGGCATTATCATCCAAACTAAAAGTAAAGTTGATCAATTTTTCAGTGGCTTAAAACCAAGTCTTCGAAGGGAATTAGCTATAAGAGACTTCAGTAGCTATGAAGAAATTGTGTGTTCTGCTATCAAGGTAGAAATGGAAGTTGGTGTTACATATCCATCTCATGGTTTTGACAAGAAACGAAAGATGGTGTTCAAGGAGAAATCTCAGAATAATGGTGAAAAGAAGATGAATGTTTCCTTATGCACAAAGTGTGGAAATAAGCATGGTGGAGATTGTCTTAAAGGGACTAGAAAATGTTTTAAGTGTGGAAAAGAAGGTCATCGAGCAGCTGAGTGTCGAAGTAATGGAAAAAGGGTTTCTAATGATGTGAATAAAGCAAACACTGCAGAGAACGCACCACCAACACTTCAATGTTTCAAGTGAAAGGAGATGGGACATTATGCCAATAAATGCCCTAATCCAAGGGTTAGTGATGATTGACATGAGCAACCTCTTAAGGCTAAAGACAAAGGAAATTCACATGAAATTTCTATCAGCAATGTGGAGTATGATAACGATGTGGTGGAATGATTAAGTGTTTATGTAATGGGATTCCAAAATAATTTTGTATCATGGAGTATTGGAATATTTATGTATTGGTCTAATGTGGTATTCAAAGTGATTGAGATATTTTTAATAAGATGATATGTGCATAATGAAGGGAAAACGAGAAAATGAAATGTTTAATAGTATTCATGAGCTCATGATTGATATAAGGACTAAGTGATATCATGGATTGAGTATATAGAATTTTGAGGATTTTGATATGTGGAAAGTGTTAACTTTTAACTGCATTCATTTTTTCACTAAGGTTCAATGGGTATTCAAGAGAGTATATGAATAAAGCCTTTGAATGTTTGGAATGTGACCAACAAGACATATCTTATGATATATGGGGATCAACGATGGTATTAAATCTCTAGTAATCATTTTCACTATATTATGAGAGTGGACTGAAGTATTATGGATAAGCCTAAAGATTGTAATGGATTATGTTGGACATAAGTTAGTATTGTTTAAGGATAAAAGTTTTTTTCAATATTATTGATGGGATGTTATAGTAATGTAGTTTTAGAAAAAGGAAAACCTGCAGGACGGGCGACAGCCCATCGCGTCGGACAAGGCTTTGGGAATCGAACCCACAACCGAAGTGCGACTGGCCTTTATCGCCTACCACTGGCCTACAGGAAGTCCCTGGTTAGTAGAAACTAGTTTTATTTTATTAAGCGGTATGATATATGAAGTATAAGTTCATTTTTGGAACCATATACGATTAACCATAAGATGGACATATAACTTTTTCTAACATTTTGTTTGAAAGAGATGGAATGACCCGTCATTCTATCACATGATCTGCTAACACTTCACGAATAACAAATTCAACTTCATTTATTTAAGAGATGAAGTGGAAATTGTTTAAGGCATGAACAACAGTGAGATTGTACCAAAATAAAGTAAGTATTTATTCTAATTCAAATTCTTCAACTTTAGGGAAACGATCTTGAAAACCAAAAATGTTGTCCTAGTGCTCTTTTATCTGATTAATCGGATGGTTCCTTAGATCGTAAAAAATTTATGGATTTGTGATTTTTGGCTTTTCCATAGCCATGTTCTCTACCACTCTCCATCAGAACATGATGCTTAGATTTTTCTTCCATATCCATATTTTCACCTATGTGGAAACCCGGTGATTAGTTTATTTGGGTAACCGTTAAATTTCATACTTCCGTTTTTAAAGATTGGTTTTGGTATTCCTTTTTACGATGTGGGTTTCGATTAAAGAAACTTTCTAATAGTAAACCATTTATAACCCTGACGAATTTCGAGGGAGAAATTCATTTTAAGGGGGGTAGAATGTAACACCCCGAGATTTTATGAAAAATATTCTTTTTAATTTAGTTAATGTCTTGTGTTGTACGCTACACCAAAAGGAGCTTGCACAACACACATCCTTGACTTTCCTTTCATTACACGCAATCGCGACCTTCCTTGATAGCACGTGTAGTACGTAATACCGAGTTTCACTAAACAACGATATGCTATTAAAATATTATTAAAACTAGCCGTTATGAATAGTAATAACCACTTTTTGAAATTTTTTAAATTTTATTTTTCAAAATGGACTTAATTTTTGGATTCGGAATATCGAAATTAGTTTAGGGTGAAATTTTGGTAATTTTCGGATAACTTTCATATTTTCATGAATAGTGGAAATTACTAAATTTTAATTAAAAACAACTTTTTCAATCAAAATAATAAATAGTGATAAATTATTAATTTTAGTGGTTTTAAAGTATATTTAGAATATCTTTTTACAATTTAATACAATGATGGTCATTGGATGTAATCTCACATTTAAACCAGTTATAAACAAGTGTCAATCTTTTGATAGTTATTATCTCTTAAAAACACGCCTTTTGTTTTGACGACGGAAATTAATTTTTAAATTAATTAATGCAACTAATATGTTTTGAATTTGGTAAAATAGAAATCATTTTTGAGTTCATAATATCAAATATATCTTAGGCCTAATTTTTGGTATTTTTCTGAAAACTTTCAATTTTTGATGAATAGTGAAACCACTAAGTGGTAGTTAAAAAAACTGAATTTTTCATAAAACATAATTTTACCGCTTCTGTGAGTGGAATTTCAAAAATCAGAGAGACACGGTTGATGTCAGTAAGTAAAATGTGGTTCAATGAGATGGAAATAATTTTTGGTGAGTAGTAACTTTTTACTTTTATTTACCACGGTTAAAAGTAAATAGGGTAATTAAGGGTAAAAATGATATTATTATTACCCTAAAACAAGTCCAAATTGTATTGGATAAGTGTAATTCGACCAAAAACAATATTAGGAATAAAATATGACCATTTAGGCCCACTTGGATTAGATTAGGACGTTTATTATTATTTAATTCAAAGAAGAGTTAAAAGAGTTAAAATCAATGTTTATTTACTAAAACATTTTTAATATAGGGTTATACATAAGATAAATTCGATTGTAAATATTTATTAGAAAGCTTAAAATATTTCCTACATAATTGTAGTTTATTTGTAATTTTTAGACATTAAATAATTTAATTTATTTATGACACAATGATGATGGAGTAATTATCTTATTAATGAAATATTGACACAATTGATGTTATAAATACCCAAATAAATATAATTTGAGACTTTTTATGAATTCCACTAATTTTATAGGTTAATATGACATGTTATTATTGATTTAATTAACTTTTTTGAACTTATCATTCTGTTATGATTTTCACAAAAATCAATTACTAAATAGTGTCAAAATTGACATAAAATAGTTTTTAAAACAAATATATTATTATTAATTGTTATATTATTCATAAAATTCTAAGGGTAGTCCAAATGACTTAGATAAGCTTATATATATTAATAATAAACAATTTGGGGTTCGGTTGGATTCTTATAGTAAGTTTATTAACCTTATAGTGTAAGAAAACAAGAAGACACGGTAAAAGTTAAATTATCTAACTTAAAGTTAAATCAAAATGATAAGGTTAACATAATAACCTAAACTTGTCTAAATCCTATTGTATGAGAGGATTTCGACCCATCCCCACTTTAGCTTCGAAATAAGACCCTTTGGAACCATTATAAACCGAATTTTACCTTAATATAAAATAATATTTTTAGTTATTCTAAAGGTACCCCTCCCCTCCCTTATAAAAGGGCACCTCCTCCCTCTCTTCCTCACACAAATTTGATCCTTGAAGATCGGCCAAAACCTGCCAAATTATCTTCTCAACTTCCCTAGAAACATCCTATAGGTTCTGGTCTTCCTCAAAGACCAATTTTAGTTCCCTAAGAGGAGGTCTCAAAGAGGCGCTTCAAAGAAGAGGTAATTTCCGTTACCGATTATTTCACCTTTATTTCTTCTTCCACTTCTTCTTCTTAGGTTGTTTCATTATGAAGTAATAACATCAGTATCACTCATATACTGATATGTTATTATAAGTATGAAACAATCCTATCTCACCATCTATCCATCCTACAGAAAACGAAATCACCGCGCGTGCGTACGTACGGAATACCGTCTCCACGCCGTGGTGAAATCTATTTTCCGCCACCACCTTAATTGGATGGGTATAATGGTGTAATGAGTTACTATATATGATTATTATAAAGTGATATTGATACTGAAATAGTATACATACACTTCAACACAATTCCACGACCATGGGAACGATATCATCGCTCGTGCGTACGTACGGACTACCGTCTCCACGACGCGATGAGATTCATTCTCCATGTTAACCATTTAAGAATGATTATAAAGTATATATAAGAAATAATAATGAAATATATGACATTATAAAGCTACTGGATTTATGTGTATATATATGTATTTCATCTACTTAATTCCACTCAATTCAATAACGAAAAGAAAACAGCGTTCATGCGTACGTACGACCTACCGTCTCCTTGAACGGTGTATTTCTTTCCATTTATCGATCCATTATATATATGTATATTCTGAATATATATTATATATAAATCATGTTTTATATTCTATAATTAAGTAATAATGATCTAAGTAATCATATGAATAATTACAAGTTAAAACACGAACGACAAATGAGACGATTTTACCCAAAACGCTACTTTAACATGAATTTACAAAAGAACGGGTAATATAAAGTCATAAGTGAACCATATATGATATAATAACAATGAATATGATTCTGTAATAAGTCAATGACATTATTTAAATCATTACAGAGGAGGTTCGGACACTTACGAAGAAAATCGGACCTAAGGTAAGGGAAATATCACAATCTCATTTTTATCCGAGATTGTTTATACTTTGGCATTTACTGGGGTGTATTTTATCATCCACATCAATGTTTCCTCAATATGTAATATTATTTCCATCCACCTAAAATAGTTTATATCCAATTTTACCATTCGGTGACTTTTTAGTAAAAGATATGAAAGGAATCTTTTGTTGTTTTTCGTACAAGGTACTTTTTGACTTTTCCGACAAAAGTACGAAAAGAATGTTTTTTTTAACTTATACGGCATGAATGGATTTTTAAAACAATATTTCCAAGAGGCTTCCTTTACAAGTTTTCAATTTTATTTTTAATCAACTTCTTTTAGTTTATAATTTTACAACATGTTAAGAAAGGAAAAGTGTTTTTGAAGTAGAAAGGATATTTTCCTCATGAATGATGTTCAAGTGTTTTATCAAAATTATTTTCCATATAAGATAATAAAGTGTTCTATTTTTATCCCTATGATTACATTGATTTGATTATGTTGTGATGGAATTATTTTTATGAATTCCTTTATCGTATATGAATTGTTTTATGATGTCATGATGTTTAAGATTCCCATTTTTATTACATGGGTTATGTAATGATGTATGATTTATGATTTTGTGGAACACATAAGAATGGTATCATTATGAGATGGGTGGGACCTATATCTCCCTCCAATGCATTGGGTAAAGATTTTATATCTCATGAGATAGACATGGCTAGAACGGTAGGTTATATCGGTTCAGTGAAACAGGACTGAAACGAGGGTGACTCGGTTCAGAAAGGGAATTTGTCCACTAAGATTGTCTTGGAAATGAGTCTTGACTAAGAAGAAATGATTCTCTATGATTATGTGTGTATGCCACAAAGTTTCTTTTTTTATGTTATGATTATTGGGATTTCATTTCACTACTATGATTTATCCCATGTTATGAAATTATGCTTTCTTTTGCAGGTTAAGATTTCCAAAAGTTATGTTCTCATGAATATGATGTGATTGATCTTTCTTTTGTTTACCCTTACTGAGCATTTGAGCTCACCCTTTTATGTTTTCTTTTCCCCAGGATATAAAGAAAGGTTTTAGGTAAAAAAAGGAATGATATTTATGGGAGATATTGAAGATCTTTCACCACGATTAGAAGATTATGTTCCGAGTTTCCAAAGACACTAAACTATTACGATCCTTGTGTGTGTGTTTTTTTTGTTATGTACTATGTATTCCACAAATGTAATGTAATGTCCATGTACGTCAGGCTTCGGGTCTCTACAAGAACCTTGGTGATTTTATGGACCTTACCCACTAGTATGCAGACATTGTGAATTTTCTAGAAATATCTAGGGCCCCCACTGATTTCAGAACTTCACAATCCCAGAGACATAAGCATGATTCTAGGTGATACATTTGGGATGACCCATATTTGTGGAGAATTTTTGGTGACCAAGTAGTTAGTTAGTGTGTCCCTGACCATGAGTTCACCTCTGTTTTGACATTCTGTCACACTTTCGCCTATGGGGGACACTTTGGCTCTCAAAATTCATCTTGGTAGGTCCTTGACTCAAGAATTATTGGCCAACATTTTATAGGGATTCCCATTGATTTTTCAAGTCATGTAGTCACTGTAAATTCACAAGGAATATCTCCAAGAGTAATAAAATTCCCCAACAGCCCATGTTATTCTGTGAAATCTTTGATGCATGGGTCATTGACTTCATGGGGCCATTTCCAAATTCATTTGGATTTCTGTATATCTTATTATATATGGAATATGTGTCTAAATGGGTGGAAACAAATTCACTAGTACTGATGACTCTTGAGTGGTTATTGAAATTGTGAGGTCCCCAATTTTTAGTCAGTTTGGTTTGCCGAGATTCATCATTAGTGATCAAGGTTCCCAGTTTTTTCAATTGTAATGTAAAAAATTTTCTTCGTAATCATGGGGTTGGTCATAAAGTCTCAGCTGCATATCAACCCCAAACTAACGGATAAGAATAAATATTAAATCATGATGTTTAGAAAATCGTGTAAAAAATGATACAACCCCATAGGAAGGATTGGAGTTTTTACTTGGATGGTGCACTTTGGGATACCATACAACTTTGAAAACCCCAATCAGAATGTCACCATACAAAATTTTGTTTGGAAAATCTTGTCACCTCCTAGTGGAGGTAGAACACTGTGTATATTGGTCTGTTAAACAATGTAATATGAATCTTTTAGATGCAGGTGAGCATAAGAAGCTGCAAATTCAAGAGTTGGAAGAAATTTGATGTGATGCATATGACAACTCCCGAATCTATAAAGAGAATAAAAAGGCTATCCATGATAGCGTGATTAATCAACAGAAGTTTCATATTGGTGAGAAGGTCCAAATGTATAATTCATGGCTAAATATCCACCCAGGTATACTTCGTTCTTGATGTCTCAACCCTTATACTGTTACTGATGTTTACCCTTATAGTGCTATATAGGTTTTTAATGAGAAGAGTGAAAAAGGATTACTATCAATGGGAAAAGGCTCAAACACTTCTGTGAGTATTTTCCAAAGCATCTTGTGGAGGAAATCCAACTAATAGATTCCATATATGGCACCACGTAGCAGGTTGTCCCTTCTACATACCTTTATTTACTTAGCTATTTATTTAAAATTAATTTATTGATGACAATGTAACTTTTAGGTGTGGGAGAGGGTGACATGTCATAGTTAGGATTAAACAAAAATAAATTTAATTAAAAAAATGTTTGTTTTCGTTTTTGATTACATTTTCCTTATTTTGTGTTTTTAGATAAAAATTGATCTTAAAAAGAATATCCAAAATCATTTTTCATGCTTGAGACGATTGTGTGGAAAATTCCATTGTTTTTGGATTTTTTTTTCAAATGAATGTTCATATGGAATATTTTTCTAAAATTTATATTTTCAAATCATTCTTAGGTGTTTAATAAATTTTTGAATCCCATGCCTCATTAGCACTGAATGATATTTTAATCCCTTACCAAAGAGACATTATAAGCCCTGTATTACATATTATTCCTTTTAATCACTTTCTTTAGAGTCTCGGGCCATGTAGAGAAAATAGAACTTTCCTTAAATCTATTTTGAAGACATAATATTCAAGTATGCTACATTCATGATAGAGGAAATCGTTCATTGAAAAGCCATTTGTACAATTATCCTCTATTTTTTCCACCTTTAAATTTTATCCTTCTTAAGCCTTAGAGACCATGAAATTCCTGTTAGGTAGCCACATTACAATATAATTTATCCATACCTACCCATATCTTGTGTATATTCTTGTTTTATTTTCAGTAAGTGTGGGAGAGAAGGTGTTTCCATGGGAATTTTGGGAAAAGAATCATTGTTATGGGTTGATATAATGGATTCCTACATTTTTCTTGGGAAATTAGTTCATAATCCATATTGCATCATTGTATTATATATTTTTCCCTCTTTATCTCAAAAAAAAAATTAAAAAAATATAGTTCTGTACATCTGAAAAAAAAACATAGAACAAAATAAAAAATGGAGAAAATAGAAAGTTTACTCATTATTATTCACTGCTTGGTTGTGACCCATAGAGATAGACAATGTGGAGAGTGAGTTGGAGATGATGCCCTTTGTTAGGGGTTGAGTGTTTAATTTCATTTTAATCACATGATGAATTTTGACATGTTTTATACATAAGAGATTAAACACTTCTCTTCAGCCTCATATTTTTAAACATTAAATCCTACCAACCCTTGAACCTCAGAACTACCTGTTAGAAGTCCTCTTGAGTAGCACACCAGTTTCTAATCTTAGAGAACATAAAATCTTGGAACGTATATGGTAATATCACATGATCTATAGGAAAAGAGAATAAATCCACTTAAACATGTTCCTTTAGTGAAGAGGTAAAATTTCCAAGTGAGGTATGTTTCAACATGTTGCATGGGTGAACAAATGAAGTTGAACAAATTCTAATGTGTAAAAAGAAAGATGAAAGGAAAAATTGATTCCATAAATGAGACATGATAAATTTAATTTCAAAAGAATCTTGGATGTTTTCACACCTTTTATTTATAAATTATACATGATTGGGATATTATAATTTTCGCAGGAGTGAAAATTTTTAGGTGTGGGGGTGTGATCATACCATGATCCACTATTTTCTTTCACCCTTATACTAATGTTTTAAACTGGTTTTGTAATGAATATTAAAAATATAATAATAAATTGCACTTTATGTTTGAATCAATGAATTAATTTTTATCATTTTATCATAGGTAAATTTTACTTGTTTTTTTAATACATTGTAGGAGGAGGGGATTTGGAGAGCCTATGATGTAATTCAAGCAAAATGGGTCAAACTGCACAAAATCCCAAGCATACAGGTGGATAATTATTTGTACTGTAGATAATCCGCAAATCAAATCAGGATAAAAATGGGTTTATGACTGAAATACAATGTGGGATACATTTCTCTAGAATATCATGAAGCCCAATTTTTCCATTGGAATTCCCAAAATAGGTCCCCAATGTGAAGAAATTCTGGGTGGGCCAGATTGTACCACCCTTCTATATTTGGTCCATAACTCAGGACTCGGAAATCCAATTGGGCTAATTCCACATCTCATGGATAGATACCTAAAATTCTCACATGTCCACCGAATTTCATGACAATTTATCGTGTTTTGGTCAGTCAACCATTCGGATAAAAAGGGATTAAAAATTCTGTCCTGAATAGTGACCTCGTCCCTTAGGCACTTGACCTCTTTTGTAGAAAGTGTGATGTTTTTACCCATAAAATCACTCGTCCCACAATTCTCTAATGTATAAAGACCTGGAGTGAAGTTAAGTCTAATTGGAGATCTCTCTTTACACATTTTATTACTCTTCTCCCTCATGTACTTCTAAACCTCATAGTGATCAATTTGGAGAGCATCCTTTGTTGTAATCCCGAGCTCCACACTTGTAATATTCATAAGGTAATTGATTTACAGTTTTTTTCAATTTTTATTTATTTATACCTTCTAATTTTTTTTTATTCTTGTATGATCAAATACAAATCAAAGGAACAAGAATCCAAATGGTTCCATGCATAACCTGGATCTTGTGATGATTTGAGTGTGGTTTCCTCTTTTCTCACCCCTCCCTTTCATGAGTGTGAAATCCAAGAGTGTGGTTGATAAAATCCAAGAGATTGAACCTATTAATATTCATGTTCTTGTCTTGTGGAATATTTTTATCATTGACACAAATCTGGTCATCTCATCACGTTGTAGATGTGATGCCTTTATTGAGTTTTTTTTACATCAATTCATGTTTGTTGACTTTGAGCGATTGTTGATATTAAATATTTTTGATCATTAAAATAATAGGTGGTAAACTAGTAAGAACTCACATACCATTACTGGTTTTAGTAATTATAAAATCAATAAATCAATGATCTTTCTCTTTCCCTTGAGAGCGATGACAGATTGAGCATTAAGGGACACTTACCCGGGTTGATCATGATTTATCGAACCATTTTCTCTCAGTAGTAATATACATTCAATTTATATTCTTAAATAAACAAAACCCAAGTTTTATAAAACCACATTCCCCTATTAGTTTCATAATCATATCTTCATTTTTTAATTAATGATCTAAAGCTCTTTTAAGAGACGACAAAGAGTTGCTGCTATACTGCAGAAATTATAGTTAAAAATAAACATCTTATTTGATATGCTTGACAATGCGATCAGTGCGTAATGTGAGGTTGGGTCTTTCATGTGACGGTTTTAATCTGTTTGGGAAGATGCTTACGTTGCATAGCACTTGGCCGGTTTTTATACAAATTTATAATCTTCCCCCATGGTTGTGTATGAAAAAACATTTCACTTTTATGAGTATACTCATATATGACCCTTCTTATCCTAACAATGATATAGATGTATACATGAAACCTTTAATAAAAGAGTTGAAACTTCTTCGGGATGTGGGTGTGCGCACATACGATGTATGTTCAAAAGAAATATTTCAGATGCGTGTTGCTATTATGTGGACGATCAATGATTTTCCTGCTTATGCAATGATTTCCGGATTGATCACGAAGTGAAAACTATCATGTCCTGTATGTATGAATAATACATGATCTAAAAGACTGAAACATTATTGTCATTTTTGTTTTATGAGACATCGATGATTCTATCTAATGGACCATCCATAGAGAAATAATCATCGAATATTTGAAAATACCTAGGAGATGGATGATCCACCTCAACGTATGTCTGGAACTGATGTGCTTAATGAATTGGAAGCTTTTAGTTTTTAATTTGGGAAGGGTCAAATGAAATATAGAAAGAGAGAGAATGTTTCCACTGAAACCTGTTACAATTGGAACATGTGAAGTATATTATTTGATTTTCCTTATTAGTAAACTAATTTGTTACGTCATTGCTTAGATATAATGCACATTGAAAAAATATATGTGAAATGTTGGTTTCTATTCTTCTTAATGTTAAGGGAAAGTCAAAATATGATTTACGGTCTCGGTGTGACTTGGTGGATTGAGGTATCAGACTAGAATTGCATCCTGTGCATATCTGTGAAAATAAATGGCAAGTTCCATGTGATTCTTATGTGTTGATACCTATAGAAAAAATTAATTTTCTAGAAGTACTATATACTATTAAATTTCCTAATTGATATTCAAGAAACAAATCTAAATGGGGCAATAGAAGAGAGTTGAAGCTAAAATATTTGAAGACTCATTATTATCACATCCTTCTGCATGAATTGATTCCAATAGAAATTATTCATATTTTATCCAATAATGTAAGGGTGGCTATTATTCAGTTGTGCCATTTTTTTAGAGATCTTTGTGCTAAGAAGTTGTCCAATACATTCTTGCAAAAAATGTTGGTGAATGCGCCATTAATTTTGTGTGAGTTAGAGAAAATATTTCATCCATCATTTTCACATGCATTCTACATCTGACTATCTATATTCCAATTGAAATAATTCTCAAAGGAACTATTTCTTTTCATTGGATGAATCCAACTGAGTGAAATATTTACACATTAAAGTCTTATGTTTTTAATAGGAATCATCCTAAAGGTTCTATCGTGAATGGTTAATTGGCTCAAGAATGTATGGTTTTCTGCTCTATGTATTTGTCTAATCTTACTACAAGAATTAAAAGACCAATGATAATTAAAGAAGAAAAATATGAGAAAATTGAACTCAGTTTTCCATCACTTCCTCAAGCATGATGAATTCCTGGATCATATACATTGAAAACATTAAGCCTTGAAGAGCGGGAGATGGCACATCACACAGTTTTGTTCAATATTAATTTGTTCGATGACTACATCTTGTAATTAAATTGAATATGTATATTTTATATATATATATATATGTGTGTGTGTGTTATTCTATTCCTATTTTTATCTATAGGGAACATAAAGAGATGATAAATAGAAAGCATCATTCATTATCGTTGAGAAAGAGGGAGTCTTTTTCATAACAAAGAGTTTTCTTCTTGGTTAAAATTTTAGGTAATAATATTTCTATTTAAAATAATTAAAACAATATTTAATTAATTTTAATATTTATTTATATTTCAGGTATTGAGTTTTCATGCTGACTATGTCTCTAAGGAAATAATAGCTTTGGATTTTGGTCCTAATACCATGGTTTTTGACTGTAAATCAATTGTTATCAATTGGTACCAATTTATTATCACTGAATGAGAAAAGAACATGAGAACAAAACATGATGGTGTTATGGTTACTTCCAAAATAGACTATTATGCTAGTGTATCAGATAGAATACCACGATTTGAAAATTTAGGTTTTTATGGAGTCATTGAAATAATAATAATATTGGATTATTATTCTCATGGATGAGTAACGATGATGAAATACTAGTGGTTTGATTCGATGAATAGGAACACCACATTTATTGATGATTGTGGATTTAGAGTAATTGATATGACTGAGACTCTTGCTACTGATGAACCATATGTATTAGCAACAATGGTGAAAAAGGTTTTTTATGTCAAAGACCATCTTCAACCTGAATTTTGTGACATTATTGAAGTAATTCCAAGATATATTTTTGATTATGGTGATGATGGAATTGACACCATCCCTACTGCCATTGGAAACGATCCATTTATTACTTTTGCTGACTCCAACAGCTCAATTGTCAAAGTTTACTGTGAACCTGAATTTGTGGTGGGAAATATATTAAATCATCCATTGATGTCCTCAATTATTTTGGTTTATCTTGAATTGGATTGTTAAGGTTGGTACTATTCAAATTTATTTAATATTGATTACAAATATATTGTATACTACTTGATTGTTATGTGAATTTTCAAGGTTTCTTGGAAGCAATTTTATTTTAATTGCATTTTCTAATTTGGAATTGAACTATATTCAAACTTATGAAACCAACATTTCTAACTTGGTGAACATTTCAATGACTCTACTATGATTTGTATAAAATTATTATAACTCTAAGACATATCTTTAACATTTTACTAGGTAATGAACATGATGGTTTGTATTCTTCGGCAAAACATGTATAGAAACCTGCACCATCTACCTGGGCTAAAGAAATTAAATTTTTCCTAAATTTTGATAACATCTTTACCCCATATGAATCTGGTAGAATCAATGTTCCATGATTTTAATAGACTGATTACACTAATTAAATAGCCATCCTATAAAAAAATTAAATTTCTTTATTATATCTTGTACGAATTATTGTCTTCATTATATATCTGTTCAAGCTCATTTATTTTGTTTTTTGGGTTACACATAAGTTATCTTTTTCTAATTACTTCCATATTTTTTTTTCAAATGATGGAAATGAAACCAATTAAAGAGAGATGACGAAAACCGATGATGGAAAACAATCGTCGCATAACAGAAATGGGAATTACACCACTAGTGCCTGTAGTAAGTATTTTATTTCAAATATATATTTAAATAATATATAATGTAATGTGATTAATTTTGTTTTCAACATTTTTTCAAGATCCATCTATTAGGTGACAATTATTTGATGAGCAAACTTGTAGTGGTCCCAGTACTCAAGGTGTTCATGTGAGGGGGGAGGGGGTGGAATGAGATCTAGATGATCTAGTCGGCGTACCCGATTAGACCATGCCCCTCCCACCGAAACACCTTCAATCCCACATTCTGATCTCGATGTGTCCTTAGGGACATGCAGGATATTTAGGCCTCCCATGTTCTCACCACCATTTATATCTGAGCCTCTTCAGCCGTCTGTACCATAACGGATGATGATTCCAACTCCCCATCCAGCATTCAGCTAGCCATCCCTATCATCTTCTTTTACTTTTTCTTCCTTCTCTCTGGGATTTTATTTTCCATCTACTTCAAGTCCTGCTCCACCAGAGTCTGTCCTTATGAAGCATAAATTGGGATCCACCCCATCTGTTTGGGGATTCCTTCAGTTTCTGCGGATCTAGTGACACCCATTGATCAGACAACAACAGGTATAATTATACATCCCTAACAAATTTTTACACCATAATTTATTTTCATTATATCATGTATTGCAAAAATATATTTTTTCATTCATAACAGATACATCTACTGATAGGAGGCGGGGCGGGGGCGTACATGCATATGTGCGGTGTGGAGCCGCTGTATACAGTTGATGGTGGACTATAATGAAGATAATAAAATAATTGAAAAACCAGGGCATCAATGTTGGAATTTTTTGGCGATGCCTTCCAAATACTCCGACATCATTCCTGTTAGCCCGCTCTCATAGAGGTAGTTGGAAAATGAAGTCAAGGAAAAAACATGGGCATAGATATTGGTAAAAAAAATATGTTGTATTTAATGCAATATATTATTTTATGTATTTATATGAATTAATATTTTCATGTCATCTTCGGTTTAATTTCCCCGATGGTGAGGGTGCACAACCAACACGTCTAAAGGATTTAGGTGAGCTTTGGAGAGCTTACAAGCATGAGTTGTATATTGGATGGTGTGCTAGAGTTGGCATAGAGTTAAAGGCGGTCCCTATCCTTGATGATTTTCTATTAGAACAGTATCAACAGATGATTACTCATTGGACGACTAGCCATTTTAAGGTATTAATCACATTAGAGGTATTTAAATAAAAATATTCATGTTTTTCATTAATACTAATTATTGAATTTTATTTAGGAATCATTTGGAAGAAATAAACAAACCTTGATGCAAAACAATACCTCTACACATTGGGATGTACTAAGATGCCAAATCATGATAGGCAGTAGGTTTGGCTGTTTATAATTTTTCTTTATGACTTACACTTTCTATTGCTTCCTCAATAATTTATTCAATCGCTAAAGTTATATAATTTTAGTTATGCAATTAATTCTTGGTATCCTATTATTAATTATGGTTTCCTATATTCAATGTCATTTTAGAGGCATAAATTGAATATATAATGATGTGTGCCTCAAGAAAAACAATTTTTCTTGAGTAGAAGGAAGAAAGATGGAAGTGCAGTTAATGAACCGACTCAACAGCATATTGTAAGTTTTAATTTGTAGATATAAATTTTTAATCACTATTTTTCAACTAAATGTTATATTTATATTTGTAACAAGCTACTTTAGAGGACCTTTGATGCCTAGGAACCAGAAAATTTTGGGCCAAACGATCACTTAAATCACGTGTTGGGAGATGAGCACCCCGAGAGATTATGCTGCCGACCTGGGTAGAGTATAGTTCTGATGAGGTATTATCCCTCCTCAGGTATGAGTTGTAGTGCCACCGAGTTCCATCAGGTTAAGGCATAGGCAGAACATGCTGAAAAAAGGGACACCAAGATAGCAGAATAGTCTGCTAGGGTAAAAACTAAATTTATGAAACTGAAGGTTGTTTTACGCCTAGAAATTCAACCAGAGGCCAACCCAACTTGTGAAGAATATATTTCATCGATTCAATCTAAATATAATTCATGAGGTGACAGTTCTAGTGCTGGTCAAGATGATGGTGAGGAAGAGGCTGAGGTGGAGGAGGAGGGTGAGGAGGAGGAGGAGGGAGATGAGGAGGCCGAGGGTGAGTATGAGGGCGAGGAGGAGGGCATTAAGGAGGGTGGGGATGATGACGAGGACAACGACGAGGATGAGGGTGAGACTGATGATGATGATAATGATGATAGTGATGGCGATGAGGGATAGATTTATCCATTACATTTTTGATTGATAATACTGACCTTTGATTTTTATTGATTTTTTGTGCCTGAATATTTCTGATTAGGTAGGTCACATTATCTTTATTTTTTTATCTATAAAAAATAAAACATGACTTGGTGATTTTCTATGACTGATTCACCTCTCCTCTGGACTTCCCCCACCCCTGTGGATAGCCTGCCCACCCCCTAGACACCCTGTACCCCTCTGGACAGCCCCGCCACCCCCATGGTCTGCCCACCCACCCCTGGACATTCCCTCCCCCCGTGGACTACCCCCCACACCTGTGGATAGCCTGACCACCCCTCAGACAACCCCTACCCCCCCTAAACAGCCTACCCACACCCCTATACACCTCGTACCCCCTGGACAGCCCCGTCCACCCCCCTATACCCTCTTCCCCCTGGACACTTCATACCCCCAAGATAACCCCCACCCCTAGAAAGCCCCCCACCCACCCCACTAGATACCCTCGACCTCCCTAGATATCCCCGCTACCCCTGCAGACAGCCTTCCCACCCCCTGGACAACCCCTCCCCCGTGGATATCTTCCCACCTCTGTGGATAGTCTACCCACCCCCTGGACACCCCCTACCCTCGTGGACAACCCTTCCACCCCCGTGGATAGCCCACCCACCCCCTAGACACCCAATACCCTCTTAGATAGCCCCACCCACCCCCTCGACACCCCACCCACCCCCTTGGACACTCCGTACCCCTTGGACAGCCCCACCACCCTCGTGGACAGCCCACCCACCCCATTGGACACCTCGTACCCCCTAGATATCCCCCACCCCTGTGGATAGCCCAGACACCCCCGTAGACAACCCTCCCACCCCACGTAAACCCCCACCCCCCTTGACAACGCTGCCACCCCTGTGGATAGCCCACCCACCCCCCAGGACACCCCTACCACTGTGGACAGCCCACCCCCACCCCCTGGACACCCCCTACCCTCTGTGGACAGTCTGCCCACCTGCGTGGAAAGCCCCCACCCCCTTGGATAGCCTTCCCACCCCCTGGACACCCCTACCCGTGGACTGCCTCCCACCCCCTAGACACCCTAGGCACCCCATACCCACATGGATAGCCCCCACCACCCTCGTGGACAGCCCACCCACCCCCTGGACATCTCGTACCACCTGGAAAGCCCCACCCACCCCTTGGACACCCCACCCACCCACTTGGACACTCCATACCCCCCTAGACAGCCCCACCACCCTTGTGGAAAGCCCACCCTCCCCACTTGATAGCCCACCACCCCTGTGGATAGCCCGCCCACCCTCGTGGACAACCTGCCCACCCCATAGACACCCCTACCCCCTGGACAGCCCCGCCACCCACGTGGATAGCCCGCCCACCCCCTGAACACCTCGTATCCCCATGGACAGCGCCACCCATCCCCTGGACACCCCTACCCCCTGGACAACCCCCACCCCTATGGAAAGCCCCGCTAACCCACCTGGACAGCCCCACCACCCTCATGGATAGCTCCACAACCCCCTA
Source organism: Viscum album (assembly GCA_963277665.1). Taxonomy (NCBI): domain Eukaryota; kingdom Viridiplantae; phylum Streptophyta; class Magnoliopsida; order Santalales; family Viscaceae; genus Viscum; species Viscum album. The sequence goes on from OY728159.1 coordinate 797,811,360, forward strand.
GATAGCTCCTCCACCCCCGTGGATGGCCCGCCCACCCCTTGGACACCCCGTACCCCATGGACAACCATTCCCACCCCCTGGACACCCCTACCCCTGGATATCCCCCACCCCCATGGACAGTGCCACCCACCCCCTGGACACCCCTACACCCTGGACAGCCCCGCCACCCCCGTGGACAGCCCCCACCCCCTGGACAACCCCACCCCCGTGGATTATATGGTTTCTTACAACTCGAAGAACCCATTAATCTTAGATACCCACTTTGTTGCCTCCTGGGATCCTTGACCACAAATAAAAAATAGTGGATGGAATTTTAGAAACTGCCATGTATAATAAATTATCCAAGAAGAACATAGTTATTCCACTTCCACAAGAGTTTAAGTAGAGACCATGACTAGGAAGACAATAGCTAGATCACAAGAATGACTTCCTAAGATATTCCCTTATGGACTTTTTGATTCATTTGTTGTGGTAACATTCTAAAGAATTATCAATAAATAAACCATTAGTAAAATAATCTGATGTTCTAAAACAAGGGACACAAAATCAAAAATCCCACAAAGATACATCATAAATAATTCTTCATAAAACCATTTAAAATCACATAATAGAGGCTTCTTTCTATTTAAAGATCTCTATTGGTTTATAAAATCCCTATTAAAGTTCTATTTTAAAAATCATATAGTATTTTTGTTCTACAAAAAAATGTAATCCATTTGCTAATAACCAAATCCCCCTTCATACCATACACACTAAAATCATTCATTCCTTCCTAAAGAATCACATACTATTGAAATAAACACTATTACCAAACCATTTAAAAAATACCAATGATCTTAAAATCCATGAAATTCATTCCATTAAAACCATTACAGCCCCCACCCCTCTTAGAAACCACCTCACCACCTAGACACCCCCACCCCCTGGACACCCCCACCCCCTGGACAACCCCCACACCCTTGACACCACCCCACCCATTTGGACAACCCCAACCCCCTGGACCGCCCCACCCCTGGACACCCCCACCCCCTTGGACAGCCCCCCAACACCCTAGACAGCCCCCAACCCCCTTGACGACCCCCACCTTTCTAGATACCACCCCACCACCTAGACACCACCACCCCCAGATACCCCCACCCGAAGGACAACCACCCCACCCCTTGGACACCACCCACCCCCCATGGACATCCCCCAACCCCTAGACTGCCCCACCCATTGGAAACCACCCCACCCACCCTGGACACCACCCCACCCCCTGGACACCCAAATGGACACCCCCACCACCTTGGACAGCCCCCTAGACACCCCAACCCCCTGGACGGACCCAACCCCTCTTAGACACCACCCCACTACCTGGACACCCCACCCCTGGACACCCCCATCCCCATGGACAACCACGCCCACCCCCTGGACACCACCCACCCCCATGGATATCCCCCAACCCCCTAAATCTCCCCACCCCCCTTGACACCACCCCAACCCATGGACAACCCCCACCCTTGGACACCCCCACCCCCTAGACACCATACCCTTTGGAAAGCCCCCTACCCTGTGGACACCACCCCACCCCCTGGACACCCCCATGGATAGCCCCCCCCCCACCATGGACAACCCCCACCCCCTAGACACCCCACCCCATTGGACACCCCTAGCCCCCCAGAAACCCACCCCCACGACACCCCATACCCCCTTGGATATCCCCCAACCCCCTAGATAGCCCCACCCCCTAGACACCCCCACCCCTTAGACACCACCCCACCACCTGGACACCCCCACCCCTTGGACATACCCCCACCGAATTGGACACCACCCCACCCCCCTAAACACCCCCTCCCCCCTGGACAACCCCTAGCCACTGGACAGCCCCCCCACCCCCTAGACAGCCCCCCTGGACATCCCAAAAGGAGAGCACCCCAGATAGAATATTACTATCATCTAAATTAAATATTTCCCATTGTTGTTATTTTTTTATTTTATATCATGCATTATTTCATTCATGTTAATTTTCATCAAATAGAAGAGGTTTTGGAAGAAAAATGTGGTGACCAAACTAGAAGCAGTGGTGGATTAGAGTGATGGATGTAGTGCCTCGACTACCCAGTCTCAATTGTTGAATCACAATAGTTTTATCAATTGTAATATATAACTTAAATAAATTGATATTCTCTACCTAGGCCCAAAAATTGGTATCAATTATTGGTTATAGTTTATTGGCTGACCAAATAACCAAGACTCGGAATTTGATATTGGTTAGAAGACTAATGAGAAAACATTCAACTATTACCCGGTTTTAGTATTTAGTAATGTGGAAGGTGAGGGTTTGAAAAGTAGCTACTAAGACTAGGAGGAATATTCTAAATGTTTTATCTTCTGGTGAATATGGAATGTAATTTTCATAATGTATGAAATGTTGGAGTCTGGGGTATGCAATATTGGATTCTGTGTGTAGGTGTATTGGCTTGTGTCTCCAGGTGTATTTGATTTGATGTAGGTGTATTGGAGTCTGGTGTATGAATTATTGGAGGCTTCTGCATATTGGATTCTGTGTGAAGTTGATATTTGATTATGTGTGGTGTATTGGCCTAGGTGCATAGGCTTCCTGCAGGTGTATTGGGTTTTTCATATCCGGCTGTTGGTTTCGGCATGCGGCTATGAAATCTAGGTGAAGGATATACTAATGGTATATAACCATTGGTATACTGCTGAATGAAATTTTAATACTATACCAACTGTTTATAACCATTGGTATAGGGGTGAAAGGTATACCAACAGTTACAAAACAGTTGGTATATCAAAGGACTTCTGCATTTTACCAACGGTGTGCTACAACTATTGAAAAAAACAATACTAACAGTTCAAAAAACGTTGGTAAAACACTAAATGCTTTGTAAACCAATGGTTTTAAACTGTTGGTATAGATTTTTTCCAATAGTTCTAGATAACCATTGGGAAGCTGTGATTTTTTTCAGTATATACCAACAGTTATTTAGAAACCGTTGGTATATATATATATCCCTACACCAGACATACCAACAGTATTCCAAACCATTGGTGTATTGTATACCAATGGTATTAATCCATTGGTATATTTTAACTTTCCAGTAGTGTAAATAGTTGTAATATGAAGATCATTTAAAAAAATATTATAAAAATTATCTATTATTAAAATCCAAAATATAATAATAATGTTATTATAAAAAAAGTTCATCATTATGAAATTTAACTAATATTTTTCATCAAATTATTGAGATATATTGATAAGATTATAATCAATACCATTAATATATAGTTCCTTGTTTATTATAGTCACATTTGAAAATCACACCCCATAAAAATGACAGATCCCACCCTTTGAATTTTATCCAAATCATATATGGCCTTTGTCATATTTTTTGAATGATATAAATTTTTATTAGTATTTTATCATGTTCCTTGGGAATACATAATCCATATAACATAATTCTTACATTATGATAACATGTAATTTATCCCAAAATAGTTTAAAACCTGATGATTTCATTAAATATGTTACTTTGGGACTGGTTGGATTATTAAAGGAAAATTGTAAAACCCCAATAGATTAAAAAAATATACACAAAATCATGTAAAAGAATGATATATATAAATAAAATAAAAATATATGGCTTAAAGATTAAAAAAATATAGAATCCCAGGAATCTCATACATTGATATTACATATTTTTGGATGAATATTCAATACATTACACAAAAACACACTGGAGGATTGTAATATTTTAGTGACTTTTGAGACGAGGTACATAATCATTTAAATAGGTGAATGATATTCAATATATCCAACAAAAAACTTCCCATTTAGTAGTCATCAAAAAATTACCCTCCTTAAAACCCTTCTTCATAGCCTATGTAAAGGTAACATAAGAAAGGGTGAACTCATATGCTCAGTAAAGGTAAGAATTTGAGATATTAATGATAATATAAGTACGAAATGAGTGTAAGGGTATGAGAACATGAGATTAATATGTGTAACACACACCCTTGATATAAAATATAATAATCTTGATTCATGGCATAAATATTTAAACGTCATAAGACATCAATCATATTTGAAATAAAAGAACATGGGCCATGGAAGTAAAACATATGTACAATACATTGATTTGTGGCATACCCATCATCTTATATCATTGTGAGAATTTATAAATAGAAACAATTTCACTCTTTATGTAAAGAACATGAAATCAGGCCCTCACAAAAACTTATGGATACAAAACAAGGTCCATGAATAATATTATAGACATTAAATATTGGTCTAAACATAACATTATGTACATGTATTCAGGTTCACTCATAAAATTTGGAACAAGTAATCTGGTTCACACATAGCATTATAGACATGAAAGACAGGTCCACATATTACATCATTGTAGTCAATGTTTACTCGCAAGAATATCATAGTGAAAAAAGTACCACAATGAACTGGATTCACTCTCCATTCAACTATTGTCTATCTCATGAGATATATATTATCCCAAAGAATTTTAGGTTGATATAGTCCCCATTCATATTTATTAATAACATAACACCCTTTCTTTAATATAACATTACAATTATCCTTGGTTACAAGGTAAACTCCAACACATAATAAAAATAATTAATATGTGTGCAATAAGATCACAAAACATTCATCATATCATAACCCATTAAATTAAACAGGCTTTATAAATGTTTCACCATATCATATCCTATAAAAAAAGAAGCGGTTTTCATAGGAATTTTATCGTAGAATAATCTCTGGAAAATAAATTGGTTTCAAACATATCTTTTCATAATGAAAAATTCATAGAAATAATGATAATAGTATCCTGGTTTCATATAACCATTTAATAATAGATAAAATCAATGGATTTCAACTTATATGGAAAATATTTTTCAACGTAAATTTAAAACATTTCATGAGAAAAATACATTTTTATTGAAAATTATTTATTTAGAACATAACGCCGTTTTGAAAATCAATTTATTGAAAAAATTCCTAAATTATTATAATGGAATATTTTAAAATTCATTTATAACATTTCATGAGGAGTATATAACTTCTTTATTGAATAAAATTTTTTTAAAACATTAAAGATTATTAATTTTCTTTATAAATTATGATTTTGATGAAAAAGTGTTTTCAACTGAAAAGATGATTTTTTCAGAACAATATTCTTTTACAATATTTAGTAAAAAAAGATAATAAAATGAAGTGGAAAACATATATTCTCCTCACATAACAATACATGAATAAAATTCATTTGTTTCTTCAGATATAGATAATAATATTTTATCATTGTAAGCATAATCATAAACAATCTCGATATATAATGAAGTTATAACGTAAAACTTTGACAAATTGGTAACATTAAATCATAATACCCATGAAAGAATAACAATAAATTAATAATAAATTATCATGAACATAATTATATTGATTGAACAAATTTTATATGGGGTATTATATACAACTCATATAAGAGGATAGGTTCATAACATAACTTATGTCCCATAGAAGGAAATTTGAGACAAAAATACCCTATCGATTTGTTAATTTTTGAACCGTTAACCCCCCATGAAAGAGAGATAATAAAATGGATTTTTAAATAAAAAATTTTAAATTTGAATCATAATAAAATACATTCATGGGTATTATATTAACCACATAAAAGAAACATGTGGTTAATATTGTGTGTGTCTCTAAAAAGTAAAAAGTGAGATGGAAATCCCTTACAACGTCTTGAATTCCATAGTAAATATTAAAACCTAAAATATAATAAATATAAGTTTATTATAAATATATTATAGAACCATATTAATAAATTTAATACCATATATGGTTTTCTTATGAACTTTTAATACCCATTTATTAACAATTCCATGTTAAAGTCACATTTTGGGAAATAACTACTTTTGTTTCTTATATGTATTGTCTTTCTATATTATGTCCACCTACTAAAATCATGGATCAATTATATCCAATATTTAAACCATGATATAAATATAATATATATTCATTATATACATTTTTATAGTAATCAATAAAATTTAGTTATAAAAAATCAAATACGCAATTTGTGGAAATAGTAGGTCGTACGTACACAAGAATGTTATTTATATTTTATTTATAGATTGATATAAAGAAAGGTAAATTTTAAATTGATATTGTAGAATTATTTTTATGTAAATCATTTCACATATTTTAATTAAATCCATTATAAATACCTTTCATATAAAGTGTGAACGAATCACATCACTTCATGAGACGGTAGTCCTCCACACACATGACTAACGTTATAGTAATCCCACAAAATAGTGAGTACGGATTTATGTGTGAAATGATAAATTAAAAATCATAATAACATCTTATATATCATATATACACAAAAAACCATCATTATATCAAACCGTTAGAGGTGGTAATGGAAAAATGAATGACATTAGTTCGCGAGGCAGTAGTCCACCGTACAAACGAACATTGATTTTATAACCCATTTGATGAAAGATGATATGGTTTTAGATCACATAAAAATATCAGTATATGGAAGATAATGAGTATATTATATTATCATGGTATTATAATTTTTTGAGGATGTAGAGGAATAAATAATACAAAAATTTTTGTTGATGCACGTTACCTTTTATTCAAGTATCCTCTTTAGGTATACACAAAAAAGAATTACATGGATGGATTTCTATCCAAAATAAGACTTCATGGATGAGAAGAGTTCTTTTTTGAAGTGATATTTTTTGTTCCTATCTAAACCATACTGTTTTTATTCTATGAAAAGATAGAAGATGGGGAAGCCTTTTATAAATGGGGGAGAGGACACACTTGTTATTTTTTAAACGAATTGATTGCTCCCACGTGTTTCACAAGTCTATAGGGTAAAAAATGAATTATTATCGTACATTTTAGGTTAAAAAAATGAAATATGTCCATAAAATAGTTTTTAGACAGGTTTATAGGTTATTTCCTCTTATCCTTTTAGTTTAACACCTCAGTAAACATATTTTTACCTCAACTGTATTAATTAATTTTAACAGCATTTTGGTAAAAAAAAATAAGTTGAAAATATTAGATAATATAAATTATTATTATTAAAAATATGGAATCCATTTTCTAAATTTTTTTCAAATATATTTATAAATTTTATTAAATATTAATCATGTAGAAACAATGATAAAACAAATTTTTAAATAGAAAATATCCAAACATTACAATGCATTTATATCAAAATTTAATTTGAAATGAGTTAAAATGACCTAAATTTGATTAGTTTAATTATAATTGAACTAATTTTTCATTAAAATAAATTTAAAATATAATAAAAATTTATAATTAAATTAAATTAGAAGGTGGTTTTCAATTAAAATCCAATATTTTTCACTATTTGTTAAAAAATGAATCTTTCCAGAAAAATCCCAAAAACTCCACCCTAATATATTTTTGATGTTCTAGCCTCAATAAATTTGTTTATTTTGTCAAATTATTTTTATAAATGATCTAAAAAATAGTTTTAAAAAGTTTCCATAAAAAGGCGACAAATGCATTTTTTAGAAAAAAAATCCTTTTTTATAGTTAAATTAGATTTAATATTATATCTTTTATAGAAAATGCATATGATGAATGTCAAATAGTTTTTGGAATATAATATATATATATTTAATTAAACTAATTCACAAAAAAAAATAGTTCATTTTATTTAGGTAAAAATGTTTTTTTTCACAAAAAAATTTCCTTTATTTTGAAAAGGTTTTTATTTTAATTTTTAATTAAATGGACACCAAATAATTCATTTAATATACATGTTTAAATCACAAATTTCCCAAAATTATTTATCTTATTCATACATATCATTCCATTGTCTAGTTGTTAACTATGATATTAAATAATAATATTTTAATAACAAGTCATGTTTCAATTAAACTCTATGTTGTGTGTAATGCAGGAAAAACTGAGTGTTGTGTGTAAAGAATTTTAACCATAGTGCTGAGTGTAATTCATGATAAACTTGAAATTGAGAGTAATTATAAATTTATAAATCATTAAATTTGTTTCAAAAAATATATTTCACAAAATGTTGGTGTGTTACATTCTACTCTCTTAGAATGAATTTCTCCCTCGAAATTCATCTCAATCATAAATTGATTAAATGTTGAAAATTACTTTCTAGAAAATAAAATAATAAAAATGTATAATAAAACAATCCTTAATAATGGAAATATAGAAACAATAAGGTTACCTAAAGTAACTTATAATTAGGTTTACACATATGAAAACACAGGTGGAATGTGAGGATTTGGATATGGAAGAAAATCATAAATAATTATACAGGGTGATTGAGATCATTGATCACAAGATAGTTGGTGATATATAGAATTTTGATGAACATAAAACCATAAACCAAAGAGTAGTGAAGAGGTTATGTATATCATCTAAAAATATTATAACATGATTATGTATTATTTCTGCATCCTTTTCCTAATGTCAGGGAGTTAATTTTCTATATATATTGAGAATATATGAAAATGAAAATATTTGATATCTTTTTATTTCATAAGATCAATTTCATCATTTGGTATTGAACATATCAATTTGCACTTCATTTCATACTCTAATAGGTGAATGTTTTTAATTTTTATAGCACTAAATGGGATCTACAATAAAATGGTAAGTCATTCCTTCTATTTCAAGTAAAATAACTTAAACATTGGTTATTAAATATATATAAATATTCATATGTTGGAGTATTGAATTAATATATTAAACCTTATACAGATATCATCATAAAACATTCTATAAATGGTTAACCGTATAACCCTTCAAAAATTATAAATTTATATTTAAGGATACAAAATTTCTCATAATCAACTTTGCATTATTCCCCCATATATCATAAAGTTTGTCATGATTATATCATAAAAAACATGTGAATACCTTCATCGTGTACTCTCTTGAAACATGGTAATAAACCAAACTACCATAAAAACATATTGAAGATATGCATACATTCTTACTCTTTAAAGAAACCACATGTTGGATATATTATTAAAATCCCAAAATGTTTTCAACTCCATAAATGATAGAAAAAATAATTTTTTCCAGAAGTTATTAGTCAATTACAAGCTAGTTAGTACCATCGAAATTAATTTATCCAAATCAATCATATATTCATTGAAAATTTATTTTCCCAATATCATGAACATATTAAGGGTTATGTTACCTTAATAAAAATATCATATTACCAATAAATAACATTTAATGTCTAATAGAACTATTGACATATTTTTTTGAAAACCTTTAAGGAAACAATTATAATAAACAATCCATATATGTTTCATGATTCATATAACAAAATAATTTAATTTCGATATATAAATAAGTTAATCTTCCCACTTACTTATCAAAACATTATCTAGTCTTTTTATTCATTATTTAGTATAAAATAGTTCATTTTATATTTCAATTGTAGTATATTTATCATCAACATTATAACAATTTCTCATTCCAAATTACTAACTCTCTTCATGAACTCTCCCTTAAGGAATTATATTATTATAATTCCCATACATTTTACCTTCAATATATATCAATAGAAATATTCATTTTTTATTTGTAGTTATTTTCTTTTTGTCTTTTTTTCCACACCAAAAACAATATCTCATCTTTATAAAATATTCACTTGATAGATTCTGTCAATATTATTGACATAATGGAAACAAAATCTTGTTTACTCCGTGGTCTAAAAAACTGAAACTCTCAAAGAACACTATCATAGTCTTATTTTGTTAGTGTAAGAGTTAGTTAAGGTACAAATTGTTAGTCATATTATGTGATAAATGATTTGTAATAATTAAAATATCTGTCACTCTAGTCATCATTCAGTTTAGTTTCTCATAGTAACAAAATCTTCCATCGTATTTAGGGATAACATGCAAACTTTTAGTTCCAATAATTAACTAAAACCAAAAAACATAGTGTGAGTAACATTATTCATAATGGGAAACCTAATTATCATAAAAATAACTTATATGATATATAAATCATGACTCCATCTTTTAAATCTATGACACCTTAGGTATATCCATGGTAATCTAGGACCGTCATATATTTAAATCATCCATGATGGTTCGTAAAGAGTTTTTGAATTTCCAATGAATATCCCCTGGGAGTGTTAAACCAGGTGTGTAGCAAGGGATGTTGTTGTACACTAGGTGATGATCCAGTCCATATCAATGTTCTCTTTTCAATTTTATTACTCCAAGGTACCTATGCGCGAGAGGAATATCCACTTTTCATATCCATATAGGGATATAATTTATTATAAACCACTTTCTCCATCCTATAACAAAATTCCAAGACATTCTTATATTCTTTAAATCATCATTATACTTATCCTTGGAGTCATCACTAGTCATATCATTAGAAATATCCATAGGGATCTCAATAATATTTTTTCATTCTATTTTCCAAAGGTTAAATAAACCATTACTCAAATAAAAGCTATAGAAACCTGGACCTCTCATTCATGGATAATATATCTTTTTAGATGAATATTCAATACATTACATAAATTTTTTTGAGGACTATAACAATTTATTTTCTTTGGAGACTAGGTACACAATATTATAATTTATTTAATGATATTAAATATTTTCCATAATGATCCTACACTATTATACTACTCAAAGACCTACTATACTAAAAAGCCTTCTTAAAAAACTAGGGAAAACAGACATAGGAAATGGTGTTCTCAGATAATCATCAAGGTAAATAATGTGAGATATCAGTTATGAAATATGTATTACATGAGAATAAGGGTATGTGAGCATGAGATTTAAATTTGAAAACCATACCCTGCATATCAATGATAACAATCACGAGTCATTGAATAATGATTTGATGTTCATAAAAATGAATCATAAGGGAAATAAAATAGCATGAGCCTAGAGAGCACAAAATTTTCTTAATACACATACTTGTGCATATAAATTATATTATAACACTGTGAACATGTATAAATAGATAAAATCTCAATCATTAAGTTACATACCTAAAATCAGGACCTCACATTAACTAATGGATATATATTAATGTATATGCATAACATTATGGAATTTAAATACAAGTTCATGAATAATATTGTGAACATGTAATATAATTCATGCATAAAATTGTGATCATTAAAAGTGCATCATAGATAAAATTATGGTCATGAAGGATAGGCCCACACAAAAAACTGTAGTTGCCAAGGTTTACTCCCAAGACCATTTTAAGGGAAAAATTACCTTACTGAGTTGAGTTAAATCTTAATTACAATCCTATATAACTCATGATATTTAAATATTTTCCTAATTAATTTTATAGAGATATATTTCCCACCTTTTTGGTTATAACATAACTACTATCATTGGTCACAACGTAACCACCGTCCTCGATTTTAATGTAACCACCATCACATAAAAAATATCAAATATTTATTTTCCATAAGATCATAAAAAATAAATCATATAATAAATAGTGAAATTAAATTGGATTAATAAATTATTTAATTATATCATAATGTGTGAAAAAAGTGGCTTTTATAAGAATTTTATCATATAAAAACCCATGGAAGAGAAATAACTTTCATAAACAACTTTTCATAATGAACCCTTAAGAGGAAGAATAATAATGTTATCCTTGGTTAATATCTCTAATAAATCACAGGTAACATAAATATATGACATAATAGATGGAAAATATTTTATTAAAATCATTAAAAACATTTCATGAATAAAATAACATTTCATTAAAAATCATTTCTCTAACGCATAAAAACATTTTGAAAAAAAATTCCCTAAAAATATCTTTGAATTATTAAAATGGATTATTTTAAAAATAATTTAAAACATTTTTGGTGGAAAATATCCAGTCTATTTTTATAAGAAAACATTTTAAAACCTAACTCATTTTTAAAACATTTTAAAAAAATATGGTTTTGGAAGGAATTTTTTTTGACGGAAAAGTATATTTTTTACAAAAATACTATTTAGAAATATTGTGTACATAGAGAGAATAAAATGAATGGAAATACATATATTAAAATTACCTAACCATAGGATAAGAACATTAAGGAGTTTCTGTGATATAGTTCTTAAGATTTTATCATTGATAGTATAATCATAAATAATCCTGATAAGTGATGAGATTGTACCATAAAACTCTTACCACATTGGATACATTTAACAATAGTCCTCATGAAATAATAACATTAAATTAATATAAAAATTTCATAACATAATGATATTCATGACATAACATTTCAAATGGGAAGTATATACACCTCATGGAATAGGTTATGTTTAGAACACAACTTATGTCTCAAAGAAGGAAAATTGAGGTAAAAACCCTTATCGATTTGTCAACATTTGAATGGTAAAACCACATGAAGAGTGATTATAAAATTTATATTTAGATAACCATATTTTTTATTATAATCATCATAAAATACATTTATCTTTTGTATATATACCTCATAAAATAAATATGATCTGAATATGGCATGTGTCACACACAAGTGAAAAGGGAAAGAGAAATCTCTTACCATAAGTCTTGACTTACATTTTATACATTAATAAATCATGTATTATAAATATAATATTGTTATAAATATATTAACTGATAATATTCATATATAAGATACCATATATAGATATATTATGGCCTTTCATTACCCTTTTATTAACAATTCCATGTTTAAATCTCGTTTTTGGCAATAACTACTTTTTTTCTTGTATGTTTTTTCCTGTTATTTTTTGTACACAAAGATAAATCACTGTTACATAATCTAAAAACATTTAAAAATTATATAAATATCATAAATATTAATTATATAAATTTTTGTATTAATGAATAATATTTAGTGATAGAAAATGAAATGCATCGTTCGGGATATGGTATGTTGTACATATACATGAACAATGTTTCCATTTTCTTGTTAGATTAAAATAAATAAGGTTAAATGATATATTATATTTTTATAAAAATATTTATCTCAAATATCTCACATATTTTAATTAAAATAATATTTAATACATTTTATATAAATCATGAATGAATCACATCGCTTCCTGAGGAGGTAGTCCACCGTACAAATGAGCGACGTTATCAAATTCCCTCAAATGAGGAGTTTGACAGTAAGTGTGATATAATACTTATAGAATAATAATTAAATAATATATATCTTACAATAATTAAAAAATGATCATTATATACAATAATTTTTGGATGTAATTGAAAAAAATGGCATCGGTTTGCGAGGCAGTAATTCACCGTTCAAACGAATGATGATTTTATAACAAATTTGATAGAATTGAAGATGTATATAGATAATAAACATAACATAATAACACCTAAATTTATTTAATATATTTATTTTATAACATCATCATGGTATAATAATAATTGGAGGAGGTGGAGGAAGAAATAAAATAAAAATGCTTGTAGATGAATGTAACCTCTTCTTCACGTATCCTCCGTGTGTTTTCTCCAAATGGATATCTAGGTTAGATTAATTCCAATAAAAAAAATCTTATAGTATAAGAGGAGGGAATTTTGGAAGTTATATGGGTAGGTATTGGATGAACAAAAACGGTTTGAATATTTGAATAATAGAGATGATGGTCTGGCCTTTTATAGGTGGGGGAGAGGAAACACATGATATTTTTGAAATGAATTGTGTGTTCTAATATTTTTCAAACATAGAAAGCATTCAAAATGGACCATTAGTGAACCTTAGAATATTAATGGAAAAACTTTCCCCATAAAATTCATCTTAGATATGTTTATATGTAATTTTCACCTTTATCTTTTTATTTTCACCCCCAAATAAAGCAATTTTTAGCTTTAATGTGGTGATTAATTTTTTCTGCATTAACTATTCAATTTGGTAAAAAATTATGTTTTCCTTATTAGATAATATAAATTATTTTTATTTAAAATACAAAATAAAATTTTACAAATTCCATTCAAAATATAAAAAAACTCAATTTAAAATTCATCCTACAAATTAGACGAGAAAACATGTTTTTAAAGGGAAAATATTTAAAAGATTACAAATATTTTATATCAAAACACAATATAAAATTGAATAAAATCACTAAAATTGAATTAATGTATTTATAATTTAATTATTTTAAAATTACAATCATTTTAAAATATAATTTAACTTTATAAATAAACTAAACGAAAAGGTGGTTTTCAACTAGAATTTGGTATTTTTCATTATTCATCAAGAAATAAAACATTTTAGAGAAATACAAGAAAATTAATACAAAGATAATTTTTATATAAATAATAAAAAAATTATGTCTATTTCTCAAAAAAAAATTATATTTCCAAAAATTATTTTCAAAAAAAGTGCTCCATAAAATGGAGAGAAAACTATTTTTTAGAAAAATACAGGTTTTAACAAAAATAGGATTTATTATTATCACATATCTAAAAAAATAAGATTAATTATTTATAGTTGATTTAATATAGAATATATATATATATATATCATAAAAATAGTTCAACAATATTTTTTGTTTAATTTTAAAAATTAAAATTACTTTTTTTATATTAAAATTGTTTTCAGAAAACATTTCCTTTATTTTCAAAAGGTTTTTATTTGAATTTCTAATTAATTGGACACCAAATAATTAATATTATATACATTTCTGAAAATATATTTTGATAATTTATCAAATAATATTCAAGCCCTTTATTCCAAAGGCTATGTGATAACTATCACATTAAATAATAATTTTCCATAATATGTCATGTTTCATTTAAACTCAGTGTTTCATGTAATGCATTCCAAACTCAGTGTTACTTGTAATTCAAGATAAAATATGTCATGTAAGTAAAACAAGATAAATATAATTTTTTTGAAAAAAATATAAAATATATTATATTTATTTGAAAATATATTTCACAAAATCTTAGGGTGTTACAAAAAATATCATGGAGAAGTAACATACATAAAATCCTTTCATAGAAGAAGTAATTTGTTCACCAAAATATTTCATTCCAATAGATATTTTCGTTGTGTAATTTCAATAAAATTTAGACTCATAGAGAACATTTATAATTCCAAACCTATCTTTTTTTTCAATTTGAAAGGCCAATATATTTTATATATTTTTTCTTCCATATGTTTCGATGGAAATGAGACAAAAAAATAACCTTAATTGGGTGTAAAAATGGTTTGGTGAGAACTGGGTAGTTTATTATTTTTATGTTGAGATGGATATGTCATGCTTCATGTTAGTTTCACCATTTTTGTTTTGATGGAAAACGCGATGAATGAGGTGAATAAAATTTTCACTCATGGTTGATTGTGAGGGGGTCAATTTCTTGCACAATCCGTGACATCTAGTCACTATTGTTGTTCTTAATAGAATCCCCCAACCATTACAACATTAATAACTAGATACATACCTTATTTCCAATGGCAGATGGTCACTTCAGGTTTCATACCCAATGACACTTTATAACTCACATTGGTCGAGAGCAAGGAAGGTAGGGCTTATCTCACCCTTTTTGGGGGGAATTGTTGCCTACTCAGGGGCTCTCTTATAGATTTAACTTATGTTCATGAATCTCTTCCAAATATTGATACATGAATTATCAGCCTAACACAATGGACGTTAGTCAACCCCTTTTAGGTGCAGATGATGGGGATCCCATTACTGAATCCATCTATATGTATCTGAGGACACTCATACATTTCTCCATAATGAGTAGTTGCTTAAATTTTGAAGCCACATAACCAGTCACTTTGGAATTTTATCCCATTTAGGGAGGTGGATAATATTTTATGGAGGGGATTGAACCATTATGAGGTGTTATATATATCTTTTTTATAGCAGGAATAAAAACCCATGTAGTTAATTAAATATACATTGTTTACACTACTGTAAATAATGGCATTTGCGACAGGTCATTTGCGTCGGGATCCCGTCGCTAAGAGGCTTTTGCGACGGGGTCCCGTCGCAAATAGCCTGTCGCGGAAAACTGCGTCGCAACAACAATTATTTGTGACGGGCCCGTCGCTAAAGGTATTATTTGCGACGGTGATTCTTCCGGTTGCAAATATTAGTCCGTATATTTGTGAAAACTTTTAAAAATCGTAATTGCGACGGGCCCGTCGCAATTAGTTTTTTTAAATTTTTTTTTAAAAAATATTAATAAATTATTTTAATCAATATAATAATAATACTATTTGCGACGGGCATAGTATCCCGTCGCAAATACTAAAAAAAATAAAAATAATAAATTATTAATAAATTATTTTAATTAATATAATAATAATCCAATTATAATTCAAAAATAAAAAAATATTAATGAATAATTTTAATTAATATAATAATAGAATTATAATTCACAAATAAAAATAATAAATTATTTTAATTAATATAATAATAATAGAATTATAATTCAAAAATAAAAAATAATAGAATATTAATAAATGATTTTAATTAATATAATAATATTAGAATTATAATTCATAAATAAAAAAAATATGAATAAGTTATTTTAATTAATATAAAAATAATAGAATTATTTTACATTCAAATATTAAAATAATTCTAATATTACAAAAAAATATAATTAAATTATAATATTCTAAAATTTTAATATATATATAAAATTTAATATTATAAAATATAAATAATATTATTATTCATATTAATATTGTTATTTAAAAATATAATATTATTAATATTTTATAATGAGACAGAAACTACGAATAGAAAAAAAAATCATATTTATTTTAACAAACTTTATAACATAAAAACAAACTCTAATCTGAAGGAGGGGGGAGGGGGGAGGGGGGGATGTGTAGATGCTGGTGAAGGAAACTCCATCCCTAAAGCATGAGTGAGTCGACGCATGTACTCCATCTACTCCTGATGCTACTGCTGCCACCGACTCATCTGCTCCTCGTACAGCTGCTGCTGGCGTCGACGCTCCTCCTCATGCTACTGCTGTTGCTGACGCATCTGCTCCTACTTCTGTCAGAGACTCTCTATCAGTGCAGTCTGAGATCGCAACTGATCCTCATACTGTGTAGCAGAAGAAGATGCACGAGCTCCTCTCGAGCTGGACACCGACATCGCAGCACTGCCATAATAATCTTCGGGAGTCAGTCGAGAGCTGATACCAACTACCCAGCCCTTCTCAAAGGCATACTCGGTGGCCTGCATCCATGCCGCCTCATCAAACTGACGGCCAGTGGTCTGATCTGATGACTCAGCCTGACTCTCAGGCCGGGTCTGTGATGCTGCGGCCTCATAGAATTCATGTAGTTGCAATTTAAAATTAAAATTGTGAATATATTATATGCAGTTAATTTTTAAACTTGAAAACAAATAATACTGGCCACGATGTGACGTTGACGATCACCTCTGAGCTCCCCAGTAGCAGGATCACTATACATCCTCCGATATACGTCATACTCCGTAATATCGGGGTGCCCAACAGCCTATAAGAATAAAAAATAAACTGTTAATATTTATAGTTATATAAAATATTTATAAATAATGTACATACCAGATGTTATCTATGAGTACTGAAAGTACGACTCCCAGCTCGATGAGTCACCTCCTGTCTCCCCCGATTCTGCCTCCCCACCGATGATCTCCTCTGAAAGGCATCACTCAACCAGTGCGCACATAATCCATACCATACATGGGATGAAATGTACTCTTGTCGGTGTGCTCTACATGACTCATCAAAAACTGACACTCCTGCTTTCTTCATGGCAGCTTTTCTTAAATTGTGCAAAAACTGACGAAAGCGATCACGCATGGCCACCTCCCATGCCTCATGAATGGCGTCACGCATGGTATCCTTGATCAGATACCATAAACCCTAAAAATAAATCAAAATATCAAGTTAGAAATGAAATAATTTTCAAAATAATTTTTTTTTATTTACGTACGTACCAACTAATGGCCGAACATGGCCTGCTGCACATCAATGGGAATCTGCTCCCATGTGGTCCAAGGTTGAGAGAAATAGTTGCGCAAAATAGTGCTTCCCTGTCTGACTGCTATGTGCGGAAAACTATAAAAATAATAAAAATTTATTATGTGAATAGATTAATGAAATCTTAGTCAAATCCACAGGTTATCACACAGGTTATTACACCTCCGTGTGCGTGGATCAAACCCAAGACGTGGACGTCACTCGGGGATGGGGTCAGGAATCATCAATCGTGCAAGACCGCGCCCCCTCCACGTACTCCCTGGAGTGCCTGCAGGCTGAGGGTCATCTGCCAGCAACTCATCCGCATCGAAAGGCAGGTCAGCATCCACCAACTCACAAAATGTGTCGTCGTCCATCTGAAACCGAAAATGTTAATGTTGTTAGCAAATAATTTATAATTACTATTATATATACACATATATTAGTTATGATTGTATATAACTACCATGGAATTATATCAGTGTTCATCTTCATCATCATCTTCATATATGTCAATGTCATCTTCATATTCCTCCTCAACATCATTGATATCCATTCGAGTTCCAGTTGCTTAATCTCTTACCATTTCAAATTCATACGTGACATCATTAACATCATCGTCATCACCGACTCTTAAATGTGGGGTGTCGTCATCGATACTCATGTCTCTTTGTAAAAAAGATTGATTTTCAGTACTCTCTTGAAAAACTTCAATTCTTTGCACATCAGTGAAAGCACATTCACTTTGACTAAACTGATTGTCTCGAATTTTGATTTTTATTATACTCCACCAATCAGTCAACTCTCTTGATGTAGCAAGTACTTTTCGTAATAAACTTGATGTGCCTGTTGAGCCAATAAGAATGGTTCATTTACTACAAGAACACTTTTACATTTAATATCGATGATTCCATGAGTTGGATTAACAAGCACGCCTCTCTCTGTATCCAACCACCGACATTTAAACATGGTTATGTAATGTTTTCCAAGATAACAGAGTTCAATGATTTCATCAAGTATGCCATAAAAGTCAACTTCATTTTCTCGATGATGAGATCCTCTCAAGCTAACTCCATTGTTCATTGTTTTTTTGATTCCCCATATGCATGTGTGTGAAATCGAAATCCATTCACCACATATGAATTATAAGTTTTAACATGTTTGGAAGGTGGGTTACTCAATATACATAGCCGTTTTCAGGAAAACCATTTCCTTCAGGTAACAGTGTTTTAAGCAAAGAAAATATCTGGTCAAAACAGGTGTTTGACATTCCGTTATCTGATTTGATAGACATAAATTTTGCAACTACTTCTAATTTACTCATCTTGCAGCCAGGATATAATGCATCCTCAGCAGACCTCAACAACTCATAAAATTCAGACGGTGCCAACTCAGGATTTGAATCTATATTAGCCGGAGTTTTTGTATGTTGAACAGATAAACCTGCAACATCATTTACTAAATCTTGAAACCGGAATGGATCTGGAATCAAGTTGGTATCACCTACTCTGGAACTGCATTCACCATGTTGATACCAAAAAACATAATCTAGTTGAAAACCAAAATGCAAGAGATGTCCCCCCACTTTGTCAAATGTGTCAAACGTTCTCAATTCACGTTTTCTACAAGGGCATTTTATTTTTCCTTCTGAAACAAATTCTGG
Organism: Viscum album; assembly: GCA_963277665.1. Taxonomy (NCBI): domain Eukaryota; kingdom Viridiplantae; phylum Streptophyta; class Magnoliopsida; order Santalales; family Viscaceae; genus Viscum; species Viscum album. The sequence continues at coordinate 797,831,042 of OY728159.1, forward strand.
ATTTGATGCTGCAAATGATAAAAAAGTCTCCACACCCTCTATATATACTGGATTTAAACCAGAACCGTTTGGATTTCTACGTTGATTTATCCATATGAGGTCATCTAATAATGATTGTTGATGACCTCGTTGTTCCATATTTTTCTATAAAATATAAAAGCATTACTGGTTTTGAATAATTTGTTAGAAAAAACACTCAAGCAAGGATTGAATATGTTGAGAATAAAGCAAAACCTGTTACAAATATTGATAATTTTAATATTATATTGATTTTTTATTATTTTAATAATACTAATATTATTTTTTCAAAAATATTAATTATATAATAATATATTATTACATTATTAGTATATTTTATTATTAATATTAAAATAATATAATTTTCTATATTATATACAATTCTCCTTTCATCTGTGTGTTTAACATTCTATCTCCACATGTAATATTTTCATTCACTTTCACCTCTCCATTGGTGAGTAGGTTGATAATTTTGAAAAAGAATGCAAATATTACTTATGGAGACAGAAAACACACAGATGAAATGAGAATTGTATATAATATAGAAAATTATATTATTTTAATATTAATAATAAAATATAAAAATAATGAAATAATGTTATTATTCCTAATTATTGGTAACTATTGGTAAATATTCTTAATTATTGCAAACTATTGGTAAATATTCTTAATTATTGGTAAATATTGACAAGTATTGGGAATTATTGGTAAATATTGACACAATTGGCAATTATTGGTAATTATTCCTAATTATTATGAATTATTACGAAATATTGGTAATTATTACTAATTATTGTTAAGTATTACTAATTATTACTAATTATTGGTAATTATTGGTAATTATTGGTAATTATTGGTAATTATTGATAATTATTCCTAATTATTGCTAATTATTGGATATTATTACTAATTATTGTTAATTATTACTAATTATTCCTAATTATTACTAATTATTACTAATTATTACTAATTATTACTAATTATTACTAATAACTAGTAATTATTCCTAATTATTACTAATTATTACCAATTATTGGTAATTATTGGTAATTGTTGGTAATTATTGGTAATTATTGGTAATTATTGGTAATTATTACTAGTTATTGGTAATTATTACTAATTATTACTAATTATTACTAATTATTACAAATTATTACTAATTATTGGTAATTATTGGTAATTATTACTAATTATGGATAATTATTGGTAATTATTACTAATTATTGGTAATTATTGGTAATTATTGGTAATTATTGGTAATTATTGGTAATTATTGGTAATTATTGGTAATTATTGGTAATTATTGGTAATTATTACTAATTATTACTAATTATTGGTAATTATTACTAATTATTACTAATTATTGGTAATTATTAGTAATTATTACTAATTAGTGGTAATTATTGGTAATTATTTCTAATTATTACTAATTATTGGTAATTATTACTAATTATTACCAATTTTTACTATTTATTGGTAATTGTTGGTAACTATTGGTAATCATTGGTAATTATTGGTGATTATTGGTAATTATTGGTAATTATTACTAGTTATTGATAATTATTACTAATTATTACTAATTATTACCAATTATTACCAATTATTACTAATTATTGGTAATTATTACTAATTATTGGTAATTATTGGAATTTATTGGTATTTATTGGTAATTATGGGTAATTATTGGTAATTATGGGTAATTATTGGTAATTATTACTAATTATTACTAATTTTTGGTAATTATTACTAATTATTACTAATTATTGGTAATTATTATTAATTATTACTAATTAGTGGTAATTATTGGTAATTATTAAAATTATTACTAATTATTGGTAATTATTGGTAATTATTTCTAATTATTACTAATTATTGGTAATTACTACTAATTATTGGTAATTATTACTAATTATTGGTAATTATTACTAATTATGAATAATTATTGGTAATTATTAAATTATTACTAATTGTTAGTAATTATTGGTAATTATTACTAATTATGGATAATTATTGGTAATTAGTAAATTATTACTAATTATTTGTAATTATTGGTAATTATTACTAATTATGGATAATTATTGGTAATTATTACTAATTATTACTAATTATTGGTAATTATTATTAATTATTACTAATTAGTGGTAATTATGGGTAATTATTAGTAATTATTACTAGTTATTGGTAATTATTGGTAATTATTTCTAATTATTACTAATTATTGATAATTATTACTAATTATTGGTAATTATTACTAATTATTGATAATTATTACTAATTATGAATAATTATTAGTAATTATTGGTAATTATTACTAATTATGGATAATTATTGGTAATTAGTAAATTATTACGAATTATTGGTAATTATTGGTAATTATTGGTAATTATTACTAATTATGGATAATTATTGGTAATTATTACCAATTATTACTAATTATTGCTAATTATTGGTAATTATTACTAATTATTACTAATTATTGCTAATTATTGGTAATTATTACTAATTTTTACTAATTATTGGTAATTATTGGTAATTGTTACTAATTATTCCTAATTATTGGTAATTATTACTAATTATTCCTAATTATTGGTAATTATTACTAATTATTACTATTTAGTACTAAATATTGGTAATTATTACTAGTTATTGGAAATTATTACTAATTATTGGTAATTATTACTAATTATTGCGAATTATTAGTAATTATTACTAATTATTACTAATTATTGGTAATTATTGGTAATTATAACGAATTATTCCTAATTATTGGTATTTATTACTAATTATTAGTATTTATTCTTAATTATTGGTAATTATTACTAATTATTCCTAATTACCATTAACTATGAATAATGAATACTAATAATTTAAATTTATTAAGTAACAAAACAATCTAAACATAATTAAATTACAACTAATTAAGAATAATTGAAACTAATAAAAAATTTAAAATAAATATTAAATTAAAATGAACATAAATACCTTTAAAATTGATCTGAGGTTGATCTCTGATCGTTGTTGAACACTTCAATATCAACTCCGGAAATAAAAATAGAACTTAAGAAACGCTGAAGTCTAAAAATAGAGTTTTGAGAGAAGTAGAAGATAGAGTTTGAGAATGAATGAAAAAAATGGATGGGGGGGTATTTATAGGTTAGCTTATTTGCGACGGGTATATTTGCGATGGGTATCCCGTCGCAAATAGTATTATTTGCGACGGTACCCGTCGCAAATACTTTAGCCGACATTTGTTACGGTCAACGGTTAAATAGTTATTTGCGATGGGTACCGTCGCAAATAATAACCTGCCGACAATCTATTTGCGACAGGGGTATATTCCCGTAGCAATTTGTTTTTACCGCCGCTGGTTATTTGCAACGGGCGGTAACCGCCCGTCGCAAATAAACTTCCCGCAAATAACCTTTTGCGACGGGTGAGCTTTCCCCATCGCAAATATCTTTTACCCTCGCTGGTTATTTGCGACGGGTGGTAACCACCCATCGCAAATAAATTTCCCGCGATTTGGCGCGCAATGCCCGCCAGTCTTTTTGCGACAGGGGAATTCCCCCGTCACAAATCAGTTTCTAACAGGACTATTTGCGATGGGATTTATCCCCGTCGCAAATAACCCGTCGCAAATACCCATTTTTCCCGTAGTGTTAACATTGTATAAGAGGGACATATATGTGGGAATTTAGGAACATGGTATTTATTCTTGATCCTTGGGGAGATATCCGACGAATCCTGATGATGGTAGTAATCAGAGTTTTCATAGTTCATTCACACCCTTAGGACTACTCCTAAGGTAGACACTCTTATATGGAAGTAATCATATCATGACACTCATTGGGTCTTTCCCAATGAGTTTTCCCTGGCTGGTGGAGATTCATGATGCAAATGATATGACCATTACAATTCCCTTTGGCCACATGATCTATGCTCGATGTGAGAAACAAGGTATGACGAGAAATTATTCTCACTAAATATGAATGTGATACTTATGTACTGGGATATACATTGGGATTATTATTATTGATCTCGGCCTATAAGAAGTAATTATATGTATTCTACTTATATTAGGAATCAAATTTATCATAATTTAGTTGAGTTCTCAATATACCAATGAATGAGGTATAATGATCAGCCCATGGGAATGATTGGGTCCTCATTATCGAAATGTCAGTGATTTGGGGTGGGGGTGGTACATACACTAAAGTCGATTCCCATTTGAGAACGATACATAGGAATGAATTCTTAATATCTTGGTTGCTAAAGGAATTAGAGTACACATAGTTTAGTTTTCTTCTCAGTCCATTTATCGATGAGGTTGAATGATCAGACCATGGGAATGAACAGGCCCTAATGGTTGAAATTTCAAATACATGAGGGAAAATACACTAAATTGGATTCCTATTTGAGATCATTCCTTAGGAATGAATCCTATGTATCCTAGTTATTTTAGGAATTATATTTCTCTTAGCACAATGGGTTATGGATTATTCACTCAGTTTTCCCTTATATTGAAGGCATATCATATTATGCCTCTGATCAAGGCATACACACTAAGGATTCCATTATATTAAGGTCATAGAATATTATGTTTCTAATTGGGGACTACATACTATGGCTTATCTTGATTAATTATATGATTTTTGAAACTCCCTAATCCTACATGAGCTATGATCAATATAGGAAACACGGGATAGAAAAAAATTAGTATCACTATATTTGGATATGGGAATTATGTGTTGGGAGTACCCTTTGGATGTTTGCCTCAGAGATCGAACCTAAAGAAGGCAGCTAAAATATCATGGTTATGAAGGGATTCAGATTTTTCACAGTTCATTTTGTCAGGGATTACACACTAACATTTCCATTTGTGGAGGCTGGATAAGGTTATCAAGTATTGGGATTCCCAATTTACCTAGCCTTCTTGTCTGCCTAGAATTCGTAAATTGTATACTCGACATGCATTGATTGTCTGGATGACATGTTAGAGGGTGTATTCCTGAAATATATAATGAAAATTTAAATATCTAGTTGAATTGTCTGATGGATGTTTCATAACCTAGATGGCATGTCCAATGGTTTTCATATGATCATAGATGAATTATCTAGATGACATCTCATGCCCCAACTATCTAGTCCTAGAATCCATCGCATGATCTAAGTTGGCACCCTTAGATGTCATCGCATGATCTACCTAACTTCCCTAATTGTCATCATGAGAGTTGACTATCACAATTTTAGGGAATCATGTGTGTTAGTGTGACATTTCTCGGAGGGGGCATCATGTTCAGGCTGACATGTCTGGGTTTCATCATGAACGTTGGATGAAATGTATGAGGGATGCTGGAAGAGCTACTTGAAAAACGTAAAGGGCTTCATAAGGTCTAGATTTCTTTTAAAAAGGATGTCAAATGTGCCATTTGAAATTCCCTGGTGCTATCATGAGATGTATATTTCATGTATTAATGTCCCCATATAATATGGTTGACATGGGACTTTGTAAGGCCTTGATGGTGAGCCTGGAGTGTTTCTTGAGAATTGGGTGGCATCACCAAGTGGCACCATGTTTCTTTCTCATAAAATTACAAATTGAATTTTCATGATCAAAATAGTATACCAAAGGAGTTTCATGTGACCCAGGCGACATTTCTTGGTGATATCGTGTGATATGGGTGGTTTAGTTTAGGCACATGGGGATCAACATATATGTTCATCACATAATTCTCCCGTCTTTTAGTATTTATTCCATCCTTTCATTACATATGCCTTAGATTTGTTTAGTGTTATATTATTTTAAGTCTTGCATGTTTTCGAAAATATGTGGGATGTCCTCCACATAACTCACTAGAACTCCTTCACATGATCAATGAGTGATCTCTCTAAGTGAATATACATACATCGTGATTTCAATGATTGTTCCATAGATTTTAGCTGAGGGATAATATTTTGGGTATCAATATCATTTTATCTCAGAAATCAGCTCCGATTCCATGGTGCATCAGTGAACGGTTCCTAGGAAAAGTAAAAAAATTTACTACTGCGGTGTCTAATTTATATGCTTTGCCTCCCTGGTTATTCTCCTCTCTTCACGAAGTGTATCACACTAATAAAAGATGGAGTCAGTGGAGTGTTTTGATTTCATGCATTTGGTGAGGTACTACCATGGGTCATTCTGTGGGCATCAGAGGTTTTTTAATTACCACAAGATCACCACATCAATGCCCCATTTATTGAATTATAGTCAGTTAAATGGGTATTTACAAATCATGAAGACATGTCGATGGGAGTCCATATTATCAGGCCAATATGTCTAAAGAATTTAGTGGGAACAAGATTCCTACTAAACTGAATTATTTTGATCTATGATGCCTTGTTTGGGATATTTTTTGAGACAATGATGGATTCTTAGGGGGCCTTCACAGAATCAATCCATCATGCTAATGGTTTTTTTTGAGGTTTTATGAAACACACAAGCACATCGCATGAAGGCTATGACTACAAGAGGCTCCTGCATTTTCTCTTTTATTTATTCACTTTTTTTTTCAATGTATTAGGGGTTTTTGAACTTCCAATATAGTATTCAAAGACAATCACTTTCCCTATTGGTGATGTGTTGTGTGAACAAAAAAGGTCTTGTGGTTATATGTGAGCACTTCATGGATAAACCCTTATGATTATTTTTGGAACCAAAGGAGGAGTGTGAAACTACTTGGACATGTCCTAATCCATTTGAATAATGGGGTTGGAAAGTTATCTGGCTCTTGCATGTCTAGTTGGACATGTCCCCGGGGATTCCAAGGTGTACCATGGGCTCCAAGGGTGTGCTGTGTGAGTTTTTCACTAGAATAAGCTCCCTCTTCTCCCCTTTTTATTAACATTGTTTATTTTACAAAGGGTGGGTATATCACAAGTTTATATGAGTGTTAGATAATAAAATCCCTATACCAATCATTGATGTGTTGTGTGTTATTTAAAACTACAAGAGCCTGCCACCCTTTTCATATTCCCATATTATTTTCGAATTATTTTTGGATGGATTATCAGGTGCCTAATTTCTGATAACTCACATGACCTAGGAGTTCTTTTCTAGATATTATTGTGTGACTAGACTGTGTCTTGGAAGAATTCACAAGAATATGGATGATTTTTTAAAGGGGATGCATGGGTTTTTTTTCATGCTCTGGGTTGTGAGAAAACATCCATATATCCTTCTGTATGTCATGTGATCTCGTGTCTCTTGTAGGTTCATGTGATCCATGTCATCATGTAAACCATATTCATTCATTGATTTACATGGAAAATAAGACCAATATTTATGTATTTATTCATTTTTTGAATTTTTTTGATGCTAATTTTGTGGGTGTCAACAAATTACTCCCCTTAGGATCAATATATGCGGGGACACAAGCATAGTTCTGAGAAAATTAAATGGCTACCTAAGGCTTTGGAATTTTTACCAATAAGTTATTGGGATAAATTTGTTCTATCACGTGACATTTAATATTCCATAGAATACCCAATAAATATGGGAGAAAAGAGTGGTTCATTCAATAGCTACCCAATTATTAGATCTTGTGTGCTATTCTTCTATTGTGAAACATTGTTTCAAGACCTTACCACAAGAACCCATTCAATGACCTTGTCGTGAGTCTATTTTGTGAGAACTGCTTTAAAAAAACATTCTTTTCCCAGGAACCAACTCGAATCAATACATTGAATTGTCTTCAGTAATTTCTTAAACTTCGGTCATGTGGATGAAATATAATCTTGTGGGTTTTGTGGGATTTTTTGTCTTGATCACATGATCCATTGACTATTACCTCGATCACGTGACCATGTCATGGTCACACGATCACAAGTATTCTAAGGGGTCATGTGGTTTCACGACACCAAGAGGGTTTATGTGATTCTTGAGATCTTCAAGAGTTAAGAAATTCATGATCCCTTTAAGATATTTATAAATCCCTTTGATGATTCATGTTATACAAATGATGATTCTGATTTTATTCCTTTCTATAAATGGAATTTTATGTCATTTTTATTACGAACTCCACTTAAGTTTTCTTAGATGGATTTCATCTCTCACTATAGTTCCTCTATTATGGCTAAAAAAGGGCCATGATTTCTAGAAACTACAATACTACCCCTCAATATCACATTAATTCTAATAACAAGATTGATAATCATAATCATCTATTTGAGATTCAAAATTATTCATTATCACACCAACTTCCTCTATACATGTTCAAAATGATGGATGATGTTGTAATTCCTTATTTAGAATTCAATATTTCATCTTTATGTGTTTCAAATTCTCTTTACTATATTGAAATGAAAATTATTGAGTATGGAAAACTAGTCACAATTGAATCCTATTTTTTTCTTTTATGTTTTCAAACACTGCCTTGGGTCCAAACAACTTTTATTTCACTTATCAACCCATCGTTAATAGAAATTCGATCATATTCATGTAACAAACCAAAATTTTATCAATCAAATTTCTATTCTTATAATTATGTTACATAGAATATATTGAGTCAAAAGTTTCATTAGGATGTTTCAGTTCATTTTTTAAGTAAAAAATTATTTATTAAATACATGATTACTAACTCTTTTATATCCAATGTTTTTTAGAATGAAAAAAATATTATTTTACCATAATTTTAAATACTTATAATGTATTCATAAATTTATACTATCTTTATTCATTACTACTATCATAATGAGTATGGAATAAATAAAAATTAGATTCACCTTATTAGATCTGTTATAAGACATCCTTCCTTTTCTTTCGTACTGAAAAATATTTATAATTAGACTGATATTAGAACAGAAAAAATCATATCCACATTCATATTCATAGAAATTATCGTAATTAAATATGTAATAAAATCCATCAAATTTATCAAATTCAAAATTCTGAGTATAGAAAATTATTTTTCTAACGTATTGAAGTCCCTTTTCCCTAGAAAATGGGAATATAAAAATGATGTCGTAATTTTAGTTATGATATAAAATTTGGAGTAATATATGATCAATTTTTTACAAGAAACACCTAAAAGTATGAAATTTTGGAAGAAAATATGATCGTTGGGGTTTTACCTATATATACATGGTCATTTGAAGTGTCAGGAGAACAAAGAATCTAGAGATGAGCAGAGAGTTACTGATAGATTTCATTTCAAAATTTCACATTCATGAGAGCTCTAAAGATTGCAAGCATGAAAAAATTGTTCATAGTTGTTGAAATCATTTATATTTTTTTGTAATCATTGATTATATTTGTGTGAATACAACCAAGGGATTTTGAGGATATGAAGATATATATTTTAACCTGCTTGATCAAGGGATTTTAGGGATATAAAGACAGAATCTAATCCATCGGATCAAGGGATAGTGGGGATTGGTTGAAATAGAGATAGATCATCATATCAAAGTCTTTTGGGGATAACAAGATAGAATGATCTTCGTATTGAGGGATTTCTTTGGTAATGTAATGGAAAAATTTCTTATTAGTTCAAAACAAGGGACCTTTATCCAAGGTAATGAGATACGATTATCTTTGGGTTAAAATAATTGTATTAATCTGTATTAATTTTTTTTCCAACAAGTCATTTATTTAAACTTCATATAATATATTGTGACACTTATATATTCATTTTTTTATTTTTTATTTTTTATAGCATAGTTTCATTGATTATAATAAAACTTTTTAACTCTATATTACTTTTTAAATATGATATTAATCTGATATATCAAAATAATTATTATTGTGTACACTATGATTAAATAATTTTCTTTTATAAGGGTGATTAAACTTTGATTTTGTTACCACTTCTTATTGATTATGATTATATACACTATTATGGTATAATCAATTTCACATTTTGACCTCTAGACTTAATCGACTTCACCCCTTATTATAGCCCTATATTACTGAATCAAGTGCACCCCTCATTACATCCCTATACCATTGAACTGAGTTTATTTCCCATTCCAGCCCTATAATACTGAACCAAGTTCATTTCTCATTCCATCAATGTTTATGTCATGATATATAAATACTTACTCGATTAATTGGAGGGAGATATGGGTCTCAACCATATAATAATGAAGTCAAACATAAATGTTCTACACATTTACAAATAATAATATCATAAACAATGTAATGAAATGGGTATCCTAAACATATAAAAATATCATAACCTATGAAAAAAGATTCATGTTTCATAATAATTTCATCAAAAGAATGAGCTGTGAAAGATAAATGGATATCATAAAAAAATAACCCATGAAATAAAATAGGTTTCCTAAATACTAAGAAATTAGGCATAACCCATTAAAAGAGAGAATATGAATGGAGCCATTAGATCATTTCCTAGAAGTGTATTAGTAACATCAATAGATGTTATTTTAAATGGATGATAAGATTGAAATATCTTTCAAAAACCCTTCTTGATTAAAATATCCATTCTTCTTTGAAAAAAGGATTTTAATACATAAAACCATTTGAAAATAATTTTCATATAAAATACCTTTAAAACTTATAATGAAGAATTGAAATCATTTTGGAATTTTTTTTTACTTGAAAACTTATTAAATAAGCTTCAAAACATTTTAAAAACTTTTTTCTTCGAAAGAACTTTAAAAATATATATAATAATGATTTAAATTTTCTTGAAATCCTTTTTACAAGAAAATATATTAATAAAAATTGAAATTTTTTTCAAAAACATTTCTTTGAAAATACATTAAAAACATTTAAATAAGGCTTGAAAATATTTTGAAAACAATTTTACATGAAAGCACATAAAATAATGTTGAAAAAATTTTAAAATAAAATTTTCTTGAAATCATATAAAATAAGATTCGATACATTTTGAAAAAATATTTATTGAAAAAACATTTTAAACTTATAATGAAATATTCAAAATTTCTTGAAAGCCTTTATATATAAAAACTTATGAAGGAAGTATGAAAATTTTTCCGAAACCATTTATTTAGAAATACTTTGAAATATTATAAACAAGTATTAAAAATATTTTGAAAAAAATATGACTTGAAAACCTTCAAAATAATCTTGAAAAAATGTTCAAATCCATTTTTCTCGAATGCATATAAAAGAAAATTCAAAAAAATTTAAAAACTTTTTCATTGAAAACACTTTGAAAACATATAAAAAAATCTTGAAATGTTTTTGAAAACCATTTTAATTGAAAAAATATGAAAGAGGCATGAAAATGTTTTGAATGCCATTTATTTGAAAATAATTTTAAATCATGTAAAAAAGTATTGGAAAAAAATTAAATCAATTTTCCTTGAGAAATGATAAAATAATCTTTAAAACATCATGAAAACCTATCTCTTTGAAACTTATAAATGAATCGTCAAACCATTTTAAACACATTTATCTTTGAAAATAAATTTGATATCATATAAATGAAGATTTTATAATAATAAACAAAATTTAAAATCCTATTTCCTTGAAAATTATCTTCATGGATAATTTTAATTTTTAAGAAAACAATATTTTTGTAATAAAACAGATTTCTTACCAAAGAGAAAAATATGGTCAGATTTTCATAAAAACATTTTATTAATTATCTTAAGTACCTAATAGTGGAAAATGGTACTAAAAAAAGGATATACATTGAATAAATATAGGATAAGTAAAATTATGAGTTCTCTTGAGATATGGATGATAATATTTAATCAAAGAAGCATAAATATTTATAATCTTGAAAATCTATGAGATTATTTCAATACACTCTTATCACTTGGTAACTTGGGTTGATACTATCAATATAAGAAAATAAAATTGAATTATGCAAAAAATATAACTAAAATATGAATATTCATTATATAAAATGTAAAACGGATGTTCATACACATCGAAAAATAAATTAGGTTCATAAAAAAAACATGAGTCTCAAAAATGGAAAATTGATACAAAACTATTTTACCGATTTGGTATCATTTGAAAATTAAAACCCATGAAAGAAATATAATAATATTGATAGGTAAATACCTAAAATTTTATGTATAATAACCATTTAATAAATAAATAGGAATTATACACATCACACAAAAGGAATGGGTGGTGAATAAATCATATATCTCATGGAAATAAAAACTGAGATGACATACCCAAACCTCATATATTGACTCTCATCATAATCATTCAAAACACTTGTATAATATAAATAAATTTATTATTAATACTTTAAAATTCCATATTATTGTATCTAATACCATATATGGTTGATTAGAACCTTTTATTACCCACACGTTAACCTTCCTATATTAAGGATTCACTTTGGATAATATATTCGTTGTTCTTATCATGTGTCGCAATTTGTTATATCCTTGGTACTTATACATATATCATGATTCCATAATGTAAACCATAATATAAAAATATTATATATTTATTATATTTTTGTTATAATAATGTGTAGAATATATAAGTATGAAATGTAATAAACCGTTCATAGAGACGGTAATCCGTACAAACGTATGAACATTGTTTCTGTTTTTATTATCGAAGTGAAACAAATAAAGGAAATGAAAAATATGTATATATTTATTTATCATTATTCTAGTGTAATTTTTATACCATATATATAATATAATTTCACTAATGACATCCTTAATATATTCCATGTAGTTTTTGAATGAAGCACATCGTTTTGAGGGGGAAATAGTCCACACATCCTTGAATAAAATTATCGTATTAACCCAAAATGGAAAGTAAAATGATAGGTGTTTTAAAAGAAATAGATAAGAATAAATAGATAATAAATATAATATGTGACATATATTAATATATTTTCCATCATAATGACCACCATGAGAAGTGTTAAAGGAAAAATGAACAATCACTGTTTAGTGAGGCACTAGTTCACTGTACACGTAAATTATATGTTTTTTACCCATTAGATAGAGGTGTGTGTATGTTTAAGTATAATACATAGTATAAAAAAATCCTAGTATATTTATTATACTTTTTTTTACACAATAAAGGAATAATGATAGTAGAGGTGGTATAGAAGAAAAATAAAATAAAGAAGCTTAAGAGAAGGCATTGCCTCTTAATCGAGTAACTCATTTTGGTTTGTTCCAAAAGGAATCCTTGGATTTCTTTATACCAAAGGTATATATTATAAGAGTAATTTTAGGATATTTTAAAGTTTAATTATCATATCTAGGCTGATCCTTAGAGATTTGAGAGGTGTGAATAAGAGGGAGAGTTCATTCTTTTTTATTGTGGAAGGAGAGTAGCACTCTTGTAAATACCAAAATATATTCATTATTGGGAACTACAACATACCTAATGTGCCTCCAAAATGAAGAAATAAGGTATTAAATGAGAATAATTGGTGATAAAAACCACCATCACAAAAAAATTTGTGCATTTTATGATTCTATCCCTAAACTTCAATGATTCCCCATTTGTGTCATTTTAATTTTTATTAAAACATATAATTTTATAACCAATGTAATTTTAAAATTAAGAATAAAATAATGTGATATTTATTATATAATTTAGAGAAACATAATTATTAATATGATTTATAATTTATAAAAGAAAAAACTAATGTTTTTTTGGAATTAATTTTCAAACAAGAGCATGTGAAGGTCAAACACTGCTTAAACTAGGACCATGCTTACAAAGTTTTTTTTACAATCTATGGGTAAATATGTTAATTATAAAGGATCAATTGGACCATTACTAAAAAATATTTAATATTTTTTAACCATTAAAAATATCTTTGTAGAATGTAGTATTTTTATTAATTTTTAATCATCTAATAAAATCAAATTTATTATAAAATAACAATAATGTTAATTTTGACATTATTCATTTAACTTTTTTATTTAAAATATCATGATACTTTTTTGAATACCAAAAAATTGTGTTTATGGATTTTTAAAATGATATATTTATCTTTAAAAATAATTTAATACAACAATTCAATCAATTCACATCACTTTTATCATTTATAGTATTATTTATTTTAGTTAATTTTTAACAAAATAATCACTATGTCAGAATTTCATAATCATTTTAATTAATAAAGAAATCTCTATAAATTCATGATAAATTATTATGATAAAAATAACCCATTTATATCTCAAAATTTTATTTATTATATAAAATATTATATTATTTACATATCTCAAATTTTTATAAATGTTAAAGGTAATGAAAGTTCCCCCTTTATCTTTTTCTTTAATCAAACATTTATATAGGGAAATTACATTTAATAATATTAAAATAACCCTTAAAATAAATAAAAAGGATATATGGTCTAATTATTTTCATCCAATGTCCTTTTATAAGTTTATAGGGCATTTTCGTGGTTACTATTATTGTTTAGTTCTTAACTAAGATTAATCTTACCTTAACAGTTGTGATTAATTTTTATCACTTTTACTATTCATTTTGGTCAATAATGAAACTAATATTATTAGAAAAAAATATACTACTAATTACTATTGAGTATGTTGGTTTTTAAAAATACAAATCATAGAAGTGAAAAAATTATTCTTAAAGAAAATACATCAGATGTGGCGAGAATGAAACTTTGTAAAGTAAAAATATCCAAAAGTTCAATAAGTAGTTTTATCTAATTTAAATATAAAAATGATTCCAACAAACTTAATTAGATCAATATATTTAAAATTTATCTATTGTGAATTTAATAACCAATTTTAAATATAATTTAGCACAAATTATTATTTAAACTAAAAGGCTATTTTTCACTAAATTGTAGTAATTTTCACTATTCAACAAAAAAATTTGTTTCTCCTAAAAAACCCAAAAAATTCACCCTAAGTTAATATCAAAATTATTAAATCAAAAATTAAGTTTACCTTATCAAATTCAATTTCTATTAGTGTGTAAAATTAAATTTATTATTGTTCTATAAAACTCAGTATTGCGTGTTACACAAGCTATCGAGAAATTCAATCTTGCGTGTAATGTATAATAACCTCGATGTTCCATTGAGAGTATATTAAAAATTATGTTTCATGTAGTGCATTATACCTTTTTGTTTCATATAATGTAATCCTTTCATTGTTATTTAATATAAAAAAAATATTTTTAGTGTTGTATTAAATGAGAAATATGAAAAAGATTAAATTAATTGGAAAAAAATAATAATTTAAAAAATTTCAAGGTTCTCTATTGGGTAAAAAAACTTTGTATTTTTTCAGTTGATGATTAAACAAGATATTTATGGGATTATTTCCTATAAAATAAATCTAAATACATTTTTTATTTTAAATAATTTTTTTCTAAAGGTAAAAATTATAAAAAACATTCCTTGATAACTATTCATAGTGATCATTATGGTGAATTTTTAAATTCCAATTTTGAAATTATTTATAGTAAAAAAGGAATTGAACATATCCTTTTAGCTTCAATCATTCTTTATAAAAATGGTGTTTTTGATAGAATAAATCATATTCATCAAGAAATAATAATAACCATTTTGAATGAATACACAATTGCTAATCATTTTTGGTATGATGCAGTTAGTACTTCTTGTTATACTATAAATCTAGTTTTAACACAATATTTTATTAATAAAAATCCTTATGAGTTTTTTACAGGTTGAAAACAAAAACTTTCCTACATTATTTTATTTAGGTGAAATATATTCATCTTGAATATGAAAGATAACTTACAAAATTTCACCCCCAAATATGACTAAGGTATATTTTTAGGTTATTCCACTACTTCTAAGGAATATAAAGTTTTTAATAAAAATTATTATATTGTTGAGGAAATAATACATGTAAAATTTGATGAGACATACCGTTTTTTTAAATAAACCCAACCAAAATTCTCATATGTGTTTTCTGAAACTGATTCTCAACCATCATTGGAAGGATATTCTCATAAGGAAAATACTCAAGAAATAATTTATGATTAATTTACTCAGGAATATTTAAAACCTCAGGTGGATGAAGTGGTTTAAAAAAAACCCCAGTAAGTTGCTTCTTATTAATAATCATGTTGATAGTATCATTGGTGATATGAATCAACCAGTTAGTACTACAAGATCCTTAAGAAATGAAGAATAATATCATGCTTTTAATTACCAACTTGAACCTAAAAATCCTGATTAGACTTTAAGTGATGAAGATTGCACTAAATCTATGAAAGATGCACTACATGAATTTTATAGGAAAAATGTACGTACCATAGTTGAAATTCCCAAAGAAGCATCCATAATTAGGGTAAAATGGGTTTTCCAAAATAAATGTGATGAAAATAGAATAATAATAAGAAAGAAATAATTACTTTTTGAAAAATTTATAATAAACAAGAAGGAATAGAAAGTGAAGAAACTTATGAACTGATACCAAGAATTAAATCTATTCATATTATACCAGGCTTTTCCGCATTCTTCAATTTCAATATTTTTCAAATGGAAGAGAAGTGTGATTTACTTAATGATTATATTCAAGAATAATTTTTTGTTGATAAACCTCTTAGTATTAAAGATAAAAACATAATGAACATGTTTATAAACTTCCAATGATTTATAAGGTCATAAACAAGCTTCTAGACTCTTTTTTGATAGATTAATATTTTTTTAAAAAAACAATTATTTTAAGAGAACTGATGATCCAAGTATTTTTATAAGGAATAATAAAATAAACAATTATTCTAAAAATTTATTTTGATGAAATTATATTATAATCAAATCATCAATCTTTAACAGAGTCATTTGCAAATCATATAAAATCTGAGTTTCAAATGAGTATGATGGGAGAGTTTTCATTTTTTCTAGGTTTTCAAATTTACTAAAAAATAGAAGGTACTTATATATATCATAACTTAAGTATTGAAAATATATTCTCAAAAAGTTTTGAAATGAAAATACTTAAAGTATTAGTACTCACATTGGTACCTCAAATACACTTTATCTTGATGAAGATGGGAAACCAGTTGATCAAACAACTTTTATTGGTCTCATAAGAAGTTTACTATACATAATTGCTAGTCAAACAAATATATTGTTTTATGTATGATCATGTCCATGGTATCAATCTAATAAAAATGAATCCCATTAAAAATTAGTTAAACTAAATTTTTATTATCAAAAGGGAACCATTTTTAAGATTTTTTTATTGTTCTAGAAAATATATTGAATTAAAATGTTTTTTTATATTTTTATTTCAGTTGTTGTATAACAGATAGTAAAAGGACTTCAGGAACATTTCATTTCTTAATAGATTAATTAGTTACATGGTCTTGTAATAAAAAACACTTAGTAAAACTCTCGACTATTAAAGCTCAATATATAATAGATATAAGTTGTTGAACTCATGTTTTGTGGATACAACATACACTCACAAATTATTCCATGAGTGTTACAAAAAATGAAAATACTTTGTGATGACCCATGTTCCATAGATTTAAGTAAGAAAAATATACATCACTCTAAGGAAAAAATATAGATATTAAGCATAAATTTCTTAGGAAGAAGCTAATAATGATAAACATAATGTAATTATTTATATACACTTCTTTTTTACTAGTATCCTTACATTAGGATACTCTTATTCATGTAGAGAGTACATATGCTTATTTTGTTTTTCATAATTTTTTGTTTAACAAAATTCATATTTATCTTATATTTATCTTATTTATGTTTCTAAACTCTTTATTTATTTTAAATTTTCTGATGCATAACCATCATACTCATAAATATTTACAAACATATTTGACTCTTGTCTTCCAAAAGTTTTCATATTGAAATTTTTTCAAATTCGGTTCTTTGTAATATTCTAGGTTAATACCTTTTGAAGAATATATTTTCATACTGATAGATTTCCAATCTAAAAGGTGTACTTCAATTATTTTATGTATTTACATAATTATATTATGATCACTCATTATATTTGTTATTATTTTATTTTATATTTCTTAAAAACATTGTTTTTTTCAAAAAAATATAATCATATTTACTCCCTATATGATAAATTTTTTGAAAACGCCAAAAGTTTATTTTATTATTCTCTTATTCTTTCAATATTTATAACCATCAGATCAAAAGGTTTTAATCACAAGAATTTAATTTAAACTATCATTCTCTATGTCTTATATAGAGGGAATAACCCCATGTGTCTCACATCAGTTTTCTAATGTATTTTTCCTTGAATTTATTCCTCATTAAAGTCTCTCAATCTGATTTATTCTTCATGTCTGAATCTTCAGTATAAATTCCCAATACAATGGCACCTGTAGAGGATAACATTCAGTATTATGTTCTCAAGGGATAGTTTTTAGTGAAATATTTTTATGAAAAGTGTTATTCATCCCTAATGAGGTTGATATATTTATATGGCTGGCATTCATTATGTGTTGAACAACAAATCCAGATTAAAATTTTTCTTACTTAGAATTGGTTAGAGATTTTTATACCTCCATAATGTTTTATGAATAACTTGTAAAAAGATAAGTTTTCTTTCCAAATCTATGATAAAATTTACAAGTGGATGTATAGGGAAGCCATACTCTTCCTAAAAAAATGGGGGGGGGGGGAGGATATGCATTTTTTCCAACATATAAACTACTTGATTCCAAGGGTAAAAATAATAAATAAATAGGCAAAAAGTAATTATTTATAATTTTCTTAGATGTTGAACCAACAAAGGTTACTGATCACATTAAGGATCATAGAGTAATATCCATTTTGATACAAGGTATTATATTTCCAAGAAATGGATATAGAGATACAATGAAAGTATCTGACATATTTATATTAGATTACTTGGTTAACATGTGGATGATTAATTTAGCTACTATTGTTCTCCTAACATTTAATAATGTTACGTCTAGAATAATAAAGATTCATATAATCATGTTTCTAACTTTTATAAGAAATTTGATTGAATAAGGTATCATAAATTTCAATATTGAAAACAATATAAGGCCGTTAGACAAAAGGTTGTGTTTATGAGTGATGAAACAATGAAACATATGGAGTATGACATTGATACTATATCTTAGATGTTTGTAATGAATTCATAGGGCCCTGTATCAAAAGCAGGACCATTACCAAAAAAATTAAAGTTTAGCAGGTTGTTTAGAAGAGAAAGGCTGATTCTCTACCCCCATTAAATGAAATAAACCAAAGAAAGTCACGAATGATATATCTGCATAATGGAGAATTAATAAAGGTAGAGAGAAAAGTTGGAGACCCACGATTTAGCCTAGACCCCACTGAATAGTTTGAGGTAAAAATCATTGGTGCCAATACCCAAGTTAATGAATAAAAATAAATGGACAATAAAAAGAAATATAAATTTGAAAGAGTTATAGACTCTTTATTGAATGGTGTGGACGCTTCCTTAGCCAATATTATTATTCATTTGATTTTTTTTCTGTTTTCAGAGTTTTATTTCAAGGAAACTGCACAGGAGGATGTTGTTTCTCCCTCTTTCATAAACAATAGAAAAAATAATAGAAATTATTTTGATGAGGAAGAGTTAGAAGAAATTGATCAGGTAAAACAAACCAACTAGTAATAAAAATTGGAATGATGTGAATATGGTGAAGATTAAAATGAGGAGAACGGTGAGGGAAAAGATGAAGGTGACGAGAATAAAAATGATTAAGATGAAGAGAGTGAAAATGAATTCAAATAAAATGATGTGGAAGAAAATTATTCTTGAAATAATTATGCATCATAAAAATAACCTTCGGGTTCTGATCACATTGTAAGATCTGATACTGCTCAGCAAATAGAAAATAAGGAAGATCATTCTTCATTAAAGAATGATGAAAATTATCCGATTACCAAAACAAGGTCAGATATAGATGATGAAGTTCTTGAAATTTTTAAATATTAAGATGTTAATGAAAAAGGTTCAAAAGATACTGAACAATCAGTTATAAAGAAATACAGTGGGAAAATAGTTTAATAGTAAATTATAACCAGACACATCGTACCTCCTAAGGATCAAGAAGAAGGATATTTAGATTCAGTCAGAACAACTTCATCAGAAATAGTAGATTTTATTGTTCACATATTGAAAAGGATTGAAGGTGCAATTCCTTATTTCCAAAATCTATATTTTTGATATCAGATTATTGGGAATTTTCATGATTAACAATTTTAATCAACTTACGTGATGACATAGAAAGTGATAAAATTTGAATCTGAGTTCAAATCCCATCAATATTTTTATCATATTCATAGAAAATCTTGTCGACAAGTGACTATGTGGTCTCAATAGGTCAATACCAATCACAATCATTTTGATGAGAATTTTAATGATATAAGGAATTTTTTGAATGAATCCATAGACAATTTCATCCAAAATAAAAATGATTTCATAGAAAGGGTATATTTATTCAGACTTTCAATGATCAAACTGGCAATGGTACCATCACTATAAATGAACTAAATCGAAAGATGAGAGATTTTGAGGATCAGATAATGAAACTTGAAAATTTTAATGATTAATTCAATACCTTGATCAACTAATTCTCTCCAAGAAATCATAACCAAGAATAAATGATTCAAATGGAAGATGATAAAATTTGGATTCAAGAAGAAAAGTTCTGGATCTAGGATGAAAAGCTTCAGAAGTTTGACTAAGACCGAAATGAGTTCATAAAAATAAAATATGTCTTGAAATTTTTTATTCCAAAGGAAAATTAAAATTTTATTTTGATCTCTTGTTTATTTTATCTTTTGTAAACACTTTCATCAATTATGAACTTTTTATCTCATTAAGAATATATTTCAATGCCTCCAATTCTAATTGGTTTAATGTTATTTAATTTTTTTAGATGATTATGTACTTCATTATATTCTTTCGTATATTTTTTTATCCAACACTTTCTTGGTATTAATTTACTTTTCCATATTCCTTTTTTTAAATCACAAAGGTAGATAATTTCATTTAAATAGATATATGTTTTCTAGTAAGGGGTAATTTTTTTTCAAAAGAAGAAAATACGATCCTTAGGGGGATTTCTTATCCTAAGGGGGAGATTTTCGTATTATACAATGTATTCAGAAAAATTATAAACTCCTGGGGGGGGATAAGTATTATTGTCTAATTCTGAATATAATGTTCTTAATATAATAATAAAAATAAAAATTTTCAAAGATATTTTTTAATTAATATTTATGGTTTATGGTTTCCAAAATTGGATAGATTGTTGAGTGAAAAGTTTCTTTACAATGTTTCAATTCCTTTTGTTCTATAAATTACAAACTCTTTGCTAAATACTTGATTACTAACTCTTTATTATCCAAAGTGTTTTTGGGATGTTTTTCGAGAAAACCTATTCTTTAACCATACATATCAATAGTGATAAAGTATTCATGAATTTATACTATCTTTATTCATTAGGAATATCGTAATGAGTATAGAATTGATAAAAATATGATTCACCTTATCATGTTTATTATAATACATTATTCTGTGTCTTTTATACTGATAGAATCTTTATAATCACATTGATATTCTAACCGAAAAAATTAGATCCACATTCAAATTCATATAAATTTTCATAATTAAATATGTAAGAAAATTCATCAAATTTAAAAGTACAAATTCTAAATAAGAAAAAATATTTTTCTAACGTATTGGAATATCTTTTACAACGAAAGAGTGTAAATCAAAATAATGTCAGAAATTTAGTTATGATAGATTTTTCGGCCTGCCCATTGTCCAATTAGTTGCAAAAAACTTAGAAAGATATGACCGTTGAAAAAAAAATGAATTCTGGGGATTTAAAAATAAATATTCGGTCATTTGAATATTTTGGAGAATATAGAACAAAATTTGAACCAGAGAGATGCTAATTGATTTTATTTTCAATTTTCTCTTTCATGATAGATCTGAAGATTGCAAGTGTGCACATCTTATTCTTAGATGTTAGAATTATTTAATGTCTTTTATTTTTTAATATAGGTGTCTATTTGTGTGAGTAAGATCAATGGATTATGAGGATAGGAATACATATATTATGATGATCTTGATTGAGGGATTTTTTGGTAGCATGAAAAAATATGATTCATCAGATCAAGGGTTGCTGGGTATAGGTATACCAAGAGACCGATCATCATATTTAGGGCTCACAGGGATAACGACACTGACCAATAATCATATAGATGGACTAAGATAGTGAATAAAAGAAATAATATATTGTAAATATAAAATAAGGGACCATTATCCTAGGTTATTGGATACACTTATCATTGGGATAAAATAATTTCATTCATTTGTATTACTTGTTTTTATACAAGTCTTTTATTTCTAATTCATATAATATAACGTGATACTTATATATTCATATTTCTATTTTTAATCATGTTTATCATAATTACATTGTTTATGATACAACTATTTTACTCTGTATTACACTTTTAATATGATAATACTATAATATATCGAAACCGTCATTATTTTGTATACTCTGATTGAATAGTTTTCTTCTATGAATATGATTAAAATATGATTATGTTACCACTGCTTAGTGATTACAATTCTAGAAGTAGTTAAGGTAGAATAAATTACTCATTATGAACTATGGAATTACATATCATAATCTAATATATTAAGATATATATATTTTTATTATTAGAACCATTGCCAAGTCTGATTACCATTTAAATATGTTAGAGGTTTTTTTATACATTTTTTAAACCTTGTTAAACTAAGTTTCTTTTAGGGTAAAAACAAATGTTTTTAAATATATAATTCACCCCTATTATATTTATCCATCTTCATATATAATAGTATCCTATAGAATAAATATCACACATCACATATACAACATAATAAAAATATCATTATGAATTATATATGTTGTATAAATATATTTTAAGTAACCTTTACCATTGGAATAGTAAATTGACATTTGGAATATTAATATAAAATATAGTAGTAGTAAACTATCCAAGCGAATAGAAAACACACCTATTCATTTATAAATAATTTTTTTTTTCATTTTATAAATGAATATATGATCTACTTAAATTAGGGAATAAGTAAATAAATGTTTTAATTACGATAAAATAAGTGTTGTTATTTTTTTAAAACTGAATTGTTTATTTAAAATTTTAAAATTAATAAGTTGATTGAAAAGTAATTTTATTTTCCTAAATTATATTTATAAATCATTATTTTATTTTTCTATAATTATAATATAATTTTTTGAAACCTTAATAAATTTTTAAATGTGTTATAAATCTAGTAAAAATATTAAAATATGTATTTTTCAGGTAAATGTAGATTTTATAT
The DNA here is from genome assembly GCA_963277665.1 of Viscum album. NCBI lineage: Eukaryota > Viridiplantae > Streptophyta > Magnoliopsida > Santalales > Viscaceae > Viscum > Viscum album. The sequence continues at coordinate 797,854,355 of OY728159.1, forward strand.
AAAAATTAAAATAATAATATATTGATTTTTTTCATAAAATGGAGTCTATATTTGAAATCTACACATTTAGCAATGTTTAGGGTTATTTTGTTTTATATTTTTGCAAAAATAGTTGTTATTTTTGGTGAATAGTGATATACGGTAATTAACTGTATTTGACATTATAAGTAAATAAATAAACTATTGATTCATGGTTGAGTCATGGATTATGTAAATGGAAATTATCTAGAACTATAATTATATATTTACTATATTTAATCAGGGTAACAATCCATATTTATATTATTGAGATAATATAATATACTAATGAATTAATTTTTCAGAATACCCCTCTCCTACCATCATAAATAACTCCCCTCACCACCTCTTCTACTTAATCAAAAAGAGCCTTGAAAATTTCCAAAATTATGACCAATCCTCTTCCTAAACCTCAACCTAAAACCCAAGAGCCATTGGTATCAAAAGAATACCAAACTCAATTTCCTTAAAAAAAATTGAAGGAGGATACATTCAAGAGGTAAAATACTCTTCTATTCTCTTTGACCTTAATTTAATTTCTTTTAATTTTTATCCTATTGTTAACTCCTATATCCAAACATAACTCATAACACTATAGTCTTATATATACTGTAATTTTGTTATTTAAATTGAATATCCATCATCAAACCCCTTCCCCTTCCTCTTTTATTCAAAAACTGAAAACATCGTCAGTGATGTGTCAATTTACAGGCATTGCAGATGATGTGATTTCATTAACCCTTTCCACATTAAAGGCAGGTTATAAAATAATTATTACAGTCCATTTAGACATTATTATACATTTTATAACTTATATAATTTTTTAAATGCAATATATACACATGTTGTTAAAAAATATGGTATATGTTCTTGATGGTCATTAAAACCCACCAAAGTAAATTAAATAATATTCATTAACATTTTATCAAATGAATCATCCTTATATCTAAAAAATGATATATATAAGGCCATTAAATTATTTTAATTCCATTAATAATATATTATTCAAATTTTGGATAACTATTGCCATTTTACATGATATTTCATACATCTATACTGGTGAAACAATCATGAAAACCAATGAAACAGACACATCTAAATGATGAAATTGAATCTTATGACTCATCAAAAAGGAAATAAATGAACTTATTAAAATTATAATAAATAAATTATATTTTAAATAGATTAGAAATTAATTAATTAAGGGATTTAATTTTATTATATAGGACCTTAATTATAAGTGGGGAACAGTTTCAGACATATGGTAAAGGATTATCTCGAAACACCCAAATTTTCCTTTGGTTCACACCTTTTCTCTCTTTAACACAATGTAATTTTGATTTTTTTTAAATTTACAACCCCAAAATTCGGTGTGTATGTTCCCAGAATATGTTCCTATCACAATTATTCTTTATTTGACTGGGAAATACATTTCTTGTAAGCTTCCCTACCCAATTCTTCCAAAAAATCAAGCTCGATTAAAGGGAACTTCCCAATTTCATAAAAAAATCCAAGTTCACACCTTAATATTTTTTAATCCTCCATTTTTTTGAATATCCCTCATTTTATCCTAATAAAATATCTTTGTTCTTTTTTAGTTTTCAACAATTAATTTTTTTTGTTTTCCATATAAAGGGCTTTAATATTTTCCCTCAACCTGCACTGAAGTAGTATGTTTCTAATACTTTGAAAACACTCTTTTTACATGTTTTCACTTCATTCAAAAATAATTTATCATACCAGATTCCTATATTACCTTATAAAATTCTATATATGTTTTAAATACATTAATTAATTGACACAATCTTGATACACGATCTGGTTATATCCTACGATATGATTATAATACCCATTTTTTATATGGGTAACTCTTATGTTTATGTTTGATTATTCATGTGGAATAGATATTCATGAACATGTTTTGATAGGTTCTTCAAGATAGTGCTCTAATGCATTGGGAAATGTTTAGTATCCTGAGACATCATGTTGGGACAATGAGTAAACCAGATTCCATTACGGGACTTTGTCCTCCACGTGCAATAGTCATGGAAGTTAGCCTTGACTCATAATAATGTAATGGAGTATGTTGTTATCACGTACCTATTAATCACTGATTACATTAACTTATATTCTATATTCTATGATTCTTTATTTTTATTCATGTTCCTCACCTTTTTATGTCATCATGTTTTTTCTTCTAACCCATGTCATACGCTTTATTCCTATATTTATTTCCTTTATGGGATTTTCTAGCTCATCCCATTGTTTATGTATTCCCTAGGTTATCCTATGCAGATGTAAAATCTCATAGGATATTAGGATCAGTTTTTTAGAGACTAAATAAAATAGGTTTTTGGTTTGGTGTCATTCTTTCAAATTATGTACATTATCATATAAATAGACAAGACTTTACTATCCTTAGTTTTTATTTAATTGTCACTTATTATTAATATCATGTAATAATATGTGTAAAAGTAAAGGTACATTTTAAAAGGTATTAGATCATGGTCTATTTGTTTATAGAGATTAGGAAAATACCACATTAGTAAGAACCCTATGGATGAATTTATCAACATGGATAACCAAGATTAAAAATTTGGAAATCAGAAGATATGATATAATTTCCATTCATAAGTTTATAATTCTATGTTAAAGGGTTATTTTTAATATTATTTTTAGCAATGTATTTAATACCACCCTAATTGGGCCTTTATTATTAATTAATTGATGGAAATAAGGAAACCCATTCTAGCAATCAATGTGATAAGAAATGTACCAATTTCTCTAATGAAATGCCAAATCTAATGGAAATGGGAGTTCAAGAAATCAATATAGTACTTTTTGAATTGTCTATAGTTATGAATAATAAAATAAATCTCATGAAATTCCCTCCTCCTCTAAAGAAAGATCATGTGGCAGTCAAATCATATATGAAACAAAGACTTCCTATATTAATTGGATTTTTTGTCCCATCATCGCATAATGATAGACTAACTCCACTGATAAGATATTATTTGTCCTACAGTGCTCAGAAGAAAAGAAAGTCATGTAGTAGGTTCTTTATTTTGATGGGGAAGTTTATCAATGGTGGAAAAATGTGAAAAAAAATTCCAAGTCTGAAATCGATTCCATGTATTATGGGGAAATCAAGAATATATTTTTCAATAAAAATTTCCACTGAACTCTCCATCTTAAGATAGAATAGGAGTTCCTCAGATAGACTAAAAAGGAAGAAAATTTTGTCAAGGAATATGAGGACAACATTACAAGGCTAGAAGGATACACCTTTGGATTTTTTAGGATCACTAAAAGCAATATGGATCACTTATTTAAATGGATAAAGCTAAGTATATGAAAAGTGTCGGGGATTCAAGTGTTTGATAGCTATGAGTATATTTTAATTTATTCTTTTAAGGATTAAATGGAGATAATATAATATTAGAGGTATCATGTGATTGAAGTTAAAAAACGAAAATTGAGTTTAATATTGTAGGATCATGAGCTAAATATGATGTTGGAATGAAAATCTAACAAACTATGCGTTGAAACTGTGGGAAGAAGCATCCCAGGAAATATCTGAAGGGAACTAGTATATTCTTCAAATGTGGATGTGAGGGGAATATGGATACTAATTTCCAAATGGATTTAAATAATCAAAAAAATATGGCGGAAGAAAGGATGGTTCAGATCAACACTTAGTCATTGCTGTGGTTTTTCAACTGTAATGAACATATGCATTGTGTGAGCTATTTCCCTAGGCCAAGGGTAATTGGAGGCAATCAATAACAACCTCCAAGTAAGAATGGAAGGGAATATACTATCACTACTACTAAGGTGGTGACCAAAAATGATGTGGGGATATGTACGATGGTTATTCAAATGAGAATAGAAAATGTGCTATTTGATTCTGGTTTTATGCAATCTTTCATATTGAAAAATTTTAGTATTACTATTCAAATACCACCTCAAAATCCAATGGTTAAGTTATATATAATATCAAAAAGTGGGTAAATTATGGAATCCAAATATATAACTCCTCCCGGGTTAATGTTATTGGATTTTACATCCTAGAAAATATTTTCTTTCATCCTTTGGTGGACTCTGATGTTATATTAGTCATGGATTGGATATCATTATACAAATCCAACATCAATAGTCAGAAAAGGGATATCACATTTCACATCCCAAGGTATCCTAAAAATATTAGAAGTTTAAGGAAGAGGATAAATATACATTAGAATCATCATCTCAATTATTGATATTATTTCCATATGAGTAAGCATATCTTTCTCCAATGATTGAGACAAAGTAGACGATCATTATAAAAAACATACCTACTGTGAAGGACTACACTAATGTGTTACCTGTATTTTTTTATTATTCTTCATAACCTAGTGGATGAGTTCTCAATTTAAATTATTCCTATGTCTTTTCTTATATCAAAGTAACCTTATAGAATGACCACTATTGAGTTGGAAGAACTCAAGAACCATTGACAATAGAATATAGACAAGGGTTTTATATGTCTGAGTTATTCATTGTGAGGGGGGGGGGGGGTTCTCTAGTAATTTTCACAAAAAATATGTATGGATAAATTCCCCTAAGAATATATTATCATGAGCTAAAAAATCATGATAATGAAAATATATCCCATGGCATGGATAGATGACTGGTTTGATCAACAATGTGTGGCCATGTATTTCTCTAAAGTGGACATTCATCCAGGGTATCACTAATTAAAGGTGAAGAAAGAATAAATGCCAGAAAAATATTTCAAATGAGGTATAGAAATTGTGTGTTCATATTGATTCCCTTCAGACCCACTAATAATCCAACAAATTTCATGGAATTAATAAATAGAGTTTAGTGTTTTTCCTGACAAATTAGTGGTAGTCTGTATCAATTATATTCTGATATAATCCAAAATCAAGGAGTAGCTAGTGGAAATTTTTAATACAATGTTATAAACTTTGAGAAGGGAGAATAAATTTGAAAATTATAGGAAATGGGACTTCTGAAGGGATGATGTATCATTCCTGGGGAATGTTATCACAAGTAAATAGATATCTAGGGACCCTTAAAAACAGTAATAAACGAAAGAACCAGGTGATTATTATATTTCATGAATATGTTTTATAATATTTTAATGAATTAATTTATGTATTTTAAATATTAATCTTTCCATTTTTTTGAAAAATTGAATTGTTTTATGTTATATGGAAGAAAATATTTAATATTTTCGAAAAGGAGATAAAAGATGAATAATTTGGATCTCGAAGTCACTTCACACCACGATAAAAGATAAGTGGCACAACACCAAATATTTGAAGATGGATAGAGCTAGGAAACTGGACAAAGATAGAATACATGACATGTAATTCATTTACACATCATGACTTCATCAGGGGTAGATGCTTCCATTGAGAACAAGTCCTGACATCATTACGTGCTGTGAAAAGAAATTACACATTGTGTAAACATGTTACATGATATAATATTTTTTTTCTAGGATATAATTTTGGAAGAGATATCCTATGATTCGTAACGTCTAATGATTTAAATATTACATGATGTGAGAATCCATTACACGTCATGTAAATTTGAGGGATAATATTTTAGGGTGAATATTCATTGTATCTTTGGTTTTTGACCATATCTATTATAGGGGACAAACCTCAGACTACCTACGGACCAAATATTTATGATATTACTTAATATGGTATCCCATATAAAGCCTATAAATGTAGGTCTAGGCTGCTGCTATTAGGGAATTCCCATTTAGATCCAGAGACCGAAGCGTGGAGCGGGAAGCGGAAGCCCCTATGTTTTTCTTTCTTTCCATTATTTTTATTTTTTATATTCCCCATAAGTATTATTCTCGCATCATTAGGATGAGGAAGTAAACCCAACTTGAGATAGGGTTTTTTAATTAAAGGGGGAAGGGTCATTGGATTGATTTATATTATATTATTGATCTGTTTCATTTGCCGCAATTTATTCTTAATCGTCAAATATATTTTTTTACTTTTATCATGAACATTGATAATTTAATTAAAAAGGAACAATAAAATTGTGAAAATAACAACCCTAATGGAGGAATAAGAAATTTAAACTTTATGGGAAATAAATTTTAAATATGGTATATAGGCAAACTCAATTCGGTGAAACCCTAAATTACCATACCAAGGGAAATATGGTATTGTAACGTTGAGGAGGAGATACCATGATCATTCGATCTTCCCCATATTGAAACTAACAAAAAAAATAAATTAATCACCATATTTTCATAAATCAAATTTCACATGGACCCCAAAATATAAAAAACCTAGCACAATTTCTGAATTTATTTACAAACTAATCAATCAATATTTTTCGTTTTCTTTTTTCTTTCTTCAAATAAATCAACAAAATATATTATCTAACACTTTATTACATTTAATAAAATTAAATATTTTGAAAACCTAATAAAACTTAATCATCATATATCTAGATTGATCTCGACCTACTACTAATATGATGTTTTAATACATTGGGTAGTATAGTTTAATTTTTTTGTAAAGACACATAGGGAATTAACGATTCCCTCTAAGATTATAAAACTAGCTACATTTATGGTGATAATTTTTTTATAGTTTTTTTGTATTTTAAATTTTTTTATTTTATTTTATATGTTTATTTTAATTCCAGGTTTTACACATGGTGTGTCCAGACTGTGGATCATAGATTTGGAGTTTTTTAAACAAATGATCACAACAAACTATTAAAGGGAAAATACCCAGTCAGTTCAAACCACCATTCCGAATCAAATGCAGAGATTAAAGTAACTATAACCATGGAATACATGGAGAAAACTCAACCCACTGGAGTTATTCAATGAGATCAGGGGTTAAAGACAATCTAATACTAATGGAGGCCATCAAACACCAGACTGTAACTAAGAATCCTAGAACCCCCCATTTCATCAAACTACATCGAGATAATGAATTTAGTCCTAGCAATGATAAAAAATAGAGTTCAATTCACCAGATGTCTGTATGAATATTTAAACAATAATCTAGGAAACAATGTCGAGCTTTGTGATACATTTTAATTTACGAATGTATCAAGCGATGTGATAAGACTCTTTCTGTTAAGATTTTTATTATGTGATCCAGCTCAAGATTGGATTTAAATTATATATACATATTCCATCACTATAAGGGATGACATGGCTAGAAAATTCACAACCCACTTATTTCCACCTTCTATGTCAATGGAAATATGGGTATATATTCTTAACTTTTTTCAATTTGAAGATAAATCATTGTATTCTTCCTGGGAAAGACACAACGTTATGACAAAAAAACGCCACCATTATGGAATAAAGCAATGTATTATTATCAAAAAATTCTATAAGGGATTTTTTGGGAAATAGGTAAATTCGTGATGTTGTAGTTGGAGGTTCATCAATGATAAATTCACTTGAAGAAATCTACAACCTTTTGGATGAGATGGAGAGGAAAAGTTTCCAGTGGTATGGAGAAGGAATTGAACACAAATGCATTAACACAGTCAATAACAATGACTAGATAACATCACAGATATGATCATTAATAAATAGGATGGACATCATGATGGTATTGTAACAAAACAAAGAAGGTAAACATATAAAAGATTCCAATTATGTTTATTACAATCATGGTAATCAATATTAGGGTTTTTGGAATCAATAATAACAAATATAAGAATATAAATAAAGGACCCAAAAACAAGATCATCATGGGTCTGCACTAATAGTCCAGGACTATAAAATTAAGGAGACATGGGCTGCATTCATGACCTCTTATAGGGAAGTACTCAAAGAAATTAAAGACAATGGATCGAACCAAAAGGTATAATTAAGGAATATGGAGTTTAAAGTTGGAGAAATTTTTGATCTTCTTAGAGAGAGTCCCATGGGAATATAACCATGATCCCCTAAAGAATGAACACATGAAGATTTGAATGTTTTACCCCTTAGAAGGGGTATGAAAAAAGTAATTAGCATAGAATATTCATGATTACCACTAATGTAAGGAAGAGAAATAGAATCTAGACGTAGAAAAGGAAAAGTAGCAAAAAATAAGAAGAAAAAGAACCACCTTAGTATAAACCAAGAATGGATTTTCATTAATTAATAGGGAAATTAAATAACAACATGCTAAAAAGTTAATTTCAAGAAAAAGTCAACAAATTCACATCAATATACCATTTGTAGAGTTTCTTTCAAACAATGCATCATATGAAAGATTTAGAAAAGAACATGTTACAAACAAGAGGAAGCTATAAGATATTGGCACCATTCCACTCACACAAGCCCATTCAATGATGGTATCTAAGGAACTACCTAAGAAGAAAATAGGTCTATGTAGATTTACAATTCCAATCTTTATCAGAGATAAAAAAATTGGAAAATATTTATGTGGATTAGGTGAGAGTGTCAATATCATGTTATACACAACATTTAAGAGTTTGGGACTGGATGGTTTGGGGCCTACAAGAGTACTTCATTTGTTAGAAAGACCAATAGTGTAATTACTAAGAGGATTCATCAAAGATATTATGAACAATGTTTATATTTTTATCTTCCTCATCGACTTCGTAGTGCTAGATATGGAAGAATAGAGAAATCCACTCATTATAGGAATACCATTTTTAGCCATGGGGCATGCGCAGATTGATGTTCAATGTGGAGAAATCTATATTAGATGTGGTAATGATCAAGAAAGTTTCAACATTCACTAGGAAATGAATAAATCTGATGTGCAAGATGATAATTATTTTCAAGAATAAAATACTGCTGAAGATTTTGATGCTGTTTAGATTTAAGAGGTAGATGAGTTAGATTTTTTTGTGAAAGAGGATGCTCAAATAATGAAAAAAAGAAATTGGAGACCAAGACCACTAACACCATAGGATTGATAGATATCACAACAAATAAAAAAGGAAAATAGTTATGTATTATATAAAAACTTCTATTTAGTTCATTAGTATTTTGGAAAAAATAGGAGGTCAATCCAATAGAGATCAACCAAGTACTACCATGAAGTAGAGCAAATATTTTCGGAGAGGAAGGACAGTGGACAACCTATGTGGATAATACCCAAATGAGAACATTTATAGACCCCAGACACATAAAAAACTTTCAATAATCCATCAAGTGTGAAAAAGATAGTAAAGGTAATGTCAATCCATTGATGGTCAATGAGAAAACTTTCAATATGCAACCAAAGTTGTTGTTATTTATTTATTTATTTTCTATTTTTTGATGAGAGAATGTTCTAAATACAAATATTTCAAAATTAATTGAGAATGGGTTGTTATTTACCCAGTTTATATTTAATTTTTAGGACCATCAATACCCAAGGTGGAAGTAAGTGGTAGGAATCAAAAGAATAGGTTGTACTAAATTAAAAATCATAAAGGGAAGTTACATGTCATGAATACTCCATAAGATGAAATTTCACATTTTTGATTGAAGAAAAAAATTTCAAGGGGTTTAAGAGTTTTAATTATGTATTTTTATAATTATTTTCCCACATTTAATTCGAGTCTTTAACACTAATTTCATTCACAACATTTGATTTGTTCTTTAATCGACTGAACTCGGAGACATAAAATACATTGTATAATTACCATTACCTGAGTTTAAATTTCTTTTTTATTATATTTTAATGAGAAACATGTGAAAACAAATTAGTACATATAACCTTATAGATTAGGATTTGATAAATCATGATTTATAAGAGCCTATTAATCATTGTAAATGAATGTTTTTTGATATTTTTTTATATTTTGAATTTCTAAAATTTTCATTCATTGATTTAATTATTCATATGAATTTCCATGATATAATTTTCATAACAGATTGTATCATTCTTAAGACATGAACTAACAAAGTATTTTCCATTCTTTATATAGTATATTTCTTGAGAAACTCAGGGATTTTTTTCTTTAATAATGTTCTTTGAATCTTATCGAAGCTATGACTAAATAGAATAATTTTTAAAATTATTGAGGAATTATATTTTTCATGAAACATATCCCATGACCCATTTCTCAATAATCAATTTTTATGCCTATAGAATCCATGAACATCCTTGTGGAAAAATGACCAATGTAAAAAGACTATTTTATCCATTACTACCTTCCCATAAATATTTTTCATGATTGTAAAACATAAGAGTGGGGGAAGCGGCATCTTGTGAAAGGGGTGAACATTTTTAAATTAAATGGTGGAATTATATGATAATTTATTAAGGTATATTAATTTTATTTTTTGCACACCAACTTGAAATAAAATAGAACATATAAAAAAAATAGAAAAATGGGTTTCTTCTAGGTAAATTCAAAAATCACTATTTACTTGACAGATGATCTTGTTATAACTATTACAAGTTGTAACATCCCTGGTAAATAAAGAATATGACTTTTTAATATTTATTAATTTTTGAATTAAATATTAATTTTACTTTAAAAAGGGTTGTTATGTTCGATAGTGTACTTGATATGCAACAACGAGTTTCTTTGAAATCTTACGTGGCACACTAATAATATATTATTATTATTTTAAACGGTAGTTAACTCCTAGCTGTTTTATTGGCGGTAATGAACAAAAATAACTACAATATGATTATACATGATTGATAAATGTATTTACATTATCCAATAAAAAGTTAGAGGCTTAAAATTTGAATGAATCTAATTTTAAGCATAATTTACATTAAAAGGCCGATTTATCACCTTTTAATGGAGAACCATTATTAAATCTAGTTTTGGTCTCTTTAATACATTCCATATGAACAAATAAAATCCTTCTTTAGAATGTGGATATCAAAATTTACTTTGTGTAAATTTTTGGAATTTTTCTGATAAAGGTCATTTTTTAATGAATAGTGAAAAATATTGTGTTTTAATTCAAAAGTGTCTTTTAATATAATTTATTTATATGGTTAGATTATATTTTTAATTGGGCTTAAAGTGAAATTAAAATATATTTTTACCATTTAATCCAATGTTAGTCAATATAATTAATTTCACTTTGAAATTGGGCATAAACAAGTATCAATCTTTTGATAGTTATTGTTTCTTAAAAACACGCTATTTGTTTTGATAATGGGAATTAATTTTAAAATTAATTAATTTAACTTTTTTTTGAATTTGGAAAAATAGACTTCATTTTTTAATTCAGAATATCACATATATCTTAGGCTGAATTTTTGGTATTTTTCTGAAAAACTTCAATTTTTGATGAATAGTGAAACTACTTAGTAGTAGTTAAAAAACTGACATTTTCATTCAAATGAAAATTTACCACTTCTGTGAATTGAATTTCAAGAATCTGACATACTTGGTTGTTATCAATAAGTAAAATTTAGTTCATTAAGATGAAAATAATTTTTGGTGAATAGTAACTTTTGACTTTTATTTACCGTGGTTAAAGGTAAATAGGATAATTCAAGGTAAAAAGAATATTATAATAATTCCAAATTACCTTAACACTTGTTCTAATGGGCATCTTTGGGTCGATTTTAGGACCCCATTAAGCCACTTAAGAGTGATAATGACACTATGGATTAATTAATTTAATGTAAAGGCAAAAATGACATTAAAAATATCTTTTAGTAAATTAATTTTTATATGGTGTTTTATAAGGAATAGTTTTTTCTATAAATATTAATTAGAAAGATAAAAATATTTCCTACATTATAGTAGTTTTTTTATAATTTTTATACATCGAATAAATTAAATTATTCATGTCGCAATAATGATGCAGTGTTTTCCTCATTAATAAATCATTTAAATAAATAAGATTATAAATATTAAAATAGCATCAAAAACATTTCCAATTATTATTGGATGATTTTATTTCGAATATATGTCATCTTATCTTAGACCTTAATGATTTTTTACCATTATAAACCGAATAGTATTATATAATAAAATAATGTTTTCACACTTTCCTAAAGACCCCCTCCTCTTCCTTATAAAAGGAGACCATTTCTATCCAATTCATCGCACCTCTCAATCAATTTGGATTGTCCAAAATATGATAAATTAATCTCCCTACATCCCTCTCCTCCTTCTAGAAGTCTTACCTTAGGTAGAAGGCACTTCAAAAAATCCTTTGGTTTAAACCAAAGGGAGTTACCCAAATTAAAGGTAATTGTTTCTCATAATTTGTTTTCTTTTATTTTAATTATCCAACCCGTAAAATCTTTTTATTACATTATTTTTTTACAAAAACAGTATCCTCAATATACTAGGATGTTTTTATGATAATTATTATAACTACACTTACACACACCTCCATCTAATGGGTGAAGAGCATAATGTTTCTGTGGATGTCAAACTAATGCCTCACGAAATGATGATAGTTCAATTACATCTTACCGCCTCTCATGGTGACCATTATGATGGCACTATATTTATTTATGATTTATATTATGTTTATTATTCCATTATGATTCTGTACTACCCAATTAATATCAAGCCTTTATGGTTTCCATAGTGGGAAAATACAATAATCTCATTTGAGGAAGCGCGGATTACCGCCCCCTCAAAGTTATGTGACTCGTTAATGCCTTATGTGGGATGTATAAAGGATCGCGTTAATGATATTATATATGATATTATAATATAATTATAATATACCTATGTATCATTATGTTTTAATTCCATTAAAATAAGAAATAGAAATGAAAGTAGCGTTCATGTGTACGTACGACTTACTGTCTCCATGAACGGTGCATTTCATTTCGTACCTCTAAATGTTATGTACTATTATAAATACATGTATATAATGGATATATATGATAAATATGATATCTAAATCATGAATATAATTTTGGATATAATGAAATTTTGACCACATGAACAACATGTTATTATAAGAAGTCCATTTTTGACTCAAGTACCAATTATCGACAAAATAGACATTATTAACTTAAATGATTACATAATGTTTATATTATGGTAATAAGTGATATAAAAGGAATAATAAACTTGAAAAAGATTATTAAGAAAGTATAAATTGAATTTAGTTTATTATTCAGGTGATTAAATAACGATCGAGTCAAGTCAGATACGAGGTAAGGGATTTTCTTATCTCACTTTTAATTCCGTGAAATTTCCATTGTTCGCGACTTATTAATTTTATGTGGTGTATTGTGTACTTCCTTTTGATATATATTATCATTATTATCATTATATTCATGGTATTATGGGATTATTTGTATGGTTATTAACTTCTGTTCATACCACTCGATTGAATTACAGCGGGGTAAGGGGCCTTCATCTCACTAGTTTTTATTCCCGTGAGATTCATGCTATATTTGCCACTATCTCATTTTTTGTGGTGTATGTACTGCCCATTATTATACTATTTTTGTAATATAATTTCTATAATAAGTATTTGTATCCTCATTGGATGATATTTCTTTCATGTGGCATATGATTTGTAAGTTACCAAATCAGTAAGGGAACCATTCACCCTCCTCTTTTTTAAAATACTTCTTTGTTATGTCTTTTAATTTTACATCTTATATTGTTGGGATATGTCCTTCAATATCCTTATTGATGTAAACTTTATGTCCAAGTGATGAGATACCATTTTTATCTCATTAAATCATTTTCTGAATTTTATAGTGATGCCGTTAGGCTGTCGAATTTTTACAAGGGAACTTCTTAACCCAATTTCAATTCCTTGGGTTCAACTTGTACTTCTTGAACATGTAATCATATGAATATGTGTGAATGAACTCTGATTTTTTACACTTAATATCCAATTATATTGGGTGTATTTATATTATTTACACATAATTATGTGATTGATTTATCCTTAATTTAAGGATACCCTCTTTATAATGGATTTCATCTCAATTTACATTTCTATTGAGAATTCATTGTTGTTATGCACCAATTCACTCGTATGTGGTGTATATACTATCCATTAGCATAATATATCATGAATACATTTATTCTCATGATATTATAAAGTTTTTATTAAATGCTATTCCTAAATTATTTGTATTCAAGTGTCTCTCTTTTTGTTAAAAAACTCTTTAACTAAAATATAGTTTTAAATGTATTAAAGATTTATAATTCAAAATATTTATCATTAATGTACATGTTTTCAAAATGGGGTTTAGGATTTATTTATATGGACATTAATGTTTTTAAATGATAATTCATTTAAAAGCTTCAAAGTGGTATGAGACACTTTGATTGAAAAAATCTATTTTTAAAGGGTTTTGAAAATGATTTGATAAAACATTGTTTATTTAAATATCTTTAATTGATATATTGGAATGTGGAAATTTTATCTTTCCTTTATACATGTGTTATATATTATGATTATGTTATGGTTATTGGGCATTATTTACGTATACGGGTGGTTGTGTGATAAACCTAGGGCAAGTGAGCCCGAGATAGCTCTCCAATGCATTGGGCAACATGACGTAGGTAAATGTGATATTTCTCCTAAGAGATTTAGGTAATATACTGTGATGGGTATTCCAAGTGTAACACCCTACATAGCTATGATAGATACAATGTATGTTTGATATGGATGCCATAAGTAAACTTTATTATTTATGATTTGTGTGTGTTATTCATAAATCTTATGATTTCATAAGGTATGTTATGATTGAAAAGTATGGTTTCATGGATTTGTATTTATTGTTGGGATAATGTTTTCCTTCCTTATTTTATAACCCTTACTGAGCTTTTTATGCTCATCCCAAGTTTATGAAATGTTTTCCACAGGACTTAAATATGAATAGGTTCAAGGATGAGATCAAGGAAAAGTCATTCTTTATAAAATATGGAACTAGACATGTGTCTTTTTAAGAGTTTATTTTACGAAAAAATGGATACTGAGTAGTAGTGTCTACTTTTAATATTCAAGTGTTATGTAATAGTTATGGATTAATTCTCTAAAACTCTAAACCTGAAAAGATCCTCAATGTGAATTATCCATTTTTTCAATATTATGTAATGTTATAAGGTCAGGTACTTATTCAAGTAGTGTCACAAGGTGATAATTAGTGGTTGTGTAGTGGATGCGATAATTTTATATAGAACAAAATCTAGAAAATAAGAAATATATATAATAAAATACGGTGTTTCATTTATTTCATTTCATCTCTATAAGCCTCCTCTGAGATACTGGGGGAAAAAGAGACTTTCATTGAGATGTTTTTTATTATCATGAAATTGAATTTAGCGTTGAACCTCAATTTTTAACCATACTTTATGTTCATCATTTACCTACCTACCCTAAGTCTTAGATTCATTTTTATCTTAAATGGTGATTCCCTCATGATTAATTTTTATTTTTGTCTTTATATGGTAGAGATTGTAGATTCCTTGCAAGACGATGTACGGTACATGTTCCTGAGATATCTGAATCACTATATTCATTCATAACATTATAATGAGAGGAAAAATAAAATTGAGCTAAATTAAAAAAATTCATATTAATAATGAACTAAAAAATTGAATTGGATGAAAAAAAATCTTGGATATTCCAAAAGAGGAAAAGTAAATTACATGGATGATGGGTATTCTTTAAAAAAATGAGTCATTGATAAATTTTTCATGTGTGATGATTGAAAATTTGATTTTCCTTTTGATCAATTGTTTTTATTGAAATTTAATTTCAATCATGGTATCATTAACATGCTTTGTAACATGTTGAGATTCCATCCATGAGGAAAAGTTCAAATTCAAGTGTGGGGGTATTTGATATGTATATTTAGTGCTTATATTTTGTGATATATTACTAAATTAAATTATCTATTTAAATGATTAATATTCCCATTTTGAGGAAAATTTTACTTGTTTTATGTTTTATTGGAGGATATAATGAATATTTAGAAAAAAGATAAAAAAGATCCATTTTTTGGAGATAAAAGGCACTTCATGCAATGAGTGAAGAGAAGCAACATGAAAAAATATTTTTGAATATGTAGAAGTATGGGAAACTAGAAAAATACCAATTAAATGATGTGAAATTCATTTACATGTAGTGACTTCAACTGCGGAAGTTTTTACCATTGAGAATAAGTTACAACATCTTTACAAGATGTGAAAATAAATTACACATCATGTAAACACATTAAAAACATGATTCTTTTCTGTATATTATTTTGGAAGAGATATGTTGAGATTCATGAAGTTTGATGATTCATTGACTACGTGATGTAAGATTCCATTAACCATCGTGTAAATTCACAGGATAAGATTTTACTGTGTAGATTCACCGTATCTTTGGTTTTTAACAAAACATATTATAGGGGACTCTCCTAGGACTGACTACGAATAAAATATTTATGAAATAAATTAATATTGAAGACTATATAGGTCCTATAAAAGGAAGGACATGCTTCTGGTATTGGTTAATTCATATTTAGATCTAGAGACCGAAGCGTTGAGTGATAAGCAACATGGCCTTCCCTGAGTTTTTCATTCTATATATTATGATTTTCCAATATTTTATAAATAAATCTTATTCTATCATCCCTAATATGAGGTCATAAACCCTTCAAGATAAAGTTTTATATAATTTAATGGGGATTGTTTAATTGGACTGATTTATTTTGTATTATTCATGTGTTTGGTTTTCCATAATTTAATCTTCATATTCTAGTCCCTTTATTTTACTTTCATCATGACCATTGACAATTCAATTAAAAAGTAAAATTAAAATTTTGAAACTTACTACCCTAAAAGAGGCATAAAAATTTTAAAATTTATTGCAATTGAGGATTAAATATGATATTGAGACAATATCTATTCGGTGAAAGCCTAAATTAAGGGACTAAGGAAAATATGGTATTTTCTTGTTAAGGAGGAGGAACCATGCCCATTGGATCTTTATTGTCTTGACTCCAACACCAATCATGTATTAATCAAAATATTTTCTTAAATACAATTACAAATGATCCCCAAAATTAAAAAACCCTAGCACACTTTCCAAATTTGTTCACAAACCAATCAATCAATGTGCTTCATTTTCATTTAAATTTCATAAAATCAATTAAACAAATCTGTTCTCCACCACATTTTCTAATTTAATAAAATCTATTTTTTTAAAACCTAATAAAATAAAATCACAACATTTATGGATTGATTTTGACCCAATTCTAATACTACATTTTAGTTAATTGGGAAATATTTTGAGTTTTTATATTTTTTTTGCTAGATCAGTAGGGAATTAACGACACCCTATGGGTCTATCATGAGTACAACATCTGTAATGGTGATCCATATAATTATTTGTATAAATTGGTATTATTGATGATTTGTTAAGATATTATCATGATTATCAAACCCTCTGACCAAGCTAACTCAGAATGGATTAATGTTTATCGAGACTAGTGAATGTGAAGACTACTTCAAAGATAGAAAAAGAGGATTATCACTACACCAGTAATCATGGTTGGGAAAAGTGGGGAACTCTTTTTTCTATATAATGGTGATTTAAAAAAATATTAATATGTGTACTGAATCATATTGATAAATTTATATCCTATGCCTCAAGGTAGTTGGAAATTCATGAGCAAAAATATCACATGTATGATTTGGAGTTAGAGGTTATGACTTTCGCACTGAAAATGTAGTGAAACTATCTATATGGGGATAAATATTAAAAATATATTAATCAAAAGAGCCTAAAATATATATTCACATAGAAGAGGCCTAGTATGTTCAATCTATGATGGTTGGAGATCATCATGGATCATGACTGCTTAATCGACTACCATTCTGGAAAAGTGAATAAAGTGTAAGATTCTTTAAGTAGAAAGTATCCTTCAAATTTTTCAATGATAATAATTTAGAAGGATAAAATCTTCTTATATTTTCAAGTTATGTACATGGTGATTATTAAATATGGAACACCATTATTCCTTTATCAAATAATTTTTCAACCGTCCCTTATGGATGAAATAAAGGATGCCCAAAGGAATGATGTGAAAATATAGAAAAATGTTGAAGCTATCAGAAATGGAAAATGCTCATAGTTAGAAATTTAAGAGGAGGGAGTAATACTTTTTGGTTCATGATTATATGTATCATATAGTCTATATATAAATAAGGAACTTCTGAATGACTTACATAGCTCAAACTTTTCTATTAACCTAGGGAACATAAATATATATCATGATCTTCAAGAGAACTATTTGCTGAACAATATGAAGAAAGAGATGATTGAATATACATAAAATTTTCTAGTTTATTTTTCAGTGAATGATGAAATAAAAAATTTATAGGGTATGATGAAACCATTACCCATACCAATATAGAAATGAGAAAACATCACCATATACTTTATCACAAAATGTCCAAAGACATCCAGAGGAAATAATTCTAAATGGGTTGTTGTGGATAGTCTTACCAAGATAGCTCACATTATCAAAATTAAAGAGGACTTATCACTGGATTAACATGAATGAATATATATCATAGGTGTGGTTTGGATTAAAGGAGTACCACTCTCAATTATATCCAATCAAGATCTGAGATTCAACTCAATCTTTTAGAAATGTCTCCAACATGATTTAATAACTAAGCTGAACCTTAGTACAACCCATCATCCTCAAACTAATGAATAATCTGAGTGGACTATTCAGACACTAGAGTAAATTTTTACATCATATTACGTGGGCATAAAAGGATGATGGTACCAACATCTACCTCTGGTGATGTTCTCTTACAAAAAAAGTTTCCACTAGAGCATCCAAATGGAACTATATAAGTATCTCTATGGGAAAAGATGAAAAACATCAACATGATGGGATGTAGTCTATGAATATAAGCTTATAGGAACTGAAATGGTTGAAGACAAGGTAAAAAAGGTTGAAAACATTCAACTTCATATTTTGGAAAGACCAAATTTGAAATAAGGGATATGTATAAAATCTTCTATGAGACCTATATTTTATTGTTGGAGTCAGGTTATTCCCCTACATATCTCTATATAAGAGGATAATGAGATTTAGAAAGAAAGGAATGTTATGTCCTAAGTATATCAACCCCTTCAAGATTATTGATCATGTTGAAGCTATAGCCTATCAACTAGCACTTCCACCAACCTTGTCCCAAGTACATGATATATTCCATTTATCACTCTTAAAGAAGTGAATACAAGATCCTCTACATATAATGAATTCGGTGGTTGTAAAGTTTGAAATTGATCTACATCGGGAGGAACAACTAGTCAAGATCATGGAACGTAGAGATAATGTTCTATGAAACAATACTACTCACCTAGTAAAATTAATAAAGCGGAACCGTACATATGAAGAGGAAACATGGGAGCCGATTCATGCTCAAATTTACCCCAAATAAGAAGGTAGGACTGTCCTTGTAGTATATCTTGGGTTTTCAAATCCACAGAGACCTAAGAAGTAACCTATCAACACACACATTCTATGGACTATTTTTTGCTATGAAGTGGCCAACATGGGTTTATTTTATATGGGTTTAAAGGATAAATAATAGATTTAAGTGAATTCAATTTAAAAGAATGAGTTGATCCTAGGTTATCTCTCGGGGTGGATTGGATGTATTTCCTTTTCAATGATTTCAATTTCTTATATTTGAGATGGGTTCATTTAAAGAGAAAAAACAACATCATCACTTATTATTTTAATTCCTACACCCTTTAATACTAATCAACTATACACTTGAAGTATCAAAGTTTTGATCACTTTAAGGTAAAGGTTAGTATTAGCACTTGAAGCGTGTGGCCTTAAATTCAATAAGGAAAATGGAGTTTAAAAATCATCAAATAAAAATATCAATTAAAGAAGTGATTATACATTAATGGGGAGATAAATAACATCCAATCCATCCCCTTTCTACTCCCATGGATCAACCCATAGAAGAGTTAGCCCTCCATTGATGACATGTCTTCAACAGAAGCGGGATGTAGACTTACGAGGGTGGAATTGAAGAAGTAGAAACAACAACAAAAATCGATCACTCCACCGTTGTGTAATAAATATCACAAATTATGGTGTGAATAAATTCACACCTTGAACTAATGGTATCAAAGTGATAAGTATATGAACATAATAAGAGTAAAGGAATAACTTTTATTTAGAAACTAAGGTGAATTAAACAACTTACATGAGAAAGAAATGCGATTACAAACACAAAGCGGCAGCATGCCACTACAATGAAACCAAGCACCAATGATCTTCAACTCCTTGAACACCACTTCCTTAAATATTCATTTTTAGCCCTTGGGAGAGCCTCCAATATTCCAAGTCTTCTAAATTAATTGTGGTAGGCCATAGGTGGGTGGAAAGTTGAGGGAGAGTTGAATTTCCACCCTTGACCCGAGGTGGCATCCATCTTTTATCCACCGAACAGAAGCGCTTGTAATACCTCTTATATAGCCAAATCAGAGTGGTACATAGAATAATAAAATCTATCCCAGGATGTCTCCTAACCTCCAGTAAAATATAGCTCCATTTGGAGTTTTGGATTTCGAGTTATGGTCATATTATTGGACTGTTTTTCTGGGCCGCAGAATCTGGCCTAGAATTTTATCTCTAAATTGGATCGCCTAAATGACCACAATGGAAGCTGAATTAGAACTGTCTTATGAGGAAAGAGTTGTTCCACTATATTTATGCTATCCTTACACCAAATTAGGGCTTTATTGGGTTTGTAATCTGGTTCCCACATTCTCATCAGTGGGATGGTGTCCAATCTGTCTTCTCTAGAATTGCTTCAATTCATCGCCAAATATCTCCATCACCCTTTATGAATCTTCCATTGATCCTTGAATGAAAAATGTTCATATATAAGTTTATATATAGTTAAAAGAATATAAAATTAATATATGGATAATTAAATTCCTTAAAATCAGAAGAATCATTGGGTATTTTAAATGATGTTAAAAAATGTACCACATAATAGTGCAATTTAAGAAAGAATTACAATCATAATGTGAAATGATGTTCAAAGTGTAAAATGCACTTAAATGGTGTTTATGAATAGTAAATAACATGAATATTACATATATTAAAAATTAATATTATACTCATTTAGTGGCTAATCACACCCCCCCAACTTGAGTTTTGCTAGTCCCGAGCAAAATATATCTCAACTATATGAAATTCAAATTCCCTTTTCCATAAACATTTTAATACACAATGATCACCAAATACTTATACCAAACAATCATGAAACCCATCAAAATATTTTAATACAAGATTGTTTCATAATAAGATCTCAGTCCCAATCCCATTCCTTTATTCAAATTCATTGCCATATTTCATCCAATATCAATTAAGTATGAGGATGTGTTGTGCATCACAATAGACATGGGGGTTCATATTTATTCAAGGGGGAAATTATGGAAGCTCTAGGTGGAATCACATTTTAATATTAAGATGAGTATTCAAATTTTTTTTGTATCATATTTTTTTGTTTTTGTTTTTGTTTTTGATATTTTGTCATGGTAATTGAAATTACACTCAAAAGAGTCAACCCCTGTAGCGAGACTTTGCCGATGACTCCCAAGCTCAAAGACCTTAGGGCACCAAGTGAATTCCACATACTCAGGCATCATCACATGTTAAATCAGTCAAAAACAAATTCAATTTACCAAAAATAGAGATAAAATTACTAACTCTGGGCCAGACAACTATGGAGTCGCGATACACAAGTGTCGAAATCCATGCATTAGGTCATTTAATTGCTCTACGCACAAATTTATGATTATTTTTTGTTGAATACTCATACTAAAACTAAAATGATCACCAAACCTATGCTATTTATTTGGTGGACCCCATGAACTCAAACTAATACCCCACTATCCAAAGGACGTTCATTGTGATCTTTTTTTTATTTGGATGAAAATATAAATGATGAAATATCACATTGGATAGCCACAATTTCCAAAATATATGCTCATGAAATTATACAAGGATTAAAATCAGAATCAGGGCACACTAAATTATTTGATATTCAGTTTCAAAGTGTGCAATGTGTATTAACATTTTCAAAGTTAAAGGAATTTGTCCTTCCAATTAAACTTTTTTTTCAAATCATTCATTTGTTTTGACACAAAAGCATTTTTTATTTTATCTCCCCACCCCAAATTAAAATAACACTATCCCCAGTTTTTAAAGAAAATAAAATTTAGAAGGGGGTAGAGGTAGAGAATTAATGTTCAAAAAAGAAATTGAAAATGAGAATCATGGAATGAAGTCACCTGGTGGTTGAAGTTGAAATTCTTGCTGCTCCCTTTTAATCCATTGATATCCATGTCACTTGCAGAGTTCCCTAGTAGAAAAAGGAAATACAAAAAAAAACAAAACAAAACAAAACAATATATATATATATTTATATAATAAATAAAGTAAAATATAAGTATATATATATAAATTATAGAATGAGGAAGAACAGAAAGTCGTAGGTCAGTGGTAAGCGTGCGCCCCTGTCTCCCTTCGGTCCCGGGTTCGAATCCCCGTGGCTTCGACGGTTGTGACGGGGTTTGACCCACGACCCACGATGTGTCCCTTTTTATTATTTTTATTATATCTTTATTTATTTTTTCGTATTTTTATTTTAACCTACATAAACATTAAAATAAAACAAACTAATGATACATTGTCTTCTTTTTAAATTTCTGGGTAAGGTATTACTCAAGGATCACACCACATGACACAGATGAATACGATGCTCCCCTTTCATACCCATCCATACTCATTATAGAAGAACATGTCAGTAGTTTATTTATTTTTTTATTTCTAAATATCAAAATGATTCATTAATACTATTTAAAATATAAATTTTATTAAAACAACAAAATTATTGGAAACTTGAAAACCATGGGTTTCCTCCCATGCAGCGCTTTGTTTAATGTCGTTAGCTCGACATGAACCCCCCAACTTACCCAATACCAACTTTAAACATTTTAAGGACCACATGTTTCACCAATTATAATAGTTTGATAATGATTCTATGTTTATAATTTGTTTCATGCACAAACCTATGTTCTAAAATGAATGGTAAAATCAAAGGAATATCAGAAATGGTTGATAGAGTTTCCTCTGTAGTCTTTTTAAAGACATCGATGATCATTCCAACTTTTTTGGTTTCAAGAGAAGAACGAATTCCAATTAAAAGGTCATGATTATAACATATTAATGGATTCTTTAGAGGGTAGGGAAGGACAATAATTTTGAGCTTAGGTTGGATAGGACATTTAGACACAAGTTGATATTTTGAATCCAACTGAGTTTCATTTTCCAAATTTCTCAACAAAATTGGTTCCTTTTGAATATAAGATTCAACCACCAAATTAGAATGACCAGTTTCGGGAATGGGTATGGACTCAAAGTTTTTGATTTCTCTTAATGGTTTAGTGATTTCTGTTTTTGAAAAATCATCAATGGAGTTATATTCATGAGACTCAATCCATGATGTCAAATTTCCCTCTTGTGAATAAAAAAAATCAGTTTCCTCTTTATTTAAGAACCCATCAACAATTCCTTGATCCTCATCATCTTCCCCAAATCCAAAGTTTTTCTCTTCGTAAAATTTATGAGAGGTTTGTGGGAAACTAGACACTTCACATAAGGTTATGGAAGGGATAATTTGTGTAGGGATGGGTTCCTCACAATTTTTAATGCTTTGTAGTTCTAACCTCAGTGATGAAACCTCAAAATTCATTATCTCCATTTTTTGACATATTTTTTCAAGTAATGGATGTGGATTAGGATGGATAAGGGGTTGAGACAGATGGTCTATTCTAGGTGGATAATTTAGTTGTTGGAATTGCATAGGAGGGTGTTAATATTGGCTTTGTGGGGATTGAAACTCATTATATGTTGGAAAATTTTGTGGATCATAGGAGTAAAAACATTTTGGTTCATTAGTTTGTTGATTATCCCATAAGTAAAAATTAGGATGGTCATTGTATATCACACATGGGGTTGGGTGATCAAAGTAGGGATAGGTTTCCTATGTTTGGACTTGTTCAAAATTGAATTCCATAGGAGTGAGGGGGTGAGAACAGAGAAGAGGGATGAAAAAAAGATGATAGTGTCTAAGATAACTTACTTAGGTCCCCGTAAATGGTGCCAAAATTTGATTCACGCTCAAATTTACCCAATAGAAGAAGGTAAGACGGTCGTTGTAGTCTAGCTTGGGTTGTCGAATCCATAGAGACCTAAGAAGTAACCTATAGACACGCACATTATATGGACTATTTTTGGCTATAATGTGGCCAAATTGGGTTGATTTTATATGGATTTAAAGGATAACTAATATATTTAAGTGAATTTAATTTAAAAAAATGAGTTGATCCTAGGTTATCGCTCGGGGTGGACTGGACGTATTTCCTTTTCAATGATTTAAATTTGTTATATTTGAGATGGGTTCATTTAAGGAGATAAAACAACATATTCACCTACTATTTTAATGACTAAACCCTTTAATACTAATCACCTATACACTTGAAGGATCAAATTTTTGAGCACTTCAAGGTAAAGGTTCGTATTAGCACTTGAAGCGTGTGGCCTTAAATTCAACAAGGACAATGGAGTTTAAAAATCATCAAATAAAAATATCATTTAAAGAAGTGATTGTACATTAATTGGGTGATAAATAAAATCAAATACAACCCCTTTATACTCTCTTAGATCAAACTATAATATATTTATCCCTCCATTTATGACATGTCTTCAACGGAAGCGGGAAGTAGACTTACGAGGGTGGAATTGAAGAAGTAAAAACAACAACAAAAATTGATCACTCCTCCGTTGTGTGATAAATATCACAAAGTATGGTGTGAATAAATTCACACCTTGAACCAACGGTATCAACACAAAAAGTAGAAGAACAAAATAAGAGTAAATTAAGAACTTTTATTAAGAAACTAAGGTGAGTTAAACAGGTTACATGAGAAAGAAATGCGATTACAAACACAAAGCGACAGCATGACAATACAATGAAACCAAGCACCAAAGATCTTCAAATCCTCCACCACCACTACCTTAAATAGGAATTTTTGAGCCCTTGGGTAGAGCCTCAAACTGTCCAAGTCTTCTTAATTAATTTTGGTAGGTCATAGGTAGGTGGAAAGTTGAGGGAGAGTTGATTTTCCACCCTTGACCTGAGGTGGCATCCACCTTTTATCCACCGAAAATACATGCTTGGAAGACCTTATATATTGCCAAATAAGAGTGGAAAATAGAAAAAAAATGGATACCCTGATGTCTCCTAATCGGCTATAAAATTTGGGCCCATTTGGAGTTTTGGATTCCGAGTTATGATCATATTGTTGGACTGTTTTTCTGGGCCACAGAATCTGGCCCATAATTTTTTCTCTAATTTGGGCCGCCTAAATGACCACAATGGCGGCCGAATTAGTACTTTATTTAGGAGAATGATTTTTTCCTCTAAATGTATTCTAGACTCTCACCAAATTTGGGATTCATTGGGTTTGTAATCTGGGTCCCACATTCTCATCAGTGGGATGTTGTCCAATCTGTCTTCTCTAGAATTGCTTCCATTCATCTCCAAATATCGCCATCATCCTTCTTGAATCCTCCATTTATCCCTGAATGAAAAATGTTCATATATAAGTTTATATACAGTTACCAAAATATCAAATTAAAATATGTATAATTAAATTCCTTAAAATCAGATGAATCATCGTGTACTTTAAATAATGTTAAAAAATGTACCACATAATAGTGCATTTTAAGAAAGAATTACAATCATAATGTGAAATTATGTTCAAAGTGTAAAATAAACTAAAATGGTGTTTATCAATAGTAAATAAAATGAATATTATATATATTAACAATGAATATTATCCTCATTTAGTGGCTAATCAGGAGCCATATGAAGTGATGAAGGATAAGTACCCTCACTTATTTTAACCAAACTATGGGAAACAAAATTCCAAAGGACAAATTTCATAAGGGGGAGAATGTAATGACCCAAACATTTTTTAATCAAATTTAACTTCTTTTAATTATTATATGTTGAATAAATATCATACCTCTTATAAAGAACCTAATAAAAACATCATTGAGAATAAAATATGTTGTATTTATAGAAATTAAGAATCATTTACCAATGGAATAGTAACCTGACCTTTGGAATTATAATGTAACCACTATGAATAGTAAACCATCCAATAGAATAGTAACCTCAAATATGAAAGTATAAATAATATATTGGATCATATAAATAAGGTTAGTATTTATTTTTTTAATGGAATACATAAATAAATTTTTCACGAATGATAAATTAAATAATGTTATTTGTGTGAAACCTAAATGTTTATTTAGAATTTTATAATTAATATAATGATTTAAAATGAAATTTTATTTCATAAAATATATTCACAAGTAAATATTTTTTCCAACAATTATTATTTAATTTTATGTGACACTAATCAATTTTTGAATGTGTTATAAAACTGGTTATAATATTAAACTAATTATT
Organism: Viscum album; assembly: GCA_963277665.1. Lineage (NCBI taxonomy): Eukaryota > Viridiplantae > Streptophyta > Magnoliopsida > Santalales > Viscaceae > Viscum > Viscum album. The sequence goes on from OY728159.1 coordinate 797,880,875, forward strand.
TTCCGAGTAAATGACGATTTTATTTTAAATTAAATTTATCATATTTTTTAAAATAATAAAATGGAGTCCTTTTTTTGATATCTATACTTTGAAAAATGGTTGTGGTTAATTTTTTTGGAATTTTCTATAATAGTGGAATTTTTTGTGAATAGTGAAATACAACTATATATGATATTTAACATTATAAGAAATCAAATGAATATATGAGTCCTGATTGAGAAATTGATGATGTAAGTGTCCATTATCATAATTTATACTTCTCTATATAATGTATTTTTCATGACATTAATCACTATTTATAGTCTTGATCAAAAACAATAAACTAATGACTAAATTAATCAAAAACACGCCTCTCCTCACCCTATAAATACCACCCCTCACCACCTATTCTACTCACACCTCTAAATATTTTAATATTCTATATATTATATCCAATAAAATTCCCATTCCTCTCCCCCATGTCGAGGAGAATTTGGTCTCAACAAAAAACAAAGCTCCATTCCCTAAGGAGGTTCTCAAGGGGGAGAAATTCAATAGGTAAAATCCTCTTCCATTCTCTTTTAATCTCTTTTAATTTAATTTATTTTTTATCCTCCCCTTAAATACTTTATAAATAAAGGCATGAAAAATCCAAATTCCAAAATATATTGTAATTTTTTATGTTAATTCAGTATCCATAATCAAACCCTTTCTACTCTTACATATATTCTAAAAATGAAAACATTGTCTGTGATGTGTCAATTTATCACCAGCATAGATGATGAGTTTTAATTTTCAATTACAACCTTCAAGGATGGTTATAAAACCATTTATATAGTTAAATAATATTTTATTATAAATATTATAAGTTATATAATTTTCTATAACCAATATATAAACATGATATTAAATAAAATTATATATGTTCTTGAGGGTTGTTAAAAACAACAATAATAAATTAAATCATTTACATTAAAATTTTATATAAAAATCATCCTTATATCTGAAATCAATTATAATACAAGAAAAATTGATAATTTTAACTTCATTAAAAAATATATAATTTTAATTATGTATATCTATTCACATTTTATATGAACTTTCATACATGTATAAAATTGAAAAAAAAATGGAAACAAAGGAAACAGATACTCTCGAATGGTGAAACTAAAAATTATAACTCACCAAAAATGCAATAAATGAACTTAATAAAATTAGAATAACTAAATTAAATTTTAAGGAGTTTATGATTCAATTAAATAATTTATTTAATTTCAGTATCCAAGACTCTAAGTAAATGTGGAGAACAATTTTAGTCACATGGTAGGAAATTCTCTCCCCCCCCTCAATTTTTCCTTTGGGTTATTATTTATCACTCTCTAAACTGATGTAATTAATACTTTTTCTTATATTATACACTTAAATTTGGTGTGTATTTTCCAAAAGTATGTTCCTAGGTCAGTTCATCTTTCTTTTTTTGGGGAATACATATTTTTTTAGGTTCCCTTCCAAATTCCTCCTGAAAAGCAAGCCCGATTAAAGGGAATTTCCAAATTTCTTACCAAATTCCATGTACACCCCATGATATATTTTATGACACCATTATTTTTATAAAATAACAAAATTTATCCTAATAAAATATCTTAGTTATTTTCTAGTTTTATACAATCAATTTTTCTGTTTCCATTTTAATGATTCTTTAATATTTTTCCTCAACCCACACTAAAGTTTCTCACTTATAATGTTTATTAAACACAATTATTACATGTTTTAACATAATATGGAAATAATTTATTATTATATATTGATATTTTACCTTATTAATTTCATTGTGTTTTTTAAATCCATTCTTTCATGAACACCACCGTGATACGAGATTTGGATATGCATTATGGTATGATTATGATGCCCATTTTTTCCATGGGTAACCATTATGTTTATGTTTGATTCTTCAGGTGGAACAAATATGAATACAAATATTATGATGGTTATTCCCAAATATCCCTCCAATACATTGGGTAATGTTTATTATCATTAGACATCTTATTGGGACCTTGACTAAAACCGATTCCTTTATGGGACATTGTCTTCCATGTGTACTGGTCTTGGAAATTAGCCTTGACTCATGCTAATGTCATGTTGTATATTGTTACCATATACATATGATTACCTAAATACATGATCCTATATTATATATATTATACTTAATTATGTTTATTCATGTTCCATAACATTTTATGTTATCATGTTATGCCTTCTAATCCATGTGATATTCTTCATTCCTATGTTTATTCCCTTAATAGGATCTTTTAGCACATACCTTTATTCATGTGATTCCTTGGTTTTCTAATGCAGATATAAAATATCAAAGGATGTTTGGATAACTTTATGAATATAAAATAAAATATTTTTTCCTTTTGTTTTAATGTTTTCTAATTATGTACCAAATCATCAAAAGTTATTAGACATTACAATCCTTTGTTTGTATTTGATGGATAGTTATGATTAATATCATGTAATAATATGTGTAAAAGGATAGGGTAATTTTAATTTGTCTCTTATTTGAACATACCATGATTTAGATGGATCCATAAATAGGATCTCCATACTCATGGTAAATTTTTTGATGAATGGGAATAACCAATTTGGGTCAAGAAAATATTCCTAGAGTTCGAAAACTAGTTATAAATTTTCCATATCTATGAATTAGTATAGATTTACAAATTTATTTTCAATCGTTATCATAATATTATTCAAAAATTGGGTATCTATTTGTTTTTCGGAACAAAATCATTTCAACTTTCCCATGTTGAGGTGGGAATTAGCCTTTGGGATATCTAACAACTTGTTGGGATACACCCACTTAGAGAAATGTGTGACGAATTACATCCTATCAAAGATTTATGGGATGACCCTTTTTAGAGTCTAGTTTTGAAGTGGTACATACTATTAATTGTGATTAAAATGTTTAGAATGTATCTTGATATGTTCTAGATTATTTTTTCCAAATATTAGATCAATATTTCCCATTGTGGAAGTGGATATAGGTTGAATTCTATAAAACCCCATCAGTGCCCTTCCTAGAATGTTCGTGAAAGTGTCCACTCATATTTTATCATTTTGGAATTTTGGGTTCGTAATTCATAGTGATATTGAGTGAAGAGAGATATCTATCTAAACCATAAACTGCAGAGCATCATGTCCATGTTCTAGAATGGGTGGATTTTTTCATCTGGGGACACATGTTCAGGAATCAGTGTATGTACGCTTATGATAACAGCATAACTAGAAGAGGGATAACAACTTAATTTTGTAGTATCCACCCCTACCGTCATTTACCAACTAGTATGGGATATTTATCTTGGAAACACACACTATAGGATTATTGGTCATTTTTTGTTTTAATTTGGATAGATAGAGGATCATTTCTATTGATATGAATACTACAGTTCCTCAAGGACCCAAAGTGACTTATCATATCCCAGGATGCTAAACATATTTGTGGTTGGGCCCTTTTAAAAAATCCCACAGGTTTAATTATGTGCTATTTCTATACAAAATATTTGATTTTCTTCCTTATTCTACACAAACTAGGCCAATCATTGATAATGGTAGTGACTCTATTGATGAAAGGACATACAATATATCTGGTCGATATAGTGTTCTTGCAGAAAGGATAGATGAGTTGATCATCTTTTACCTATATAAATTTTGTTGGGTTTCTCTTTAGTATGGTTACACACTATGGGTCTCCCCTATCCCCTTGACCGACGTGCAAGGAGGGCGATGCCCCAGGATCTTCTATTAGTTTTTGATGATGTTGGTGAATGAAGAAACAATTGCTGAGATCATTATTACATCTTCTAACACTCTTCCCTTTCTTACTCAGGAATAGGAATAGGATTTAGTTGAATCATATGTTATTGGTGTGATAAGAGTAATGGTTTTCAATGTAGAATATACATTTTCCTCCCCAACCCCTCTATCTTGGGAAACTATTAATTTGATTTTGGACTTGGAAGATACTTCAAGCAATATCCCTTATCATGATGATGACCATCCAAATATTGAGACATAATATGTCTTGGGAATTATCCCTTAAGACCCAGAAGTGGGTAATGCCTCTATCTATGGGAGGATATATTGAACCTCTACTCCTGTTTCCTTGCCTTCTCGGCTGGCTATTCCATATTTTGTCATGCCCATCCCATCGGCCATAGAACATAAGACATGATGCTGGATGATAATGGTTGTTGAGTCATGCCTTGATTACTAAGAATCCTTTGGAAACATTTCATGACCAAGGGTAATTCATACATCAATTATTTAATTAATTTGGGGAATGTAGTTTCGATCTAAAACTGATATACAAAATCATGAGACATATTATCCTAACATGGAAATATTTAGCCTCCAATGATAGGGGATTACATGAACTTGAAGATGAATCACCCCTTATTGAACTGATGAAGGAGGTGTTGGAGGCATTGGAGAAGAGTCTCATATTTGTATCTAATTTTCATGCCTATATGGATTCCTAGAATGTGAAAATATAGATATATGAGTAATTCATAGCTCACCTGAGGTCTAACCTCTTGGCATCATCATCCTAATTGGAAACTAATCAAAAGAGAGTTGAGAAGATGACTACATTAGTGGAGACTCTACGTCCTAGGAAAAATTAGAAGAGGTAGTGTGAGAGGCACTTCAACATTCAAGTGACACTTCTTTCTAGTCTCTTTAAAACTTGGCCAACTTTTCCGATCAAATATTATTATAGTTCGATCATTGATACACATTATATTTTTTGGTAATATTCTTGAAGAAACTTTGAATTTGGGATATTCCTCCTATTGAACACTATCAACTATTAGATTTTCGGATCCGTTCATCTTGATGTCCTATATTCCTTTTATTCATGATATATATGACACTTTTTTGATCTGATGTTATATGAATCAAAAATGATACCCATAATTTTCATAATATCTAGTAAACCTGAATGTTTGGATCTGAATATTAAAATCAAAATAGATTCATTTCAAGAAATTATCATCAATTCCAACCAATATGAAGTTTCATACTGATATATTTAATATAGATACGTTGAGACTACCTGATTTATAGAAGTATTATTAGGTAGAATACATGTCTTATAGGTAGAGTTCCTTATATTTTTTTTGAATCCAATAGGTTTAGTGAGGGTAGCATGATTTTTACGAAGCTGATATGGTGTCCCTTATGATATTTTTCATTCTTACAGACTGAATTACCATTGTGATTTAGTTTAGGGTATTTCATCTTATAACTTCTATCATTATACTTTGGGGTCATTTATCTCAAAATTAATATCACTATAGTTTAGTGTTTTTAGCTCATCCCTTATATCTCTATAGTTTAGGGTCCTTTAGTTCGAAGCATTAATCATAGTATTTTAGGGTCTTTTAGCTTGTACCATCTATCACTGTAGTTTAGGATCATTTAGACTGGACCTTAGGATGTCATGATGTTTAAAGTCCTACAATTAATACATGATCAATGATAAAGAAATATTGTGCAGACAATCCAGGAATGGACCAAAACATCATAGGGTGTTGACTTATATCATGGTGTTGTTAAGGCTCAAGAGGATTGGGGATCTATTCCTACTAGGATGATGATCCCAGGGTTAACAAGTCTATGCCTTTATTCTTTGGTAGGATTTTCCAGAAGATTTGTATCCACTCTTTTCCAAGGGTCATGAAATATTTGTGTGGGAAATATTGGTTGAGGGGGAAATACTAGTAACTCAAGGTCCACCTAGATTGTTGGAGTATATTTGATATTATTCATAACTATAATGCTTGAGTATGTGAATATGGTAAGGGGAAAACTTGATGGGGATGACCCATAACACCCTACTGTTCTAGGTTCTACCACATTGTTTCCATGGGTCACAAGCATTGAATATCCATTCTTGCATGGAGGAGATTCTATTTGTTGGTAGGTCTAAGACCTTATGTGTCGATATCATGGTTAGGAAAATGAGATTATCAGTATTTTTTGAGGTCCATGATAATTTTTTGAAGATACTGAAGTCCATATGATGAGGTTGGGTATAAAGGAAATCTATCTAGGAAGGGTTCTGGGACCCTAGGGTAGTTCATTTTTTAATTATGAAGCGTAATCCATATTCCCTATGGCTTCAAATCATGATGTGTTGGCCATCAAAGGTTTTGGAATGTTGTGATGTATTAATTCTTGGTGAAAGGGTATAAAAATAGTTATGTAATGTCGTGGATGTAGAATCCACCCATATTTTTTAGAATGGAGACTCTAAATCATGATCCAAAGTGGTTAGGATAAGATTATGATATAGTAAAATAGTATCAGAAATAGAACAGAACACATTGAGGTGTTGAGTTCTTCCACTATGATGTCCGAGGTCATAAGGGTCAGAAATCCCTTTTTGTAGAGTGGGGAATTTGGATGAAAACCATAGGTGAATACGCAGATTCCATAGTCATACATAGATATTTAAACAATGTGTCCCTTGAAGCTTGGTATCCTTTTCTATGGTCCATGGAAGGTATATGGTGATTTTAGGTTCAGAAATCACAAATGTCGATGTATGTAAAGTGTAATATCTAATATGTGTTTGAGAAACCTAAAATATGTCTCACCTCCTAGTGAATATATTCGTGTGGTGAGGAGATATGAAAAATAATTGCACTAACATTTGTTGGAAGCGGAGGGTCTAGTAAGAATATCTTGGATTTTACTAGGTCTACATAGTAGGACAATTGATATTTATAGTGTATTTATTTGTGTCATAATTTTTTACTAAACACTGGAGATAAAGAGTTTAGTGAGAGAAGACTTAGATTTTTCTTAGGACACCCTTTGTGGGTTTCCAACCTAAAACGTTTTACATTTTTTTCTTGTAGTTTATGATATTATGACTTTGACCATTACGATATATAGATTAATGTTGCATTGATTTGACTAAAGTGAAAGTAGTTTAAGGTCATGAGGGACATGGACCTAAGATGGGGGATGCTAAAAAAGAGACTAATTATGATACCTAGGGTCATGAGTTCCCAATCATTCTTCTGAGAAAGAGATAAATATATTGGTAGTTAGAGATCAATGTTCTTAGGTCATGAGTAATGATATAGGAAAATCACACAAATAATGGAGAGAACACACTGAGGTGATGAGTTCTGCCATAGTGATTTCAAGATTCACAAGAATCAGAAATCCTTTTTTGGAGAGTGATGCATTTGGTTGAGAACCATAATAACATATGAATGTGCCATGGAAATACATTCATAGTCAATCAATGGGTCCCTTGAAGCTATGTATATTTTTCCAATTTCCTAGAATTATTTGTGGAAACATTAGGTTCTTGAGACATGAAGTGTGATTTATGGATTTAGGATCATAAAAGATAGTGAAAGATCAACATACTCTCGCTAACTAGGGTAAAGATCATGTGATCCATTGATAAATCATTATAATGGGTGATGGTGTTCATAATTTAATTTCTTGTTGTATGTGTGTATTTACTTTCATGAATTTTAAAAACATGCACTAATGAAATTTTCCATGCATTTTAATCATTATGTAGTAAGGATGGGGGAATATATGTGAAAAATTGTAAAAGATATATGGAATGAAGAAACATACCATAAATAGATCTGAATCATACATAGGAAAAATAGTTTGGTATGGATCAACCACTATGAATTTGGGATACATTTGTATCGATTACTATAGTAATGTGTGATATTTGGAGATCCTAGTGTCACTACATATCCTATGATAATAAGAATCAAGGAGCAGTATTTCTTGAATAGGAAACTCTCTACGCTGGTCTGACCGATACATAGAGGTGGGAATTATTTCTGTTGATTGTTTTAGGTGGGATGAGGATTGGATATCATGGAATCACTAGGTACCCTGTGATGATAATAATCAATCCACACATTGTCCTTAAAATAGAAGATTCTTGTGCTAGGCTAAACTATATGCATGGCATGGGAAATTTTTATATTTATTTGTTTTGAATTTACCCAAGGTTGATGATTCATGTGTCACGACATATTTTTTTATGTTAGGAATCAAGTCACACATTGTAAATTAATAGATGTGTTCTAGTATTCCAATCACTATCAATAATGGTCATCTCAGGTGTGGTCGACAAGAATATGCAATGTCATTTCATGCAAGGGACATCAACTGTGAAGTTTATTTCCATGAAGTGAGGAATCATGGTATTATTTTTATGGACTTACATTCAGGCCCATGATGATCCTTCTATGATCTATTATGCATTGTTTGTGTGTGGAACCCCTTTCCGAAATTCCTAAGATTACATGATCTATGATCGGTGTGAGAAACAAGGAATGGAATGGGATCTTTTCACAATGAAGTGGAAATTAAGGACATGACCTAGGAATTTGTTATAATGTGTTGGTAGGACTAATAAATTTGATCAAGGAACCCCTACATATATCACTGAAATGACAATCAATCCATATTTAGTTCTATAAAACCCATACAGTTTAATTTTATATAGAAATTACATCATTAATGAAGTTTAATGTCTTGCGGTAAGGAAATCGGTCACCCAACATGAATAAAGATGAACCATTTGGGGATGTGTAGTTTAAAATCATACATAGAGGATGTTCATTATAGGTTTGAGAGTTATTTGGTTGGGATGCATCTGTGCAGATTAACAACATATGAATGTGACCCCTCGAAAAATTCTGTATGGTTTTACATTGTGTGTTTAGGATGTGAGATATTGTGAAGTTTAATTTCCCACATCCGGAAATGAGTTTTCATGTAGCTTAATGTATTGCTTCTAGGAAGAGGGTCACTTGATGACTAATATCCAATGTATTTCTTGAGAAACACTGCACTGGTGTGGGGTGGGACACCCCCCCATTATATTTTTTCCAATGAGTATACTCCATTGTGGGAAACCTTATGTATGAGATAAGGCCCTTCAGACATGGGTTACAACATTATAGGATATTCCCTTAATATAATTGGCTTTATAAAATACAACAAAAATTCTCCTTATAGTAATTATTGTAGGTTACCCTTTTTATTCAAGGCATGTTAGATCTGATTCTGATGGACTTCAAGTCTGTGCAGTGTACAAAATCTATTCTCATCGACCCACTCTAATTCATCCAGATACTTTTGTGACTTATCTTCATCGAATAGTTTTCCATAAATGAGTATTCTGAGAAATGAAAACTTCACTTCTATGGTTAATAATACCATGGTCCCATAGACCATTGAGTATGGAATTTCTTGGGTATTAGAACATGCAGTGGTTTGATAGGCCCATAAAAGATGGAGGAGCTGGTCTAGACAGTACATCTTATCCATTTTAACTATATTTTAGATTATTTTTGATCTATTTTTATTTAAGGAATATATCTATTCATTTTCTAAAATATGATAGTGATATGTGTGATTGGACTTGATACTGTGGTCGTGGTACATTTTTTCAACCCCATAGAATAGAAGTTGGTGTTGTTTTCCATTGATTTTGTGTGAAGGACTCTGAACCTAGTGATAATATTGGACTTTATGAAGTATATGATATTCCTCATCCTGACATCCTTGAGGTTTATTTACTCATAACATTTTGAAAATAAGTTAGTATTAATAAGGATGTACATGAACTTATTATCTATAGATGGGGGAGATGACCCCACAACACCCACTCCCCAAATGAAAAATGACCAAGAATACTTAGCTTTATGTAGAAACTTCTAGGGGTTGATTGGTGAATTTTTCATGGATTTGGAATGCATGAAATTTCCTAGTAAATTTCACAAAGTCTTTTATCATGGTTTTCAAGGAGTATCTCATCCTCTTGATTTGGTGGGAGAGCCCTTTCCTAGATAGATGATCACTGCAGGAGCCTACATGGACGTCTTCCATTAATGATTGAACCCCCCTTTCTTCTACGAATCTGAGGATGATTCTACCAAATTAAAGATTATAGAGGGATTTATGCTCATTTCGACTACCGTATAGGGTAAAATTCCCTACACAACACCGAATCTGTTCCCATACGGCCCTTTCTGTCAGTAGAGTACTATTTTAGAGATAAATGATTGCGTGATCTATCTATCTTTGGGTGGATATTGGTTAATCATGCTCCTAGGAAATTTTAACATGATTGATTTCTTCAATATAATAGATGAATATCAACGAGACCATTCTTCAGTGTGTGATATGAATCATTTCTTCCTCCTGATCAAGGTTGACCAAGACTGTGAATGCATTAGCCAATGTGTCGGCCTGAGAATTCTATTATCAGGGAACATGATTCAAGTTGGGATCAAAAAAGGGACTCTACCACTAGTCCCGTAATGTAGCTAGTAAGAGGGGCTATTTATTCTTTTTCTATGGAATTTTCACTATATATTATCTTTAAGACTAGTTCTGAATCCCTGTTGATATGAAAGTATACTGTCTACAGCTATAAGGATAGTTTCATTCTAGTGATAAAGGATTGGTATTAAGCCTCATTATTCACACAACCCTCAGAATGTGAGAAAGAGTAGGAAAAAATTACTTTATCTAGAGAGATTAATAAAATCCCTATGATAACTTTATTGAGTTGTGGGTTTTCTATTATTTTATTGATATGACTTCGAGAGGTTCCATAAAAACACATCTATCATGTCCATGGAGTGTCATGGGTATAGAAGACCCCATCATCTGGTAGATCAATTTCCACTGGTTTATTCTTCAAGGAAGGATGTGACACAAGAAAATTCTTCATGGCTTACCCCTTTCAATACCATCTATAAAGAAAATAGATGTCATATTTTTGGAGAATGAAATCCTTATGGGAGAGCAGCCCAGTTAGCATGGGGTAGAAGAGGATATATAGGAGAGGATCAATAAGAGATACCAAATGCACATTATGGTTCTATAAGTAATTTATCATCTTTTTCAATGTAAAGTTGAGTGCATGGAAGTTAATATCAATATCCATGTATCGGGTCATATTACCTAGAGTTGTTTATCTATGGTAAATTGTTCTCACTCCCCACATCTTTTTCGATGTGAAGTGGGAACCTGGTGAGAATTCCATGTAGCCACAGACAATATGAGTGACCTCCCTTCCACCAGAGGTATCCAGACCGATTGTTGGAGTAGATAATTCTAGATAATTTTGAAGGATTCATTGGAATTCCTTTCCCATTTAATGTGATCCCATTCGTAATTATCTTTGAGAAGGTAAGAGAATTACTGGCCAAGATGGCTATGAAATGCCAAATGTAGGTGATGTTCCCTATTAGTCCCATCATATATATGATTTTTGGGGGGGTTACATTGATAAAATAAAACTAATATTCTCTTGTTCAACCTCAATGTTTCAGTGGTGTAGCATAAATTCATGAAACTTATTTGATGTTAATCCAAAGTCTCATTTCAGTGCAGTCATCTCAAGGTTGTGATGTCGTAGCTTATCAATGATCATATAAAGATCTATATAGTGATCACATTGATTTTAGGATTTTACCACCATTTCTTTAACTTATAATTCATATATTCTCTCCGTGAATGGATTAAATATATGATGCATGGTTCATTGATATGTAGTTAGAGCATTCTTCATTAGAAAAGGAATTACCTGATAGAAGAAGATACCCTAAGGTGACCTGAAGTCAGTGGTTTCCTCATATTCATGGGACATATTTAATTGATTATATAAAAAATAACTATCCATAAAGTAATGTTCATGGAATCCATTAGATTTAAAAATGAAGAGATATATGATCAGAAAAGAGAAATTATCCTTTGGGAAGTACGTATCAAGGTCTCTGAAATTGATGTAAACCCAATCTTCTCATTATTTTTCATGATAGGCATGATGTTGGTGAGACATATTTTGAATCTCTATTTATGTAAAAAATATCTTTGAACAATTTTTAAATTTTCAACTCTACATTTGTGGAATGAGAGGGGTACATCATCTTGCCTGATTTCATGAAGCCTTAATTCTTATTAGGTATGATGAGATAGTACATATAAACATCTAGATTTAATCAATGAATTTATCTACAGTCCAAAGAGAAAACATATCATTCCTAGTTTAGAAATGGAATATACATATTTTTATCTTTAAGGGGAATAGAGTCACTAATAATTATAGGTCATAGGTCTACTACTATTCCTATATTCACTTGAATGAGCTCATGCATAGTTGTGGAGGCACATTCCTAAAATATGGAAACAGAATACCTAAGTTCATACTCTTCTTCTTATACCTCCAACTCTCTGGAGGCATTCTCAAATAGAGGAAAATTTTTGGGGGCATCTCTATCACTATTTATGTGGGAGAGGTCATGAAAAGAGACATTATCATCCCCTTATGCTAATTTCATTGAATTAAGATGTTTTAGATGATTGTATTTTACACTAACATTGGGGATAGGAGGGTATTGGGCCTCTAAGACCAACTCTGTCACCTGAACTAGATTTTCGGATAGAACATTATTGTTGTTGAGCATACTCCAGTGATTTGGAGGGGAGGTCCCCAAACAATTGGATTCTACCACCTATATATCATTATCCATGATTGGATGTTTTTAATCAATTTTATAGAATACAAATTCATTATATGTTGTATCAAAAGTCTCAAATGGGGTGTTTCCACCATGAAATATGCCGAAATTTCCATCGATTGGGTATTTCAGACATTGATAGAATGTTGAAGGATTCACCTTTTGACAATAGAGCTAGGGAATTTTGAGAAAGAAATTGATTATGGTGTCTTGATGGATGACCATAAACTCAACATTCGATTTGAGATCTTTAGATCATTCTTTGAGTTTGATCTTCCTGATAGGTCTTAGATCATGATTAACATATCCTTGAATGGTCAATATTGTGGGAGACAAATTCCTTTAACAATATCCCAATCATCAGAAGGTTGTAACTGAGTTGAGGTTGATTTGGAGACATTATCAATCATATAACTTTTTATGTTGATATTATCGAGTCTTGCCAAAACATATAGGGTGTATTATTTGTCTTTGTAAGATCTCTTCTTGTTCACCGTCTAAGAATGAGATGGTGACATAGAATTATCCTGAGTTAGTCTCCATTTGATAGCCCTCATCTCCATTTACTTCAATCACAGATTAATATAGGATTTAGAGGTATTAAACAAGTTCTTATATATTTTTCTTTGAATGATATTGCACATTGAGGATTGAGTGCATGGAAGGGAAAACCGTTAACTGTTTTAGAATGTTGTACTTTTGTGCTCGAGGATGGTACTTCTCAAGGTGGAGTTTCATCTAGGAATTAGGATCATGAATTGATTAATTTGAGGTTTATGGGCATGGTATTTGTGTAGAGATCATGAGATCATCTTCTACCAGTGGCATGGGTTATACTAGCCTTCCTCATTTCCTAGGGTGATCAGATAATCACACCCCTGCTAGGATTTCATGCAAGATGACTGGGTGAGGAAGAAAACTGGAGGGTTTTGAGACAACTCTATGTATTCTTTGGGATTTATATAGTTCTTTCCCATAGGTTTTAGCTGAGCACATTTTATCCATGGTTATTTGACCGAAATATTGGGTTTGACCATTCCTGTGTCATCCCCTATATCCTTGGTTCAAGTGAATGTAGCCTCTTGTTTCCCTTTTTGCTATGGGGAACTCATACATGGTTTAATATTCATCATCAAATAAGGGGTATTCCATGTGTATCACATTTATAGGACCAAATTTAAGATCTTCATATGAAGATCATTAAATATTTCGGGGAAATTCTGATGTTTTGCATGTTTAATGGAAGAAATAAACAATTGTCAAAGCTTTTGTTGGAATAGAATAAGACTCTTAATATTCTTTATATTCCTGTATCTTGTGGTTGCACCAAATTTTGAGAGACATAAACTATGTAACCATCTTTGTTTGTGGAGCTATTATTGGTCAAATATGTTGTTATCTTTGGGTGGCATGAGATCTGTCAACTATTTTTTGAGTCATCCAGTTGTTGAAATTATGTCCACATCTATCCAAAAACATTATTCCAATCACCCTCTTCTTATGATTAGGCAATAGTTATATAGGAAACCATCTTTAAAGAGTTCTCTAACAACAAATTTCTTGAATCAACCATGCCTTGAAGAAAATATTTGAAGCTAATGTAGTACTGGATATTATGCCCGAGATATCTGTAGAAATGGTAGTAGTATGGAAGGTCGGTGAGGTTGACATCATTTGGATTCCTGGTTGTGGTAACTTGAGTAGGTTATTGTCTATGTATTCCATGAAATAACTATGGACTTGTTCATTTTATAATAATTATTCATTATTCATCTATTCCTCAATTCCTATATGACCTCGATTTCTCAATGATTTGGGTTGTGGAATTATTCTTGGTTTTTAAAACTCAAAAACTGTTTTTGGGTGATTCTAGACATGTATTGGTTCTTGTATGGGAAGAATTATTGGATTTAGAGTGACATATACAGATTCTTCTTTGTCTATAATTCTCCCTTGTGCTGAGGTAATGAGTCATGATTTGGACCAGGTTTCTTGAATGGAGTATTCCAACCATTGTTTCATTTCAACAAATCTGTAAAATCCACTTGAATACATCATTGTGATCAGAGGTGTTTATTGTTAATCCTTGATTTTTTTCAACATATTTTTCATACAATTGTTCCTATAAGAGAGAGAGGTTGATTTAATAGATTTAACCTTTCCATATGGTTATGAATTCATACTCCCTCTCATTTTCATATTGTTTTCAGTTTTTTTTGATAAATTATTTTTATTTCCCATAGTGTGAAGTGGAACTAATAAATGAATTGATGATGAAGATCCTCCCATCCTACAATAGATCCCACTGAAAGACTACATTACCAAATAATAGTTGTCTTGTCTAGGGTTTATAGAAAACACATCATCTTTATCACCTCTTGTTGATCTCAAGGGCTCATCATCAGACCACATTGGGATACAAAGTGTGTGACTTTTTTTGGGGTTACCTACACCATTTATGGTACAGAGGTGTTTGTTTTAATAAATTGGGTGGGGATAAGTATCACCCACAAAATAGGGATATGGATTCCTCTAAGGCTTCATATGTGCACGTCACCCTTCCATGGATTCCATTCTAGTATACAATGACTCAATGATGTTAAGTAGCTCTTGGGGTAATGTTGTCTCAGTTTACTATATCTATAGGGAGGGGTTGGTGGTCAATGAGGTAGCCTCACATTCTTATACAACTGATTCTTGATTCATCCAAATACTGAATGACCCCCTTGGTGGGGGAGTGGATTTCACCACAATAGAGGGGTGTTGTAGTCATTTTCTAATTCCAAATATATTTTGACAGAATTCCTGGATCTTATGATCATTTGACATTCAGATAACTCCCTTGTTATAGGATCATATATTTCCATATGTCTAGGAGGAGGAATATTTTCCTCATCTTAATGATGCTACCCAATTAGAATAATTTCCCTTATTAGATCCTCATTGAGTTTAATGGGAGTTTGTTTACCATTTTCATATTATGAATGTTGTTTCTCTGTGGAAGAGACTTTGATTCTTCAGGGTGGTGATTGGTATTTGGCTATACCCATCCCTTTTTTATTGATAGGGTTCCATTATAGAGTTGGAAACTTAATATTTGGAGGTGGAAGGTTTTAGAGCCTCCTCTAGTTCCGGGTACATGTATCCCCAGTTGGTGCTTTCATATCACCCTATTCTAGGGTAGGTTTTTCATGTTGTTGACCAATTCATTTTATTTATAATCCATGGTATGTGTAATATTAATATTGAAGGAATTTAAAGTCGTGGATAAAGATATGGTGGTTGTCCCATTAATTTCAACACAATATGATGTTTATATAATGCATTAATAAGGTTCATTTGTTAAACCCCCTGAAATATTGGGAATTTTTTTCTTTGTGACCCTTATAGGGTTTGATTACCTTAATTTTACATTTATCATATCTTAGTCTATGATTAATTTCATTGAGGGAGTTTGTTTTTGTGATTGCTAAACATGGCCTGAATAATTGAGGCTTGTCTTATAGTGGGAGGAATAGATGGGATGTTGACTATTGATATTTACCTCCCAACCTAGAGAACAATAATTCTATCCATGGTGGAGACGATTAGGAAAATTCCCCTAGCCCAATGGTTTGGGGGTTATTTAGGGCCAAAATTGGAATTGATTCATCCTATTATTAAGGATCAAATGATTCCAGTTTGGGATTTTTTGACTCCCGAGACAAACATTGAGATTTAAATAACCCCATCCAAGTGGTATGGGGTTGATCTGAAATCACAATTGATATTCACAGGACCATATAGGGGTATGATGAACCTAATGATGGTGATTAAGATATAAATTCCCCCAGCCTAGTTGGGTGGGGTTTGTTTGCTTATATAGACGATATATCCTGAATCATATTAATAATTGATGATACGATGGGTAGCGGTGATGGTAGACATTCAATAAAATTGGATGGCTTCATTAAATCCTGAGTGGCTGTTATGGAAGCTGCTGTTGTGAGCCATTTGATGTGGCATAACTATGTTCGTGTAGTAGATGGGTTCAATGGAATCCCATAGTGGGAATCATTCATTACGGGAAGTTGTCTATTTAGTTTCAAATTTAGCCATTATGTCTAAATTTCATTCTCAATGCTTTGAGGATCCTAATTTAAATGTCTTCTGGCTATACTCTCCCTCTTTTAATAATGTCTATGCGTCACTAATGTGGGGGAATTCTAGTGATGGGATCAACTTGATTGTTTGTTACCCAATCTTTGATTTCACGTGTGGAAATTACATTATAGGATGTCATGGGGACATAGTGATGTGATGAGATCTATATTACACCATTCTGTAGATATACATGTTTGTAAATTCTTTGGAAATTAATCAATTTAGAGTATTCATGGCAGAGAGATTAACACTATGAAGGAATTTCATCCATTCCTATATAACATGCTATGGAAAAGGCGACAATATTAAACTGAAATCATAGTGTATAGATAAGATGAAGGTTTTACTCATATCCTTGATATAGGAGATGTCTAGACTTTAGTATCTGATGAGTATCAAATATATTTTGGCACATATAAGGTAAATAGTCTATCCCTAGATCATATGGGACCTCATAATCATATGTGGAGAGGTGATAAAACATGGTGGGGGAGGTTCTTTCCAGCTAACTCTCTCTATTTTTCACTCTCATCCTTCTATTCATCACACATACACAACTCCACTCGATTAGACTATAGAAGATGCTTCTTGGGGTCACCCACTGAGTGGAGTGGAGTGCTGCTAGAATTTATGGGGAAACATATATGGTAGGCACCTAAGTTTTTAGAACCTCTTTATACGAAGGAATCTATGTTTTCAAAACCACTATATATTACGGTTTTTTTTAGGAGGGATATGCTTATCCATAAGAGATATTGCAATAGGGAGTTTGACCATGGTGGATGTCAGGAGTAGATTCCTTGTAATCTATGTCCACACTACCATAAAGATGACTATCATGGTAATGATTGTATTATTCCTTGGTCAAACAGTTGAAAAACTCTTGAGGTGTTGAAAATGTGAATGAACAACTTCATAGAAACTATCATAGAGAAGATTTTGGATATGAATCTTTTTCTACATCATGGATGAAATACGATGAACTACCTTTTAGAATTGTCTAGGGATATGATCATGTTGTATTACAGTAACTAGAACCTTTTTATAAACTTATTGTGAGTTGGGATTATGGGACCATTATTTAGAATCTTTTTGAATATTCCAATAATATTCCTCATGATTTAAAATAAAATGATCCCTTCCATGGTATGTTCCAATCTCATTTGGTGAGACTTGGCCAGAACAAGAGTATGACCCCAATCCCAATCCTTTTGGAATATGCTACTAGTAATTTGTGGCAGGGATATGCGTCTTCCCTGCGGCATGTTCTTATTACACATAGTGATCCCTAGTTGGAAATGGAATATGATCCATGTATGAATATGAATTCCATACTAGAATATAACAATAAAACTTCAGAATTACATAAGGGATATGATACTACTCCTTTATTTCCTCAGAAGGATGTTGGTGTAGTCAATCATTGGCAGAAGTATGAATATGTGCCTAGCTTCCGTGATCTACTGGAATATGCTAGGAAAATTAACTGATAAGAATATGACCATGTCCAGAGGCATGTTCCATTTTCACTTTATTATCCCTTTACAAAATGGTGATAGGATCCCAATACTTGTCCATTTGATTATTCTTTTGATCTTTTTTGATATGAATATGACCTTGTATTTGGGAAAGTGACCTTATCATTTGGTTTTTTAGCTAGAATACATATATAAGAATGATCCTGGGCCTTTGGAATATGAAACCATACTTTTTTATAGGAATATTTCACAATCCTAGGCCATGTTCCAGCCTCACATGGAGATCCCTTGTTTGAAGGGGAAAATTATCCCAGCCTGATGCCTCATCCTTCACTGAAATATAATGATAATCCTCCTAGATGGGAGAAATAATTTGTGATTTTTCTAGAGAAACCACATATTCATAATGACTAGAGTGTTGAGATTCCCTAACTACAGGGATAAAAATATACACATGTCCCTATATTTATACCAGTGTCAGAATATAATGGTGATGTTATTCATCTATTTCTAAGATGTAATGGATTTTTAGAAAGTTTTTTCAAGGATATAATCCAATAAATTTTCCACCTTCACTATATACTCACAGATATATTCAATTGAAATAAGGATATAATCCCACTTTTTCATCCTTCTTCCACTAAAATATTCCAATGGGATTCATGAATAGGAGTAGGTATATGGGCCTCCCCCATTCCTACTATAGGAATATTCCCATAGCCATTTACTGTGTGATAAGGGATATGAGTTGGTTCACTGGTTATTTATAGAATATTCTAGAAGAAATTATCAATGGAAGTGAGAATATGATACCAATCATGGCTATCCAAATCCTTCCTTTCTTGATATATCTTAAATGTTTCCCATGCATGGGTATCAGAAGTGACAATGTGTCCTTTGGTACCCTCAGTAAGAACTAGTGGTTTCTAGTGGGATGAGGATGGAAATAGATGATGATAGGATACAACCTCCATGTATCCTAAATATGAAGGGACCCATATTCAACTCCCTATTCCTTGTTCATCAAATAATAGAGTTGGTGAATTCCATTCACTAAGTATATGCTTCAAAAGTGGTTAGTTGTGGCAATGAATGCCACTAGTTTAGCTGTTGTTTTCTTTAAATGATGCAGTCTCATTAGTTTCAGTATATAGAGACACTCGGGGGAGGAATCAAGATTAAAGATTATACCAATCGATCATATTCACAGATCATTGTGTTTTCCACATAACATGGATGTTTTACACAAGTTTCAAGAAGGTTGATCAACAATACATTTTGAGTTCTTCTTTCTACCAAGAAGAGTCTCATTAGATAATTGAGTCTTATCAATTGTTTGTAATTAAACATCCCTTTTGGGGGTTCACTCTCTTAATATTTGTTGGTGATAGAGTTCTTCTTTAAAGAATCTTGAGAAGTCCCAATACATCTTCATCTCAAAGATCTCAATTCAATCTATAGTTCAAGATATTTAATGCTGATGGAAAAATACTCATTTTTAATTGATTTCATCATACCTTCCCATTCACTTTTAATTTTCTGAATATGATATTTACATTTTCTATTACCTTCAATCATAGAGTTGTCAAGGTATTTGATTCATGTGTCATTAACTACCAATTGTCCTTCCTTGAAACCGATAATATCTTGAAACAATTCTTCTAGATCATGATTCATTAGAATAAATTCTTCATGAAAGTTGGTCTTTTCTTCAACTAACATGTCAATATCTTTTACCATTATAGTTTTGTCTTCAAGCTGAGAATCTATTAAATTAATGGAATCATTGATCTGTGTTTCAATTGCATAAATTGCAACACCAAAAACATGTTCACTCATACTTCAATCATAATCATGCCATTTAAATTATTCTTAAATTATTGAAATATTTTTATTGAAATGATTCATATATTATTCATTTTATTCAATGAGGTCTATGAGAATGTTTCACCTTTTGAATTTTTTTACCAAGTGCATCCTCCAATTTATAATTTCTTTTTCAAGCTATGATCTGTCAGGAAAAAGAACCTTACAAGAAAAAAATATGTGTGGAATCACTTATTTATGAACATTTTTTATATGTCATTCAAATTTAGAGTGTATCACGACAATAGTTTACTGTATTTTATTTTAATAAAAATTTAATTTTTTGGATAGCTTCATAATACTCACAACATCAAATTTAAACAAAACAGTATTTGGTCATTCTTTTCATAGTTAATAAAATTATAACACTTTTAGAGAGTTTATATAGTAAATTTATATATTAAATATCCATCCAAATATTTTGATATTCATTAAATATATTTTATGTTAATAAGAATAAAAAACCAATTTTATGTATAAAATACTATATTTTTATAAAGCAAGTTTTCCCACTTTTTAATGGAGAACCTATTATAAATCTTAATTCTGAAAATTTTATAAAGTTTATATATTGAAATAAACATCATCTTTGAAAGATAAATGTAAAAATTAGGTTAGGGTGATTTTTTTATTGCTCAAAGATGTTTCATTTTTCGATAAATAGTTGAAAATATTGAATTTTAATTCAAAAAATCTTTTTTATATGTTTTAGTTGTAAGCATAAATTTTATTTTCAATTTTTTTAAAAGTAAAATTATATAAATTATAAATAAATTTATCCAATTTACTTCATTTTAATAAATTTTATATTGAAATTTAATATAAAAACGTAGTAAAATTTTGACCATTTTTAGTTTCAAAACCATGTTTTTCATCCTGGCTACACGATTAATTTTGAATTAATTTTTGAGATTTATATGATTGAAAATTTGTAAAATGAAATAAATAATTTTTATAATAATAATTAATAATAATTAATATGTTAAATTTAATTTTTGACAAAAATATTAGTGAATATGATTAAAATTAATTTCAATGATTAAGAGGAAAATTAATTTAACAAGGGAATAAATAATAAACTTAAGGGCCAAAACGACATAGAAACTTATCCAAAGTAAGTTTTTTATTTATATTTTGATCCTATATTTATTTTCTTATATTGGAATAATTATTGTAGCCATGTTTCATAGGAAAAACATGGGTAAATTTCCCCTTTCCTAAATTTAAAAGAATGCCACTCCTCCACCACTATAAAAAGTAAGTCAACCCAAGTGAAACCTCTCATTACACATTGGATATACCATGATAAACCAAAATATCTCTTCAATATACCTCCCCTAAACCTAATATCATCACCTTGGGTTTAAATCCATCCAAAGAATCTTTTTTTAAAACAACATGAGTTACCAAAATTAGAGGTAACATCATTCTTCTAGATCTATAGTTTTATTTATTTACACACTGATAAAATTATATTTTTTCATGATTATATTACAATAATAGTATCGTAAAAATATTTATATGTTTTTATGTTATGGTTTTGAACTATACCTAAATATTCTTCATCTAATGGTTATTGAACTTAACGTTCTTATGTACGATGAACTAATACCTCGCAAAACAAAGTGGTTCATTTTTCCATTACCATCTCACAAGGGTGGGAATTATGATGGAAACATAGTTTATATATGATAAATATGATATTTATAATTTATTTATGATTATTCACTTTTTATATATAAAATCCCTATATGATTTTCATTTTGTTGGAATATGAAAACATCCTTTGTAGAAGTGTGGACTATCTCCTCCAAAAAGTAATGTGATTCATTCACATGATACATGGAATGTGTAAAAAATATTTTTAATTAAAAATATGTGAAATAAATGAAATCTATATGATATTAATGAAATTATTAACTTTCTATAAATATAATACATCATTTTCATTATTACCCTTTCCACACCCTAAATAGTGATAACGTCGGTCATGGACTAGAGGACTACCACCTCCTCAACACGATGTGTTCAATTTTACATAAAAAGAATTATATATATAGGTATTTATGATTAAATAACATGGTATTAATTATATAATTATAAATATAGAAATATATAGTGTTACATTTTTTCTATTATTATCATTGAGAAATGGGAACGTTAACCATGTATGTACGTCCTACTGTCTCCATACTTGTAATTTTAGTTCATTTTTCATAACCAGGTTTCATGATTGGGATTAAAAGTATAATTTGTGTATAAATATGATAATTATGTCATTATTACTATTTTCGATATGTTTATTGAATGATCCCTTTAACAATATTCAGCCAACCAAATTCGTTTTAACACATGAAGCGAATTTTTTCAAACCACATGATGTAAAATTAATTGATTATGTAGTTTTTTACAACATTGTAATATGTAAAATAATAGTAATGAAAAAAATGAAAATGTTTCTGATGAAATTAAATAAATAACATAATTTTATTATTTACTAATATAATGACATACATGACCATTCAGAATCAAGGTAAGGTATTCATGACTTTATATTCTTTCTAAGAGGCATAAACAATTTTCACCACATCCTTATTTTGTATCATGTATCTAATGCCCATTTTGATATATTATATCATGATTTTTTTTATCTTCATGGTTTTTAAACTTTAATTTGATATCATTTCATTCATAAGGATTATGATTCAAATGTTTTTATGTGGTATGGGAAACATTGTAATGTCGAAATATTATTTTCCCCAAGAATTTTTTAATGATTGTAAGAAGGTATTTCTATTCAATAAAATTAACAACCCTTATTGTTACATATCTTCTAATGGGGAATTATTGATAAATCTATATTATTTATTCAATATAGATATTTTATGATAATTAACATTTTTATTAAATAAATCAATTACATGATATGATGAATGTTTTATACATGAAATGATTGGTGGGGCCTAAACATCATATAGCCTCTCAATGCATCTATAGGTTCTTATGAGAAAAATTGGTTGGAAAAATAAATTTTTTTTAAAATTTCTAGAGGTTAAAGCTTGATAGTATATGTTTTCATATGCATGAGACATGGAATCCAATAACTAATTATTTATTTCATTATTGGTTATTATTATATCCACGATATTTATATATGATAATATCTATGAATGCATTTATTTTTCTACTTATTGATTAAATAAAATTTGGTTTCATTTATTTACCATTCTATATTTACTATTCTTTATCCATTTATTTCAATGAAATGTGTTCTTTGTTTCTTACCATTACATGTTGATTTATTCTCATTGATTCATTATTTCTTCCACCTTATATACCATTACTAAGAATGTGAGGTTGCCCTTATTTTTGTTTCCATTCCCCAAATGAATAAGAATCTTTTGAACGATTTTCAAGGATGAATTTTATTAGTTTTTGGAATGTATTATATTTTATTTCATATATACCATTTTATTTTGGGTTTCTTGTATGTAATCTAGTTTTCCAAAACCACTAAATTGTTTATTCCCTTATGAATTGAAGCTTTTATCTATGCCAATGTAATAATGTGATTCCCTAGCTCTAGGATTCTGGGGTCGGGGCATTATAGTTGGTATCAGAGTATTTTTAGCATCAACCATGGAAACTAGATTTATAAAAACCTCTATTAGGCTATATAAAACTATGATAGACTTTTGGGATAAGTGTAAAAGAACATCTGATAATTTTGGAAAGGTAGAGATAATGTGGTTATTCCTAAAAAACATTCTTTCTTGGATACTACAAGTGAACATGGTTCTGGAGAATATGTACATAGGCGTAACACCACATAAAATGGGTTTCATGACTAACTTGGTGTAACCTGGTACATGACAATAGTCCTTACTATGGATTTAGTTTGACACTTCTGGGAGATATTATTAGGATAATTCACACACTTATTATAAACTATTATGAATGGTTCAAAAGTAAATTTTTCCCCAAATATGGAAATGTTTATTATTATAATATTTATGATGCGTGCCTTTATGTTATGTGATATAACATATTTGGAGATATATATTATGAATTTATGAGCTAATACAATGTATGAAATTTTTTAGAAATGGCACATGGAAGAAAGAAGTGTACCAATAATTGTGGCCAATATGGAGGTTTCCCTACTAAGAAAGCCAATATATATGTTATTAGACTAGAGAATTAAAAGGATATACTAGGAAATCTTAATATAGCTATGAAACTCCACCTTTATCTAATGGACAAACTTATTCCACAATGATATTCTCCTATGTCAGATCATTTTATGTGATAGAGGACCCCATCATATAGTGGGACTAATAATCCAATGATGGATATATAATGTATTATGTCTTTGGATATGATGTTTATGACATTGGGATGTGGTTAAATATAAATGATTTCACCTGTAGTGTATTGTCTTGTAGGTGATTTTGACCAATAGTGGTCCTAGATCCAAAATACTTGGGTGGAAGAAAAATAGAAGTCATGGAATGGAGAAATTTTAAAGAGACATTATTTGATAAATACTTCACTCATGATCAAAAAATTTAGATGAAGAGTAAGTTTCTTAGCTTATAGAAAATAAAAGAAGAACGTTTTTTAAATTATTAAAGTACCATTACAAGGTTATGTAGGTATTCTATGGATTACATACGCAACATAGAGTGAAATATTGACCACCTCATTATAGGAATTAATCCATATATAATAAGGGAATCAGTATCTTAGAAATTTTCATCATATGAAGAATAGTTTTATGTTTTATCAAAATGGAAAATGAATTTTCAAGAATCCATACATTTAAGGATAACCAAGAGAATAAGAGGCCATCTTAGAATCATGAATAAGAGAATAAATCCTAAAACAATAACAAAACTCAAAATTTTCCACCTTAAGAATGATTTGGGGATAAACACCTAGGAAAATGTTTGAAGGGCTTGGGAGTTTGTTATATGTTTTGAATGATGGGTCACCCAGATCACAAGTGAAAAGGGAATAAGTGAAATAATACATTCTATTGTTTCAACTATACGAAGATGGGGTAATATGAAAATGAATGCCACAAGAGTCAAGGAAATAACCCATAGAGTATTCCAAGGGGAGATGGATAAGATTATGACATCCCTAAAGAGGAGGTAGAGGAAAAAAATAATGTTGTGGTGGGTCTAATAATCATATCTTCAAATTTATCAAATTCCATATTTTATTCTGGATCATCGCACTCATTTATATCTTCCTGTTTTTCTATGAAAATTAGATATTTCCCATTTTATTTAGGTGATAAGGGATTTATTTACCCTAGTGTTTTACCATGGGGAGCACATGGTCTAACTCGCATGGCCCGAAGGGCTTCTTTTTATTGAATTTCTGATAATCCCCCTTTCAAGGGATAAGGGGGACCCTTACAAGGCCCTTCTACTTAGAGATTACATGACAGATAGGTATTAGAAGAAATATCTATACAATAACTACATGGAACTTCTACTCCTGATCTTCTATATCATGATGTCATCTCTCCACCTATGAATGATTGTTTGGATAGGATTCACGTGCATTCACAGGCTGGTCCGGATGGAAATTATATACCCTCTCTTTCTCCCAAACCCATTAGCTTCTACATTGGCGAATGTGCATGCTCTAAATATTCATGTGGAGTCTGCTCCGTGTAGAGTATTCCAAGTCTATTAAGAATAGTTTCAGGTGGCCCGAAAGGCTTGAGGTGGCTCGAAGTCCTTGAGGTTTCTCTAAGGCCTCGAGGTGTCCCAAAATCCATAGTGGCCCAAAGGCCTTGGTTGGCCTGAATGCCTTGAAAGACCCCAAGACCAAACTGATGACCCAAAATCCCAATCCAATGAATAGTTCCAACTACTATAGTACCGAACAGTACCTACTATAGTTTCATCTAAAATACCCACTATAGTACCAACTACAGTACCCAATAATTTTGTCTCTACCTGGATTCGAACTTAGGTCTCATCGACGCACTTTCCAAGTCCTAACCAACCGGGATGAGTCTCTTGTGCCGGGAAGCCTATATTCTCAATGTTAAGAAAATATATGAATCAATGATGTTGTGCATTGATTATAGGGAAATTAATGATATTATAGTAAAAACAAGTATCTTTTTCAACTCATTGATGACTTGTTTGATCAACTTCATAGAGCCTAATATTTTTTAAAGATATATCTTTATTATATATATAAAAAATTGAAATTAAATAATAAATATATTCTAAAGACAGCTTTTCAGATAAGGTTTGAAAATAACAAGTTTATAGATTTTTTTTTGGATTGACTAATTCAACCTTTATTTTTGTAGACCTAATTTAAAGAGTATTCAATGAACATCTTGATGAACATGGGTGGTATTCATTGTTTATAATACTATGTATTCAGCAATCTATGAGGACCATCATAATCACTTGTAAATCACTCTTAAGAATCTTATAACGGGAGAGTTATTTGGGAAATTTAGTAAGTCTGATTTATAGCTTCAAGATGTTTATTTTCTTTCCCATATTTTCTAAAAGGATATAATGTCAATTGATAATACAAATACAATATCTGTGATATAATGTCTTAGTCCAACAAAAATCAATTTGGTAAATAGTTTTAATTTTTTGGTGGGTTACTATCAGTGATTTTATGAGAATTTTTCCCCATTGACTAAATCATTAATGAAGTATACAACTAAATCGGTTATGTTTGATTGAACAATGAATGTGAAGAATGATTTGATGAACTAAATAGAATATTATTCAATGATCCATATATGAATATACCATCTAGGAGTGATGGGTTTTCATATATAGTGATACATAGAATAATGTACATGGTTGTGTACTATTGAAAAGTTATAACCTTATTGCACATGCATAAAGGAAATTAAACAATCACAAAAAGAACTATCCAACCCATGGCCTCAAATTAGTATATGTAATCTTTTATTTGAAAATATTGATACATTATCTATATGGTGAATTTTATAAGATATGCATGGATCATATAATCTTGAAATGATTATACTCCTAGAAATAGCTCAAAATGTGACAAATGAGATGTCTCAAGCTAATAAAGGATTATGATTTCTCAATATATTACCACCCACGAAAATAAAATAAGGTATCATATGCATTTAGTAGAAAATATCATGGAGTGATATCCGATATAAGGATTGACAAGGATCATATGTTCGTGGATCTAGTAAATATGGATATGGGATTTTCTAGGGAAGTGGAGACATCAATACATTTTCATGTTATTTAAAACCCTTATTTAATTGATAGGATAAAAAATTCAATCTGATGATGAGGTCTTTGAGAAGAAAATTAAAGTTGGGAATGTTGTAAAAGTTTTACTCTTTATTTTTCAATATGGGGTTAAAAGATTTGGTAAGATTCTATGTGTTCTAGTTATAACAGTGCTAAAAAGTTAATTTTTAGACAATTCTCATAAATCATATTTATTTATACCCCTGGAAGCCCAAAGCAGTATAGGTACTTCAAGGAACATTTTTGGTCGGATAACATGAAGTAGAAAACTGATGATTATGTGTTTAGATGTTAATTTTTTCAACAAGTAAAAAATATAAGGTAGCATCATAATGGAGTTCTTCAACCTCCTCCTATCGTTTTGTAGATGTTGAATGGAATTACTATTTAATTTATCATGTGAATTCCAAATATACGATATAAGAATGAGGTATTATGGGTTATTGTTGATCACCTAACCAAATATGCACCTTTATTTTCTATATGAGAAGACATGAGTCCTGAGTGTCTCACAGGGATCTATATTAATGATGTTTTAAGACATCATGGAATAGTTCTATTAATAGTTTCTAATAAATATCCCTAATTTCTATCAAAATTATTAAAAATTATTTAGAAGGAACCTAACACACAATTTCATTGGTGCACTACGTACCATCCTTAAATTAAAGGATTGTATGAAAGAACAATTCCTTCAATGGAAGATATCTTGATGTCAAAATCACTCAAATTTCATGGTATGTGGGATTATTACTAAAATTTGGTAGAGTTTTCCAATATCAATAGTTTTTATTCAAGTATTCAAATGGTGTTGTATGAAGAATTATATGGAATGAGATGTCGTACTGCAACTTGTTGGGACGAAGTTGGTGGAAGGAAACTTTTAGGACCTAAACATGTTGAGGGAGTGATTTTTTTTAATTTCTATTCCGGATCATATTAAAGTATCTCAATGTAGGGAAATGAGTTATGCAGATAACCAGAGGAAATATTTGGAGTTCTAAGTGGGAGATATTTTTTTCTTGAAGGTATCTCCATGGAAGGGTATTATAAGGATCCGTAAGAAAGGGAAAGTAAGTCCCATGAACATCAAACCCTTTTAGATTCATTAAAGTGTTGGATTTGATTATTATTATTTGGAAACATTGAAAAATATCTCAAAGGTACATGGTGTGTTCCATAAATCTCTACTATGGAAGTACATTCCTAACCCAATTCATGTTCTCATATCTAATAAAATAGATTTTGAACTTGAGCTTTCAAAATATTAAGTGCCTATCCTGATTATTTATACCCCATAGAAATTATTAAGGAATATTACTACTTATCCATAAAATATACTATGGAGAAATCACAAAATGGAAAATCAATATAAGAATTATAGGATTCTATGAATAAGAACTACCTAAAAAGTTTTAGAAGGTAATACCCCTAAAATTTCATGGAATAAATTTTTATATGAGGGAAGATTGTATCACCATAATAATTTACCATATTTTTATTTTAATATATAAATAATTTTGTTGATATAATATCTATACACACAACACTTGTTAGACTCACCTATTTTGATAATCCCAAATCATGTTTCATTTATGAAAAGAATTTTGTTTCTCTTAGAGGATAATAATTTATGAGAAAATCAAGTTCATGTCAAAGTAATAACTATGTACTTTTAATCTCACTGTTCTCTTATTTAAGGTCACAGTGAAAAATATCTATAAGTGAAAGGTCATCGATGCAAGGTCAATGATGCATAGTCACTGATGCAGGGTCACCATTGCAAGGTCACCGATGCAAGGTCCCCGATGCATGGTCACCATTGAAAAGGTCACCGATTCAAGGTCACCGATGCAAGGATACTATTGGTAAGGTTATTGATGGAGAGTTATAGATGGAAGGTTCCCAATGGAAGGTTACTGATGGGGAGTTATTAGTGGAAGGTTACCAATGGAAGGTCACCCATGGAGAGTTATCGATGGAAGGTTACCAATGGAAGGTTACCGATGGAGAGTTATCGATGGAAGGATACCAATGGAAGGTTACTGATGGAGAGTTATTGATGGAATTTTACCATTGGAAAGGTTACCAATGAATTCTACCAATGTGCACTTACTGTTGACCCCTACCGTTGTGAAGGCTACCATTACTAGTCTACCATACTCTTATAATACATACTTTGTCAAATTCTTATCATTATTCTATCATTCATATTTGATAAATTAAATTCTTCTGACATTAATTAATGCTGATTGTAGACAAATCAAGAGACCGTATCTGGGGACAGTAAGAGGTATGAGAAAGGTCAAACGTGATGTACTTATTTCTATCGACAGACCTCAAATATAAATGAGAAGACCAAGGATGAAAGGGTAGAGACGAATGATAAGAAGAAGTTGAAAATTTAATAAAGAGGAATGCATGAGAAATAACTTACTGGAGAACAAGGAAGACCCATTCGAGTGCTTTCACTATGAACCCAAGAACTTCAAGAAGAATACATTGGGTGAACAATTTTATGGTTGACTTTTGTGTCTCATTAACTCTTGACCAGAAAAGGAAGTAGAACCCTCAATTCTTGAAAGCTAGAACTTGGAGTTGCGACACTATGTTTTGGAGACAACTTCTAGAGAATGACTTGAACAACAAATTCTTCACTCCAAGGATTCAAGAGATGAACTGGAAAAAACAGATCTTTCTAAACTCAATATTATAATCATAGCTCTATTGTGTTGCTTCTTTTTACATTTCTGAGAAGTGTGTGTCTCTATGTTACACACCGTCTGTTGTGATTGAACTGGAGGATATTGAATATCCTCAAATCAAACTTCACTTACATATTTTTTCCCACTTATAACAGTGGAAGAGACCATGTGTGGTA
This sequence comes from Viscum album, assembly GCA_963277665.1. Taxonomy (NCBI): domain Eukaryota; kingdom Viridiplantae; phylum Streptophyta; class Magnoliopsida; order Santalales; family Viscaceae; genus Viscum; species Viscum album. Next base: position 797,911,104 of record OY728159.1, read on the forward strand.
TGTATTGTTTGTTTTTCCCACAAAGAACTGTGGTAGAGGGTGTGAACCCTTGAATGTTTTTGAAAACTGTTGTAATGCCCGATACAGGTTGTGTAACAAGTTTATTGTTAATATAAACTCCTTGGTGGCAGGTGATCACCAAGTGGAAAGGATTAAGTCTCAGCTTGAGACTGAACCTCTAGTTTAACTCCATTGTGCTTTATATTTTTTTTGTACTATGTTTTATCAATTTTCCACTGCTTATAATTTCTAAAACATTGAAATGTTTTTCATTCACTTTGATAGTTAGTTTTGGTGAGTGTGTGTATGTGTTTACTTCTGTAATAAAATTTCATTTATATAAGTTATCTTTTTTCTCTTATTGAATAATCATTTATGAGAAAATCATGTTCATATCAAAGTAATAACTATGTACTTTTAATCTCACTGTTCTCTTGTTTAAGCTCACGGTGAAAAATTTCTCTAAGTGAAAGGTCACTGATGCAAGGTTACCGATGAAAGGTCACAGATGTAAGGTCATTGTTGAAAAGGTCACTAATGCAAGGTCACCATTGTAAGGTCACTGATGCAGGGTCACTGATGCAAGGTCACTACTGCAAAGGTCATCGATGCAAGGTCATTATTGTAAGGTCACTGATGTAAGACTACTATTGGGAAGGTTAATGATGGATAGTTATCGATGGAAGGTTACCAATAGAAGTTTACCGATAGAGAGTTATCGATGGATGGTTACCAATGGAAGGTTACCAATTGAGAGTTATTGATGGAGGGTTACCAATGGAAGGTTACCGAAGGAGATTTATCCATGGAAGGTTACCAATAGAGAGTTATCTATGCAAGGTTACCAATGGAAATGTTACCAATGAATTCTTCTGATGTGCACTTACTGTTGAAGTCTACCATTATGAAGGATACCATTACCAGTATACCATACTCTTCTACTCCCTACTTTGTCAAATTATTAATATTATTCTAAGGGTCATATTTGATAAATTAAATGCTTCTAACATTAACTAATTTTGATTGTATACATATCAAGAGACTGTATCTGGGGACAGTACGAGGTACGAGATAGATCACTTGTGATGTACTTATTCTTATTTTATGACCTCAAATATAAAAGTGAAGACCGAGGAATAAAAGATATAGAGGAATGAGAAGCACAAGTCTATAATTTATGAAAGAGGAATGCATGAGAAAGAACATACTAGAGAACAAGGATGACCAATTCAAGCACTTTCACTGTGAGGCCAAGGACATCAAGAAGATTATTTTGGGAGAACAATTTCAAGGCTTCCTTATGAGTCTCATCAACTCTTGATCAACACACAAATAATAAAATTGAATTCCTAAAAGATATAACTAGGTGTTGTGACACTCTATTTTGGAGACAACTTCAAGGGAAAGAATCAAACATCAAATTATTCACTCCAATGAGTAAAGAGATAAACTGCAAAAAAATAGAGATTTCTAAACTCAAACTTATAATCTTAGATATATTGTGTTCCTTCATTTTAAATTTTTGAGAAGTGTGTGCCTGTATGTTACACCCTGTATCCTGTGCATGAACTAGAGGATACTAAATATCCTCACATCAAATTTCACATACGTATTGTTTCCCACATATAACTATGGAAGAGACCGTGTGTGGTCTGTACTGTTTTTCCTATGAAGAACTGTGGTAGAGGGTTTGAACCCTAGAAAGTTTGTGAGACCTATTGCAAAGCCCGATATAGGTTGTGTATCAAGTTTATTTTTAATATAAACTACTTTGTGGTAGGTGATCACCAAGTGGAGTGGATTAAGTTTCAGCTTGAGACTGAACCTCTGGTTTAACTCCACTGTGCTCTATATATTTTTGTACTCTGTTTTATCTATTTTCCGCTGCATATAATTTCTAAAACATTAAAATGTTTTTCATTCACATTGATAGTTAGTTTTGGTGAGTGTGTGTATGTGTTTAATTCAGTAAACTTGTTTCGAAAGTTGAAGAAGTGTTTATAGTAATTCAACCGAGGACTAATCACCCTTTGAGAAACCTGTTGACTAGTTAGACATCTATATCTCTACTGCATTAATTAATTGGGCCATTTTAAAATTTGGGGGATCTTTAATATATAGTTTTTGATAGAAATTTTAAGTAGGAACTCAATTCACCCCCTATTGAGATTCCACTCTGACCAACATTTGGTATTAGAGGATTTAGATTAGTTTATTTTACTACTACCTAAACTATTGTGCAATTTGTCAAATTATTTAACTATGATTTTAGTTTTATCGTAAAGATCATAAAATTTCTGACATATCTAAATTTTCAGTTCTTTACAATACTAATTAACAATGGATAACAGAGTTGAGGGTGCTTCTACTAACATGATACCTTTATGTAAGGGTAATAACTATGATCATTGGAAATTAAAAATAAAAAATGTATCGAGATAGAATGGGACCTAAAATCTGGGCCACAATTGAAGAACAACATGTATTGTCTGCTACTGCTAGGGACACATGGTCTCAGTTGAATAAAGCTGCATATAATAATAATTATAAAGTAATGAATTCATTGTATTTTTATCTAAGTGATGAAGAATTAAATAGAATATCTACTTGTAAAACTGCATATGAAATTTGGGATACTTTAGCTGTTTCTCATGAGGGAACAACCAATGTTAAAGAAATGAGATTAAATACCTATACAATTAAATATGTTAATATTAAAATGAATCCTGATGAACCTATATATGAAATGTATCTCATGTTAAATGAAATAGTGAATACCATGAGTCTTCTTGGGAAACCAGTGGACAACAAGGACCATATTCTGAGATTGCTTCGATGCCTACTTGATATATGGAGAGGAACTTCTGTTTCTACCCGAGAATCTTGTGACATAGGAAAGCTACCAGTGAAGGAACTAATTGGAAATCTTATTATGTACGAAGAAGAGCTTAAGGTAAATCAAGAAGCAGATAAAGAACCTAGAAATAAATCTATAGCATTCAAGACTGATACCTCAATGAACAAATATAAAGAAAAATCTCAAGATCCTATAGACACTTCCATCAGTGAAGACTCAGATTCTGATAGTGATGATGAGATGGCTCATAATGCTAAGATATTCAAGAAGTTATACCATAATAAAAAGTTCTTTAGAAATTCAAACTCTAATGGAAGGTATGATAATAAAGGACAGTGGAGAAAGGACAAGAAAATTGAATGATAACACAAATGAGATTGTCTGTTATGTGTTTAATCGAAAAGGTGATGTGAAAGCTGATTGCCCAAAGACAAAATTTAAGAAGAAGTTTGAAGACAAGGTCATGGGATATAAAACGGCTATGAAAGCTACTTGGAGTTCCTCATAAGATATCTCATGTTGATTTGACACTTCTGATATTGAAATGAAAAAGCATGGAAACCTGTGTTTCATGACAGAAACATACGAGTTAATACTCAACTCTCCTGTACATAATGCTTACTATTTTGGGAATGAAAGTGAATCAAACAATGATTAAAATATGACTAAGGATGAAATATTTGAATAATATGGAATGATTTAGGAAACCTTTAATGAACACAAGGATAAATATAAATTATTGAAAAGACAACATGCTTTAAATTCCAATTATAAGTCTAATATGGATATCGGGAAAGAAAAATGTGATCAGCTGTTAAAAGAAAATATTGTACATAAATTATCCAATGAGAAATTAAAAAGAGATCTTGAGAAGTTTACTATAGGTAGAGATAACTTGACTCAGTTTCAAGTAAATCATATTGTTCCAAAATACACAACTCATATAGGATATCAACCAGGACATAGAATGATTATTAAAACTAAAATTGTTCCAAAATTTGGACAGTTCACTGCTAGTTCATGTTCTGGAATATCTTTTGAAAAACAAATCTCTAAAGGACCAAAGAAAGTTTTCATATCTCCAAAAATATCTGTTGATTATAGGAAACATGTGAGGAAAGTATAGGTTTCCAAAGCGTTACTTTCCAACCTCTCTAGAACCTAGAAAATCTGGGTACCAAAGTTACCCTACACGTAATCTATTTTTCAAGAAATCTATTTAAATAGATCCTGTAAAATTCTATGGTACATGGAAAGTAGATGTTCAGGACACATGACAAGATAATACTCATGTTTCAAGATACTAATTTAAATTTATTTTGGATATGTTATGTTTGGTGATAATACAATAGGGAAGATCATCGGCTTCGGCCAAATTGGTAACCCTAATACTATATCAATTTCAAAAGAAATTTTTGTTGATGGTTTAAAGTACAATTTACTAATTATCTCACAGTTATGTGATGATGGATTTAATATTAAATATTAAAATTATGCATGTAATGTTTCTAATTTTAAAAATGATTTAATATTTACTTCTCTTAGAAATGAAAATTTATATGTAGTTTATTTAAATTATTTAGCTAAGAAAAATGTTTCATGTTTAAATACTTTTCATAAGGAATACTGGTTATGGAACAAAAGATTAGGAAACTGCAATGTACACTCACTTAGGAAACTAACTAGGAATATTTTAGTTAGAGACATACCTAAATTGGAATTCCCCTTACAAAGTTTCTAGTCCTTTTCAGAAGGGAAAACAATACTAAGTTTCTTTCAAAATGAAGAAAAACGTTTCTATTTATCAACCGCTTGAGTTGATTCACATGGATTTGTTTAGACCATCTAGAGTTTCAATTTTAAATTGGAAGCACTATGTTTATGTTCTTGTAGAAGATTTTATAGATATATTTGGGTATACATTCTTGCTCACAAATGTGCAATATTTTCTTACTTCATTAAATATTCAAAGTCTAAAGAAAATCTTAGTGGACTTAGAATTAAGACCATGAGAAGTGATCATGGACGTGAGTATGAAAATCAAGAATTTGAATCTTTCTTCTCACAAAATGGTTATACTCACAAATTCTCTACTCCTAGAACACCTCAAAAAAATGTAGTTGTAGAAAAAAAATATGACACTTCAAGAGATTTCCTAGACTATGCTAAATGAGTATAATCTACCTATCTATTTTTGGGTTGAAGCTGTTAATACAACTTGTTACCTTATCAATAGAGTCTTAATTAGACCTATTCTTAAGAATACCCCTTATGAGCTCTAGAATAATAGGAATCCAAAGGTTTATTACTTTAGTGTTTTGGGTTACAACGTATTCATCTATAACACAAAGGAAAATTTTGACAAGTTTTCTTCCAAATGTGATGAAGGAATTTTCCTAGGTCACTCAATCACAAGTAAAGATGATAGAATATTTAATAATATATCCAAATGTGTGGAAGAATCAGTTCATGTAAAATTTTATGAGACTGATTCACATGATCTGAAAACATTTTTTGAACTCTTTGAGGAAGATATGTCAATTCTGAACCGTAATGATAAAGACAGTGAGCCCTTAGTGAGAACAACCAGTTCTGGTAATTCTCTAAAATCTGTGCATGGTGAATCTAGACTTATAGACATTCTTGAAGAGTCTAGTTAAACTATTTATAAAGGTATTATAATTCTCAAGAATAATCCTTTAGATGTTGTAGTAGGTGATTTAAATAGAGGAACACAAACAAGAGCTTCTCTGAGAAAGCAGGTTGAAGATAAATCCTTTCTTTCACAGCTTGAACCTTTAAATATTGATGATGTAATAAATGATGAATTATGGTTGATAACTATGAAAGAATAATTAAATCAGTTTGAAAGAAAAAATGTTTGGGAATTTGTAGAAAGACTAAAAGACACGTTGACCATAGGCACTAAATGGGTGTTTAGAAATAAAGATGATGAATCTAGAAACATATTTAGAAATAAGGATAGAAAAGTTTCACAAGGATATAGTCAAGAATAAATAATTGTCTATGAGGAAAAATTTTCACCTATAACTAGACTAGAATCCATTAGGATACTACTGGCTTATGCAACTCATTTGAATTTCAAACTTTGTCAAATGGATGTAAAAACTGGATTTTTAAATGGGTACATAGTTGAGGAAGTATTTGTTGAACAACCCCCTGGTTTTACAAATCCCCATTTTTCAAATCATGTATTCAAACATTCAAAAGCCCTATATTGTCTAAAACAAGCTCTATGAGCATGGTATGACAGAATTAGTTCTTTCGTTACTTTAAAAGGTTTTACTAAAGGAATAGAGGATGGTACTCTTTTTATTAGAAGGATTTACAAAGATGTTTTAATAGTACAGATTTATGTAGATGGCATTATTTTTGGATCCTCTAAAAATCTTTATGTATTCATTTTACAAAAATGATGCAAGATGAATTTGAAATGTGTTTAATAGGGGAACCTAAAATTTTTATTGGATTTCAAAAGTTTCAAAATAAAAATGGTTTGGTATTAAATTAGAGTAAATATATGAAGTATCTTTTGAAATGTTTTGGTTTGGACTGTAAAAAAGGTAGTGAAACACCTATGAGTACCACCAGTATGTTGGATGTTGATGAAATTGGTAATCTAGTAGATAAAACCAATTACAGAGGTATGATTGGAAGTCTGCATTATCTTACTTATAGAAGACCTGATATTGTGTTCAGTGTATGCATGTGTGCTCACTTTCAATCCAATCCTAAAGATTCTCATTTAACTGATGTTAAAAGGATTTTTAAATATGTCAAGTATACTACAAACTTTTGACTGTTTTACCTAAGAGGATAATCATTTGATTTAATAAGTTATTTAGATTCTGATTTATCTGGTTTCAAGTTAGATAGAAAGAGAACCTCTAGAACATGTCACATTCTAGTAAATTCACTAGTTTCATGGTCTAGTAAGAAACATAATTTAGTTGCATTATCTACTGCTGATGCAGAATATATAACTGCTGGGAGTTGTACTCATGTTCTATGGATGAAACACACTTTACTAGCCTATGGATATCATTTCAAACATGTCTCTATAAAGTGTTATAATACAAGTACTAGTAAAATCTCTAAAAATCCAGTATCTCATTCTTGGACAAATCACATTGATGTGAGGTATCACTTCTTGGGAGATCATTATGAAAGAGGTGATATCAGTCTTGAATTCATTGGTATTGTACACAAATTAGATGATATATTCACAAAGACTTTGAATTTTGAGTGGTTAAATTACTTCAAACATGAGTTAGGTATGATAAATTGTTAAGGTTAAGAAAACTCACAATAAAAAACCTCTCCATTGGACCTCACTATTAGAAACCTCACCATTAGGAACCTCACCGTTGACCTCACCGTTAGAAACCTCACTGTTTGAAACCTCAACATTAGGAAACTCACCATTGTACCTCACCATTTGAAACCTCACCATTAAGGATCTCACCATTGGAAGCCTCACCATTAGAATCCTCTCTGTTAGGAACCTCACCATTAGGACCACACCATTAGAACCTCACCATTGTTACCTTAACAATAGTTGATGTTTTGGGACTTGGTGTTTTCTCTTCCAAAATCTGAAACATTTTCTACATTACTTATTTCATTAATTTGATTTTTTTCAATCCCTAAGTGATAAAATTAAAGTACATACCACATTTCGATCCACCTCAAACTCTCTCCCTAATCTCTTTCTCCCTAACCTCTGAACCTATCCCCATTTCGAAAACCTCGAACCACTTTAGATCCCATAGTAAGAGTGAAGAGACCATTGGTCAGTGATGGAGTGGATGAGCCAAGTCAAAAGAGACATCAAGTTGAATCGAGTAATGGAAGAAAGGAAGTGGTAAAGACATTTTACCCTCATCTGTCGAAGAGGGAAATCATAGTTGAAAAAGAGCTTAGTTCTGAATTCTTTCTAACAAGATTATCTTTAGTAAAGAAGGCACTTGAAGCTCATGGTTGGGTTGAATAATTTGTAAACATAAATGGAACCTACTACCTGATGTTAGTGAAGGAGTTTTATGAGTTTTTGAAATTCGAACAGACTGGGGATGAGAACAGATTGCCTTCAAGGGTTAATGGAATGAGTATGAGTTTTTTCCTCTGTTGAATAAACTGAGTTTCTGAGAGTACCACATGATGGGATTTATTATTACTACTTAGAAGTGGTGCCTCCCACTATTGAGTTCTTCTATTATGAAGAAGCCTTATCTGAACTGACATGAAGTGGGATCCCTAGGAAAGTCATTGCTGTTGAGATAGATGGAGAAGACAAGCTACTGTTTATGTTTTTCCAGCATGTCTTGAGTCCTAGGAGAGGGGACATTTCTACATTGAAATTTCAGGATGTATTTCTTTGATATATATTGAAGCATGGAAACAAGATAAACTTGTGTAGGCTGCTAATGATTCAATTAGAGGATATGAAAAAGCCCAGTTCCAAATCCAATTCCTTATTTCATGCTTAATTTGTATCCTTAATGTTTAAGGTGAAAAGAGTTCCTAAAGATAAGGAGTAAATAGTTGTAGTAAGTGACAATTTTTGCATTACAAAGGTAATTTTCAAGTTGATGAAGATAAATTGGAACCCCTAAGAAATAATATAGGTACGTGATGAGGCTAAGATATATGAAGAATTCTGACCTATCACTCATCCAACTAGTCCTAAGGACAAGAGAGATCCTAGTCTAATTCTTGGTGAAGTACAGCCTGCATATTCAAATGAATAAGGAGAAGATGCTATTTTGCCAGGAAGAGAGGATTATCATATATATGAGAAGAGTGATCCAATCCTTCCCTCCAACCCTCATTCTAATACTGTATCCTTTGGTGAGCCTAGTCCACCAAAGATATTTCCAAGAAGTGAGACAGTCCTAAGGGACAGTGATGATGAAGAGACTAGTGAAGAAGAAGGGGAACAAAATGTCTTAAGAGAAACTAGAGAGACATCAGATTAGGATGAGGACCCTGAATCTAGTCATGATGACTTTGATAAATCTATTGATACAAATGAAGCAGAATGTCTTAGTCTCAGTACCATGATAGGGAATAGAGAATTGATTGAAAGTGTAGATGAGGAGGTTTCAAATTCAGTTGAAGCTAGAATTGTTTTAGAAGTTTTTGAGGATTCTATGGAGAATGTGTCAGTGGACCCTTCTGTTGATTAATTTTCTCAAGGAGGTATGGCAGTGCTAAATGTGGTTGACCAGGAGAACTCTCCAAGTGAGGGGTAGGATGATGTTTCTATAGGTTCTATTTTTGTAGCTCTTGGAATAGAGGATTGGTCAGAAGACCCTAGATTTGTGGTCTTAGTCTCAGATTATGGAGAATCTGAAGATGACCAACCTATCATAGGTCCTCCTATTCCTACTATTTCAGAAACTACTATTTTACAGTAAGTGGTTCTTTTTCCTTGTGACTATGTGAAAAAGGATGATTTGGAATCAATGAAACTAGATATGAAGAGCCACTTTGATGAGAGATTTATTGGGATAGAGAGGTCTATGAATCACAATCAAAGAAATGTAAAGGCGAGTTTCTACCTCTCACTCCATCCTACCAGAGGAGGTAAAGGACGATCATAATTAGATCAGAACCTTGACAGATTTTATGGAATCTATGAAGAAGCATCTTTCTATATTAGACTCCTACATGGTTTCAAGGGTTCGGGTGGACAGTGAACTTCGATATGTTAATATTGTTGTTCAGAAAATGGTCACTGTGTTTGCGGACTTTAAGAAGTCCATGGAGACACATGTGAGTGGCAATGATGATGATGTGAATAGGCTGATCATTGGGCTGAATAAATCTTTTAAGGAGACAATGGCTTTCACTATGGAACCTATATGTGCATCTACTTAATCTTCTCCCTCTCCTCTTATTGATCTAGAAGCCTTAGGTCGGTTGTTAGAGACGTAGTTGAGCAGTTCTCTAGTACCAGTACCTCAGATCCTCATTCTATGACTCAGGTTGTTTCCACTACCAGAGAAATTCATAATCTTGGGAGAAATTAATTAAGGGAAGCTTCTCAAGATCAGAAGTCCATCAAAGAGTAAGTTGATTTCTACTAAAAAAGGGTATATACAAAGCATCAAATGAATGGTCCACTAGTGCAGAAAACGTTATTTACGTCACCATTTTTTACGTCGGTTATATATAACCGACGTGATAATCTATGAAATGTGATTTTGTACGTCGGTTATTTTATAACCGATGTAAAAAATGTGGTGAGTAAATTTTTAAAGTCGGTTATTTTAATAACCGACGTTACAAATTGCACGTGTTCATTTTTTACGTCGGTTATAAATTAACCGATGTAAAAAACAAAAGCGCGGTGTTTTTTACGTCGGTTATTTGATAATAAACGTAAAAAATGAGATATATACGAATTTATTACATCGTTTATAAAATAACTGACTTAAAAAACGGCTTTTGAGGCCTTTTTGACGTTGGTTATTTGATAACCGACGTAAAAAAAACCCGCAGAATTTTTTACATCAGTTATAAAATAACCGATGTAAAAAACTATGATTTCTAATGTATTTTTTACATCGGTTATTCTATAACCGACATAAAAAACCTACATGCAGATTTTTTTTACATCAGTTATAAAATAACCGACATAAAAAAATCCATATCTGATACATTTATAACGTTAGTTATTATAATAACCGACGTTATAAATGTAAAAAATAGTTCATAACGCTGGTTATTAAATAACTGATGTTATCAAACATTTAAAAATTTAACAAGCCCCGTGGATTGTCATTTATGATTTTTCAATCGACAGTCTAGCGACTCGTCTCTCTCGCAGGGTAAACCCTAATCGACTCGTCGATCTCATTGCGTTAAAATTATTTTTCCATCATCGTTTATCATCTTTACTCTCCTCAAATCTATCATCTCAACTCGCAACACTCAAGTAATCCTCCCACGACTTTATTTTGTTCTTTTTTTTGGATTGCCTATATTTGTGTTTTGCGATTTCTTTTGTTTAAACTATGTAAGATTCTTCGATTTCAAACCCTCTTACCTCTTTTTTCCATCATCATCCTATTTATCATCCCCAGATCTATTAGATCGACTCGCAATATTCACGCAAGCCTCAACTACTTCTATTTAGTTTATTTTTGTTTCGCAAATGCCCGACATAGATGGTAATTTTTTTTTCATTGACAACTAATGATCTCATTCACCTATATTACTACATAGAATGGTTATTGATTAAATGTACGAATTCAAAAATTATATTTCATGTATTGTTGTTGATTATGTTTATCCTCTTTTATATGAGAATCTATTAGACATATAATGTAATGGTTGTTCAACTCTATGTCCCTTTGATGCATCGCTATGTCTCGTGATTCCAAATAAAATTGGGTTCTGCTGAGGGCTAACCCTAGTATTTTTTGAGGCCTTGGACAAGGCCTTGACAATATGTTTAAGATTTCTAGAATTATTCATTACCTCATTAGGATATAAGTTATCGAGAAAACATTTGATCATTTGATTAGTTGAATATCAATGGTTATTTTTAATTATCATACGATCATTTAAGTAGCCATATTTAATAATATTTAATTCCATCTATTTCATGCTGAAGTATATATTAAATGCATGTTTTTTTAGTTATTCAACATGCCTAGTTTTTATATGTAAACCATTGTTTGGGGGGTTGTCCGGGGGTGGGGGCTGTCCAGAGGGTTGGGGGTGTCCAGGGGGTGTCCAAGGGAGTAGAGGCCTGTCCATAGGGTTTTTGGGGTTTTCCGGGGGGTGGGGGTTGTCCAGAGGGTTGGGGGTGTCTAGGGGGTGTCCAAGGGGGTCGGGGGTGGGGGTGGTGTCCAGGAGGGGTGGGGGGGGGGGGGGGGGGGGGGTTGTCCAAAGGGTTGGGGAGTGTCCAGGGGGGTGTCCAAGGGGGGTAGGGGTGGGGGTTGTCTAGGGGGTGGGGGATGTCCAGAGGGTTGGTGGGTGTCCAGGGGGTTGTCCAATGAGGAGGGTGGGTGTGGGGGGATATCTAAGGGGGTTTGGGCCTGTTCAGAGGGTTTTTGGGGTTGTCAGGGTGGTGTGGGGGTTGTTCAAGTGGTTGGGGGTGTCTAGGGGGGTGTCCAAGGGGGTGGGGGTGGGGGTGGTGTCCAGGAGGGGTGGGGGTGCTGTCTAGAGGGGTGGGGGGCTGTCTAGGGGGTGGGGGATGTCCAGAGGTTTGGGGGTGTCCAAGGGGTGTCCAAGGGGGTGGGTGTGTGTGGGGGCTGGACAAGGGGGTGCAGGACTGTCCAGAGGGCTTTGGGGGTTGTACGGGGGGTGGGCGGGCTTTCTAAGGGGTTGGGGGTGTCCAAAGGGTGTCCAAGGGGGTAGGGGTTGGGGGTGGTGTCCCGGAGGGGTGGGGTGTTGTCTAGAGGGGTGAGGGGATCTCTAGGGGGTGGGGTGGGGGCTGTCCAGAGGGTTGGGGGTGTTCAAGGGGGTGTCCAAGGGGGTTGGTGGGTGTGGAGGTCGTCCAAGGGGGTGGGGGCCTATCCAGAGGGTTTTCGGGGTTGTCCGGGGGGTGGGGGTTTTACAGAGGGTTGGGGTGTCTAGGGGGGTGTCCAAGGGGGTATGGGGTGGGGGGTGGTGTCCAGGAGGGGTGGGGGTGCTGTCTAGAGGGGTGGGGGCTGTCCAGGGGGTGGGGGGCTGTCCAGAGGGTTGGGGGTTGTCCGGGGTGGGGGGGGGGGTCCAATGGGGTGGGTGGGTGTGGGTGGTTGTCCACGGGGGTGGGGGCCTGTCGAGAGGGTTTTGGGGGTTTTCCGTGGGGGTGGGGGCTGTCCAGAGGGTTGGGGGTGTCCAGGGGGATTGACTACTGCATCGTGGTTTGTGAGATTATGACATGATGATTGTGTCGTGATGATTGGATTTACATTGTGATTTTCTCCATCTGAATTTTTATTTTAAATATGATTTGATTCTCAGGTTTACTCCATTTTCACCAATTTTCTATCAACCATTGTAGGCCCCACGGTTTCCTTTGATTCAATGGAATTTAAAACTGTTATATCTAACTATATTTTGATTTAAAAATAATATTCAAGAATATATTTTTAAATACGCGTAGATTTGTTTTATATTTCAAAATTGTTTTACATTCAAAATATGATTTTTTTCACATAAACATATATTTGTCTTATCGTAAATATATTTTTTTGATATTTTTTATAGGTAATAATGAGTCGATGTTGGATTATGGCACATCGAATGAGCAATGAATATGAGGAAGGTGTTGATGCCTTTTTGGAATTTTCTAAATGAAATGTTCCAAGTAGTGACATTTTTTTCTGTCCATGCCTGAAATGTTTGAATATGATGATTTTGAAAAGTAGAGAGATAAAAGATCATATGATTTATCATGGTTTTAATCCGAGTTATAGACCTTGGATTTGGCATGGTTAAAATGGACGGAATTTCACTGATGATGATGATTCGCAAGATGGTAACTCCGATGGAAATGAAGAAATGATTCGTGATATTGTATCAGAACAAATTGAGATATAACCGACAGTTGTGCGTCTATATGGTGATGCTGAAAAACCATTATATCCTGGTTGTACAGATTTTACGGTTTTTTCGGTGGTGTTAACATTGATTAACCTAAAGGAGAAACATGGATAGAGTGACAGAAGTTTTACAGAGCTGCTACAATTGATGAAATACATTCTTCCAAAAGATAACAATCTTCCAGATTCACATTACAAGGCCAGGAAAATATTATGCCCGATGGGATTGGGATACCAGAAAACACATGCCTGTCCGAATGACTGCATTATATATAGGAAGGAATATGAATTTCTGTCAGATTTTCCTAAATATGGGACATCACGGTATAAGGTGAAAGAAAAATCACAGGCTTATGTAGAGATTACAAAGCTCCCTTCAAAGGAATTTTGGTATCTTCCTATAATTCATCATTTCAAACATTTATTTTACAATTCACATGATGAAAAAAGGTTAATATGGCATGATGATGAGAAGGTATGTGATGGAAAAATATGTCATCCAGCTGATTGTCCACAATGGATGAAAATTGATGTGCAGTATTCTACATTTGGAAATGAAATTAGAAATCTCAGACTAGGGTTGTGCACAGATGGAATGAATCCATACCAAACCGTCAGTAGCACACACAGTTCATGGCCTATTTAATTGGTAATTTACAACCTCTCTCTGGAAGTTTGTATGAAGCGCAAATACCTCATGTTGAGTATTATGATCTCTGGTCCAAAGCAAACCAGCAATGATATTGATGTTTACTTTTTCACCGTCGATTGATGATTTGAAACTGTTATGGGCTGATGGTAATAGGGTGTATGATTCTTATAAAATGGAATATTTTCAACTGCATGCAGTGCTTCTGTTCAATATAAATGACTTCCCAGCGTATGGAAATTTGTCTGGATATAGTGTTAAAGGGCATAAAGCATGTCCAATTTGTGAACAACAGACGTCATATTATCAATTGCATCATGGGAGGAAAACAATGTACATGGGTCATCGAAAGTGTTTTCCTATTGATCACCCTTATAGAAGAATAAAAAAGGCATTCAATGGCTCACAAGAATTTGATACTACTCCAAAACCTTTATCCCATGATCTGTATTTTGAGAGGGTGAAAACCCTTGATGTGACATTGGGAAAGACACAGAAATCTGGTAATGATAGACATATTTGGAAGAAAAGGTCAATATTTTTTGATCTACTATATTGGAGGTATCATGAAGTTAAACATAATATTGATGTCATGTACATGGAGAAGAATGTATATGATTGTTTGATTGGAAAATTGTTAGATATTAAAGGAAAGAGAAATGATGGGTTGAATGCAAGATTAGACTTACTATCAATGGGAATACATTTTGAATTAGCTCCCACTCCTAAAGGAAGATGAACAATTCTTCCCCCATTTGTCATACATTATCGAAGAGGGATAAAATTAGCTTTTGTTAGTGTTTTCATGATATCAAAGTGCCTCAAGGTTATTCTTCAAATGTAAAAAATTTTGTCTCATTGAAGGACTTGAAGTTGATAGGTATGAAATCAAATGATTTACACATCATGATGCAACAAATTATACCAGTTGCATTGTGTGGAATATTTCCCATTCATGTTAGATAGACTATAATGAAGTTGTGTTATTTTTTCAATTCAATTTGTAACAAGGCGATTGATGTGAATGCTTTGAACATTTTGGAAAAGGATGCAATTTTTATACTTTGTCAACTGGAAATGTATTTTCCTCCAACATTTTTTGATATAATGGTGCATTTAATGATTTATCTAGTTCGAGAAATAAATCTTTGTAGACCTATATATCTTCATTGGATGTATCCTTTTGAAAGGTATATGAAAATATTAAAGGGGTTTGTTAAAAATCCATATAGACCTAAAGCTTCCATTATTGAAAAGTATATTTCTGAGGAGGTAGAAGAGTTTTGTACGAGCTACATGGATGCGGCACAACACATAGGTTTGCCTCCATCTCACCATGAATGAGTTAATAATGAGGGAAATGGGATTCGTGGCTTGAAAGTCAAATCATTGTCAGCTGAACAGATGAAGAAGTTAGAATCATACATATTGAATAACATAGTTGATGCTCAACTGTATATCACATTTCATATTAATGAGTTGAAACAATGTCATCCAAAGAAGAAAGAAATGTGGATTTTGAATGAGAAAAACAAAAAAAAATTCTCATGGATTAAAAAGACATTGCTTGGTAGATCAGATGTATCAGAGACATTAAAATGGATAGTGGGTGGTTCATGTTTAAATGTGATAACATGGTCCGGTTATGACATTAATGGCTATAAATTTCATACGAAATCTCAGGACAATAGAATTGCAGTTCCGAATAGTGATGTATTGGTGTTTGTAGAAGCAATGCATTTTTCGAGTGCTAAGGACAAAAACCCAATTTCTGCATCAAGTGCATATTATGGAGTGATTGAAGACATATGGGAGGTTGAATAATTTAAAATTAAAGTTCATGTTTTTAACTATAAATTGTTTATCAATAAAAATAGTGTCAGACATGATGAATTTGGAATGACACTTGTTAATCTGAATAGATTGGAAGACACAACTGATTCTTTTATAATAGAAACACATGAAAAACAAATTTTCTATGTAGTAGATCAATCAGATATGCAGTGGACTGTTGTTTTACAAGGGAAAACACAATATTTTGGTGAGGATGAACTTGATGAAGATGCTGATTTATGTGATATCCCTACTTCCATGGAAAGATTAACATAACATAATGATGAGAATGTTGAAGACATGGTTTGTGCCATAAGGAACGATCACGATGAAGGAATTTGGGAAAACAATCTGTTTTTTACATTCCTAAAATTACAGGTAACATATGTTTATTTATTGTTTACATTTATTTCTTTCATAAAATGTTAGATATTGTAAGTTATTTATTTATTAAAACATGTATTAAAACAAAATAAGTATAAGTTTTTGTTTGTTTTAAGTTTGTTTAGTTTACTTTATCATGTTTACCATTACATGAATTATATATCTATTATTTTTGTTCAGTGAATATTAATTTACCATGTTTACCATGTTTACCATCAAGACCATCTTGACCATATTTACCATTGTTTAACATGCTTACCATATTACGAATGTTTACTATTACCTAACATAGTACACTTTTCTATTTTCTAATTATAGTAGTATTAAATTATTTGAATTTGTATATTTGTGAACTAACGTTTTTTTTTTGATTTGAAGGATAATGACCGATCATTCTATTGATCAACCACATGATTCTGTAGATGGGCATATTTTTCATTCCTCTGGGGAGGAACATTCACATGCTCTTATTAGGATAAAGAGTTCAAAGGTTGTTAAATGTGGGTGAACACGTTTACCAAAATTAGCACTTACCCATACACAGGATTAGAGGATACTCATTGAGTTTGATGATGATGATATTCCTAGAGGTCCAAATGCAAAAGATTTTAAGAGTTTTGTAGCAACTCAGGCTAAGATCAAAGTAAGAATTCTGTATGATTACTGGAGAAGTGTGGATAAAGCGTTAATCTCTCAATTATGGGAGATGATTTTGGTAAGATCTTTTTCTATTGTTTGACTATTCTAAAAATGTTTCTAGTATATATAATAAGTTTACCCTCTTCTTTATCGGATGAAATTTGATATTCCTGACACTGGAGGAGTCATGAAGAAATGTTTATCGTTGTCTTCCAGGAGATGGAGGGATTTCAAATCAACCCTCTCATCTGATTTCATTTATGGTCATAAGAGTCATGAAAATCCATGTCGTATATATCATTTTATAGATGAATACACATGGAGATAGTTTTTTGAAAGTAGAAGAAAAGAGTCATTTTTGGTTAGGGCAGTGTAAATTTTATAATCTTTCTTATATAAATTATCTTATTAATGTTTTGTTAATGATTTATTATTCTTAATTTACAGAAAACAAGGAAATCTCACCAGGAGATCCAATCTAAAAATGTATACCCTCGTAGTTTATCTTGGGGAGGGTATGAATTTTTGGAAGAAAAAATGATGGAGGAAAAATTTCAACAACTAAGAGAAGAGTCTTCAAGCTCTGGAGAGGTGGCCCCTCTGTCCCCTCCATCTAGACATGAAAAATTGAAGAGAGATAGGAAGGTTAAAAAAGGGCAATACCTTTCGGAAGAATTGAGAATCATAGATGAGAGGATTGTAAGATATCTATTTTATTTATTTAAGTTAACTATTTTCTTCATATAATTTCAATCATTACAGAAATGTTCAATTAATAAATAAATGACTCTCTTGAGGAGAAGATTTCATAGGGGACATTTATAGCTACTAGGAGGGAAGATATTTTATCTGTAGCCTTGGGAAAGCCCGAAAATCATGGTCGTGTAAGAGGATATCCGACAGGTGTATCGGTAAGAAAAGTGTTGCCATGTTCTTCAACTTCTAACATTGAGGGGGTTTATAAAAAAATAGAATAATTGGAGGCTGAAGTTTATAATATTAATGTGATGATGGAGGACAAGATTAGAGCACCAGTGCAGTCTATGTTTGTAGACATGAAAAGACAATTTCAGACTGCAGCTCCCACTCCTCCACCTCCCCCTATAGACCCCATTATTTATCCTCCACCTCCCCCAGTAGTTCCCACTCCCCCACCTCAGCCTGTGGACCCCATTTTTTATCTTACTACTCCGCCGCAACTTTCTACTTATTGCGAGTTGTATGTTGATGATCCTTAACATCATATAGTAGCATATAGGTTGGTATATTGTATATGAGATACAGTTCATCATCAACAATTAGAGGTAGATAATCAGAGTGTCACTGTACAAGATATTATTGATAGATCAGCTCGGGTACCATTACGTACAGATGAGGTGGCGACAGTTGGACATAGTATCATCCATTTTATAATTTGGCCATCTAGACTTCTTCGACTAATTACCATAGAGGTATGAATGTTATATTTTTTTTTATTAAAGTTATTTTATCATTTGAAAACCTATATATTTATTAATTTATTTTTACAGGAATACTTCAAAGGTATAGAAATACTTTATAGACAATAAAAAAAGACAAATGGCTATGACATCAAATACAGATTCAAGTAGTCTTGACAGATTATCAAGATATTCAAATTTGTTGGTGGGTCATTATGAGTTTCCAATGGAAGCTCATGTTTATGGACGTGAAATAAGTGTGGGGATTATGAAAACTGATATCATGGAGCATGTTACTGGAGATAAGTTGGGAATCAATGTGGTGAAATTTTTTTCCTTGTAAGTCTTAACACCTTTTCCATGTGTTATATTTATTAAAAATGTATACTTATGTCTGTTTTGTATTAGGTATCTTTATAAAATTTGTGAGAGGAATGAGATGACAGATGTATATGGATTCATGGACCCGCAATTGATTTTCCCTGAAGCATGTGCATTGGATGAGAAACAAAGAATGCTTTATATTACTGAAAGACTTGAAAAGAATATAGTCACACAATGTTGGACGATGCCTTTTTGTGAGAGGTATGAAACACATATCTCTCAAAGAGTTAATTATCATTTAACATAAAAAACCACTGACGTTAAATTTCCCTTTTATTAGTGATCATTGGATGTTAGGGGTTTTTTGCCCAAGGGAGAAAGCACTTTATTGGATATGCTCCGTCCATGATGATGTGCGGGAAAGTTTTAAGAATATATTGGAAAAAAAGTTTCAATTTCTCAATAGTTTTATATATTATAATGAATTTTAAATTTACCCTATTCGTATTATTTTCTTACAGGGCATGGGTCTACTTTCAAAAAAACACTTAGACAAGGTGTGCAATGATCAAATATGTAAATGCGAAGGTAAATATACATTTATAATTTGTACTTTTTGATTTATTACATAAAAATAATATATTGAATTTACACTCATTCAAACAGAATTGTCATGAACAACAAGGAGTCATCGAATGCAGATATTATATGTTAAGATTTATGTATGAAATAATAACAACTGGGACAGTTGTGAATTTTGACATGGTAAGATTTATTCTTAACCTTTTCCATAATATTTCGATTTTATTTATTCATTATACACGTTAACTAATATTCTTTTCATTTGTAGATTTTTGATGACCCTCAACCCTATACTGCTGAAGACATAAAACACTTACAAGTGGAGTGGTCAAATTATTTTACAGGATTGATTGAATTTTAGTTGTTTGTAATGTAAAATGTAATTCTGAATATTTCTATTGTAATTGTGTATTTTGTAGTCGTTTAGGTTGGATTTAGTTTTTTTTGAAGTTGACAGTGTAAGTTTTGAATGATATATATGTGAATGTTTAATTTTTCTCTAATTCTTGTTTTGGTCTACTAATGATGGTTTTTCTGGTATGGATACTTGTATGAGGGGGAGGGGTTCCAAGGGTGTAGGTGGTGTTCAGTGGGGTTGGGGGTGTCCAGGGGTCTGGGAGGGCTGTCCAGTGGGGTGGGGGCAGTCCAGGGGGTGGGAGGGCTGTCCAGGGGTGTGAGAGGGTTGTCCAGGGTGTGGGAGGGTTGTCCAGGGGTGTGGAAGTGTTGTCCGAGGGGTGGGGGTATACATGAGGGTGGGGGGGAGGGGGTTGTCCATGGGTGTTTGGGTCTATCCAGGGGGTCGGTGGGTAGTCCAGGGGTGTGGTGGGGGCTCCAATGGGGTTGGGGGGGATGTCCAGGGTGTGGGGGGTATACCTGAGGGTGGGGGTTGTTCCGAGGTGTTTGGGGCTGTCCAGAGGGTATACATAATGGTGGGGGATGTCAAGTGGGGTGAGGGGGTGCTATTCAGGAGGGTGGGGTGGTTGTCTCGGGGTGTTTGGGGATGTCCAGGGGGTCGAGGGGAAGTCCAGGGGTGTGATGGGGGCTCTAATGGGGCGGGGGTTGTCAAGTGGGGTGAGGGGGTGCGGTTCAGGAGGGTGGGGGGTTGTACAGGGGTGTTTGGGGCCGTCCAGGTGGTCGGGGGGCAGTCCAGGGGTGTGGTGGGGGCTCCAATGGGGTGGGTGAGGGCTGTCCAGGGTGTGTGGGGGGGGGGGGTATACATGAGGGTGTGGGGTTTCCTGGGGGTTTTGGGCTATCCAGGGAATATACATGATGGTGGGGGTAGTCAAGTGGGGTGAGGGGGTGAAGGGGTGATGTTCTGAAGGGTGGGGGGTTGTCCCGAGGTGTTTGGGGATGTCCAGGGGTTGGGGGAAATCCAGGGGTGTGGTGGGGGCTCCAATGGGGTGGGGCGGTCAAGTGGGGTTAGGGGGTGAGGGGGTGCTGTTCAGGAGGGTGGGGGGGGGGGGTTGTCTAGGAGTGTTTGGGGCTGTCCAGGGGGTCGGGGGTAGTCCAAGGTTGTGGTGGGGGGCTCCAATGGGGTGGGGGAGGGCTGTCCAGGGTGTGGAGGGGTATACTTGAGGGTGGGGGGGTTATCCCGGGGTGTTTGGGGATGTCCAGGTGTATACATAAGGGTGGGGGCTGTTAAGTGGGGTAAGTTTTATATGTTATCAAGTGGGGTGAGGGGGTGCTGTTCAGGAGGGTGGGGGGGTTGTCCTGGGGTGTTTGGGGATGTCCAGGGGGTCGGGAGGAAGTCCAGGGGTGTGGTGGGGGCTCCAATGGGGTGGGGGCTGTCAAGTGGTGTGAGGGGGTGAGGGGGTGATGTTCAGGAGGGTGGGGGTGTCTAGGGGTGTTTGGGGTTTTCCAGGGGGTCGGGGGTAGTCCAGGGCTGTGGTGGGGGATCCAATGGGGTGGGGAGGGCTATCCAGGGTATGGGGGGGTATACATGAGGTTGGGGGGGGGGGGTTGTCCCTGGGTGTTTGGGGCTGTCCAGGGGGTATACATGAGGGTGGGGGTTGTCAAGTGGGGTAAGTTTTATATGTTATAAATTTAAATGCTTAAATTTTCTTTAGTTCTGGTTTTGATCTCCTTCTATTTTTGTGGTACGAATTCTTGATTTTGTTTCTAGTTGTTTCTGGGGGAGAGCAGAGGACTGCATTCGATTTGAAAAAAATTATCTTCCACATCGGTTATTTTATAACCGACGTGATAAAGAAATCGAGAAGGGTTTATCACGTCATTTTTTTTAATAACCGACGTTATAAACACCTGTGTCATGGATTATCATGTTGGTTATTTAATAACCGATGTGATAAAAGGCCTGGGAAATAGTTTATCACGTCGGTTATTTAATAACCGACGTGATAATCCCCCCCGGACAGGTTTAGCACGTCGGAAATATATAACCGACGTGATAAACCATTTCCCAGGGGTTTATCATGTCAGTTATTTAATAACCGACATGATAAACTTTCCCGAACGTGTTTATGACGTCAGTTATTATATAACCTACAAGATAAACCCTCCCCAGTTTATCACGCCGGTTATATAACAACCAACATTATAAACCCCGCCCACCCCCTCCCAGTTTTTTCACGTCGGTTATTAATTAACCGATGTGATAAACACCGCGATGTTATGTTTTTTACATTGGTTTTTAAATAACTGACATAAAAAACATTATTTATAACATCGTCTGTATTAACGTCGGCTAAAAACTGACGTAAAAAATGGAAAATAACCAAGGTAAATAAAGTTTTCTGCACTAGTGGTCAGTTCAAGTTGCTGGAAAACATAAGGATTCCACGTGTCACTCAAGCGTTTAAGGATCAGGTAAGTAGGATCAGAGAGTTGACTCCTACCTTAGAGAAATTAATGGAGAATAAGGATGATTCTATCTCAAGAATAGATAGAGGAGGATATATTATTATGGATTTCATAAATCTTCTTTTACCCTTCCTCCATGTGGAATGCACTCCCATTATTTTTTTTAGCCCTGCCTTCTACCTCAACTGCATCAAGATATACTAGTGTTGCACCAATGATGAATCCTGCACTAGCCTCCAGAAGGTTGACCCATAGGATTCCTATGATATCTATACACTATTGGTCTACTGATGCTTCTATTGCAGCTCCTCCAACCCTACTGACTGCCATCCCTCATCCTATCCATCCATCTTAAGAACCTTCCTTCTCAAATCCCAATAACAAAGCTCCCTTGGACATCTATGATGTGTCTTAAATGTGGGATGTCTTAGATGATAGGTATCTTTGTAACATGTTTTTATATTATACTTTTTCTTTATTACTATAAAATACTCTTTTATTCCTTTTTGTCATCCTGTCTTTCTGTTAATCACAATGGGGGAGAAATATTTAATCTTGAATCTCAAAGTTATCCAAAGGGGGAGACGTATTTATGTTAATAGGAATGTTTTCATATATATTTCATCTACTTTACCCTAATACATTTGGTTAAATTTTATGAAAACACACCTATAAAGATATTAGAAAATTTGATTAACCCTAATTCATAAAATACTAACATAATTTGTGATTATCAAAAAGGGGGAGATTATTGGACTCACCTATTTTGATAATCCCAAATCATTATTCATTTATGTAAAGAATATAGTTTCTCATACAGGATAATAATTTATGATAAAATAATGTTTATATGAATATAATAACTATGTACTTTTAATCTCACTATTCACTTGTTTCATCTCACAGTGCAAAATTTCCCTAAGCGCAGGGTCACCATTGCAAGGTCCCTGATGTCAGGTTACCAATGCAAGGTCACCATTGTTAAGGTCACCGATGCAAGGTCACCGTTGCAAGGTCACTGATGCAAGGTCACCGATGCAAGGTCACTGTTGCAAAGGTCACTATTTCAAGGTCACCATTACAAGGTCACCGATGCAAGACTACTGTTGGGAAGGTTACTGATGGAGAGTTATCAATGGAAGGTTACCAATATAAGGTTACCGATGGAGAGTTATCGATGGAAGGTTACTAATGGAAGCTTATGGATGGAGAGTTATTGATGGAAGGTTACCAATGGAAGGTTATTGATGGAGAGTTATCGATGGAAGGTTACCAATGGAAGGTAACCGATGGAGAGTTATTGATGTAAGGTTATCATTGGAAAGGTTACCGATGAATGCTGCTGATATACACTTACTATTGAAGGCTACCCTTGTGAAGGCTACCGTTACTAGTCTACCATAATCTTCTACTCCATAATTTTTCAAATTCTTAATATTATTTAAATGGGAATATTTGATAAATTAAGTTGTTCTGACATTAACTAATGATGATTGTAGGCATATCAAGAGACCATATCTAGGGACATTACGATGTACGAGATAGATCACACGTGATGTACTTATTCCTATTGTCGGACCTCAAATATAAAAGAGAAGACCATAGAAGAAATGATAGATAGGAATGAGAAGTGCAAGTATAGATGTTAAGAAAGTGGAATGCATGAGAAAGAACTTATTGGATAATAAGGAAGAACCATTTGTGCACTTTCATTGTGAACCCAAGAACTTGAAGAAGATTATTTTGGGAGAACAATTTCATGGTTGCCTTCTGTGTCTCATCAACTCTTGAAAACACAAGAAAATGAACAATTAATTCCTGAACAATAGAACCTAGAGTTGTGACACTCTGTTTGGAGAAAACCTCCAGAGAATGACTCGAACAATAAATTCTTTACTCCAAGGAGTCAAGAGCTGAACTCCAAACAAATAGATCTTTCTATACTCAAACTTATAATCTTATATCTATTTTGTTCATTCATTTTTCATTTCTTGCGAATTGTGGGTCTGTATTTTACACACTGTCTCTCGTGCTTGAACATGAGGATACTGAATATCCTCACATCAAACTTCACATACATCTTGTTTCCCATGAATAACTATGGAAGAGACCGTGTGTGGTCTGTATTGTTTGTTTTTTTCCACGAAGAACTATGATAGAGGGTGTGAACCCTAGAAAGTTTGTGAAAACTATTGTAAATCCCCATACAGGATGTGTATCTAGATTATTGTTAATATAAACTTATTGGTGGTATGTGATCATTACGTGGGGTGGATTAAGTTTTAGCTTGAGACTTAAACTCTTGTTTAACTCCACTATGCTCTGTATTTTTTGTTGTGCACTGTTTTATCTATTTTCTGTTGCTTATAATTACTGAAACAGAAAAGTGTTTTACATTCACTTTGATTGTTAGTTTTGGTGAGTGTGTGTATGTGTTTAATTCGGTAAGCTTGTTTCCAAAGTTGAAAACGTGTTTTACACTGATTCAACTAAGGTTAAATCACCCTTTGAGAAACCTATTGACTAATTAGACATCTCTATCTCTACTGCCTTAATTAACTAGGCTATTTCAAAATTTAGGGGATCTTTAATATAATGTCTTTAACAAAAATTTTAAGTAGGAACTAAATTCACCCCCTTTTGAGATTCCACTCTGACCAACTACACTCGATTTAAACAAAACACTATTTAGTCACATTTTTTCATAGTCAATCAAATTGTAACAAATTAAAATATTTTAGATAGTAAATTTATAAAATTTATATCCAATAAAATATTTTTAAATTCATTTCATATATTTGACATGCATAATATATAAATAGACCCCAATTTTATGCATAAAATACTATATTTTTATAAAGGTAATTTTTCTTCTTTTTAATGGAAAACCTAATATAAATATGAATTTTTAAAATTTTATATATTTTATATGACAAAATAAAAATAATTTTTGAAATAGGAATAAGGAAATTAGTTTAGAGTTATTTTTTTGTGTTTTTTAGAGATGTTTCAATTTTTTATGAACAATGGATAATATTGAAATTTAATTCAAAAAAACTTTTTCATATAATTTATTTACATGGATAAATTATATTTCAAATTGGTTTTAATGTAATATTTTATAAATTATAGATCAATTAATCTAATTTATTTCAATGGAATCAATTTCATATTGAACTTGAATATAAAGACATAAAAAACTATTGAACATGTTTACTTTAAAAACCCGCTTTGTCATCTCGTATGCAGGATTAATTTTAAATTATGATTTGCCAATTCTATTATTTTAAATTAGAAAAATGGATTAAATATTTGTAATAATAATAATATATAATTTCTATTTTGTTAAAATTAGTTTTTTACCATTATTAGAGCCAAATTTTATAAGAAATACATGGCTTGAAGTCACTTTTAAAAAATTTAAGTAATTCCACTCCTCCTCAACTATAATGAAAAACTCACCCTTTACCTTACCCATAGATCTCAAGATACATTGGATCAATTAATCAATATTCAAATAGATACTAAAAATTACTCTCCTATACTTATAATCCAAAAAATTTTATATAAATTCATCAATGGAATCCATTTGGTGAAATCCAAAAGGAGTTACCTGAATAAGAGGTGACATCCTTCCTCAAGATCTTTAGTTTTATTTCTTTCTCCACTCCTTAAATTCTTATTATTCCTTGATTATATAAAAAAAATTATCATTAATATAATTATATTTTTTATGTTAGTTTCCATATTTAGATTTACATTCACATCCATATTTTTTGTAATGAAGTTACCGTTCATGTGTACGAAAAACTTCCACCTCCCAAAACAACGTTGTTCGTTTTTCCATTACCACATCTCATGGGTGGGTATTATGTTGAAAAATAAATTTATTAAATTATATATGATATTTATAATGTATTTATGAACCATAAAGTTCTATATAAATCAAATAATTATTTTTTCCATTTTGTGGGAATATGATAACATCGTTTATGGAAGTGTGGACTATGACCTACCCAAAGCGATGTGATTCATTCACACGATACTTGGAATGTATAAAGGTTAATTTTAATTAAACATATGAGACCTAAATAAAATATTTATGTCATTGATTACATACTTAGAATTCATTGAATATTATATTTCAATTTATTTATTACAATTTTCCCACACTAAAATATGATAACGTCGGTCGTGGATGTGTGGACTACCGCCTCCTCAACATGATGTGATTAATTTTATAAAACTAGTATTAAATATACGTGTTTATATGATTAAATTATTTTTTATGATATAATTATCATTCAGGAATGATATATTGTTACGTACCTTCTTTACATAATGATCACTAAAAATGGGAACATTACTCATGCGTATATACGACCTATTGTCTCCATGATTATACCGTAGGTTCATTTATAATAACCATCATTCATGATTGATTTTAGAAGTTTAATTTATGTTAAAATAATATAATTATGTCATTATCATTATTATGGATATCTTTATATATTGACCGCTTAGACCATAGTCGACCTACAAAATTCATTTTAACACATAAACCAAATTTATAAAAACACCAGATGTAAACCCAATTTTTTAAGTAGTAGTTTATAACATTGTAATCAGTTAAGTAAAATTAATGATAAATATGGAAAAGGTTATGAATAAATAAAAAAAATAACATGCATTTATTATTAAGAAATTTAAATACACACATGACAATTCAGACTCAATGGAATGGATCCTTGTCTCACTTTTCTTTCAGTGATCCATACACTATTTTCACCACTTACTTCCATTATATAGTGTATATACTCACTATTTTTATATATTTTATCATGAATTATTTTATTTTTAGGGTATTTAAATATTAATTTGATATCATTTCATTCAAGGGGATTATGATTGAAAAGCATTAAAGTGGTATATGAAATTTTGTATTGTTTAATGTTTGTTTTCCTCAATACTAATTTAATGAACTTTCAAGGTTATTTCTGTTCATCAATATCAACAACCCTTGTTGTCACTTATCCTCCACTAAGGAAATATTTATAAATACATATTTTTATTAAATATGGATATTTTATGACAAGTCATATTTTTTCTTAATTTAATCGATTACTTGATATGAGAAATGCATTAGACATGGAATGAAGGGTGGGGACCATACATTATATAGCCCCTCGATGCAATGATAGTTTCTGATGAGATACATCTATTTGAAAAATTAGAATAGATTAATGTGTATGGTGGATAGATCTTAATATTATAGGTTTTTTATTCTTGATAGATGATGTCAAATAAATAATCATTTCCATCATTGTTATATATCATTGTATCCATGA
The DNA here is from genome assembly GCA_963277665.1 of Viscum album. NCBI lineage: Eukaryota > Viridiplantae > Streptophyta > Magnoliopsida > Santalales > Viscaceae > Viscum > Viscum album. The sequence goes on from OY728159.1 coordinate 797,938,541, forward strand.
GATTTTAATATGATATAATCTATGGATGCATTTAATTCTAACATTATTGATTAAATGGAATTTTATTTCATTTATTTAACTTTAAATATCCATTTTTGTTTATCCATTTAAGTAAAATTCATGTTTTCTCAAGTTTTTACCTTTCCATGTTGATTTATTCCCATTGATTCCTTATTAATTTCACTTTACATACGCTTAATAAGAATTTAATCTGACCATTTTTTCTTTCCTTTCCCTACGTCATGAAGTGGAATCCATTGAATTAATTTCATAGAAGTAGTTTATTAGTTTTTTTATGTATTAGGTTTTATTTCATATTTCTAAATGTATTATGTGTATCAGGCATGAAGTCATGTTTTCAATAACTATAAAAATGATTAGTCCATTGGGAATTAATGCATTTATATATTCCAATGTAAAAAATTAATGCACCGGCTCCGAGCATCTAGGTTTTGGGTGCTATAGAATGTATATTTCTTTAATAATTTTAATAGACTCAACTTCCTCATACTCGTAACAAATTAATATAATTTCTTTAAAAAGGTCATTGCCAACTGATTGATTAAATAGCATTGATCCATCTCTTATTTGATGTATATTTTTATTAATGTCTTTACTTACATACTAATTTTTTTTCAATGTATTTATCGGGAAATTCATTTATTATTCAAAAAGTGTGGAGACTAGGTCTTCCATGAGAGGTACATCATAATCAACCTAAAATATACACTTTATATACACCTTGTAAAATCACTAGGGATACAAATACTGATCCAATATGAGGAATACCTAGGATTTTAAGAAACATGTAGATCCCAAATGCATTGTTCAGGTACACTAATATGGAGTCAAATCAATTTAATGATCTTTTTCTGATGTTTTTCATTCATTTAAAATATCCCCTCATACTTTTGAACCTATTTCCTAGGTCAGAGGAATAGATCTATTTTACACTCAAAAAAATAACATACGTAGGTAATGCATATAATAAAAGAAATAATATCACATAATAATTTTTTCAGGTTATAGAAGAAATACCTACTCCATTTTTTTATCAACCTATGGTTGTTTCAGATATTGTATTTTCACTATATCTTTGTAGTGATTATAATTTTCGAGAATTGGTGGAAATTTTCATGTAAGAATTTACCAATTTTCTTCAGTTAGTTATGTTTTTCATAATGGTTCTACAATCATTCTAGGGCGTTTTCTATAATTTCACCACCAATTCATTAGATAAATTTTCTACAAAAGAAATATAGTTTATCCTTCCCTGTTTACTTCCACAATAACTTCAGTAATGATGTTCTTGATACTCCTTTTCAAATTCATGGGTTCATGTGATCACCTTATTGAATAATTACCTGACATCGACACTCTATATCTTTTATATAAATATTGTATAATGATCTCCAAAATATATATCGATAGTGTAAAAAATCTCTCATCACATTAATGAAAATATTTATAATATAAATTAAACATGGGATATCAATAATTACTTAATTTAAAACACTCATTTAATACATATTTTAAATGTGTTTTTTAATAAACCCTTTTATTTATTATTGAAATATGAATACCCATTGGATATAAGGTATTATATTTCCCAACATAAATAAATTATAAATTTTATTTAGAAAGATTATGAATTCTCAGTTTAGAATAATCGAATTGGATAACTATTTACTTCATATTAACATGGCTTCATCACTATAGATACACAACCGAATAATTCTCATGGATTTACATCATTTAAATAGTATATCTTCCATCTTTAGACCCCGAAAGGATTCATGTGTTCTTATATCTGTTCACATCCACAGCTCACCTCTGTATGCATATACCTAAATATTAATTTCCATAATTTTGATTACCTAATAGACTTGTGTTTCCTATTTCATCAAAAAAATGGTCAAAATCTAGAAGACTCAACCAAAACTCCATATTCCTATTTTTTCTTCTTCATGTATCATATTGCGAATAGAAAATTCCCATGGATTCTCATCATGTAGAATAATTATATTTTCATTTTATTTTCATGGATACAATGTGAAGCATTATAAATTTGAATTTAGATCATACAAGGGAAATAATATTATAATTTTCATCATTCAAAATATTGACTTCATCAAGTTATCATCACGGATCTGGTTTCACCATTTATGTATGGAAATACATGAATATCATCATTATTATGATAGAAAAGTCTCCTCTTACTTTGGGATGTAATCCTCATGTTCATGATAATTTATCATATACTAATCCTCAATTTCTACGTCAAATAAATAATATATTTAAAATGGGATCCATAATATTGTTTTCATCTAGATTATACTTGTCATCAAGTTATCCACATTCATGTGAGACATATATTTCATGAAAAGAGATTCTCAACCTCATTCATATAGAAATACAATTATTAATCATCCATGGGAGACACTATTCAATTATACTAATTCAGTCATGAAATTTTGAATGATGTAACTTTATAATTAGGGTTGTTGTTGAATGTTATATTCTTAGCCTGACCAAATGGAATAGATCTATCTCATCTTTTGAACCATGTTTTGTTAGTATATTTTAGTATAGAAGAATAGTATTCCACACTAGGGAATCCAATATCAAACATCCCATTAATTTTCTCTCTGCTTTATCAATTATCTCATACCTCATCCTTATTCATTTGTTATTGGGGGATCCTCACCAACACACTTATACCCAACCCACCATGGGAATCATCCCACTCGCATTACCATCCTACATCAATGGGCCATATACATGGGCCCATCCATGGAACTAGGTTCATGCTCCTATGGGCCATATACACATGAGTACAAATACCTCTTCCACCATGGGTGGCCTCCTTTGGTGGGTTCTCCCAGGGGGGATGATCCTTGTGACTCCCCATATATGGTTTAGTGCTATCCCATAATATCTCATAAGGTTGGACATATTTTCTTTTAAATGGGATAAAATATTCCAATAAAAACAAATCCCCTAGACAACATATCATCAAATTCCAAACCAAATAACCCGTTAAAAATTAAATTTTTTATGAATGAATTATATTTTTAATGGTATAAATGCACTTTTTCTTGGATTTTATAATTCCTCTTATTTAAATTATAAATACACATGGTATTCAAAAAAAATCATCTTTATTTTATTTTGGAATGTAATTATAAATTCTAAATAACATCATGCTTAAATAAGATCCCATTTCTTATTATGAACTCAAAATCTCATTTCTCTAATTTAATTATCATACGAGATGATATTTTTAATGATATTTAGATTCCTCCAGAGAATATTTATTTTCATCTTATTATTCCTTTTTTAAAAATGTAATGAAAATATACTCTCTCTTAGTAAAATTGACACATATATTAGAAAATAGATAGTCATAAACAATCGTCACAACTAAAAGGGAGAATTTTTGAAACATGACACCAAATGTTATTAGATGAATTCATAATAATTATCTAAGAAATATCACTAATCATGGAGAATTATTGTACCAAATGAAATCCAATTAGTCCATAAAAATTCTCCAAGCATCATCACATCAACCATAGATAATTTTATTAGTGAATATGATATATAGAATCTATAAAAAAATATACAAGGGTTATGACTAGTATTTTTAATATTTCAAAAACACTTTACACATTTCTCTATCCATAATTAAATAGTAATAATAGATGAAATCATTATAAAATGACTTTTGATTCCTTCTTATATATTGACAACATATAAAACCATACTCATTAACCGCCAACATGGGATTTTAAATTTATATCTATGGTTGTATGTTTTGTCAAAATATAAGATGGAATCTAAATTTAGTTTATGATGAAGTCCTCTATGATTACTGATTAATCATAGAATAAGGGTTATGGAAATAGTTTGAGAAGTATTCAAGATGTTTTTTGATGACACATGGATAACTGTTATGGATTCATTAGATCTCATCCACATTAAAAATTATCCATGCATGATGTAATAATTCTTGGAGATTTGTTATAGAATAATTATTTTTCATTTAGTAAGAAAATTACAAAATATTGGTGATGGTTAATGGAAAATTATTATGGATTAATTTAATGATATTGTATATCAGTATTATACAATTATTCATTTAAATTTGTTGATTTTTTACATAGATCATAAGTTCTAGGAAATGTGTCAGTTTCACTTGGAGGGTGCATGTTTTCTTAATCATTTAAATAAAGGAAGAAGACCCTGAAAATGAATATTATCATGAGGAAAATTAAAATCATGAAAAACAACATCTAGTATGATGATGAAATTTAATAAATGATTGTAGAAATACAGTAGAATAATGTGGAGCATATTTATGCTTGAAGGGATTTGGGATTTAAAATTTCAATCTAAAATAAAATAAAGATAATTTCTAGTGAATACCATGAAAATAGTTTTTTTCATAATGTAAATAAAATAAGTTGTGGTAGAAATGAAAAAAATTATCACCATGAAAAATGAATATATTTTTCATGAAGAATATTTGAAGTGGCTTGGGTGAGTTGGAATTGAATTTGATGAGACATTGGAAAAGGGATAAGTTTTTATTGGAATATTTTTTGACTATTAATTAAAAACATTTCCAAACCTATATTCCCCAAAGGGTTTTACATCAAAAATACATGGGGGACCTGAGGTTCAACCCCCATGGGAGAGTCATCCATAGGAGGACACATATGGAAGAAAATGTATTAGTGTGTCTGTGTATAAGTACCATAGGACCGCATGCCCAGAGGCATGGATATTCTCATGTATAAGGAACACAAAGGTAGGATTCCTAAATCAGTAGTCTGAATCCTATTGTGGTGTGTGTATTTTTGAGTGGGTGTTGATCCCACACCAAGAGATCGAGGTGGTTCGGGAATGATAAAATTGTGAAATTAGATACAAGCTACATGGGATGTTCAATGTGTGATTCCTGGGTGTGGATCATTGTTTCCTCGTATGAAATGATATTAATATAACATGGGAAATAATATGTGATTGGTCCTAACCATCTAATAAATATATGGATATTCTCTTAAACCTCATGCATCATCCAAATATTCCAACATTCTAGAGTTCAGGACTAGATATCTGATGATCAAACTGTTCCTTCCATGGAGGTTTTGTAAAGATTTTTATTTAGAGAAAAGGTTGATAATATCCATGCATTGAATCTATGTTGTGCATGCATGTTCATAAATTGAACCCAAGTCTCAACTGAATTAAAATGACGTTTTTGATGACATTTTTGACATGTAATGACTTCTAGATTCATTGTGAGGTGGAACATTCGATAAATTATAATGCACACATGGAGTTCATTATGAAGGAAGAGGGAACTTATTTTTTAGTGTAACTAATATATTCATGTACTTAAAAGAATGAATAGAGAACCCCAACCCATGATTATATCCTTATGAATTCAAGACATTTCCTGATGTAAATCCTAAGACTACTTGATATGTATGATCGAAATAGTCTTGCATGAATCTTTACATTTAATTTATGAAAATAAAATGATGATATTAATATTAAATATGATTAAAATCCACAATTATTTGTTATTGACATCATCAATTGTGAATAAACATAAATATGAATAGGGAGTAAGGTTCAAGCCTTCAATTATTTGAGTATCTTCATGAGGAAATAAGGAACCTAACACCATTGGGAATTAAAAATGAATGAAATGGGTGTTGAGATACATGAATATAGAGGTTTTAAATTGGGGTGAACATAAATAAGGGCACCCAAATCCATTGGGTGTTTATATATAGATGCTAAAATACTAGAAAAATGTAAATCCACATGAATAATTATGGTGATGTTTTTACAATGATTAATACACATTGATAATATGTAAACACCCAAACCATTTAGTTATTTTCAAATGAGCATGCATGAATTTTATTCCCATTTTTTATATGGAATATAAGATGAGAAATATAATACCATAGAGAAAATGATTATTTATGTTTTAATAAGAAATAAATGTGTTTCTTAATAAAAAAATTAATATAGGATTTAAATTATGTGTTTTCAATCATATATTTATTGACATCCCACGCACTACTGTTTTGTATAAATATGTTTATGTTGGTGATAAGAAATATTGTACACTATTGAAATATAATTTAGAGATCCTGATACAATCTTTATATTTATGAGATGATTCAAGGTTATGTATTTATTTAAGGAGGTGATCACATGAACCCAAGCATTTGATGTGGAATCTCAAGGTAATAATTGATGAATTTATTGAGGAAGTATACAAGGAAATAAAAACTAAATTTTTTGTAGAGGATGTCTATATTAAGAACATGTGGTTACAATATAAACAATGCCTTTGAATCTAGGTGGTACTAGTATAAATAATTCCACATACTTAAGAAAATTGATAACATTTTTCCTAAACATGATTTATAATTTTAGGATCATGTAATATCTACAAATTAATAGGGATAAGAGAGTCTATTAAATAACCATAGGTTGATCATGAAAAGAAGTAGGTATTTGTGTCAAACATTATAAAAAAATGGGTGCTTCAATTTATTTTATTATATACGTTACATGTGTATGTTATTGTTGAGATTTCATAACAAATCCATTTCTTATAACACGGGAATACATTCAAGAGTAATATGGGAAAATTGAAAAGAAATAAATTATTAGTAATAATTTAGTGCACTAATTCACCCCTATGTTTCCATGAATGATACATATAGGATATACATTCATATTTAGAATAATGTTTCTTATATATTATAATACTTGATTTTTAAATTTTTAAATATGCACACACATATTATCTATATAGATATTTCGAGGCCTTATTTTTTGATAATATTATTCTACCCATATAGACTAGACTTATATTTTTACTATCCACAACAATATTCTTTTGTAGACAATATAGTGTGCCGAATTGATGATTAATTCCATGTTTTCCAACATATATTTCAAATTCATCACATAGATATTCATTTTAATTTTCAAATCTTAACTTCTTAATGAACATTATGAACAATGTTTTGAATTATATCCAAAACATTTTAATAATATCAATGTATTTATACTTATAACTTATAAAAATAACATAGCTTTTTTAGTATAATAATCAATTAATGTGATGAAATATACATCACATGTCATTGAATCTTTCCTTATGGGACTATAGAAATACGTGTGTATTAATTATACTGGTATGGTAGAGATACTGTTACCCATCTTGTGTGATTTATGATTCATATTCCATTTATGAAATTTTCTTAAAACAAAATTATATTAAACATTTTGATTAGAAAAGACGATCACAATATAATGTTTCTATATTTTTTCTAGTATTCTCTTGAAATTTTGACCTATTCTCCATTTTCTATAAAATAGTCACATATTTTTCAGCCGCACAAATGAAATTGTTAGTATAACTAATTAAAAATATATTTCCATTAATTCTTTTTTCCCTTTATTGATTATTTTTCCATCCTTTGTGTATTTAATAATAATTTAATAAATTTTGAAAACAGGCTCATTCCCAACAATACAGATCTAACTAAAACTAATAATATTGTTCTTTTTTCCTTCCACATAAAACACATAATCCAATTTAATATTTTGGGATTCAATTTCTATAGAAGAAATCCCAATAATTTTTTGCGGATAATAATTAATAATGGAGGCACATACTCTTTAATTTTTTCCATTTTTTGAATATTTTGTTAACCAATCATGTGGGAAGATAACCCAGTATCATGAAAAAATGTATTATATATTTTTCAAGGAATTAATGTAATTTATGTTATAAATTATTTTTCTTCACTGGGATTCAAAATAATCTTTCATTTCCACTTACAGAAATCCTATAGTTTTAATTTTTTCATTAAATATTCTTTACAATGACCTTGATTCTCAAATATAACAGATTTTTTCAATACACTCAAATCAATACTGATTTTGAAATTGAAAAGTAACTATGTTCACATCCTATCCTCTCTAAGAACCAAAATATATCTCATCTAATTGTATCCCCATAAATTGATACCTCATTATAGGTAGTGACATATTGTACCATCATTTTTAATCCTTATATCCAAAAAACAAGATAACAACTATATTAACCGTGGAATCTAAATATTTTATGAATTTAAAAAATCTACTAAAAACATTTTCTACAATTTTAATTTATATTAAATTTAGTTCTTGATTTAAATATAATTGGGAGTAATATAGATTCTATATGAATTTGTTTCTTATATTTAAGAAGGTGAGTGTTTTGACTCATTTTTATTATTCATGTCTAGACTATTTGTTGAGATTAAACAATAATTTCTAGTGAAAGAAATTATATGGATATTAATTAGGTAAAATTTTAATAAAATAATTTGTTAAAGATCTCTTGGATGATTTAGAGCATTAAATTTTAACTTAAATGTAATTATTTATTCCCTCTATTAACTTCTTTATCACATTCTCATATAAATGGAACATGGATTGTGTCTTTGATAATTTTTCTTTATTCAAAAAAATATACCTACATGGTCTTTTTCAATCTTATCATGTTCAAGAAAATTAACATAATTTTATTGATTTTATCAATATGTTTGGATTATTACATTTCAATAAAATTATTCCATTAAATTTCCTTATTTATTTATTTCACTGGTTTTTTATTCTTGAGCATGGAAATTTGTGGAAAATATGCTTCAATATCATCCTTCAACATGTGTTTCAACAAAGTTGGTTCTCAATCACCCCCTCATAAAATGAAGTTTCAATTCCATTTTTAATATGATCTATGAAATTGTAAAACTTCTCACCCATTTAGATTCACTACTAGATGAGTTATCAACTTTTTATATTTTCTCAATATAATTCTTCTCTTACTTCTAGAAAAATTTTTATTTATACTTCCTACATTGGATAATTCTTTTTATATTTTATCCCATATATTTTTTTATGGTATTTCATATTTTTAAAATCAAAATGTGATCCCTTAAACATAGGAAAGTTAATGAAAATTTAATGGATCAAGTTATTGTTGTTAGAACAATGGGGAATCATAAAAAATATTTTCAAATCTAGTCATGGGGATGGTGTAGTGTTGTAGGTATTGTACAAACCCAATATTTCTATCTTAAAATTTTTAAATATATGAAATTGTGTGAACATATAATTTTCAGAATAAGTATTTCATAACCCAACAATGTCTTATATGAAGAAACTGAGATTGGATATATATTTGGAATGTGGGTTTTACCCTACTCATGATATATGTTTCATTTAAATGAGGTTACATTATGGTGAGAAATAATGTGGGAAATAAAAAAAAGATTAATTAGTTAATTAATTAATTTCCAAATTAATAGATTAGACCTTTAACTTTTTTATATAACCCATCATTAGTTACTCTTCTGGGGTTATCCACATAACCCCTATGTAGTCTTTAAAGGTGATCCAATGGTTTAGTACATTGTTGTATGATCTTGGAATTGTGGATCAATAATGGAAGATTCAGAGATCATCTACATCATCAAAAATTATAACACAAACATATAATTATTTATTGAATGATTAAATTCCTACTTAGTGTTTTTTACAGATTTATTCCCATAATTTATATTATCACAATCATGAATTTATTTTTTAAGGATTTAATTTGTGATCAACCTTTTCATGGCCCTGTTAATTTTTAGTTTTCGGATTAAAATTTCGGTTAGTGATTATTTGGTTTGGAAACGATGATTAATATTAAATTTTTTAACTTATACAAACATATCTATTTACCAATAAGTCTTGTAACAAACCAATTTTTTTGAATACTATGCTCGATGTCATTCTTAACACATGACACTAAGCTTTATGCGAACCATGATATACTATTAAAATATTATTATTTAATGTGAAATATATGAACTAGTCATGGGATTGAAGAGTATTAATAGAAATAAATGATTTTTTTAAAAAATATAAATGTGTTATATAATTTATTAATTAATAATAAGTAAGAAATAAACTTTTAGAAAAATAATTTTTTGTTTAAAAAATTCATATATCTTCAAAAATGATTTTATTGTATTTTTCATATGAAAATTATAAATAATTTTTAAAATATTGAAAAACTTTATTCTAAAAAAAGAAAATATTTTTTGAAATCATAATATCATAATTAACATAAGGGTAAATTTTTTTATTTTTTAGAAATAATAGCTGTTTTAAGAAAATTTAAAAATAATGATTTTTCAAATACTTGTAATTATTTTAAATAAATCATATTATTTAAAAATCCCATTATAATTTTTAATTATTCATAATATTGAATATTTTCTATTTAGTTTATAATAATCTAAATAATTCCATTTTAGTTATAAATATTCATTATTTTTATATATGTTAATTTTTTTTTCAAAAATGCATTATGTTTAAAAAATGATTTTCATTACCTTTTAAGTATTAGTTATAAACATGATTTCTCTAAAAAAATAGATTTTTCTAAAAAAAATAGATTCAATATTTTTAATCAATTTAATAAAAATTATTTAATAAGGTCAAATTAATTTTTATTCATAATGAATAGTAATAATAGTAAATATTTTTCTCCCTGGTAAAAGGGTAAATCAGGTTAACCTAGTATAAAACTTAGTGATAAGGGCACCATTTTTATATTAGTTACTATTTAGTGAAGTTATTTTTACCCTTATCATCTTAGTCTTGATATATACCTATTTATGGGATACTTTTCTAAGAAATTAACTTATATAAAATTTTATGAACATATAAATACAAATTGTCACTCTCTAGCTGGTAAAAATAACTTATATTTTCAAACATGGATAAAAATAAGTTTAGACAGAATATTAATGGATACCCTGGTAATTATAATTTTTTTCATGATTGTAATTTACTTATAATTTTTAGTGACAACATAATTATGTTAAATTCTTATACAATGCAAGCATAATTTATGTGAAAATAGATAAAAAATCAAAGTAAATAATTTTTTTAAAAATGTCATATTTTTTAATGAATTATGATATAACATAAAATTTAATGTTTTAATAACACATAACTTATTTTTAAATATATTATTAGAGATTTAATATTTTTAATTTATTCCGTTAATGTTAAATTAAATTTATAGTGTTGAAAATGAAATAATAAATATTTTATGAAAGTAATATTATATTAAGTTATTTAAAAATAATAAAAATATTTAAATCAGAAAACAAGGATGAAAATTTATTTAAAATATCATAAATTAACTATTTTTTATCCAATTTTTTCTATATGAGTAAAATCATTACCCTTTATGATTAACAAAGTTGTTACCATAGTTAAGGTTAAAAATATTAACCAAGGGGTTTAATGAAATGATACTGGTTAAAAGGACCAAAATACATTCTTATATATAATTTATTGGTTTTATATAAAACATATCCACATTATCTTATGATATGAGTCATTTTAGATCAATTTTTTTATATATTAACTTTAAAATATTTTAAAACCTTGAATCTTTTATAGTGTTTCACTCAAATCAGTTATTAAAGGGAACATATTCCCGTCATTTATTCACACCAATTGAACCTTTTATCTCAGAAAACACCACTAAAATATCACCCCGACATCCTTATCCACATTATATAGGTTATATTCTTCAAAAAACAATCCAAAGTGTCTTTAAGAAGATATTTGAATAAATTTCACTAACAGAAGGTAATTGTCTTAAGAAAGATCTTTCTTTCTTATTTTACAACAATAAATTATGTCCTAAAAATAGCCATATAATAAACAAATATCTAATATATACAGAGATGTTATTATGTTGATGAAATGATATTTATCCATCTCTTTATTTATGAAATGGGAAAAAAGTCATCAGTCAGGTATACGTTGGACAACCACCCCACGAATCGATGAAATTTGTTTTCCATCGAAACCTCATAGGGATTGTAATAATTATAGAACTAATAAATATATAATATAATTTTTAAATAAGAATTAATATATTTATTTAATATATAATCTAATTTCTTACCCTTTCACCCATTTAAAAATAATAATGTCACTTATGTGTATGTATGACTTACCATATCTATGAAGCGATGTGATTAATTTTCCATTTCATTCATTCAAGAAGGATAATAAAAATTTATGCAATGAATAAATATTTTATTTATAGAATTAATATAATTAGAAAGACCATTAATCTATATCTTATTCATAATAATTGGATATTTCATGACAAAACATACATTTGAATATAATGTTGTTAACACCTGAAACGGTAGTAATAATGAAAAATGTTCATTAAATGGGTGATAATTTGTTATTAGAGGATCATATATGAGATTATAAGCATGAATATGGTTTGGTTATAAATAACTAACATGTTTAAAATTATTAAAAATGAGGTCAAATATTCTTCAATTAATGAGATGTGTGAGGTAATGGATTTCATCTAGAATTATACCCCCTTAAGACATTTTCATTATTATACACCTATTTATTTTTATATGGCGTATATACCATCACATAGACAAATTTAACATGATTTTATATTTATTATTTATGATTAATGTTTCTATTTTTGTTTAATAATTCAAGGGTTTACCATTTAAAACATACCAATGAAGTAAAAATTTATTTCACAATTTCACTTTTTTGGAATTTCTCTTTTTTTCAAAGATGAAATCTTATAATCTATCCTACATTAACTACAATTTTTCTTGTCATCTATATATTTATTTAGTTTCCATGTTTTATTCTAAAATTTTTTCTATATGGGATATTAATCAATAAATGATATGTTCAAAAATAAATATAAATATATATATATATCTTTTGACAAGATATATTTAAATTATATGTACATATTTTGGAAAATTATTTTACAAAAGTCCTATTTCATCACCCAAAATATTTAATAATGATTTTTTATTTTTTAAATAACTATTTGAAAATTTTTAATATGAAAATATAGTTTTTTTACATAATTTCCAGTTTCAAATTTCGTTACATTTTTTAAACAGAATGTTTCTTTCTAATATATATTATGTTAAAGGATCTTCCTTCCGACATAACCATTTTACGCTCTCTATATTCTTTTATAAGGTTTCAATTGTTGTAAAAAGATATATATTTAATTAAATAATATTTAAATTGTTCTATAACATTTTATTGAATTCTTCAAAGAACATAATAATGTGAACCATGAATTTTAGACATAATATGACGTGGTATTTAAAATAAACATCCTATTAACTAAAACCCAAAGATCATGAGGACTAGTGTACTTGGATGACTAGGTTCATCATTCATCAAATTGAGACTAAAATAAAAATACATTATTTTATTATTAACATTGATATCCTAAATACTTTTGATCTCCTAATACTCTATGGGATAACCTAGTAAATACATATACCAAATGGGTGATCCAAAAAACTTAGATAGAGAATAAACATAGAAAGGAAACATAACTTTTGAGTAAAATTTATTACACGAGTGATGACTTAGTAGAATAAAATAAAGAACATGGTATCATAATATCATTGATAGATATTAATTAAAAATAAAATATATAACATGACATAAAAATAGTCAAGGATAACTTCCTAAATAATATCAGAAGGTGGACAATGTCCCGTAATAGATTAGGGTTTGTCACTAATCCCATACCTGATGTTTCATGAGACTAATTATTTACCTAACGAATTATAGATATGTAAAAGATCACATTTCATGAAGTGCTATTAATTATTTCATCCAAAAAATAAATCAATCATAAGGAATAACCTTAGAATAAACCCTATAAGGTAAATGGGATTCATAATCTTTCCTCATATCATAATTGAAGAAATATCCATGAAGATGTAATTTTATAAATGAACATAATAAATGTATTACCCCATAAAAGGAAGGTATAATAATCTAGGTATATAGGTGAAATATGTTACTACGTAATTTGATATAACTCTAAAACATTAAAGAGATATATAATGTGTGTTAGAGAGGGAATGTTTATACCCTAATAGAAAGGTTGGTTTAGAGAGACCCATACCTCCGGCTCGAATTATCACGTGCATTATTTATATTCCCAAATAAATAATATATGTTAATTATTTAATATATTGAAAATATTTTCCATGTTTACTATTCCTTATATAGTATTTATTATCATGTTATATAAAATTACTTAATCATTTAGGTTCAAGTCTTCTGTTTTGATAATATTCACCTCATATGACCAAAATTACATTGGTATATTGAGTATGTTTAAATAGATTATTATATCATCATATCCAGAATAGTAATCATTAAATTTTTATCATGTTAAAATATCAATTATATATTTAAAACTAATCATGAAATATTATTATGAAAAATGAATATTGTCATGATCCTAAAGACCATAGGTCATACGTACGCATGAGTAACATTTCCATTTTTCAAAGATCATGATGAAAATATAGATGTTTTATTTTATCATTAAAAAATTATAATTATAACATATTTTTCATATTTTTATTTAGATACAATTATATATTTTATCCATGTGATGTGGTCTAGAAACTGAACCACACCGCTTCATGTGGTGGTCACTCATCATACACAAGAATGATACGATCATTTTTAATGGATGGTAAGGTAAGAAAACATATGATATATTGGTTTTATAGAATTTTTATTATTTAATGAGGATAATATATAAACATTAATACAACATCATGTATATACATGATAATTGATGATGGAAAACTAATTACATTAGCTCATCAGGCGGTAGTCCACCCTTCAGACAAATGATGGTTTCATTTCCCATTTCATGGAAGAGGAGATTTATATAGAAAATTAAATTAATAGAAAAATATCCAAATATATAGGATATATTTAATTTATTATATCAACATGATTGGGTATGATTTTAATGAGTTGTAATAATAAATACAATGAATGTTTTCGGATAAGAATGATACCTCTTCATGAAAACACCTCATTATTATTATTCATAAAGCCTCTCTAGATGGGACTTATGATCAATACAAGGATTCTTGGATGTGGGGAGGAATGTAAATAATGTATTATGCCAGTTATTTTCAGACCCATAAGTATTTTATAGTTTTCAATGGATATGGGAGGGGATCCACTTTATAATTAATAGGGAGTGTCATTTTTTTAAATACCCAAAACTATTCAATAAGGGGAAGTCAATCTCAAAAAAGTGAAGGGGTCTGCTAGTGTTAGACCTCCATCTGCAACTTCATCAAGGAGTCCAAGAAGAGACTACTCATATCTCTCAAGCCGAATGCAGACAAGGTCTGCTTCTAAAAGGAATATCCAGGTGATCCTTGCCATCAAAAAGGGAAGTGGGGTTAAGAAGGCAGCATCTGTTATGACTAATTTGGCAATGCTTGGCAATCAGGTTCAAAGTACCAATTTCTGGAGAAATACGGAATGGGAATTGGCTACAGGAGAAGACAAATCATGTTTGGGATACGAGGTTGATTGTGGTTATTATGATGTTTAATTCTATGTTGGTTTTGGTTGTTTGTTGTTTTGGTTACAGTTTTACTATATTGGCGTTGTATGTTGGGCACCGGTCACCCATAATCCAGCTTTTATATAAAATTAAAAAAATTATTGGAAACAAAATTCTCAAAAAAGTGACCAAAATGATGATAAATAATGGAGTGGGGTTATATGGTTGATCCAAATCTCCAAAGATCATTTTCAATCATATTTTAAACATTTTATTCCATTTTCCTCTTAGGTTACTCTCATTTTCAATTTTAAATTTTTACCACAGTAACTGGGTTTTTTTATTTTTACTATTCACTAAAAAATAATTAATTTGACCTTGTTACATAATACTAATTATACTAATTAAAAATATGGAAACCGTTTTATTAAATTTAGGTAAAATAAATATTAGAACTAAATCTGAAATTAAAATCACAAAATGTGATGAAAAACATTTTTTCATGAAATAAATTTTTTAAGTAATAAAAAATATAACATTAACACAATGAATAAAAATAATAATTATAGGAATTTAAATTAATATAAAAAATTTATAAAAATGTATTTCATTTAAAACTATATTTACAATAGTTTATTTAAATTTTTTAAAATAGATAAAATCTATGGACCTAAAAACAGTTTCAATAAAACAATGTTTTTAAGAATAAAAAATCAAGTTACACAAAAAACATGAAAATTTTGGATTCAAATGAAATAAATTATATTATTATAAATAAAAATTTTTACATAAAAATTTAAGAATAAATCGAAAATATAATGGGAATTTTAAATTACATTATTTAATGAAAATAAATGATTGTTTTATAGAAACAAAGTTTATCAGTATTAACTGAATAGTCAAACTATTTAGAAAACTATAAAAATTAAACCAAAATTTAATATTGATATTATGATTTTAATAATTATTTTCTTTTTATAAAAAACATTGTAAAAAATTAAATAAATTATTTATAATATTTTCTCACAAAAAATAATAAAAATATTTTTTTTTTCAAGAAAACATATTTATCAAGCGTAAAACAACTTTACAAAATTTTGAGTACTTATATATTTTGAATTCATCAGATAAAATTAGTTTATATAAAAATATTATAAATAATTTTCATAATTTGGTTATTCTAATTCATATGGACAATTTTAACAGCTCGGTTATAATGATCATGTTTAAATAATAATATTTTAATAATATATCACAGTTCATTTAATCATAGTGCGGCATGTTGTATATACGGTCTGTAATTGGGTTCTATAAAGATTTTTGTTACATTATACACCATAAATAAATTGTTACCTCATAATTTGAAATTTTTCGTAGTGATCTAGGGTTTTACATTTGAAGATTCCTTGGTGGAAAACCCACATCATAAAAAGGGTTAATAAAACATCATATTTAAAGAGATAAAGTGAATTATGATGGAAATGTGGAATATACTAAATAGTATTCTAATATATAAGTGAATTATGTGAATTATGATGGAAATATGGGATGTGAAATCACGGATTTGGAAATAAGGAAAATTTAGGTGATAAAATTTACCCATTTTTAAGAGAGATTAGTCCATCAATTTATATAAAATAAAATAAATTTATTTCAAGATCCATTACTAAATTTTAGGGATCCATTTACAATATAGAATAATAAAATGAGTAAATATACTCAATTTACAAGTATAATTTCATCTTTTAATTATTTTTCACCAAAATCCCACCTATTTCTCAAAAAATGACTATTAAAGATCAATTTATTGCCTAAAGCACTAAAATAAACCTCTAATATTTCACATAATCCATAAAGGATTAAATAATATTACTCTAATCTATAAATATTAAGAAAAACTGAAATGGTTACCATAATTTAAGTTGACATCCAAAATTTAAAAACCACTTTATTAATCTCGAAATCCAATGTTCAAGTTAAATCATTTCATAAATAAATAACCCAACATCCTAAATAACCTTAACATTCACAAATTTAACTGTGTTCTTCCTAAATAGTCATTCTTGTTAAATAAAATGTTATAGTTAAGGGTTATATATACCTCATCATGATTAAAAATTTCAATAAATATCATCAATCACATAAATTCTTAATAATCAAAAAATATTTGATCCAAAAAATATTTTTCAAAAATAAAAGTAATATTTACTGATCAAATCATTTTAGTAAAAATAATTTCATTCTGACTATTACATTATATAATCTGATTGTAGGTTTAGAACCATTTTCACACAACATCTATGGGTTCAATCCCCATGACCATTCCAGAAGAAAAAGGTAATAAAAATATCTTAATATAACTCTTATAACATCCCTATAAAATATTATGAAAATCCTTCAAATTACCTAAATTATCAAAGAGAATATAAACCCTAATGGTTATAAAATTCTATTAATATTATGTTAAGGTATATATCCCTCAAATAAATTCTCCACTAAACCCATACTAAACCCATGATTTATATTAAATTATATGTATCTGAAAACATAATTTTAATCATATTAAACTTCTATAACTTAAAACCAAAAAATGGATATTTCTTTCTTTAATATTATGACCAACCTTAGACTAATCAACTTATAAAAAATTACTTTTCTACTAATTCATCCATTATTATCATCTTTTTAAGTCTTTCATGATGGTCTTTAAAAAGTATGTGAATTTACAAAACATTTCCCTTGTGAGGTTCAAACTAAGTGTGCATCAAAGCCCTTTGGCATGAACTAGATGACAATAAAGTCTATCTAAATAATCCTATTTCAGTGTTATTACCCCTACTTACAACTATTATAGTTCCACATCCACTTAGTGTATCCATAAATGTATATAATTTCATGGAACCCACTTACTCTACATTTAACCAAAATTATGGGATATTTTTCTATACATATTCATATCATTATATTTTTCCATAGGGTTCTTTCTGAACTATTCTAGTTATAATCCCTAAAATAGATATATATTTCATTGAAAAAAACTATAGCCACCCAATACATTGAAATATATTATTACATGGTTTCTAACAAAAACATCTATTAATTATAACCAAAAGAGAAGGATTCCTAGTGTCACTAAAAGGCTTGGTTCATAATACTTCCAATTGAGACTAAAAAAACATCTTTATTTTATTCTCCATAATGAGATCCTAAAAAATTTCAATATCCTACTAATATAAGGGATAATGTATGAATATATAGATAAAATGTGTGAGATAACAATCAATAAAAAAAATAAAAACAATAAGGAAATATTTGTTGTGAATCAAATGTATAACATGATATAATACAAGAGGCAACACATGAGTAATCTCATAGGATCATGACAAAAAATGGTATCATAAGATCAAGGGAAAATAGGAATTATGGAAGAGTCATGTAACATGTAATAACCATAATTCAATTTCATCTCCATAAAAACTATCATATTATGGATAATGTTCCATAATGTATTAGGTTCACACCCTGATCACATACATAATGTCTCAGAAGACTAAATCATTAACCAATACATTTGAGATCTATCTAGGTGCACCATTCATAAATTTTTAATTATTATGTTTACCCCAAAAAGAAATAAATCATAAGGAATAATATAATAATCAAACTTGTAAAGGAAGTGAGTTGTATAATCATTCCTCATGTCATAATCAAATGATACTTCATAATGAAGGAATTTGATAAATAAATATAATGCATCTATTACCACAACAATGGAAAAGGTTAATAATCTAGGTATATATTTTAGAGTAAAGTATATTTATTTTTGAATCATTTAATAACACTAAAGAGATTGATTTAATGTGTTATAAAGAGACTGCCCATAACCCAATGAAAATGATAGTTTTGAGATATTTCCTACCTTAAATGAAACGTATCAAGTGATTTATTTATCATCATGAATAAAAAATGTAGTTTAATTATTGAAATTATTGATAAAAAATATCATGTTTATTTTTTATTTTATCTTATTTTTCAACATGTTTTATTCTATTAATTAATAATTTTGGTTCATTTTAGATGTGTAGACGATATTCAGCCCATATGTCCAAATTTACTACGGTATGTTGAATCCTGTTTAATAAATTTTTGTTTAATAAAATAAATAATAATATTAATGAAAAAATTTAATTTTTAAACATAAATTATACATTAAAACCAAATATGAATGTTGGCTATGAGATATGAACTGTGTAATGATCATGGTGATAATAGACCATATGTACGCATGAGTGTCGTTTCCAATTTTCATCAATCTTGATGTAAAAATGGAAAGTGTTATTTTATCATTAAAAAACATAAAATCATATCATAAATATCATATTATTTCATTAATTACACCTAAATTTACTATCCATGTGGTGCGGTAAAAAAAATTAAATCCCATCTCTTGGTGAGCCAGTATTCCCCCAAATACACGAATGATGTTATCAATTTTTTACGGATAGAAAAACAATAAAGTATAACCCACATTAATTTTGAAAATTGATTATTAGTTCAATAGTATCACATATAAAAATTAAATTCAACATCATTAATAACCATTAGAGTAAATTTTGGAAAATTAATTATATTGGTTTGTGAGGCAATTGGCCGCCATACACACGAATAATAGTTTTGTTTCCCATTTTTAGGAAGAGGAGATGGATGCATCTTATAACATTAGAATGAAAAAATATCATTATATGGTATATATTTATTTTATTATATAATATTGATTGAGAAATATTTTAAGGAGGGGGAAAAATATATAAAACAAATATGTTAAGATCAAAATGATACATCTTATTTAAAACACCAATTTTGGATTATAACTAAAGTCCCCCGGAGATTAGCTTTCTAAAAAAATAAATACTATAAGACATGTATAGTAATTTTTTGAATTGATTTTTTCATGTGTTTTAAATATCAAAGGGCTCATTGTGTGTCTAAATGAAAGGATAGTAGGTTTCCATTTATAAGTGAGTGGATCTAACATCTTTGTAAATACTGAAAATAATTCAATAATGGGAAATCTCTCTCAAGAGAAGCGACTCCAATATTGATAAATAATGTGTTTTTTGGGTGATATGGCCGATAAGAACCTCTAAGAGTCCTGAATAACCATATTTCAAACATGTTATTCCATTAAACTCAATGGATACTCACTTACCCAATTTTAATTTTTTACCTTGTTAACTAGTTTTTAATGTTTTTACTTTAAATTATGATAAACATTTAGTATATAATAAAATAAAATATTATTTATAATTAATAAAATTATTTAATACATTTAATAAAATTTAAATCAATGTATTCTATAATTAAATTTTAAATTTAACTCCTAAAACTAGTAAAAAAACTGTTTCTCAAGAAATTCATTTTTTAAGAAATAGATGATCATGTATTAACTCAATGACTTAAAATAATAATTATATTAATTTCAATTAATATAAATAGATTTATTATATATGATATTAATTTTATTTTTTTCGTTTATTGGGGTTATTTTATGTAATTAAAATGGATAAACTTTATGCACATTAAAAACAGAATACAGAACACCACATTTTTAAGCCAAAAAAATATACTTATACCAAAAACATGAATATTGATGATAAAAATGAAAATAATTAGATAATTATAAATCAAATCATGTTTATATGGCATTATAAAAAATTCCAAATATAATGGAACCTCTAAATTAATTTATTTAGTGAAAATAAATAATAGTTTTATAAAAATGTCATTTATCACTATTCAAAGAAAAATTAATATTTTCAGAAAAATCCATAAATTTCTCTGAACATTAACTTTGAAATTGTTTTATCTGAAATAATATTAATTTTATAAAATAAAATTTCTAAAATTTCATGAAATTAGTTACACTATTTTCTCACAGAAACAATAATTTGTTTTAAAAAAATTATTTACGAAGCATATAATGACATTACAAATATTTGGGTACATACTTGATATGAATTGATCAATAAAATTAGTTTGTAAAAAATCATTATAGATATTTTTCATAATATTTTTATTCTTATTTATACTACCAATGTTAACATCTAGGTTTCTAAAGTAAGGTTTAAATAATAATAATTTTATAATATATCACTATTAATTTAATCTCATTTCTGTGTGTTGTATCTGATAACAAACATAGTGTTCTTTTTAAAATATATTTATGTTACACATAAATTTATTAAAAAATATAAATTTATGATGATTTTTTAGTCATATTTAATCTTTTATTGATTTTTTGGTAATTAATTTTCTCATAAAAAATTCTCCTTCTTATGATCATCATTCATTACACCTCACATTCCCCTTAAATACACATATTCTTTGTATCATGGATATGATTATTTCTTAAGACATATAACATTTATATATATCATGTTTTATTATTCAAATTATTTTATTGATTAAGGGAATATTTATATTCCATATTCTTTAATAAATACATATATTTTTGTTATTAGGTATATTGTTTATGAGTTAAATTGATCATTAAATAAATGAGTAATTCATTGGACATTCAATAAAGGGTAGGGATCATATTTATATATCCCATCAATTATTTTACTAGTTTTATGAGACACACTATTTTTATAATATTATTTCATTTTTTTCTGTATACCTACCAATCAAATAATTGTTTATGGTATAAGACTTTGAGGGTAAAGATATTATGATGTTTGAGATCATGAAGTCCAGTCTAATGAATTCACATCATTTAGAATTCAATTATTATCAATTATATTATTACATTGATATTATATATGAATGAATTTCATGCTAATGGTTTTAGTTAAACAGACATTGTTTTAGTTATTTACCTTTCTATATTGATTACGCCTAATTTACTTTTGATATCATCCACTATACATAACTCTTACAATGAATTTGTGATCTTCTATATTTTGATTCATTTCCACATGATATGAAGAAGTATAATATGAATAACCTCAAGGATAAAGAATATTTAATTTCATTGTGTTTTCATATTTTATTTTCAAATGTAAAATTGGAAGAATGATTGTATCTGGTTTTCCAAGACTACTAAAATGGTCCATCCTTGGTGATGCGAACCATTTTAAGTTATACCAATATAATAAAGTAGACACTAAATCAGGTTTATTATAGTTTGGTTTGTCACATTTTTTATCAAAAAAAGTTTAGTATAAATTATGGAAACTAAATTTAGGAAAACATATATTGTGGAATAGAACCCCTATGACCAAATTTGAGTATATGTATAATTAATAGAAAATATCATAAAATTTTAGGTAATGAACGTATTATGCTGTTTCCCTAAAAATAAATACATTTATGGACATTACTAGTGGAATTGGATTTGGAATAGAGGCATCCAGGGTTAATACCTCCAATAATATTTGGTCAATAATATCTTAGACATCATTCTAATGCTTGGTGAGTATTTACTTAATATAAACCTGATTCGACACTCTCATGGTATATGCCTCAGTGAACTCTTGTTTTCATTAAAATATATTATGAAGGATTTTAATAGATTCTAATCATGAATGACATATCTTAATCATAAGGTATCTTATATTAGATATAAGGTTTCAATATTTATACATTCTATAAATTATTTCCATGAATATGTGGTGTCCCACTCTGATTATTGTTTCTCACACAATAATTTTTTCAGTCATTTTCTATCACTATAAGGAAAATGGTTAATGTTGAATATGTTGAACATTGGAATGATTGTATTTTTGAGAAAACAAATGACATTGCAGTGAAAAAGAAAATAATTATGATAATTCTTAACTAGCTATCTCATTATATGATTAACAATATCAACATTGATCAGTTTCTTGAAAATGCTAATAAAATATTATATATTTTTTCTGAAATACCATATAGGTAAAAGATTAATTTTCATAAATTTCATGTATATGGGGAAAATGACATAGGGAAATATTTAAGAGTAATGAGAATATTATTTATGTTTGGAATCTATTTTAATGTAGAAAGTAATTACGAAGGAAAAATGTAGAGTTCAATGGAGGGATATGAAGTTCATCCTAAGGTACCATTTATTATTTAATGTATTATCTATGTGGAACATGGGAATTGTGTGAGTAAATTCCCTAATCCAAGGGTTATCAATTACACTATGTAATGACCTATAATATTATAATAATTTTTGGGAAAGGAATAAAGTGTTTATGTTTTTCGATTTAATTATGATGTTGTAGAATTATTATACCAATGATATTCTACTTATATGAGTAATGAAACATATATGGATTTTTTAACATTTGTTTTTATATATGGATTTGAAAAAATATTTTTAATGGTACCAATAATAATGAAAATTTATTTAGTGGTAATTGATTTTTTTTAGAAAACATATGTAAGGGGATGATAACCCTTAATATATGCCTAATGTTGAGTTAATATTTTTAATTTGGGATAATGAAATGATTGAAATTTATAATGTAAACGGAATAATTTTTTTATCCAAGAAAATGGTAATTAGTTTTATGAAATAGTTTTTTAGGTTATATTTGATGAATTATATTGGTTTTTTGGATTTATAGAATATATATTCCGTAGTCTATTATTTCATTTGTGGAATAAAGACTGTGTTAATATATAAGAATATATTCATTCATTAATATTTTGTTGTGATTATGGTTATTAATATATTTTATAAGAATGTGTAATAAAGTTATTATCATGTTTGGTATGTGGCATCAAGAGATACTTTTTGTTTTATGGCGAAAATTTTTTAGTGGAATATTTCTGATTTTTGTGTTTCCCCTTTAGTCTGACGTATTTTTGAGCAGTCTTATGATTAACTATTTTTGAAATGCATTAAGATGAACTTTAGGGGTAATTTTTTAATAGAGATTAATTTTTTATATCCATCCATATCGGAAAACTTGTGCTAAAAATTATATTATTGTTATAAATTTAGATAAATATGTAAGGGAATTTCATTAATTGTTTGATATTATGACACGTTAGAAGTTAATTTTTTTGTATTTATATGTAAAGAAATCATCATGAATATTCATTTGATGGAATAATACATGAAGTAGAAATTCATCAAAATACAAATAAAGGAGAAATTGTGCATATAAAATGGGAAGTCTTAAATTAATTACATTTTATTTGGCTCAACAAATTGATATAAAAACAATCCATTAACAATAAGAAAATGATATTGAAATAAATTTTTTATCCTTTTACTTTTATTTCTATCAAATTGATGGTCTTTTAAACCCCTTAGTAATTTTTGGTTTTATAGACTTTAAACATCCCATGAACATGTTCACTTTTACTCTCTATTTTAATTATATGGTGGGTTTATACATTATATTTATATTTTAACTTCCTTCTAGTGTTCTCCTTATATGGGAACCGAACTATGCTTTATTTCTGGAAACTATTATCCTTCCCACTTCCTCTTTTTAAAATATGTTCTATTTTAACTTAGTATGATGTGTGTTTACAAAAAACGTATTTTTAAATATTTATCTTTTTTATTACTGAGATAAAATTTTGAGGGAAAATTTTATTTATTATGGTATAATGTAACACCAAAAAAACTGGAATAAAAAGCTCGATCTCTTGCATAACACACAGCATAGAGCTTTAAAAGTATCATGATATACTTAAAAAATCGTGTTATTTAATGTGATATTTATCGCCTAGATGTTGGATTGAAAATCATTAATTATACTAACCAAATTCAAAGAAAATTTTTAAATGCTTAATATAATTTATATATTAATAATAATTATGAAATCAATTTTTAATTATGTTATATTGTACTTAAAAAATACATTACTTGTCAAAAATGATTTCATAGTATTTTTCGTATGAACTTTATAATTAATTTCTTGAAATATTGGAATTATTATTTTATAAAATTAACACAAATTTTTTGAAATCGTTATTTAATATTTAACCTAAGGTGATTTTATTTGGAGTTTTCTAAAATACTTGTTTTTTTCGTGATTAGTGAAAAATACAAATTTTTCAAATACTCTCATTAATTTTCATTAAATCAAGTAACATAAAATCCCAATCAAAATTTTATTTTATTTATTAATTATAAATTTTATAAATTTTATTCATAATAGTATAATTACTTCAATTTGACTCTGGAATATTATTTATATTGATATAAGTATGTTTTTATGCTTAAAAATGCACTGTTTCTAAATTTGTTTCATTAAAGATTACACATTTATAATAAAAATAAATTATACCACTTTTAAATAATTAATTTAGTAAAATATATTTAATATTTTTTATCATAATATTTAATATTAAATAATTTTTTTAACTTAATTTGTTTCAGAATTATTAGTAAAAAAAGTAAAAAAATGTCACCAAGGTAAAAGGTTAAATAATTTTAACAGAAGATAAAACTACACGACAAGGAAACCATTATGAACAACGTTCTTGTTAGATGATGGTATTTAAAAATTTATAACGTTAGTAATGATATTTAGCTGTTTATAAGAATGTTTTCAATGAAAATGACATGTATCATATTTGATGTAAAGAAAAATATTAAATATCACACTCCATCGTTTAAAAGTCACTTATAGGATCACACATATATATATACAGGTTATGAATCAATATTAAATATTATTTTTAGAATATATTATTTTTGTAACACCCCAGCCCTAGTTACCCAGAGTTGGTGCATTATTACATAACATTGACATGATACAAGGAATCATGTCCCGAAAGACCGATGAGTTTAGTAGCCTTGGAAATACTAGATACATTCATAATTTTTTTATTACATCGTGAAATAAAAACATCAACAACATTTCTCTGGATTTTTAACACACTAATATCCTTACCCTATCTCTACAGGTCAACCATAAAATACTTCGTCACATCCTGGGAAAAATAAAAAATAGAAAGGGCTGAGCTCAGATGCTCAGTGAGGTTAACAATATAGAGGAAACATTAATAAATAAGCATAAACATTTAAGAAAATTCATAAAACTAAAACAAAATCCTTTTACACTTAAACTTAAACTTAATATAGAAAAGATAAAATCAATTAATTCCATTTACAAATTCACATGGATATTCTACTAGTAGAATAATGTAATGGGATATCAATATCCACATTCATAATGATGGAATGCATAATGTCAATCTTCATAACCACATAGTCAGGGCCCTATGCCAAGACTAAAAATACGATTTTGTCAAGGCCTTGTTCCAAGAAAATAGTTTGTCTCATGAGATCTACCGATGCATCGAGGAGTTATAGCATGCTTTACCCGTCACTTACTAAGTCCAATGCATTCTTCATATGAAAAGGTTTAAATATAACATAAACATTCATTTTAAAAATAGCATATAAAATGCCAATACTTTTTATATAAAACATGCATGGTGTAAAAATAACATATCTATAGTCAAAAATATCACTAAACCTTCAATAAAATATTTAATATTTGTATGATAATAAATCAACTTCAAACAAGATAAAAATCCATCAAAGGATGTTGACATAGATGGAATCAAATAAATTTGAGAGAAATATCTATTTCTATTTTTAAATCCTTTAGAAGTCATGTAATTATAAAAGAAAACATTTATTTTGAAAATATTATAATAATCTTGAAAGGGAATCTTTGAAGACGTTATAACGACAGAAAATAGCTGCACCCGCCGTATAAGTTAAAAAACCATTCTTACCTTAATTTTGTCGAAAAGGACATAAATTACCTTGTTTGGAAAATGATAGAAATATACATTTCAAAAAATATATGGTAAAATAATGCATAAATGACTTTAACTCATAGTCTAGTAAATGATAATAATATTTTTAAATACATTTTTAAGAAAACATGGATGTGGATGATAAAGAGGTCCCAATATATACTTACGTAAAAACAACCTCGGATAATAATGATATTGTGAAATTAACCCTTACCTTGTACTTTTATTTAGTCGAGGGTATATTAACCTCCTATATAATTGTTAAAACATTGTTATTAAATTATACAAGAACTATATACATAAATATGATATCATATATGATCTTGTAATATTTCTTTGTTAATAATATTTTAGTGGTATCATTATTTCGGGTGTTAACTAATTCATTTTCCTTTATATGCTAGGTTATGTAAGCCATGATTGTTATGGATAGAATGTATTTTATTCATATAAATAATTATATGATGTTCATAAAAATAATTTTTAATTGTAAAATAGAAATTATTCTAGAATGATTACGATGGGGAATGAATCTCATCACGTTCGTGGAGATGGTAATCCGTACGTACGTACGAGCGACAATATCATTATATTAATGGAAAAATCATATGTAATTGGATGGTATATCATTTATACATAATAATTAACATGTTATATTTATTATTTAAATCAATTATACTCATTATTATACCCATCCAAGTAATGAAGTGTTTGAATAACAAATGACATCATGACGTGGAGATGGTTATCTGTACGTACCCATGTATGGTGACTTTTTCATTTATAGGGTGGATAGAATAACAAATATAGTTGCACCATTTTTATAAAAACATAAAAATATATATAAGATACTGGAGTTATTATTTTATAATGTAATCAACAATTAAATATGATGTGGAAGAAGAAAATAACATGAAAGAGGTGATGAAATATTTACCTCTTCTTCGGGTTCTTCCTTTTTATTTGATCAAAAAAGATCCCTAGGTTAGATTTATGACCAATGTAAGGACTCTAGGATGAGGGGAAAAATGTTTGGATGATATATGGGTAGGGTTTGGCCGAGCCAAAAGACATTGTATGTTTGAAATTATGATAAGGGGAAGTGCCCTTTTATAAGAGATGTGAGGGTCACTTTAGGAAAAGCTTCAAATATTAATTTACAATAAAATCATTTTCGGTATAAAATGGCTCAAAAAAGATTTATTTAAAGGATAATGTAGGTATGGGTCAAAAAAATCTCAAAAATAGGTTTTATATAGGTTTATGTCATCATATTATCCTTATCCTTTATATTTAACTCTTAGTTAAATAGTTTGACATTTACCACGTATCTTTGCATTTTTATATTATATGGTTAATAAAATTACTATAACAAGCCAATAGTAACCCATGTCATACATTATTAAGATATATAACCTTATCTATGACCTATGGAAGAACCTTATATTTTTATGAATATTATATCAATTAATAATATAATATTTATTTAAAAAATCAATTATGTCTATTTTTACACTATATAGTATTAGATTTTTTTGAAAGCCCTAAATATTTCATCACATCAAATAAAATATATTTAACCAACCCTAACATTTCATATTAACCTAGAAAATTAGTGTAATTCATCAAAAGTCTCAATTTACATTTATTTGGATACCTCTAATATCAATTATTTTAATATTTCATTAAAAAGGTAATTACTACACCATCCTTGTGTCATAAATAAAATAAATTATATAATGTCTAAAATTTTTAAGTAAAATACCATTATTTAGGAAATATTTTTATATTTCTAATGAATATTTATAGTCGAATTTACATTTTATGTAACCCTATATTACAAATGGTTTAGTTATTAAACCTTGAATTTAACACTTTTAACTCTTCTTTAAATATAATAATAATAAATTTCCTAATCTAATTCAAGTGGCCAAAGAGGATCAAATTTTATTCCTAAGGTTATTTTTGGTCGAATTTTAACTATCAAATAGAATTAGGACATGTTTTAGGGTAATTATGATATCATTTTTACCCTTAATTGCCCTATTTACTTTTAACCGTGGTAAATAAAAGTCAAAATATACTATTCACAAAAAATTATTTTCATCTTATTGAACCACATTTTACGTAATGATATTAATTGTGTCTCTCAAATTTTTAAAATTCAACTCAAAAAATCAGTTAAAATATGTTTTATACAAATTTTCAAATGCTCCTAAGAGGTGGGTAAATACGGTAAAAAGTTTGATAAAATTATATATATATATAAACTTGTTATAAAATGAATCCATTGAAATACATTGATCATATATAGGTATTATGTATATATTTTGAACTAAAATAAATTAAAATAAAATAACTAATTATTTAAATAAAATGTCAGTTTTAACCAATAATGCAGTGTTTTTTCACTATTCATCAAAAATTGATAATTTTTAGAAAAATACCCAAATTCACCCTAACCTAATATCAATTTTCCGAATCAAAAAAATGATGTCCATTTTGAATGATAAAATTTATAATATTTCAAAAAGTTTGTATTATTATTTATATTTTCTAGTTTGATTGGTCGCGGTGTGTTAGAATCTCGAAGTTGCGTACAATGCAAGAAATTGCATTATTCAGTGGGAAACGTATTGTTGAAGCTTTGGGTGTTAGATTCGTCCCTCCTTCAAATATTTTCTTTCTAAAAATTTCTATAATACCACCGTAAAAAATGATTCAAGTGGTTCTTTATCATAAGTTCATCTAGTTCCCACATTGACTCTTCCATCTTATTATTTCCCCATAGAACTTTTATTAGACAAGTTGTCCGTTTTCTCAGCACTTGTTCTCTTGTATCAAAAATTTAGACAGGCTCTTCACAATAAGATAGATCAAGTTCCAATTCAATTTCTTCATAGCTGAGCACATGTGTTGGGTCAGGCATGTATTTTCTCAATAGTGATAGGTGGAATAGATTATGAACTTTGGAGAGACTTGGAGGCAATTCCAAACGATAAGCTAAAACACCAATTCGTTCTAGAATATCGAAATGTCTGATGTACCTGGGACTCAATTTACCCTTCTTACTGAAACGTATAACACCCTTCCATAGAGATACCCTCAAAAAATAATGATCTCCTTCCTGAAATTCCAAATCCTTCCTTTGGTTATCAGTATAGGTCTTTGGCCTACTTTGAGCTGATTTGATGTGGGTTTGGATAACCATCACCTTTTTCATTGTTTTTTCTACAAGTTCTGGGCCTACGAGTTTTCTTTCATCAACATCACCCCAACAAGTTGGTGTGCGACATCTCTTTCCATATAATGATTAATATAGTGCCAAATGAATACTTTAATGGAAGCTATTATTATAGGAAAATTCTACCAGAGGTAAATATTGATCCCACATACCTTTAAAGTCAAGGGAGCAAGATCTCAACTTTTCGTCTATGGTTTGAATAGTCTGTTATGATTTTCCATCAGTTTGAGGGTGGAAGGCAGTGATCAAATGATGTTCAGTATCTAGGGAATTCCGAAACCTTTTCCACAATCT
This sequence comes from Viscum album, assembly GCA_963277665.1. Classification (NCBI taxonomy): domain Eukaryota; kingdom Viridiplantae; phylum Streptophyta; class Magnoliopsida; order Santalales; family Viscaceae; genus Viscum; species Viscum album. The sequence goes on from OY728159.1 coordinate 797,969,368, forward strand.
TGAAATAAAATGGGGATAACGGTCAGAAACAATCGATAGGGGTACTCTAGGAAGTCTTAAAACATCATTAATATATAGTCTTTCCATATGTTCAAGTAGTAAATATTCTATTATAGAAACAAAATGTGATGACTTGGTAAAACAATCAATAATGACATGTATTGCATCATTCCTTCAAGGAGTCTTTTGTAGCCCCATGACAAATTCCATCATAATATTATCCCATTTCCATTCAGGTATGGGAAGAGGTTGCATGACTCCTACAGGTTGTTTCCTTCCAGCATTCACTTGTTTACAAACCAAACATCTCGACAAACAAAATCAGCAATCTCTCTCTTCATATTGTCCCACCAAAAATGTTCTTTCAAATATCTATACATCTTAGTGCTACCAGGGTGTGTAGACAAATTGGAGCTATGAGCATCATCCAATAATTCCCTTTTTAGATCAGGTATATCGGGAACACAATGTCTTTTACCAAATTTCAAAATTCCATCTTTATATACGAAGTCGATCAATCTCCCATTGTTTAAAGCTTTAATTTTCTTTTGAAATTCCTTATCATCAGTCCGATGACTTTTTATCCTTTCTAGTATAGATGTTTTGGAAACCATTTGAAAACTAATTGATTTTTCGCCTTCCATTGGTATTCCCATATCCATCTTTACTAGATCCATGAAAATATGATAGTTTTTATCTCTCATCTTGTTCAAAACTCCATGATCCTTTCTACTCAAAGCATCTTCCACCTTATTTTCCTTCCCCAGGTGGTAGTGTATAGTAAAATCATAATCCTTGAGTATTTAAATTCATCTCCTTTTCCTCAAGTTGAGTTCTTTTTGTGATAAAATATACATCAAAATGTTGTGATCAGTATAAATCTCACATTTTTCACCATAGAGTTAGTGTATCTATGTCTTCAACGCAAAAATTATATCTATAACTCAAGATCATGAGTTGGATAGTTTTTCTCATGAATTTTTAGCTGTCGTGATGCATAAGAAATCACTCTATCATTCTGCATAAGGATACAACAAAGTCCTTTCATTGAAGCATCGGTATAAAAAACAAACTCATCGTTCCACGATGGTAGAGTCAAGATAAGATCACTTACTAATCTTCCCTTAAGTTCTTAAAAAAATTCATCACACTCTTTTTTCCAAAAAAATTTAACCCCTTGATGTGGGAGCTTGGTTAATGGGTTAGCCAATTGGGAAAATTTATAGAAAAACGCTAATAATAACCTCCTAAACCAATAAAACTGCGTACCTTAGTTATACTCATTAGTGTTGGCCATTCTTGGATTGCCTTTGTCTTAGAAGAATCAACAGAGAATCCATTTTTAGCGACCATATGGCCAAAACAATTCTCCTGAACCCGGAATTCACACTTGCTAAACATCCCATATAATTCGTTTCTTCTAAGAGTCTTTAGGATAATGCACAAGTGATTTTCGTGATCTTCGTAGCGTTTTGAGTATACCAAGATATCATCAATAAATACCACTAAAAAGTCATCATAATATTCTTTGAAAATTATATTCATTAGATCTATGAAAATAGAGGGTGCATTAGTTATCCCAAAAGGAATTACTATAAACTCGTAATGCTTGTTCCTGGTTCGAAATGCTGTTTTTGGAATGTCTTCATTCTTCACACAGAACCGATGATATCAAGATCGAAGGTCAATCTTTGAAAAATATTGTGCTCCATGAAGTTGGTTGAATAAATCATCAAGGCAAGGTAGGTGATACTTGTTCTTTATTGTTATAGCATTGATCTCCCTATAGTCAATGCACAGCCTCATAGATTCGTCATTCTTCTTAACAAAAAGGACAGGGGCTCCCCATAGAGAAACACATAGGCGAATAAATCCCTTATTACTCAATTCCTCTATTTGTTTATTTAGTTCCACTAAATCCATAGTGTACATTCTATAAGGTGTCTTTGATATGGGCCTTGAACCAGGAATTAAATCAACGGAAAACTCAATTTCTCATTCTCGAGGATGTCCAAGTAAATCCTATAGAAACACATCAACATATTCTTTCACAATATGTACATCCTCTATTCTAACATTCTTTTCCTCACCCATAATTAGTTCTTTCTCATCCTCCCAAATAATTGAATTTTATAAAGCTAATGGGACTGGATCTAGATAAGAATCAGGTGGTGATGTTTCTACTCTAAAGATAAGGTACTCCTTATCATCATCAAAAATTGTAACCTCCTTCCTCGTACAATAAATTTTCACATCATGGATTGAAATACAATACATTCCATGGATTATATCAAATTTAATCATGGGTATAATGATGAGATCAACAGATAAAGAACATTTATATTCCTTAGTGGGAACTGATTCACAAAACAATGTTGCGATGATACTTCCCTTAGGTGTTTTGACTGAAAACTTCCTTGGTAAGTCAAATTTAAAATATCCTATTTTTATAGAAAACTGGGAAGATATGAAACAGTGTGATGATCCAAAGTCATATAAAGCATTAGCTAAACTTGAGGAAACCATTAAATTTCCTGCCACTATGCCTTTCGGAGCTTCAACATCAGCAGCAGTGATCGTATAAACTTTTCCTTTCTCCCTTGGTGCTTTCTAAGGTAAGTTCCCTTGGTGATTAAAACATTCACTTGCATAATTCCCCTTTTTTCTACAATTGTTTCATTCAACAACCTTTTTCTTCCCCTTGAAATCATGAGTTTGGTGTACTTTTTCACCACACTTATAACAGACTCCCATTCCCTTTAGGAAAGTACCAGGGTGTGTCTTCCCACATTTACCGTAGGATGGATATTCAACTTTTCCCTTCTTCCCCTTATTTCCATTTCCAGAGTGTTCAACAGATCTCTTCTTCTCCTACTTTTCTTTAAATTAGTAAGACTTAGAGAATTATTTTTCTATCTTGATAGCACATGAGGCAATATCTTCGTATGATAAAAAGTATTGAGAGAATAATGCTTGACAGATAAATGGTTTTAACCCATCAAAGAATTGATCAATATTACTCCTTAGGTTACGTATATAATCTGTAGAATGCCTTTTTATCCTTGTAATGCTAGCCTCATATTTTGTGACATTCTCATCCTCTTTTTGCATCAGACTCAGAAATTGCCTTTGCATATCCGCTCGATGGCCATGAGGAATGTATTTTCCTATGAAAATATCTTTAAAATCTCTCTATTTCATATTTTATGCTTCGTCATCTTCCTTTGTGTTTTGAATTAATGACCACCATTGAGATGCAACTCTTGTGAGGCGATAAACTACCATGACAACTTTTTCCTTTTCGCTACTCCCCAAAGCATGAAATATTTTCTCTAAGGAATTTATCCATTTATCGACTACTAATGGATTTTTACTCCCATTGAATGTTGGTGGATGTTTCCTCATGAAGCAGTCTAACATTGATCCTCTACGTTGTGGATCAGGGTTCTCTATACAGGTAAGGTTATTATACATAACCCGAGTGAGTTGTCCTATTATGGTGATAAGCTAATCATCACCAGCTCCACTATAATTATCTTGAATAGGAGGGAAATCCGTACATGGATTACGTGCATTGATACAATTTCCATTCCTTCAACAAGCCTCCATTTCTAAACAATGGCATACACTGGATTACTTTATGAATCACAATACGTAAATCCAAACATATAAAACACTTAACATAAATTGAACAGTTTATGGATATAATCCATAATAATAATAAAATTATTTGAGGAAGTATATACACATAAACCCTTCAGAATTTTTTGTAAATAAAATGAGAATTATCCTATGCATATCACTCGGGAGTGTCATAACCAAGAGTGTAGAGAGCCCTGTTGTCGTGCACCAGTTCATGTTCGAGTCTAGCTCAAAGCAGTGTTTTTGGGTTTTACCTCTAGGTACATCTGAGCCACAGCCGCCTCTACCTGCTCATTTCTAGATAGGGATGTATTTCATGGAAAAATCACAAAATATAAACAGTACAAAAATTCTAGGAAGTTCTTCTATACTAATTCTCAAAGTCTATCTTAGGGTACTGTTCTTTAATCAGTGTTTTTCTAAATCTCGTTTCCATGGTTTGTACCAAACTTCCTCCGATACCAACTGTAACACCCCAAACCCAGTTACCTAGAGTCAGTGCATTATTACAAAAAATACTTCTTCACATCCTGGTGAAAATAAAACGTAGAAAGGGGTGAGCTCAGCTCCTCAGTAAGGATAAAAATATAGCGGAGACTTTCATAAATAAGTACAAACATATATGGAAATGTATATGAATAAAACAAAATCCTTTTAAACTTAAACATAAGCATAATATAGAAAAGATAAAATAAAATAATTACATTTACTAATTCACATGGATATTATACTAGTTGAAAAATCACATGGATTATCAATAGCCACTTTCTTAATGATGGAATGCATAATGCCAGTCTTCATAACTATATATTCAAGGCCTTATTCCCAAACTAGATATAATATTTAGTCAAGGCCTTTTTCCAAGACACTATTTTGTCTCATGAGACTTACCGATGCATCGAGGAGCTATAGCGGGCTCCACCTGTGAATCTACATTCCTCATAAGAAAAGGTTTAAACATAACACAAACATTCCTATTAAAACTAGCATTAAAAATGCCAATAAATTATCTATAAACCATGAATGGTTTAGAAATAACACATCCTCTATCAAACATATCACAGAACCTTCAATACAATATTGAAGTTTTGTATCATAATAAATAAACTTCAAACAAGCTTAAAACCCATCCAAGGATGTTTACATAGATGAAATCAAAACTTTTGGGGACAAATATCTCTTTCTATTTTGAAATCATTTAGAAGTCATGTAATTATAAAAGAAAACATTTTTTTGAAAATATTCATATAATGTTTTAAGGGAAGCTCCAACTATGTTATAATGGTATAAAATAGCCACACCCTCCATATAACTTAAAAAAACATTCTTACATTAATTTTTTCGAAGTGGTCAAAAAGTACCTTGTTTGGAAAACAATGGGAAGATTCCTTTCAAAACATATAAGGTAAAATAATGGTATGAAGGAATTTAACCCATAGTCTAGTAAATGATAAATATGTTTTTAAATACATTCTTAAGAAAACATGTATGTGGATGATAAAGAGGTCACAGTAGATACTTACGTAAAAACAACCTTGTATAATAAAGAGATTGTGTAATTAAACCTTACCTTGTACATTTCCTTAGTCGATGGTATGTTAACCACCTATATAATAGTTAAAATTTTTTTATTAAATTATAAAAGAACTATATACATAAATATGATATCATATATGATCTTATAATATTGCTTTGTTATTAATATTTTAGTAGTATCATCGTTTCGGGTGTTAACTAATACATTTTTCTTTATATGATTGGTTACATAAGACATGTTTGTTATGGATAGGATGTATTTGATTCATATACATAATTATATTATGTTCATAAACATTATTTTTAATCAAAAAATTAAAATTGTTTTTGAACTATTATGATAGGGAATGAATCGCCTCGCGTTTTTGGAGAAGGTAATCTGTACGTACGCACGAGCGACAATATCATTATATTTATGGAGAAATCATATGTAATTGGATGGTATATCATATATATAGAATAATTAACATGTTATATTTATTATTTATACCAGTTATACTCATTTTTATACCCATTCAAATAATTATGTGTTTGAATAACAAACAACACCACGACGTGGAGACGGTAATCCATACATATGCACGTATGGTGAAACTATCATTTATAGGATAGATAGAATAATGAATATGGTTGTTACATTTTTATGAATAAATCAAAGTATATAGAATATTCTTGATTTATTAGTTTAGAATGGAAATAACAAAGAAAGAGGAAGTGGAAGAAGAAAAGAACGTAAAAGAGGTGATTAAAATATTTACCTCTTCTTCGGGTTCTTCCTTTTGATTTGATCAAAAGGGCTCCTTAGGTTGGCTTTCTGACCCAAGGAAGTCCTCTAGGATGAAGGTATGAAAGTTGGGAGGATATTTGGGCAGGGTTGTGCTGAAGAAAAAGGGTTGTTTATATAAGTCCCCAGCCTTAAACCTTACTTAATATTGAATTAAAGAATAATTCACATTGAGGATCTTTTCAGGTTTAGAGTTTTAGAGAATTAGGACATAACTATTACATCTCAAAAGATTACAAAGTAGACACTTATACTGAGTTTCTATAAAATAAAAACTCTTAAAAAGAAACATGTCCAGTTCCATGTTTTAGATAGCATGACTTTTCCTTGATCCAATCCTTGACCCTATTCCACATTAAGTCCTGTGAAAAACATTTCAAAAACTTGGGGTGAGCATAAAAAGCTCGGTAAGGGATACACAAAGAATGAAAACTGTTAGTTTATCAAAATAACAAGTAAACCATGTATACTTTATCCAAGTAATACTTTTCACCTTTATGAAGTATTAAAAACTCTTCACTGAATAAAAGATCATTACATACCCTTTTGTAACCAAAAGATTACCATAAAACCCATATAAAGATCACATAACATATAAAGGTAATTTGGGACATAATCATACTTAAATGGAATAACCATACGGTCGACTTCCACACATATCACTTAATGGAATAGCCATACGGTCGACTTCCATACCCAATGCATTGGAGGTTATAACGTAACCACCCATCCTGGTATTCACGGCACCACCCGTCATATGGTTTATCACGTAACCACCCGTCAAATGTCCAAGTACCATTATAAAATCATAAGACATAAAAAATATAATAGAAAGAAAACATTTCCACACTTTGATCACAATATATCACTTAAATATATTGACATAACAAATCCATTATAAAAACCATTTTCAATACCAAAATACATAAAAGAGTATATGGTATTTATTTCATTTTAAAAAACATTACGACTTATTGAGGAAGCCAAAGACCAAATAATACTTGCGGCAGCAGAAAAGGTTATTGTCACCAAGTACGTTAAAAGAAACATTCCTTTTTGTCGTTTAGTAAAATTATTCATAGAAAAATATTCCTTTTGTATAAAAGTAAAAGTCAAAGGGGTTTATACACCGTATAAAAGAAAGTTGTGTATCAAATGAAATATGCCTCAATGAAAGGATATTGGGACGAAGTCCCTTATAAAGATAATTTTTTTAAATAAAATAGATATATTATGTGTATTCACTATAAGTACACATAAAGAAAGTACAAATACAAGATAGAACATAATAATATCATGACATTATTTGAAAATAGGAGATTAACCCAAAGAATAGAAATTGGGTTAAGAAGTTCCCTTACCTCGGGTCCGACTTGACTCGATCATTCTTTAACGTCCTGAATAATAAACTTGAGTTAATTTATACTTTCTTAAGAACCTTTTTCAAGTTCATTATTACTTTTATATCACTTATTGCCATGTTATAAACATTATGTAATCATTTAAGTTAATAATGTTTGTTTTGTCGATATTTGGTTCTTAAGTCGAAAGTGGACTTCTTACGATTACATGTTGTTCGTGTGGTCAAATATTCATTATATCCAGAATGATATTCATGATTTGGATATCATATATATCATATATATCCAGAATATACATGTATTTATAATATTACATAATCATTTAGAGGTAATAAATGAAATGCACCGTTCATGGAGACGGTAAGCCGTACGTACGCAGGAACGCTACTTTCATTTCTATGTCATATTAATGGAATTAAAACTAAATGAGAGATATTTATATTTTAATTCCAGAATTATATTAATCATTTAAATGTAACATACATCATATATATCCATTATTTATATGTACTTATAATAGTACATTACATTTGGGGATAAGAAATGAAATGCACCGTTCATGGAGACGGTAAGTCGTACGTACGCATGAACGCTACTTTAATTTCTATCTCATACTTTAATGGAATGAAATAATAATGATATAAAGGTATATTATAATTCTAGTATAACATCATATATAATAACTTTTAATCCATCCTTTATACGTCCCACATATGTCATTAACGAATGAAATCACTTTGAGGGGGCGGTAGTCCGCACTTCCTAAAATGAAGATATCGCATATACCCATAATGGAAGCCATAAAGGTATAACACAAATAAAAAATACAGAAGAATAAGGAAAGCATAAACATAATATATATCATATATAAATAGAGTGACATCTTAATGGCCACCATTAAAGGTCTTAAAAGAAGATTGAACAATCATTGTTTCGTGAGGCAGAAATTCGCGAACCACAGAAACAATATGTTCTTTAACCATTAGATGTAGGTGTGTGTAATTGTAGCTCGAATTATTCTTATAAAAACATCCAAGTATATTGAGGATACTATTTTTGTTACAAAATAAATGAATAAAAAGTGTATAGGGGGTTTGAGAAGCAAAATAAAACAAAAGAACACAAGTGAAGAAATTACCTTAAAATCGGGTAACTCTCTTAGATTTCAGCTCAAAGGCTTCCTTGGGAAGACTTATGCCCAAAGTGAGGCTCCTAGGAGTTATATAGGGATGTGGAGAGACAAAATTGGCAGGTTTTGGCCGAGCCAAAAGCTTTGGAAGTGTGGGTGTGGTAGAGGTGGGGCCTTTTATACGAGGAGAGGAGGGGCACTCTTGGAAAGTAAAGAAATGATACTTTATTTTAAAATGAGTTTCGGATTGAAAACATCCCACATTGATATAATTAGAGGATAAGGTGATAATGGTTTGAAATCCATCCATCCAATAGGTTTTGGACATGTGTAGTTCTTAGCTATTACATTATATTTCCATTTTATTTAAATCGTTAAATAATGAGGTAATCACTACATCATCATGGTGTCATAAATAATTTAATTTATTTAATGTCGAAAAATTAGAAAAAAAATATCATTATGTAGGAAAACATTTTAGATTTATAATGAATATTTATAGTAAAAAATATTACTTGTATAACCCCGTGTAATAATTGTTTTTGTAAAACAACACATGTTTGTGACATTTTAAGTTTAACTTTAAATAAAAAGGTATTAATGTCATTTTCCTACCAAAGTGGCTCCATGGGGTCCCCAAGTTGACCCATGGATTGTCTTGGTCGGCCATGACACATCCAATGAGGGTAGGACATGTTTCTAGGTAATTTCATAATATTAAAACATTATTTTTACCTTAAACCGCACTAATTACCTCTAATCGCGATTAAAAACTTAAAAGTTACTATTCACCAAAATAATATTTTAATCCCATTGAACCACATTTTACTTCTTAATGACAACCATATATGTCTAATTTTTGAAATTCAAAGCACAGAGGTGGTAAAATTTCATTTAAACGAAAAATCAGTTTTTTAAGTACCACTTAGTGGTTTCACTATTCATCAAAAATTGATGTTTTTCGGAAAAATACCAAAACTTCACCCTAATATATATTTGAAATTCCGAATTCAAAAATGATGTATATTTTAAAAAATTCAAAACATATAAGTTTCATTAATTAATTTAATAATTAATTCCCAATGTCAGAGCAAATAGCGTGTTTTTATGAAACAATAAGTATCAAAAGATTGACAATAGTTTAAGTCCGATTTCAAAGTAAAATTAATTCCAAAGACCAATATTGGATTAAATGGTAAAAATATATTCTAATTTAACTTTAAAACCAATTCAAATGATAATCTAATCATATAAATAAATTAGATTAAAAAGAGGTTTTGAATTAAAATACAACATTTTTCACTATTCAATAAAAAATGAACTTTATCGGAAAAATACCAAAAATTTACACTAAGTAAAATTTGATGCCCCGATTCTAAAGAAGAATTTTATTTAGTCCAATAGAATGTATAAGTGTGACCAAAACTATATTTAAATAAGGTTCTCCATGAAAAGGCGATAAGTGGACCTTTAGTGAATATTAGAGTATCTCTGCCGAAAATTGAATTGTTTTCTTATTTTAAGCCTTTATCTTTTATTGGGAAAATATAAAAACATTTTAAAAAACATATATAATCATATTTTAGTTATTTCTATTCATTCCTGCCAATACAACATCTACGTGTTAACTACCATTTAAAATAATATTATTTTATTACTAGTGTGCAACGTAAGATTTCAAAGAAACTCTTTGTTGCGTATCGGGTACGCTATCGAACATAACAACCCCTTTAAAGTAAAATTAATATTTAATTCACAAATATATGAAAAAGATTTATTCTTTATTTTCCTGGGATGTTACATCCTTCCCCCCTTTTGGGAATTGCATCCTCGCAATTTTATTCACTTATCAAAATAAGTGGGGGTATGTATCCCTCATAGAATTTTTCGATTCCCATGTTGCCTCTTCAACCATATGGTTGTTACACAAAACCTTTACCTGGTGAATTACCTTATTTGCAACACTTTCTCTCTTCGGTCAAGAATCTGGACTGGTTGTTCTTCATAAGAGAGATTCTCTTCCAACTGAACTACCTCTGGGCTAAAAACATGAGATGAATCTGGCATATAATTTCTCAACATCGAAACATGAAAAACAATGTGTACCTGAGATAAACTCTGAGGTAAATCCACTTAGTATGCAACTGATCTAACTCTCTCCATAATTTTATATGGTCCAATGAAGCTTGGATTCAGCTTTCCTTTCTTACCAAATCGCATCACACTTTTCCATGGTGAAAATTTTAGGAAAACATGATCACCTACCTCGAAAGATATATCCTTCCTCCAGTTATCCGCATAACTTTTTTGTCTGCTCTAAGATGTTATCATGTGTTTCTGAATCAACTGAACTTTTTCTGCCATCTCTTATACCAATTCTGGTCCCATCAGCTTCCTTTCACCCACTTCATCCCAAAAAACTGGAGTTCGACATCGCTTCCCATATAATGCTTCAAACGGAGCCATCTGTATACTGGAATGAAAACTATTATTATAAGAAAACTCAACCAAAGAAAGATGTTGGTCCCAAATTCCCTGATAATCCATCGAACAAGCACGTAGCATATCCTACAATGTCTAAATTGTTCGTTCTGACTGCCCATCTGATTGCGGATGAAATGATGTACTAAAATTTAATTCAGTACCCAGCGACTTATGAAGGCCCTTCCAAAAGTTAGAAGTAAACCTGGGATCACGATCAGACACAATGGAGAGGGGAACTCCATGTAACCTGACTATCTCTTTAAGATACAAACAGGAAAGTTGATCTAGGGAAAAAGTATCTCGTATAGCAAGGAAATGAGCAGATTTAGTCAAGCGATCAACAATAACCCAGATTTCATTATTACCTTGAGATGTCTTCGGTAATCCCACAACAAATCCCATGGATATATTTTCCCATTTTCACTCTGGCATTGGTAAATGCTGAAGCATCCCTTTCGGTAACTGCTGCTCTGCTTTAACCTGCTAACAAGTCAAACACTTCATAGTAAAATCAGCAATATCTCTTTTCATTCCTTCCCACGAGTAATACCCCCGCAGATCTCTGTACATCTTAGTACTGCCAGGATGAACTGAAAACGGAGAACTATGAGCTTCACATAACAACTCTCTCTTCAACTGTGAATCACAAGGCACACACAATCTCTTCCCAAAACTCAAAACACAATCATTATCAATGTTGAATTCAGGCAACTTACCCTTCTGAACCAGCTCTACCTTTTTCTGAAACTCACTGTCTTGCTTCTGTGCTTGCTTGATTCTGTTTGATAGAGAAGATTTTACTGATACATGAAACAAAATAGAAGAACATCCTGCACCAAAAACTTCTATGCCAAAGTTCATCAAATCCTTAACCAAAGGATCATGTTCTAAATGCAACATTGTTAATGAAGTATTACTTTTTAGACTTAAAGAATCAGCCACTTTATTTGCTTTTCATGGATGGTAATGAATTGTACAGTCATAATCCTTGATTAATTCCACCCATATTTTCTGTCTCATGTTCAATTATTTCTGAGTGAATATATACTTTAAAAATTTTTGATTAGTATATATTTCACACTTTACTCCATACAAATGATGCCTTCAAATTTTTAGAGAAAAAAAACAGCAGCTAATTCCAAATCATGTGTAGGTTAATTTACCTCATGATTTTTTAACTGTCGTGAAGCATATGCAATTACCTGATCATTCTGCATAAGGACACAGTCAAGTCCTTTCAATGAAGCATCACTGTAGATAACAAAATCACCATTTCTAGAAGGAAGTTCCAAAACTGGAGCATTCACCAATCTTCTTTTCAACTCCTGAAAACAATCATCACATTCTTTTGTCCAGATAAACTTAACACCCTTCTGAGTTAGCTTAGTCATTGGACTAGATAACCGGGGAAAATTTCTAAAAAACCTTCAGTAATAGCCTGTAAAACCAAGAAAACTACGGATCTTGGTTACATTTGTGGGTCTTGGCCATTATTTAACAACTTTTGATTTAGCAGGATCAACAGTTATGCCATTTTATGAAACAATGTGACCAAGGAAAAAATTTTGTTGTAACCAAAACTCACACTTGTTGAATTTTCCATACAGTTTCTTTTCTTTTAAGGTTTGAAAGATAACCCTTAAATGTCATTCATGCTCCTGTTTACTTTTTGAATAATCCAAAATATCATAAATAAACACAACCACCATTTATCACCTGATTAAACTGATCCATCACTATAGTAAACTGCTCAATTCTGATTCTAACCATCTCTGGTCGCTGATTCGGAAAGTCATTCTACTCTGTATGCCTTCCCAGAAAAGTTGCTCTATTTATTTTATGAAAAATCATTCTTAACACAGATATATCTTAGGCGAAGCAACATGTTAATATTTAAATGCTATATCATTTCAATCATACCATAAATTAATTTATAATTTAACAATTTTCTAACTCCTAAAGTTGTCTAAACTGACCTCTGATACCAACTATAAGGCCCCAGCCTTAAACCTTACTTAATATTGAATTAAATGAATAATTCACATTGAGGATCTTTTCAGGTTTAGAGTTTTAGAGAATTAGGACATAACTATTACAACTCAAAAGATTACAAAGTAGACACTTCTACTGAGTTTCCATAAAATAAAAACTCTTAAAAAGAAACATGTCTAGTTCCATGTTTTAGGTAGCATGACTTTTCCGTGATCCCATCCTTGACCCTATTCCACATTAAGTCCTGTGAAAAACATTTCAAGAACTTGGGGTGATCATAAAAAGCTTAGTAAGGGATACACAAAGAATGAAAATAGTTAGTTTATCAAAACAACAAGTAAACCATGTATACATTATCAAAGTAATACTTTTCACCTTTATGAAGTAGTAAAAACTCTTCACTGAATAAAAGATCATTACTTACCCTTTTGTAACCAAAAGATTACCATAAAACCCATATAAAGATCACATAACATATAAAGGTAAATTGGGACATAATCATACTTAAATGGAATAACCATATGGTCGACTTCCACACATATCACTTAATGGAATAGTCATACGGACGACTTCCATACCCAATGCATTGGAGTTTATAACGTAACCACCCATCCTGGTATTCACGGTACCACCCGTCATATGTTTTATCATGTAACCATCCGTCAAATGTCCAAGTACCATTATAAAATCATAAGACATAAAACAAATATAATAGAAAGAAAACATTTCCACAATTTGATCACAATATATCACTTAAATATATTGACATAACAAATCCATTATAAAAACCATTTTAAATACCAAAATACATAAAATAGTATATGGTATTTATTTCATTTTAAAAAACATTACGACTTGTTGAGGATGCCAAAGACCAAATAATACCCGCGGCGGTGGAAAAGGTCGTTTTCACCGCGTACATTAAAAGGAACATTCCTTTTTTTCATTTAGTAAAACGCTTCATAGAAAAAGATTCCTTTTGTATAAAATTCAAAGTCAAAGGGGTTTATACACCGTATAAAAGAAAGTTATGTATAAAACGAAATATGCCTCAATGAAAGGAGATTGAGACGAAGTCCCTTACAAAGAACATTTTTTTAAATAAAATAGATATATTATGTGTATTCACTATAAGTACACAAAAAGAAATTACAAATACAAGATAGAACATAATAATATCATGACTTTATTTGAAAATAGGAGATTAACCCAAAGAATAGAAATTGGGTTAAGAAGTTCCCTTACCTCAGGTCTGACTTGACTCGATCGTTCTTTAACGTCCTGAATAATAAACATGAGTTAATTTCTACTTGATTAAGAACCTTTTTCAAGTTCATTATTACTTTTATATCACTTATTTCCATGTTATAAACATTATGTAATCATTTAAGTTAATAATATTTGTTTTGTCTATATTTGGTTCTTAAGTCGAAAGTGGACTTCTTACAATTACATGTTGTTCGTGTGGTAAAATATTCATTATATCCATAATGATATTCATGATTTGGATATCATATATATCATATATATCAAGCATATACATGTATTTATATTATTAAATAATCATTTAGAGGTAAGAAATGAAATGCACAGTTTATGGAGACGGTAAGCCGTACGTACGCATGAACGCTACTTTCATTTCTATGTCATATTAATGGAATTAAAACTAAATGATAGATATGTATATTTTAATTCCAGAATTATATTAATCATTTAGATGTAACATACATAATATATATCCATTATGTATATGTACTTATAACAGTACATTACATTTGGGGATAAGAAATGAAATGCACCGTTCATGGAGACGGTAAGCCGTACGTACGCATGAACGCTAATTTCATTTCTATCTCATACATTAATGGAATGAAATAATAATGATATAAAGTTATATTATAATTCCGGTATAACATCATATATAATAACTTTAAATCCATCCATTATACGTCCCACATATGGCATTAACGAATCAAATCACTTTGAGGGGGCGGTAGTCCGCACTTCCTAAAATGAAGATATCGCGTATACCCATAATGGAATACATAAATCTATAAAAAAAATGAAAAATACAGAAGCATACAAAAATAAACCTAATATTTATCATATATAAATAGAGTGACATCTTAGTGGACACCATTAAAGGTTTTAAAAGACGATTGAACAATCATCGTTTCGTGAGGCGGAAATTCGCCAACCACAGAAATAGTATGTTTTTTAACCATTAGATGTAGGTGTGTGTAAGTGTAGCTCTAATTATTCTTATAAAAACATCCTAGTATATTTAGGATACTGGTTTTGTTACAAAAGAAATTAATAAAAAGATTTTAGGGGGTTGTATAAGAAAAATAAAACAAAAGAACACAAGTGAAGACATTACCTTAAAATCGGGTAACTCTCTTAAATTTGAGCTCAAAGGCTTTCTTGGGAAGACTTCTGCCCAAAGTGAGTCTTCAAGGATTTATAGAGGGATGTGGAGAGACAAAAAGGGCAGGTTTTGGCCTAGCCAAAGGCTTTGGATGTGTGGGTAAGGTGGTAGAGGTGGGGGCCTTTTATAAGAGGAGAGGAGGGGCACTCTTGGAAAGTAAAGAAATGTTACTTTATTTTAAAAAGAGTTTCAGATTGAAAAGGTCCCACATTGATATAATTATAGGATAAAGTGATAAGGGTTCTAAATCCACCCATACAATAGGTTTTGGACATGTTTAGGTCTTATATTTCACATTATATTTCCATTTTATTTAAATCGTTAAATAATGAGGTAATCACTTCATTATCATGGTGTCATAAATAATTTAATTTATTTAATGTCTAAAAATTATAAAAAAAATATCATGATGTAGGAAAACATTTTAGATTTATAATGAATATTTATAGTCAAAAATATGACTTGTATAACCCCATGTAATAATTGTTTTAGTAAAACAACACATGTTTGTGACATTTTAATTTTAACTTTAAATAAAAAGGTATTAATGTCATTTTCCTACCAAAGTAGCTGCATGGAGTCCCCAAGTTGACCCATGGATTGTCTTGGTCGGCCATGACACATCCAATGAGGGTAGGACATGTGTCTAGGTAATTTAATAATATTAAAACATTATTTTTACCTTAAACTACACTAATTACCTCTAATCGCGATTAAAAACTTAAAAGTTACTGTTCACCAAAAAATTATTTTAATTCCATTGAACCACATTTTACTTCTTAATGACAAACATATATGTCGTATTTTTGGAATCCAAAGAACAGAGGTGGTAAAATTTCATTTAAACGAAAAATCAATTTTTTAAGTACCACTTAGTGGTTTCACTATTCATCAAAAATTGAAGTTTTTCAGAAAAATACCAAAACTTTACCTTAAGATATATTTGATATTCAGAATTCAAAAATGATGTCCATTTTACAAAATTCAAAACATATAAGTTTCATTAATTAATTTAATAATTAATTCCCGCTGTCAGAGCAAATAGCGTGTTTTTATGAAACAATAAGTATCAAAAGATTGACACTAGTTTAAGTTTGATTTCAAAGTGAAATTAATTCCAACGACAACTCTTAGATTAAATGGTAAAAATATATTCTAATTTAACTTTAAAATAAATTCAAATGATAATATAATCATATAAATAAATTAAATTAAAAAGTGGTTTTGAATTAAAATACAACATTTTTCACTATTCATTAAAAAATGAACTTTATCGGAAAAATACCAAAAATTCACACAAAGTTAAATTTGATGTCCTGATTCTAAAGAAGAATTTTATTTGGTTCAATAGAATGTATAAGAGTGACCAAAACTATATTTAAATAAGGTTCTCCATGAAAAGGCGATAAGTGGACCTTTAGTGAATATTAGAGTATCTATGCCTATAATTGAATTATTTTCTTATTTTAAGCCTTTATCTTTTATTGGGTAAATGTAAAAAAATTTAAAGAAAACATATATAATCATATTTTAGTTTTTTCTATTCATTTCCGCTAATAAAATGGCTTTGTGTTAACTACCATTTAAAATAATATTATTTTATTACTAGTGTGCAACGTAAGATTTCAAAGAAACTCTTTGTTGCGTATCAGGTACGCTATCGAACATAGAAACCCCTTTAAAGTAAAATTAATATTTAATTCGAAAATATATTAAAATGATTTATTCTTTATTTACCTAGGATGTTACATCCTTGCCCCCTTTTGGGAATTGTGTCCTTGCAATTTTATTCACTTATCAAAATAAGTGGGGGTATTTATCAATCATAGCATTTTCAGATTCCCATGTTGTCTCTTCAACCATATGGTTTTCCCACAAAACCTTTACCTGGAGAATTACCTTATTTCGTAACACTTTCTCTCTTCGATATAGAATCTGGACTGGTTGTTCTTCATAAGAGAGATTCTCTTCCAACTGAACTACCTCTTGGCTCAAAACATGAGATGAATCTAGCATATACTTTCTCAACATCGAAACATGAAAAACATTGTGTACCTGAGATAAACTCGGAGGTAAATCCACTCGGTATGAAACTGATCCAACTCTCTCCAGAATTTCATATGGTCCAATGAACCTTGGAATCATCTTTCCTTTCTTACCAAATCGCATCACACTTTTCCACAATGAAACTTTGAGAAAAACGTGATCACCTACCTCGAAAGATAGATCCTTCCTCCGGTTATCCGCACAACTTTTCTGTCTGCTCTAAGCTGTTCTCATGTGTTTCTGAATCAACTGAACTTTTTCTGCCATCTCTTCTACCAATTCTGGTCCCATCAGCTTCCTTTCACCCACTACATCCCAAAAATCTGGAGTTCGACATCGCTTCCCATATAATGCTTCAAACGGAGCCATCTGTATACTGGAATGAAAACTGTTATTATAAGAAAACTCAACCAAAGAAATATGTTGGTCCCAACTTCCCTGATAATCCATCGAACAAGAACGTAGCATATACTCCAATGTATGAATTTTTCGTTCATGACTACCCATCTGATTGCGGATGAAATGTTGTACTAAAATTTAATTCAGTACCCAACGACTTCTGAAGGCCCTTCCAAAAGTTAGAAGTAAACCTGTGATCACGATCAGACACAATGGAGAGGGGAACTCCATGTAACCTGAATATCTCTTTAAGATATAAATGGGAAATTTGATCTAGGGAAAAAGTATCTTGTATAGAAAGGAAATGAGCAAATTTAGTCAAGCGATCAACAATAACCCAGATTGCATTATTACCTTGAGATGTCTTCGGTAATCCCACAACAAAGTCCATGGATATATTTTCCCATTTCCACTCTGGAACTGGTAAAGGATGAAGCATCCCTTTCGGTAACTACCGCTCTGCTTTACCCTGCTGACAAGTCAAACACTTCATAGTAAAATCAGTAATATCTCTTATCATTCCTTCCCACCAGTAATACCCCCGCAGATCTCTGTAAATCTTAGTACTTCCAGGATGAACTGAAAACGGAGAACTATGATCTTTACATAACAACTCTCTCTTCAACTGTGAATCACAAGGTACACAAAATCTCTTCTCAAAACTCAAAACACAATCATTATCAATGTTGAATTCAGGAAACTTACCCTTCTGAACCAGCTCTACCTTTTTCTGCAACTCACTGTCTTGCTTCTATGCTTGCTTGATTCTGTCTGATAGAGAAGATTTTACTGATACCTGAAACAAAACAGAAGAACATCCTGCACCAAAAACTTCTATGCCAAAGTTCATCAAATCCTTAAACAAAGGATCATGTTCCAAATGCAACATTGTTAATGAAGAATTACTTTATCGAATCAAAGCATCAGCCACTTTATTTGCTTTTCTTGGATGATAATAAATTGTACAATCATAATCCTTGATTAATTCCAGCCATCTCCTATGCCTCATTTTCAATTCTTTCTGAGTGAATATATAATTTAAACTTTTGTGATCAGTATATATTTCACACTTTACTCCATACAAATGATGCCTCCAAATTTTTAGAGCAAAAACAACAGCAGCTAATTCCAAATCATGTGTAGGGTAATTTACCTCATGATTTTTTAACTGACGTGAAGCATATGCAATTACCTGATCATTCTACATAAGGACACAACCAAGTCCTTTCAATTAAGCATCATTGAAGATAACAAACTCACCATTTCTGGAAGGAAGTTCCAAAACTGGAGCATTCACCAATCTTCTTTTCAACTCCTAAGAACAATCATCACATTCTTTTGTCCAGATAAACATAACACCCTTCTGAGTTAGCTTAGTCATTTGACTAGATAACCGGGAAAATTTCTGACAAACCTTCAGTAATAGCCTGCCAAACTAAGAAAACTAAGGATCTCGGTAACATTTGTGGGTCTTGGCCATTATTCAACAACTTTTGTTTTAGCAGGATCAACAGTTATGCCATTTTTTTAAACAATGTGACCAAGGAAAGAAATTTGTTGTAACCAAAACTCACACTTTCTGAATTTTCCATACAGTTTCTTTTCTTTTAAGGTTTGAAAGATAACCCTTAAATGTCATTCATTCTCCTCTTTACTTTTTGAATAAACCAAAATATCATCAATAAACACAACCACCACTTATCACCTGATTCAACTGAGCCATCACTATAGTAAACTGCTCAATTCTGATTTTGACCATCTCTGGTTACTGATTCGTAAAGTCATTCTACTCCGTATGCCTTCCCAGAAATGTTTCTCTATTTCTTTTATGAAAAATCATTCTTAACATGGATATATCTTAGACGAAGCAACATGGTAATCTTTAAATGCTATATCATTTCAATCATACCATAAATTAATTTATAATTTAAAAATTTTCTAACTCCTAAAGTTGTCTAAACCGACCTCTGATACCAACTATAAGGCCTCGGCATCAAACCTTACTTAATATTGAATTAAAATAATAATTCACATTGAGGATCTTTTCAGGATTAGAGTTTTAGAGAATTTGGACATAACTATTAAATCTCAAAAGATTACAAAGTAGACACTTCTACTGAGTTTCCATAAAATAAAAACTCTTAAAAAGAAACATGTATAGTTACATGTTTTAGATAGCATGACTTTTCCTTGATCCCATCCTTGACCCTATTCCACATTAAGTCCTGTGAAAAACATTTCAAAAACTTGGGGTGAGAATAAAAAGCTCAGTAAGGGATACACAAAGAATGAAAACTGTTAGTTTATCAAACCAAAAAGTAAACCATGTATACTTTATCAAAGTAATACTTTTCACCTTTATGAAGTAGTAAAAACTCTTCACTGAATAAAAGATCATTACTCACCCTTTTGAAACCAAAATATTACCATAAAACCCATATAAAGATCACATAACATATAAAGGTAACTTGGGACATAATCATACTTAAATGGAATAACCATACAGTCGACTTCCACACATTTCACTTAATGGAATAGCCATACGGCCGACTTCCATACCCAATGCATTAGAGGTTATAACGTAACCACCCATCCTGGTATTCACGGTACCACCCGTCATATGGTTTATCACGTAACCACCCGTCAAATGTCCAAGTACCATTATAAAATCATAAGACATAAAACAAATATAATAGAAAGAAAACATTTCCACACTTTGATCACAATATATCACTTAAATATATTGACATAACAAATCCATTATAAAAACCATTTTCAATACCAAAATACATAAAAGAGTATAAGCTATTTATTTCATTTTAAAAAACATTACGGCTTGTTGAGGAAGCCAAAGACCAAATAATACTCGTGGCGGCGGAAAAGGTTGTTGTCACCGCGTACGTTAAAAGAAACATTCCTTTTTTTTGTTTACGAAAACACTTCGTAGAAAAAGATTCCTTTTGTATAAAAGTAAAAGTCAAAGGGGTTTATACACCATATAAAAGAAACTTGTGTATAAAATGAAATATGCCTCAATGAAAGGAGATTCGGACGAAGTCCCTTACAAAGATCATTTTTTTAAATAAAATAGATATATTATGTGTATTCACTATAAGTACACATAAAGAAAGTAAAAATACAAGATAGAACATAATAATATCATGACATGATTTGAAAATAGGTGATTAACTCAAAGAATAGAAATTGGGTTAAGAAGTTCCCTTACCTTGGGTCCGACTTGACTCGATCATTCTTTAACGTCCTGAATAATAAACTTGAGTTAATTTCTACTTGCTTAAGAAACTTTTTCAAGTTCATTATTACTTTTATATCACTTATTTCCATGTTATAAACATTATGTAATCATTTAAGTTAATAATGTTTGTTTTGTCGATATTTGGTTCTTAAGTCGAAAGTGGACTTCTTACAATTACATGTTGTTCGTGTGGTCAAATATTCATTATATCCAGAATGATATTCATGATTTGGATATCATATATATCATATATATCCAGCATATTCATGTATTTATAATATTACATAATTATTTATAGGTAAGAAATGAAATGCACCGTTCATTGAGACTGTAAGTCGTACGTATGCATGAACGCTACTTTCATTTCTATGTCATATTAATGGAATTAAAACTAAGTGAGAGATATGTATATTTTAATTTCAGAATTATATTAATCATTTATATGTAACGTACATAATATATATCAATTATGTATATGTACTTATAATAGTACATTACATTTGGGGATAAGAAATGAAATGCACCGTTCATAGAGACGGTAAGTCGTACGTACGCCTGAACGCTACTTTCATTTCTATCTCATACTTTAATGGAATGAAATAATAATTATATAAAGGTATATTATAATTCCAGTATAACATCATATATAATAACTTTAAATCCATCATTTATACGCCCCACATATGGCATTAACGAATCAAATCACTTTAAGGGGGCGGTAGTCCGCACTTCCTAAAATGAAGATATCGTGTATACCCATAATGGAAGCCATAAAGGTATACCACAAATGAAAAATACAGAAGCATAAGGAAAACATAAAAATAATATATATCATATATAAATATAGTGAAATATTAATGGCCACCATTAAAGGTGTTAAAAGAAGATTGAACAATCATCGTTTCGTGAGGTAGAAATTCACCAACCACAGAAACAGTATGTTATTTAACCATTAGATGTAGGTGTGTGTAAGTGTAGCTTGAATTATTCTTATAAAAACATCTTAGTATATTGAGTATACTGGTTTTGTTACAAAAGAAATGAATAAAAAGAGTTTAGGGGGTTGGGGAAGCAAAATAAAACAAAAGAACACAAGTGAAAACATTACCTTAAAGTCGGGTAACTCTCTTAGATTTGAGCTCAAAGTCTTCCTTGGGAAGACTTCTGACCAAAGTGAGGCTTCTAGGAGTTATAGAGGGATGTGTAGAGACAAAATGGACAGGGTTTGGCCAAGCCAAAGGCTTTGGAAGTGTGGGTAAGGTGGTAGAGGTGGGGGCCTTTTATAAGAGGAGAGGAGGGGCACTCTTGGAAAGTAAAGAAATGTTACTTTATTTTAAAATGAGTATCGGATTGAAAAGGTCCCACATTGATATAATTCGACGATAAGGTGATAAGGGTTCGAAATACACCCATCTAATAGGTTTTGGACATGTGTTGTTCTTAGATTTTACATTATATTTCCATTTTATTTAAATTGTTAAATAATGAGGTAATCCCTGCATCATCATGGTGTCATAAATAATTTAATTTATTTAATGTCTAAAAATTATAAAAAAAATATCATGATTTAGGAAAACTTTTAGATTTATAAGTACTATTTATAGTAAAACATTTGACTTGTATAACCCCATGTAAAAATTGTTTTAATAAAACAACACATGTTTGTGACAATTTAATTTTAACTTTAAATAAAAAGGTATTAATGTCATTTTCCTAACAAAGTGGATCCATGGGGTCCCCAAGTTGACCCATGGATTTTCTTGGTCGTCCATGACACATCCAATGAGGGTAGGTCATGGGTCTAGGTCATTTCATAAAATTAAAACATTATTTTTACCTTAAACCACACTAATTACCTCTAATCGCGATTAAAAACATAAAAGTTATTATTCACCGAAAAATTATTTTAATCCCATTGAACCACATTTTACTTCTTAATGAAAACCATGTATGTCAGATTTTTGAAATTCAAAGCACAGAGGTGGAAAAATTTCATTTAAACAAAAAATCAGTTTTTTAAGTACCACTTAGTGGTTTAACTATTCATCAAAAATTGAAGTTTTTCAGAAAAATACCAAAACTTCACCCTAAGATATATTTGATATTCCAAATTAAAAAATTAAGTCTATTTTAAAAAATTCAAAACATATAAGTTTCATTAATTAATTTAATAATTAATTCTCACTGTCATAGCAAATAGCGTGTTTTTATGAAACAATAAGTATCAAAAGATTGACACTAGTTTAAGTCCGATTTCAAAGTGAAATTAATTCCAACGAAAAATCTTGGATTAAATGGTAAAAATATATTCTAATTTCACTTTAAAACTAATTCAAACAATAATATAATAATATAAATAAATTAGATTAAAAATAGGTTTTGAATTAAAATACAACATTTTTCACTATTCATTAAAAAATGAACTTTATCGGAAAAATACCAAAAAATTACACAAAGTAAATTTTGATGTCCCAATTCTAAAGAAGAATTTTATTTGGTCCAATATAATTTATAAGAGTGACCAATACTATATTTAAAGAAGTTTCTCCATGAAAAGGCGACTAGACCTTTAGTGAATATTAGAGTATCTATGCCTAAAATTGAATTCTTTTCTTATTTTAAGCCTTTATCTTTTATTGGGTAAATATAAAAACATTTAAAAAAACATATATAATCATATTTTAGTTATTTATCTTCATTCCCTCCAATACAACGGCTACGTGTTAACTACCATTTAAAATAATATTATTTTATTACTAGTGTGCAACGTAAGATTTCAAAGAAACTCTTTGTTGTGTATCGAGTACGCTATCGAACATAGAAACCCCTTTAAAGTAAAATTAATATTTAATTCAAAAATATATGAAAATGATTTATTCTTTATTTACCTGGGATGTTACATTTTAAGTGTGAAATTAAGAGAATGGGAAGTTCCCCTTTATAAGAGAGGTGAGGGTCACTTTAGGTAAAGATTGAAATATTATTTTATAATAAAATCATTTTCGATTTCTAATGGATAAAGATTAAATTATTTAAATTATAAGGTGGTTATGGATCGAAAACCTCTAAATAAATAGGTTTTTTATAGGTTTAGGTCATCATATTAACCTTATCTTTTAAATTTAACTCTTAGTTATATAGTTCGACATTTACTATGTCTCTTTGTATTTTTATGTTATATGGCTAATAAACTTAATATAAAAAGCCATGAGAGCCCCATGTGGTTCACTGTAAAAATATATAGCCTTATATAAGTCATTTTTCTGAACCTTAAATTTTGATGAATATTATATCAATTAATAATAAAATATTTGTTTTAAAACACAATTATGCCAATTTTGACACTATTTAGTATTTGATTTTTTTCACACCCATAAAAACATCATCACTTCGAATAAAACTTATTTAACCAACCCTAACATATCATATTAACCTATAAAATTAGTGGAATTAATTATAAGTCTCAATTTACATTTATTTGGATATTTATAATATCAATTATTTTTATATTTCATCAATAAGGTAATTACTCCATCATCATTGTGTCATAAATAAATTAAATTATATAATGTCTAAAAATTATTAAGAAAATACCATTATAAAGGAAATATTTTTATATTTATAATGAATATATATAGTCGAATTTATATTCTTTGTAACCCTATATTATAAATGGTTTAGTTATTAATCATTGAATTTAACTCTTTTAACTCTTCTTTAAATTAAATAATAATAAATGTACTAATCTAATCCAAGTGGACCAAATAGGATAATATTTTATTCCTAAGGTTTTTTTGGTCAAATTATACTTATCCAATCGAATTAGGACATGAGTTTGGGTAATTATGATATCTTTTTTACCCTTAATTACCCTATTTACTTTTAACTATTGCAAATAAAAGTCAAAAGTTTCTCTTCACCAAAAATTGTTTTCATCTTATTGAACCATATTTTACTTACTCATATTAACCTTTTCTCTCAGATTTTTGAAATTAAACTCACAGAAGTGGTAAAATTATGTTTTATACATATTTTCAAATGTAGCTAGGAGGTGGGTAAACGACGTTAAAAAGTTTGATAAAATTTTATATTTCTAAACTTATTATAAAATGACTCCAATGTATTATATTGAACATATAAAGGTATTATGTATATATTTTGACCTAAAATAAATTAAATTAAAATAAATAATTATTTAAATAAAAAGTTGGTTTTAACTAATAACGAAATGTTTTTTTCACTATTCATCAAAAATAGAAAATTATCAGAAAAATACCAAAAATTCACCCTAAGCTAATTTCAATATTACGAATCAAAAAATGAAGTCCATTTTGGAATAAAAAATTTATAAAATTTCAAAAAGTGGGCATTACTATTAATAATGTCTAGTTTGATTGGTCGTGGTGTGTTAGAATCTCGATGTTGCATACAATACCAGCTATTGCATTATTCCGAGGGAAACATATCGTAGAAGATTGGGCTGTTAAATTTTTCATTATAGAAATTTATCTGTAATTTTTAATGATTATTTAATTACCATAAAAACTTAAACAACATTGATATATGGCTTATCCAAGTAGTAGAAAAATCAAATTATATACTTTTAAAAATATAGAAAAAGTAATTTTTTTGAATTAATTATGGTTTCACATGAATTTTAATGTTAATAATAATGTATTATTTTTGTTCAATGGGTTTTTATTAAAAGTAATTTGTTATCTTCATTCCTTCAATGTAAAAGTAAATTATTAGTGTCAAAAATGACTTTAATGATATTTTTATAAATAGTAATATTTTACTAAACTATTAAAAAATTAAAATAATATCAAAATAAGGAAATTGTGATAATAAATGCTAAAAAAATGACACAAATTTGAAATTTATGATATAATTTTTACATTGTAATTATAATTATACATTTTTAATATTATAAAATGTTTCACTAAATTTAAGGATAAATAGGGTTAACGAAGTGGTTATTTCAAACGATAATGCTTAAAATGAAATAAAATATTTCTAAAACCGCATTTTTCAGTTATATTTCAAACTTACTCTTGTGAACATCAAATATGAGTAATTTTGGAGCCATTTCTATGAGAACGCGACTTATTAATGTTATAAAACATTTAAAATTTATAAGTGTTCCTCTCACATAAATTATAAAAGGGAACCTACTTCACAGAAATATTCATTACTATTGATTATTTTATCTTGACCAATCATTTAAAAAATGTCTACCAAAAATCCTGTTCACTTTAAATATGTTTTTTTCATAAAAAATATTTACATCCTTAAAAATAAATCCAAATATTGGTTCTCTAAGAAAACTTAATCGTCTTAATAAAGCTCTTTCATTTTTACATCATCTCTTACCATCATCTATCTTGTGATAAAAGTTAAAATATAATAAAAACATTATCTCAAATATTCTAAGATTTTACTATTTTTATGGAATAGTATTTACCAATCTCTTTCTCTATCAAATCATAGAAAAAAACATCACTCGTGTGTTCGGTGAACTACCACCACATGAATCAGTGTAATTTTACTTTAATAATTGTCTCACATGACTATTCATAAGGATGGAACTAATATATATATATATATATATATATAATACTTATTACATAATATATTTTCACAAAATTTAATATACCATCAACTTTCTTACCCATTCTCTAATTTAAAAATGACAACTTTACCGGTGCAATTGTACATCTTACTGTCTCAATGAAGAGATACAATTCATTTCAATGTACACCATTAAATATTGATTCTAAAAATTTATATTATTAATTAAAATTATATTTATAACCATAATATCAATTTTTATAAGATGAAACTATATCCTATGCATTAGACCAAAAATTTCATGAAAAACTTTAATTTTGAAAATGATACAATTAACTTCTATAATAATTTTAAAAATAAAATATTTTCAAATAATGGTTGATAAGATGTTATAAAAGGATCTAATATTATATTCTAAATATTAAAATGGATAAATTATAAATTAATAACATGTTCAAAACAATTATAACTGAGGTTAAATGACATTCAACAAAAGAGAAACATGTTATAATGGATTTCATCTAAATATCAAATTCATTGAGACATATTTGGTATTAATAACATATTTATTTTTATATATTCTATATACTACCCATATTGTGTATTCAAAATGAATATATATTTATTCATTATGATAAATGTTTCAATGAATGTTTAGTATTTCTATAGGTTACAATTTAATAGTTACAAAAGAGGTAATAATTTATTTTACAATATCTTTTTTTGGGATTACTCTTATTTTAATTGAAGGAATAATATAATAAATTATTAAAAAAATTATCAATTTTCTTATTCTTAGGATATTTAATGATTTTACAAATAATCTTCAATATTTTCAAATCTTTGGAACTGTAATCTAGAAAATAAATTTTTAAAAGATGTGATGCACATATTTATATTTTGATCGGATATATTTTTATTATCTATCCTTATTTTGAAAAAATATATTTTACATAAGTTATGTTTATTAAATAAAAAGATATAGTAAGTAATATTAATATTATCCTTTACTTTTTTATAGGTATCAAAAATAATAGTTATAATCTTCTAATAAATAGTCATTTTTAACTATCTTTAGAAAAACCAAATATATTGTTTCTTTTTAATGTACATGATATTAATGGATTATCCCAAAACACAAACCGCTTTTTATTACTTACCTTATTCTATATCATTTTACTATTTTCAAAAAGAATTAATGAAATCTTATTTTAATTTTTCTCTTTAATTTTCATAATTCACCAAAGGACATGGATTTATAAAACAACCTATATTTATGATTAATTAATAGTCATCCTTTATATTTTATTAATTTTATAGCCAATTATTTTTTCTTGGTACAGTCAATATATTATTATCATATTTCATTAGAAATTACATTTCACTTACTTATCCATATCTTTAGTTTCATTGATAGGTTTATTTCCTAAACTATATACCATTTTTAAATATTGGTTTTTTACTTTGAATGTTATTTTATTAACTAGGGAAATATTGATATTCCATATTTTATACTCAATAAATATATTTTTGATAAGTAATATTATTTATTATTTATATATGTCATTAAACTTATTATAAATTCATTAGATAAGCAAGGATCAGTGGGCCCTAAAATTATATAGTCCATCGATGAATTGATATGTCTCTTGATAAAAACTAGTTGGGAAAATTTATTAAATGGGTTTTTTCATATATACATACACATATATTAAACTATCATAGTACTCAGTGTTAATTGTAATGAAATCATGATTTATATATTCATGAATCCAAATATGATGTATTTACCTCATTATAAATTAAGTTATTATTATCCATTGAATTATTTCATAAATATTATCTGTGGATGTATTTAGTTTAAAAATTTATGATTAAATAGAATTTCTTTTTAGTTATTTTCTTTCAGTATTAATTATTACCTATTTAATCTTGATATATTTAACTCTCGGTAAACTTTACTAATTATTTAAGCTCACCATTATTTTTTTCCATTTCCCAATATATGTAGAAGGAACCTTTGAATAATTTTATAGTTGCTAAATATTTACATTCATTGTGTTTTCATATTTTATTTCAAATAGAAAATTGGAATCATGATTTTATCTGTCTCTTCAAGAATACTAAATAGATTGATCATTGGTGTCATTATCCCTTGCATCATACTTAAATATTATAATGTAGAATATGACTTTTGTTTACTATTTTTTGGGTTTTTACAATATAAAATCATCAATGTAACTTGTTTTTTGGTTATCTGTACTCATCCCCATTGATTATGTTTATCACGGGCATTATTTTTGGATAGTGAATAAATCAATCCTAAATAATTATTTCATTTCATTTATTTATAGGTTTTGTGAATTTTTTAGGTGGTATTGACATTAGGATTTTGGGACGAGGAAAGATCCTAATGGAAGTCAAAAATGTGGATGTGGGAAACATAAGAAAATTAAATTAGTGGTGAGGTGTTTAAATAATGTGTGTCTCATATGGGATGATCATCCATCAATGTAATATCACGATTCTAGTGATCAGTGGATAAAAATAAATTTTTTAAGACATTGGATCCATAGAATACATTATTGTCTGATGTTCATGTGTGATTGGTGAAATGAATGGGGGAATAGTTGAGAAATTCAGAGAAACTTTGAGGATGTATCGTTTCTAGAAAAAATCTGATATGATACGAATTTTTTAATTACAAACATCATGTGTCTCATTAATTGAAATTTAATATTTATTGTTGATTTTATGTATCACATTCCATATAACTAACTCACATGTTGAGTGCCCCATTACATGCCATCTCAAAATGTCCTAGGATTACAAGCTTGTATTTGGTGTATCTTCCCAATAACCCATGTGACCCAACATGCTATTGTGGATTGTCCACATTTTATATACCCTTCATGGAACATGACTTGAGAATACAAGGTGCATTGTGAGAAACATTGGGGGACATACATGCCATGTGCATATTTACACATATTGTGTTGTTGGACTTCAATATTTCTTGTGAGGAATTAGTACATGGGTATCAATTTTATTTTTGGAATCACCTCAAGTTAACTAGGAGTACACAATGTTCATTATCCCAATAAAATATTTTTCCATTATTTTCCATATCTACTGTTTTAATTTGATATGTGATTAGTTTATTTTGGTCTTAGTAGTGACATAATCCTTGGGTTCCCATTGATAGGGATAATTATCCTATATACTTAACATTGGTATGTTATTCCCTACCTATGAGACAATACAAATAGGGTCAATTATCTTCTATAACTCCGAGTGTGATCAGGTTTCCAGGGAATGAATTTCATTGAACGAGGTATCTTCCAGTGAGTTGTGACTTTCCATTTTATCAGTTCCTAATAAGTATCACAGTTTTATTTTTTGATAGTATAGAGTCATGGAACTATGTGAAGTTCCATGTTGGATGGATATTAATATTGAGACCGTACTTTGTGATTTGGGTTCTATCTATGAGAATTTTTGAGATATTTATCTAAACTTTTTATTATAGCTAGAGATAACTCATTTTATTGTTGATTTATATCTTTTGGCAATTTCGTTGAATCCAATCGGGTATATATATGATCCCCTTATATAATATTTTCATTTACATGTTTTTCTATATGATGATAAAGGTTAGTTAAATGGTGTTCTAGGTGGACTAGGCGTGGGAAATGCATAGTGGTTCTTGGTGATGTATATATTTATTATATATAATTTCATTAGTTTTTATACATTTTTCAATGTAATTTAATTATTAATTGAGATATGTATGTCTAATAATATTGTTCTATTTGATTCTATTATAGGTCATTCATTGATTTGAATGTTGGAAACACATGAAAATGTATGGAAATTGTGCCACGACACCAGAAGAATGAGGATGAAGTTATGATAGAGGATTAAATCATGATGTGTTTCACATCATTAAAGCACAATTCTCAATAAAAATGGATGAATGAAAAATGCAACCAAAAAATGCAATACAACTCTAAAACTATGAACTAAAATCCACATGCAGTGAAAATAGAGGAGCATTGAATGTATTTACATGAAGAATTCATGGAGTGACACATTATGTTAGTCCATAAAAGTTCATGGAATACTTAAAAATCCACTTTTGAGTTCCTTGATCCATTCACCACATGAATAATTAATTCTAGACATGAATTGTCTACATTGATGGATATGGTTTATTGATTTTTTGGTTTTTTTCAATGGTATTAATGATGTTTTATCCTACGAACCTTTGGAATGAATTAGATGAAATTAAAAGGGGTATATGACCATTTAGAAAGGGATTATTTGACAAATTTTAGTGAGATTCATTTTGGTATCCAACCAAAATATCATTCTTCATTGTTAATTTTTTATTTAATACTTTAATATTTTTTTATATAACAATGGATATTTTTTCATTCAATTACATTATCTTTTCTTCAATATATTTGTCTTTCAGTCATATAAAATTTTTTATATATGGGTTGTGGTTTATTAATTTTTGAATATCACATGTTGATGATTGGATAAACCCTACTACAAAAGCATGATATGGTTAAATAGTGATTATAATGTATGTTTTAGTTTTGTATTTACTCATTTTATAACCTAGTATTATTGATGCTTCCCAATGATTTTCTTTCCATTTTATTTGTTATTAAATCATTTAAAAAATGATTTTAATAATGAATAACCCCCATCATAGTAGAGATAATTGACTCATAAATAGATTTTTTTATTATACTCATGTGTTTCCATAAAACAAATGTATACTAGTGTGTTTTGATTTTTGGATCAAGAAGGTTGGAATGATATGGTAGTTTCAATAACAATTGATCAAATTATTATAAAATATAATAAATGATTACATCAATATTTCATCATATTATTCATCAAGTCTGGTGGAATTATTCAATTTAGGAAAACCACCCCTAGAAACTAGTTCCCCTCTCATATTTGTTTTCTGCCTATTTTAAACCATCTTTGATTTCAGCCTTTAGTTTAGAAAGAAAATACAATTTAGGTGGCTTAAAATTTAGTCAAGAAGAATCACTATTCTTCCAAATTCTTCATGGAATTTACCCCATTATTTTACAATTCTATTTCTCTGTAGTCAGTTTCCGTCAAGAGGCTTATAAATTTATAATTTTTTATCTATTATAGAAAAAAAATGATGCTCCAACAATGGGAACAATTTATTAATCATTGTGTTGGAAGTAGTATAATTTTGGAAATAATTCTAGATTTATTTATTAGTTCAAAATATTTTCTTCTCCAATTTATGTTTACTAATTTTAATTTATATATTTTTTCCTTTTAAACTCAAGATTTTCTATGCTACTGTGTAAGATTTATCACATGATAGAAGTATATTATACCCTACCACTATTGGGGTAATATAGATATCAAGGGGAGTCTACTACATGAGAAAACATTATTTTAGGGTGTTTATATCACAAAGGTAGTTTGAATGAGTCATATTCTTATGGGTATAATTAATTTCATTCTTAACATTGGAATTAAACTTATTAATAAGAATAAAAATGAGGTAATTATTATAAAAATTATGATAGTGGATATTGTGATGATATGTACAATAAAAACCTTGATTTTTCCATCCTTAATATTATAATACACAAGAAGAACTTACTGAATTGATCATAAAGTACATTGAAGTGGTGTATAAGAGGATGGATAATCATAAGGTAAAACACAAAGAGAAAAGAGAATTAAACAATAATTTTTACTCATTTATTATAGATTTGAATTATCTTATAAATAACATACCATTAATATTTAATGCAGGTAATAATAGAGGAAAATAGGTGGGGGAGGTTAAATCTGTTAAAATAAAAAAAGGGTAAAAGGAGGGTAATAATAAATATTATTTGGAACACATTTAAATCTATAAAAATTATGAATGTCCAACTAATATAGAAATAGAGAATGAATCTCAAGAATCCCTCTTAAAATAAGAAAAATCAGAAGATTACAAATATCTCTCCATCATATGCTTACAAAAATATAATGAAGAAAACATGAAGAAACTTATTAATGGATTATATAAGAGAAATAATAGTAAGAGTTTAAAGTAATGAAATACATAGAATTGAAAAGGGACAAGGTGTGGCCAGGATAAAAATTTATGGAATATTAAAATATGAAAATGCACCATGGAATCACTAAATGTATAGAAAGTGAATGAGAATGGGAGTCACTGATGAACTTATAAGAAGACAAAAATATTATAGTGAATGATATCATCAATGAAATAATTTAGGATAAGATGAAAAAAATATTGTTTTGAGACAATGTACCAATCTAATGACGTGGAGGATAAATAATTCCACATTCCTATTTCACAATTAAATAATGGAAGAACCTAATGATGGAAGAAGAAAAAGAAGGATATTTGGTAGCAGAAAAATATAAAATATTTTCAGATTTCAATTTATTTGTATGATCCTTTAAACTAATATAAATATTATATATCACCATAAGAAGCAATAAATGAGTAACATTTGAAATAAAAGAGTACATATACACTAGATGAGAATAATTTCATATCAACTATGAACTCGTTTGGGTAACTTTATTTCATTCACAAATTATTTGAAAAAATTGTAAAATGTCTTGATAAAGACCACATAGAGGTACTATCTGGTGGAAAACCATAATTTTTAATTACATTATATGACTTAGTATTATTTTACTTTATTATTTTAAGATCTACCAACAGTGAAAATTCTACATTCATGTGGTTGATTTTTATTTTCTAGGTTTAATGAAAGAAATCTATGTTGAGACACTAAAAATGGGAAGGGGTATAATGAATAAAACTTCTGTAAGTGGATTAAAAATTTTGTTGTTTATATTTTTACATCATAATTTTTTTACATTTCATGATTATAAAAAGTATGATGAATTAGTTAATGAGAATAGTTCTATTATATTTACCCAAAAAATCATAGATTCTTTGTGTTATACTCACTAACTGAGGATATATCAATATTTATGAAAAGTATGATGACATGTCAGAAATTTTGAATTATCATGATCATAATTATTAAATATATAGTTTGAATATTTAAAATTAATATTCGTAATACAATTTTTAATTTTTTAAAATTTATTTCTAATATGATTTCATTTATTTATGTGGTTTAATAGAATATTTTGTTGAGTAAACTAATTATTGGTATTTTTTCCATGACCTAATTATGTTATTTTATGTTCAAATTCATGAAGAGATTCTAGAAAATAATTTTCACATTATTTTCAATGCATATTTATTAAGTGAAACAATGTGATTTTAATCATACTATAACTTGAATTGATATATTTTCAAAGCTATGACTGAACATACTCAATATTAAAATATTTTAAAAATATTTTTTTATCCCATATCCTTGAGACACACCTATAAATTGATCCTAATTATTCAAAGGAATCCATTCATGACCTATTAGGGAAGAGATACATTAAAAATTATATAATACATTCCTATAATTATTTTTTTATATTTCATGATATTCAATTGAATGAGTGTGGGGGGTTTTATGGTGGGGATTGATGCTATATCTGTAGAGTATTTTGGGTGTTTCCATGGGATTTTATAGTTGATTCATGTTTAAATTTTATATATTTAGTTATATATGAATGTTTTTTCTGAAAAAATAATAAATAAAAAATACCTAAAAATGAAAAATAAAAAGAAGAAAAAATGGGTTGTTCTGGTAAGGTCCCGTCATTTCTGATTTTGAAATTTCTGGAAGAAATTTTAATTTTTAGTTACTTGACGGATTGAGTTTTTATATGCAGTTCAAAATGAAATTTCTAAGGTTGGAATTCATCAAAGTGATGTTTTAATAATGGAATGAGGTTCAGAAGGTAGATAAAAAGTTATAGGGGAATCCTACGGATACTGGAATCGAAACAATAGTTTGAAAAAGGTAAAATTTATATTGCACAGTTGGTGCATTTGTTAGTGTTAATCAGGTAGACTCACTATACAACATAGTGTTCATAGGTTCATGGCTTGTGAAAATCATGTGGAAATACAAGTCAAACTATGTGGGTAGAAATAGATTATGGAAGACATGAAACATGATTGGTGAATGGTCTATTAAACCATGCACCATGACCGTGTGTGGGGTGTGGTGCTTGGTAAGTTTTAACCATACAATAGGTGCACATTTTGTCCAACCATGTAGCCAAAATGTGCGTCCCATTAAAAATGGTTTAATTACCCTTCGTCCCCTATGTTCCTTAAATGGATATCAGTTTTTTTCATCCTTTCTCCTCCCCCACATGCACTATTATCCTCCTCCCTTCCACTGGGGGAGTACTTCCTTTTATTTGGTTAGAATCACACGTCATCAGGAGAATTGGAATCCTTAAGGTAATCCTTAGACCATTTTAGACTTCGTAGTGTATGTCTCTTCCTCCTCTAACATTTATTCCACCTAATATGGATTTTTTTCCTAATTTCTTTGAATCATGGTGGAATCAAATACTTATATTGGCAGATTCACTATTCCCCAAAGATGTTACCCTGAGAGGCCATATGCACATGGCCACATTCTGTTTGGATGAGATTTAACTTAAATATGAATTTGTCAAAGGGTTTTGATGTAAATAAAATAATTAATAAAATTTGTTGAAGTTTTTTGTTAGTTAATTTCTAAGGAGTGGTATTAGGGGAACCCTGAGTACATTTTTCATGTTGACACAAAAAATTAAATTGAGTGATGGGAACTCAGTGATTTATTCCTTGTTATTCAGTTTTTACTTTTATTTTATATTAAATTGTTTAAAGTTTTTATTTTTGTTTTTGGACTATATGTGAGAATTATATTATTAGTTAGGTATAATGGAATTTGATGAAGATTGACACAGAAATTGATGAGCATGGATGGAGTTTCAAAGAGTTTTTTATAAATTTTTTAATGCTACTTAATGGTAAGTGGTGTATCTTACCTATCCTTTTATATTTATGAACAATTATTATAGTATGTGTATACCTAGGATCACCCATGAGGGAGATACATATTGTTTAATATATACCAAATTCTTGTTATTAATTAAATTAGATATTATAATGGATGAACAAAATGGGACAATAACTACCCATGTCCACTCGTCTCATGCACTTGAACATCATCGTTGGGATCTATTTCCTTGATTCTTTGACTACATTATAAACCTCTTAGGTGGTGAAACATCACATGTTAAGGAATTTTATCCTTTCTACAAGCCTAGGTGCATGTCCCTTAGGTAGAATAACACTGTGTTATGTTTATAGACCATCTAAGGTTTTCCATGTACTGTCTTAGAGGACCCCATGTGGAATACCTCCACTTATGTTTGAATATCAATAATCCCAAGTAGAATGACTCTCCCATATATTAATCTAGGGGACCTCATTGGTTGACCAACCCTAGAATAGTTCATATGGGCTTGGTTATATATTTTATAGGGTATCACCTAGAACCTATACTGAACATGTAAGCATATGAAATTGTGGTAATTGTGGTGGATTTTGGCTTTTGATGACCCTCTCTATTTTATTTATGCATTCACTTGGGTACTGTGTATGTAGATATGA
Source organism: Viscum album (assembly GCA_963277665.1). NCBI lineage: Eukaryota > Viridiplantae > Streptophyta > Magnoliopsida > Santalales > Viscaceae > Viscum > Viscum album. The sequence continues at coordinate 798,005,621 of OY728159.1, forward strand.
ATTCAATAGGTTCTATCTTGTACTTACTTGATGTACCTTATGTGATAAGATCTTATGATAGGGATTACCAAACATAATTCATGGATTCACCTCATGATCTTTCTTGTTGATGATTACTATTTTTGGAGAGCTTGTTTTTACAGTAGGGTTCCTCCCCATTGACAAATGTTTATAGGTGGATGCTTTTTTACAAGAGAAACCCGTTACTAGGTGTTTCCCTTTGGATTCATATATAATAAGATATTGTAGGTTATTAATGGTTATTGGGTGGGTGCACATCCCACATGTTGTAGATGGTGCTGAAATCCACGAGGATTGACATCGATATCTTATAGTGAATTATGGGACATGCCCTAAGGTGAGGTGGGTGCACCATTACTGCATTTCACAAAGATATATTGGAATGAAGCTATTGAAAATGTTTTTAATTGATTCTGAGTGTCATCTTAGATATAAAGTTTATTCCTATCTCATAAGGTTCATTTTATGTAGGGATAGTTTGACTTTCAGTTTAGTGATTTCTTATGGATGAAGACCTAGGAATCTGACTTCAGAATTGATTATAGATAGCTTGAGTGGATTTCCATCTAGATCAATTCCTTGTTACATAATTTTTGGATATTACATGAAATCCTTCTATATAGTGATAGGAATCAAGAATGAGTGATCCTAGGGCTTGGACTTGTATCCCCATATAGTGAAGTGTCTCTCTCAGAGATATTCTTGGTGCTAGACAAAGATAGTATTATTGATCAAGATTACATACCCAAGGATCAACTCAATTATACACATCTTAACTCTCATGATATACAACTCAATGAATTATTCAATGTATTTCTAAATGATTGGGATCACAAACCCATGGATCAAATAAATTATACACAGCTTGAGTGGCACAACATCCCACTCAATTCCTTATTAACAAGATGTATAGATGATTGGGACATAGACCCAAGGATTGACTATGGAATTATTTTATTCAAATTATATAATACATGATTATATATATGTATATATATTTATGGGTATATATATATGAGGTAATATTATTTCTAGTTGTGTATTGACTAGGATGATCACGTTCCATTAGAATTCGTTGTATAACTTTGGTTGTTTACATATTCTCGTATTTTAGTTATTATTATTATTATTATTATTAGTATTGTGATAATATTGAGTACCTAAAATATGCATACACTATATATTACTTACTATGAATGGGATTTCATTTTTGGTTACCTACTGAGTTTTGTACAAAAGCCCTGCTTAAAATACCATTACACAATGAAAATCGAGTTGATGTTTGTTTGTTGTCGGAACATGATGGGATAAGGCCTAAGTATAATTAAGAAGGATGGATCAAATGTTTATGTGGATATTTGTTATGTGGTTCAACTCACTTTTATTAGTAGATCCTTTTTTTATTTACTCATGCTTGTGTGGTCAACACAATAGGTGATCAATTTTATATATATGACATGGTTGTTCTGTCCCTTACTGCATTTTATTCTTTATTATGTACTTGTTATATTTTTTTCTTGTAACTAATTATTTACCGATGGATTATGCTTAGTTATTGTTACTATTTAACTTACTATGATATAAATGAATAGTCTCCCAATAGAAATATCTTAAGCCCCTGCTGCTAGCCAACATAACCTGGAATATTGGGTGGTGCACTTGTGGATTTGTTTCTAACATGTTTGGTGAACTATTTTAGTGGAATATGGAAGGTGTTTCATAGCAATATTCTAGAATTGTAACACTAGTCTGGATGGCTTGTTAGAAGTGATGATATTAGCTTTTGGCATCATAATTTGGTTGGATAAACCACCAGCTTCCCAAGTTTCACAACCCCATATTTTCTTTTCTCAAGCTAGTACCTTTCCCAGGATCATTCATACCACACTAAACTCACACCAATAAAAAACTTTCACCTACATTCAGCATTCAAATAAACTATAAAAACTCATATTCACTAGTGCTTCATCAAAAGTTTTCTCTGCTAAGAAATTGTGCTAGGATACCCAGATTATCTGCGATGTAGGTGTGGGTCAGTTCTTTTGGTGAAGGGAGATCCTGATCAAATATAATATTCATGCATGGAGAATTTGGAATCGTGTTATCCTAATGGATGATATGATTCAACTCATGGGTTTTTCATGGGGTTGAATTGTTTTTTATTTCAAAGTTACATGGTTGAATTGATCTCCCATTTATTTTTTTGGGAAACTATGTGAGATCAATGTGGTTCTTCTTCAGCAATCTCATCAGTATTGATATTTCAAATGTAAACAGTGAGAACATTTCTCATACCTAGTCCGAAGATACCAAGAATGACGATGTGTAGAGGAAGGCAAGAACCAGCCTTATCATGGTTGATCTCAAAAAAATTTGGTCTACCAAAAATAAGGCTCAGGATAACGTTGCTTCAAGATCATGTTTAGCTGTGTCTACTCATTCTAGAATCTTATTGGTAAACTTGAGGTCTATGTTGAAAGGTTGGGATACTACTCCTTCTATGAGGATGTTAATTAACGACGGAATATCTGCACCAACTTCTTGTGACTTACTTGCACCAAGATGATGTGTTTGATGTAATCCCCATGGAAATGGCCTCAAAATCAACATTTATGATTTGTAACCTTGGAACCATGAGGTGAGGAGGAATTCTTCGTGATTCCCTCAGCTCGGTCATAATCCCTTTCAGTAGTAATTATGGCCATGATAACTCGCTTTTTGCGGAATCCAAGGCAATGCTTAATGGGCTAAAGATTTTTCATGCTAGGAATATCATCCTTAGTGAAATCTAAACTAACTATTTAGTTATTTTCAACTCCTTATAGGTAATGAATGACCCCCCTTAATCCTTCGTTAGTATTATCAGAAGATTCTTGAACTACATTGGTCAAGCACACTTAACCCACACATGGCGTGAGGGTAAAGTTGTTGTTGATTTCCTAGATTCCCAATGCAACCTGTGTGATCCTTGTATAATTTATTCTTCCTAGGGATATTTTCCCCATGAGTGTGAGGCTTTTTTTCTAGTGGAAACCTCAGGCTTACTTTTTTAGGCCCCCTTAACTGTGCTTCTCTCGCTTTTCAGTTTTTTCCCTTCATTATAATTAATAAAAAACACACAAGTTTTGTTTGTCAGTCTATTAACATATATGGATTCCTGGTGAGTTTCATTTTATTTTTATTTCTTACATATATATTAGTTCCTCTATGTATTAGTCTTTAAGAGTATTCTCTAATTGAATATGGTCTTTCTAGGCTGACATTTGGTGGGTAATTTTATTAAGAGATTTTCCTATGTTATATAATCCATTCATTTTAATTAAATGGGTACCCATTTATATCATATTTTGTGTTTTCCTCTATAACATGGGAATTTTAATCCTATATTATTGATCCCCGTTTGAATGGTTTTGAAATTAGTGGTTAGATGTCATCCTAACCTCCCATAGAGAGATTTCATAGCTGTGGTTGATTTATATGGTTAATCTAGGTGTGTAGATGACACCCCGTGAGATTTTACAGTGCGGATTGGTTCGACATAGGGTCTAAGTGGTCAAACCTAGTGACATAGTAATTTGACATGGTAGATAGGGATAGTTGGGAGAACTAGAGGCTCTTATTTTAGAATCATACCTATATTAGGTAAAGTTTATTTTAATGAAGGGAAACCATTAAGAGTGGTTTTACTAGTTCAATGGATTCCTTTGATGTGGTGGTCTCAGAGGTACGTTATTGTTGAGATTGACACATGGGTGGTTCCTAGGTTTTTTGATGTAGTCATGCTGGTGTTTAGATATATAGAATGAGTTAGAAATATAGGACTATTTAGGTGCCTAACCTTATATATCAATGGTTTTTTGTCATCTTATTAGAGCATGGATATACACTCATGGAAAAAATAATGCCGGGCGATGGGAATCCATGGAATGAATGATGGAACAATGGAGGTGGTATATTTTGAAGAGTATTTCTATGGTATTTTCTACATTAATGATATTGAGGGGAAATTTATCATGGTCATCATAGAAATATGATGAAAAAATCCTAGGATCATGAGTTGAGGGATGATGGTATATTTCAGTTATTGATGGTATCGTTTAAATTGTAAATCAGTGAGAAGTTGTGTGTGAGTAAGGGAATGATGGTTTTTGAAAAATTATGTTTGAATGGATTCCCAAGATTGGTGGTAAAATGAGAAATTTCCCTTCATCCTAGAGGATACATTGATATAGAAAATGTTTAATGCGATAACTAACATGTGGATAGACCTAGGTAACAATATTTGAGAGACATTGTGTAAGGGGTTGGTTAAAGGTAAGTAGCTTAGTTTGATGTGATCAAAGATCAAGATTAGACATGCAAGATGGTCAATAGAATCTTAGCGTACTATAGGTTAAATATGATCATACCCCATATCTTAGAATCATCTTGAGTATGATATGAGAAAATCAACTACATGATGAGATAAATCAATTATGTTTATGATTTGATAGAGTAACTCCTAGGGAGATGCACTCAAGGCATGGTAAAAAGGAAAGTCATGTGGTTTGTATTACATTGTTGAAATTTTATGTATGGTGGACCTAATTGTGAGTTTGAATTTTAGAATCTACAATAGGTACAATTCCACGAGTAGAGGATGGTTGACAGGTGATGTTTTTATTGATTCCCAGGTATGAGTGAGCTTTCAGCCATGAAAATTATTATGATTTGTAATGGATAACAATGGTCAATAATGAATGGGTTCTTATTTACATGGAGTGATGAAATTAATTTTTATAATCTATGACGAAGTTTTCTTCTCACTAGATTCTGATTCACACGTGAGAACGGTTGTAAGACCTTTGGACAAGTCATTGGATTTTCATTTAGAATTTGGATTTCATTAAATGAATTTAATTGTGTTTGGATGACACATCAGTTGTGGGACCCCAGTGTTTTTGAGAAATGTAAGCTGAAATTTGTCTAGATTGAGCTATCTAAAATATATTACTTTGGTTGCTGAGGAGTTTTATAGATCATGCTAGTTAGAATATCCATGTGCTAGATAATTCTCATTTGATTCCTTCCAAGAAAATCTAGGATAAAAAAGTTGAGATTTGATGAATGTAATTTGACAATTACATCAATCCCATTACTAATAATAGAGTCCTCTTTCTTGGTCATGTGAAACAAGTTGAGAAACTTTCCCCATGAATTGATAGGATTCTAGGGTCATGTTTCATTTAGAAATTATGATGGTTTGATGTTTGCCATTAAAAAGAAATAACCAATGGTGGGAAGAACAATAGGCTATTTTATACGTTCATAAAAGATGTGATTGTAGTTCTACTTAGATTGGAATAGATAAATTTCATCTTGAGATCCTAATAATGCTTATAACCATTGGCTCTATTTTTAGTTATTTAGGAATTGTATATTTAAAGAGGAATTTTCATGAGTGTTCGGAGATAAAAAATGCAATTAATTTATTTTATTAGAAAACATAACCCAAAAAGGCCAAGTTTTTCTTTTGTAATCCCAGAACTACTTCTTCAGGTTGAGAAGTTTTACACTGGGTTGGTTTTATGGTCCCATGTTTTTTTGTGATGGAAATTTCTTGAAGTTATTTGAATTTTTAATTTCTCTAAGGGTTGAGTTTTTATATGATGTTATGAATGAGATTCCAAAGGTTTTAATACCTCAATGCAAAACTTTTAGAATTTAAATGAGGATTATAAGGTAGCTCAAATGTTTTTAGAGAATCTCAGGGGATTTTGGGCCTAATAAAAGTGTTTTGGAATGTTACAATTCATGGTGAATGTTTGGTTCATGGTTAATTTCAATAGTACAGCCGAGTTTTCATAGGAATGTAGGAAGTGAAAACAGTGTGGAAGAATTGATAAAACCATGTGGGTTTTTGTTTTTTATTTATGATATACTACATGATCGGTGAACTGCCTATTAAACTATTTTTCATGATGCTTCTGGGGGTACAGTGTTTGGGTAGTTCCCACCACATGGTTGGCTCACATTTTGGACAACGGTGTGGCCAAATCTTGTGGCCTAATAAAATGGGTGAAATTACTCTTTTGGACCTATTATATTTTAAATGTAATACCCACTATTCATTATTTTTCCTCCCCAATTCTCACTATTCTTCTCCAGCATTCCTACAAGAGAGTTCTATCCTGTTCTGGGTCGGAATCGAATCTTCTCAAGTGTGTAAGAAAACATGAGGCAAGACAATGAGTCAGTCGACCTCTGTTTTAATCTTTCTTTTCTTTCTCAAAACATTAGTTCCACCAATTTTGGATTTAGTTCTCGATTCCACCGGGCCTTGGTGGAATCAGATATAGGTTTTGGGGGTTTAACTATTCCTAGGAAGTGGGTAACCTGATAGTCTCTATGAACATGGCTGTATACTATTTTTATGAGGAATAAATTAATTATGAATATTTATTTAGGTTTTTTCCTAAATCAAATTATTAAATAAATATAATGGTGTCATTGGTTATGTATTTTTCTTAAAGTGGTTTCATGGGAACACTGGATACCTTTATTACACAGTTGCTCAAATTTAAATTGAGTAACAAGCACTTGGTGAGTTATCACCTATTATGAATTTTCGGATTTTATTTTATATTATATTGGTTAATGTTGTTATCTATATTTTTGTAATGTACATGAACTATAAAATATTAGTTTGGGAAATGGATTTTTATGTGTCTTGTCCTAGACATCAATAATCTTGGACATTGCTATTGAGATCTATTTATAAATCATTTAAATATTCCTAAAGGAAGGTGTTCTACCATACCTACCCTATGGTACTTATGCATATATGTGGGCTCTCCCTTGAGGGTCATACCTCCTAGTTAATTTATATAAAGGGATGATAACTTTTTTATAATATCTATTAATTGAATATTTCCATGGGTCACTAACAACCCCTATGTGCTAGTATCATTCACTATCCCCATAGTCATCGAGATATAGTCCCTTGAAACATTGAGTGGCCTCTAGAACAATCAGGTGTTGAGACTGAACATTGTAAGGTTGTAATCCTTTGTATAGGCCTAGGATGATTGATCCTAGGGACACCAGAACTAGATTGGTTTTTTATACTATCCTAAAAATACTATGGTACTGACTTAGAGGATCCCAAGATGAATACATGCTATTATGTATATAACTCAAAGATAATGAGTAGGATGCCTCTTTGGTATATTGATTGTGGGGAGCTCAGTGTGTACCACGATGGTTGACCAACCATAAACTAGTGTGTATTTTGTAGTGTAGAGATGGTTGAATGCGTAACTTAGAACCAATACCAAACACTTAAGCCAGTATGGTTTTGTTATTAATGGTGAGTTTAGGAATTTAGCCACACTCTCTCTTTTATTTATGAATTCACCTAGTTACTATTGATGTATTTATGATTTCTATATGTTCTTCCTAATACTTGGATGGTGAGATTTATATAATGTGATGCTATGGTGGGGATTACCCAACATATTTTTTAAATCAACATCATAATAATTCATATTGATGATTACCCTTTCCAGAATGACATTTTCTCACTAGGGTTCCTCCCTGCATAGGGATTTTTTTAAGGTTAGTGATGAATTAATATGGGAACCCATCCAATTAGTTTCTCCTTATAGATTCCTATTTGGTATGATCCTGGGGATTACTAGAGGTTTCTATGTAGGAACTCTTCCCCCATGTTGTGGATGATGTTGTCATCCTTGAGGATTGATGTTGATCGCCTCTAATGACACCTAGGATACTCTCTAGGGAAAGGTGGATGCAGTATCACTATATTTACCATATCTATATGATATTGGGGCTTTTGGGATAGTTAAAACAAGTATTCTGAGTTCCACCTTGGACCTGAAGAATATTCCTTCATACTATGGGTAATTATCCATATAGATCAAATGAGATTCGATGGAATGATTTTCAATTTTCCATGACCTAAAAATAAAACATTGGACTAGATTAAACATGGATTGAGTGGTGTGACATCCATCTAAGTACCTGGTTATAGTATGTCTATATATTATATAGAATCCTTCATCATAGTGATTGGAGTCTAGAAAGAGTAATCCCATGGCTGGGGAATGTATCCCTATGTGGTGACATGGTATTCATAGGGATATATAAAGTTCTTACCAAAGTAGTTATTTTTTATTAAGATTATGTAATCTAGGATCAATTTCTTATAAACAACTATAATTTCATCAATTCAAACTCAATACCTTATTTATAGTATGTCCAGATGTTTGGGATCATAGATGAAAATATCAACTTTGGACTTATTTTAATTATATTACATGAAACCTAAATTATGTATATATATATATAAAGGATTTTTATTTCTAGTTTTTTCTCATATTATAAAAGAAAATTACATGATCACGACTTGTAAAACTTTTTTTGATTAGTTATTTTCATCTTTTAGTTATTATTTTTATTATTGTGATCTTATTGAGTAGATCACATATACATACACTATATATTACTGGCTCTATATGGGGCTACGTTTGTGGTTCTCTACTATGTTTTGTTGTCACAACCTACTCAAAAAAATATTCACTATGGTACTATGTAAAAAAATCCACAAGGTTGTTGTAATAGAATTTGATGAGGCCTGAGACATATCTACTGGGATGGCTTATATATGTATATAGGGAATGGTTATGTAGTTCAACTTGGTGTTAGGAGAAGATCATTGTAATTTAATTTTTATTTTATTTTTTTACTCATGTATATGTGGTTTGCCTAGTGGATGATCTATGTTTTATTAATGACACATCCATTTGGGCCCTTACTATATTTCATTATTTATTATATCCTTGTTATATTTTTCCTTCTACACATTGATTATTTTATTTTATATATAATGCTTAGTTATTTAAACTATTTATCATACTTTGATATGCATGTAATGTCTCCAAACAGAAATACCGAATTGTCTCAATGTTGGTCATCAACCTCTAGGGTATAGTGCGGTGTGCATGAGTACTTGTGGCCAACTGGTTGAGGGAACTATTTTTTTGAATCCAGGATGGGATGTTATAGCTAACATAGAGTTCAAAATCACTATTAACAAACTAATTATTTTCATATCACTTGGTGTTGGGTGATGGATATGATACATAGCAAGGGTATAGTTTTCAAAAAAGTGATAAATAAATAAAAAATATAACAAGAGAGGTACATCATTCTTTAGGATTACATAGTTCAAGATCCTTTACATTTTAGTTTAGGGAGTGTGTTAGATGACATTCTATTTTATTGATGAGCATTTCATCGAGCATTTGGTTTGAGTATCATGTATTATAAATTTTATTTTATCCAACACATTTTTACTTACATGATTTTAAACATCAATTCTTTCCTACCCTCAACCTCAGAGTCATCTGATACTTCATGCGAATACCTCATAATTTATTGTTTTATTTTTCATTACAATGTGGATAAATTATATTTAATGAAAGCCTATAGATATGAGAATTTAGATGAGGTATGGGAATAACTCTATTAAATTTTTATCTTGAGTTATGAGAGACAAAACTCATAGTAATCGAAATTATAAATCGAATGGATGGTGAGTGGTTGAATGCAACTGAAGTGGGTAAATCTCTTGAGTTTTAAATTATAGACAGATCATGATTTATGAATTCATTATTGGTTATGTTTTGTGATTTTAGAATATGATGTTATTAATTGTTATTTATGAGAATAATATTCTTAAAATTCCATGTTTGATGTATGGACCCTTTTTGTTTCAAGGTTGAGATTTTTCTCAAGCTCGATCAAAGGTTTTAGTGTGTGTGAAATTGATATCTCTATTTTGTGTATATAATTTCATCTATTTCTATTCATGTTTCCTTTGAAATTTAATTATTAAATGGGTTATTATTGTCAAGTCATATTTTTTTATTTGATTCCATGATTTATCATTCATTACTATGAAAAGATGGAAATTTAAGAACACATTGACACTTAAAATCCATGAAATATAAAGAATGAGGATGAATTTGAGATGAAGGATTATATCCATATTTGTATCACAATAATAATGCACCATCTACAATATGAATAGAGACACAAATAATTCTAATGTATTGTATAAAACATCACTCATGCTTCAAACCACATGCCAAAAGTACCAAAAGGAATGAAGTATTAAAATTTAAGGCCTGAGAGAATTAATAGTGTGAATTTTTTTTCACAATGTGAAAGTTGATGTGATTTTTTAAAATATGATTTTGAGTTCCATGTTCATTTCAACACGTGAATAAATGATTCACAATGTTAGTTTTCCCTTTTATAAGGTCTTGATATCTGAATTTTTTTATGGGGATTTTAGTGAGGGTTTGACACATGAACCAATGATATGATTTGGAGGAAGTTAAATGTGGGACTTGAACATCATAAAAGTGATCATTTAACCAATGTCACAGAGATACTGATATGGTTGTGATATGGATATTTTTCATCATAGTAATTTTTCTATTTCCTATATTTCTGTTTTCCATTTTATTGTAATGATGAATTTTTTTAGTTTAATTATACTCTTTTATCCTAATTCCCTTTCTAATACAAACATTTCTAATATCTCTTAATTGGGTTGTGTTTTATTCATCACTAGTGATCACTATATAATGATTGGCTAAACCCATTAGGGGAGAGAATATCCAATTGAAAGGGGTGGACATTGCATGTTTAATTCTCTATACTCATTTGATAAATCGATTATATAAGTGTTTCACTATGACTTTCATTCTATTTTAATTTTTCATTAAATTATTTTAGAAATTATTAAAATAAAGAAAGACCTTAAACCCAAAAAGATAATTGATCAAGGAATAATAAATTTCATTATTCTACTTAATTAAAATAAACAAAATGTACTCTAGTTATGATGGATTTTCTTTTCAATAGAGTGAGTATGATAGGGTAAAAATTATTGGTGAAAAATAATTTATAAGCTTTTGAAACCACCTATTTGAAACTTAAAAATGTTTCAAATATGTTCCTTTTTTCCAAATGGTCCGAAGGCCTTATTTTTATTGATTTTTGATAATACCTATTTCAAGGGATAAGGGGGAGACCTTACAAGCCCCGTAGGCTTAGATATTACATGACCCGTATGTCTATTGAAATATACCAACTACAACTACATAGAACTGCTCCTCCCCAAATTCTTCATCATGATATTAGCTCTCCACCTTTACATGGCTTGTTCGACTAGGCTTCCCAAGTATGTAGAGGTTGGTCCCGATGGAAATTTCATACCCACTCTTTTTGAAAAACTTGTTTAGCTTATGCTCTGGTGAATGCACCTTCCCTGAATCCTCAGTAAGAGTTTGCACCTTATAGAGTCTGTATGGTCATTAAGGACAATTTTAGGTGGTCTGAAGGCCATGAGGTTTCCCGAAGGCCTTTGGGTTTCCTGAAATCCTTACTGTCCTGAAGGCCTTATAGGACTCATGGCCCAAACCGATGGTCTAAAAGCCCAAACAGATGAATAGTTCTGACTACTACAGTACCAAACAACGCCAGCTACAGTACCTCTACATTGCCTGCTACAATACTGCTACAGTATCCCCAAAATTATGTCTCTGCCCTGTTTTGAACTCAGGCTCTCTTGTATGCACTTGTCGAGTCCTCACCAATTGGGCTCATGCTCAAGTACATCAAATGTGTGGCTTTAAAAGACTATAAAATATAAACTATAAGACAAATACAAAAGAAACATAAAAAATATGGATTAAACATATAAGAAAAAGTAAAAAATGAATTAGTTAATTAATAATATAATTATTAAATATATAATAATTAATTATATAATAATTAATTAGTTAATTAGTAACATAATTATTAATTATTAATTATTAATTATATAATTAATTTTTTAATTAGTAATTTAATTAATAATTATATAATAATTAATTAGTAATATAATTATTAAATGTATAATAATTAATTACTTAATTAGTAATATTCTTAACAATTAATGATTAATTAGTTAATTTGTAATATAATTTTTAATTATATAATAATTAATTAGTTTATTTGTAATATTATTATTAATTAGGCATTATATAATTAATTGTTATACTACTAATTTACTAATTAATTATTATATAATAAATAATTAATAGTTAATAGTTATATTAATAACTAACAAATTAATTATTATATAATCAATAATTAATAATTAATAATTAATAATTAACAATTATAATTAATAGCTATATTATTAAATAAAAAATATAATATAATTAATTATTATGCTACTACTAAATTAATTAATTACTATATAATTAATTATTAATAATTAATAAAGAAGAATTATAATGATTAATTATAAAGAATAATTATATTACTAATTAACTAATTAGCTATTTTATTATTAAAAAATATTACTAATTAACTAATTATTTATTGTATAATAAATTATTATATTACAGATTAACTAATTATATATTAAATAATTAATAATTATTTTACTAATAATAATTAATAATTATATTACTAATGAACTAATTAATAGTTATATTACTATATAAATAATTATATAATTAATAACTGTATTACTAATTGACTAACTAATTATTATATAATAAATAATTATACTACTAATCAACTAATTAATTATTAATTATTAAGTATAGTACAAATTATCTAATTAATTGTCATATAACTAATAAAAATATTACTAATTATTGAATTAATTATAATATAATTAATAGTTATATTAACAATTAACCAATTAATTATTATAAATAAAAATTATACTACTAATTAACTAATTATTTGTTATATAATTAATAATTATACTAATAATTAACTAATTAATTATTATATAATTTTTATTTATAATAACTAATTAGTTAATTATTCATATAATTATTAATTATATAATAATTATTTTGTTAATTAGTAATATAATTATTAGTTATATAATGATTAATTATATAATTAGTTGTATACTTAATAATTAATAATCAATTAGTCGATTATTAATATATTTATTTATTATATAATATTTTTTTAGTCAATTGGTAATATAATTATTAATTATATAATAATTAGATATGTTGTAATATAATTATTAATTAGTTCCTTAGTAATATAATTATTAATTATTTTTATTAACACAATTATTTGTTATAAAATATTTAATTAGTTAATTAGAAATATAATTATTTGTTATAATTAATCATTATAATTCATAATAATTAATTATTCATAATTAATTAAATAGTAATTAATTAGTTAAATGGTAATATAATAATTTATTATATAATATTTTGTTATTTAGTAATATAAATATTAATTATTTTTTATTTTTTTATTTTTTTTAAATATTAAATATTAATTATTAATTATATAGTAATTAATTTGTTAATTAGTAATATAATTATTAATTATTAATTATTAATTATATAATAGTTAATTAGTAAGTTAGTATTAGAAGAATTAATTATATAATGAATAATGAATAATTATAAATAAAAATTTTATTTTGAATTATCTAGTTTATTATTATATAATTAATAATTATATTACTAATTAACTAATTAGTTATTATATAATTAATTATTAGTAAATAAAAATTTAAAATTATAACGAATAATTATAATACATAATTATATTACTAGTTAACTAATAAGCTATTATAAATTTAATTAACTAATTAATAATTATATAATTAATAATTATATAATTAATAATTATGTTAGTAATTAATTATTATATAATTAATAAAGTTATTACTAATTAAAAAATTAATTATATAAATAATAATTATGTCACTAATTAACTAATTAATTATTATATAATTAATAATTATATAATTAGTAATTATATTCCTAAGTAGCTAATTAATTTTCAACTTTTTCTTATATGTTTAATCCATATATTATATTTCATATATGTTCGTCTTATTGTTTATATTTTATAGTATCTCAATCCTACATATTTGAAACATTTTTAAGTGTCAAATATGTGGTTTTGAAAGCTTATAAATTATTTTTCATTATTTTTTTGAAATTATTTTTATTTTCAACTATTTTTTATATATTTGATCCATGTTTTATGTTTTATTTATATTGGTCTTATAGTTAATATTTTATAGTCTTTAAAAGCCACATATCTTCTAACTATACTAATCTTGGATACCATTGATGCCACGTGTCATCACCCCATTACTCTTGGGCCATGTGTCATCCACATATTTCTCCACGACTCTCCTCATCCTCCAATTATTTTTATTACCTACATCCCCTATCATTTTATTGGGCTCTTCTACTTGTCTCAGTCTCCCTCTCCTCGGCCTATGCTTCTCGGTTGTCCGGTATCCCTCCCTCGCTCGTCTTCTCCTCCGCTCTTGGATCCCCGCTCTCGCACTACAGTTTCTAACCCAGCTCCCACTGTAAACATCTTCATAAACCATTTTCCTAATAGACTCCGCCTTTCGGCTAGCTATCTATGACTCTAACACTACCTCCACCTCTACCTCCACCATCTGTCTATATATCCCCAATTTTTGGCTACCCACCTCCGCCTTCCGGATTACTGCCTCTGCCTATGTCTTTCCCTTCAACCTATTGGGCGACCATCCCAAATTTAATGTGAAGGTATTCCCTTTTCTTCCATACAAAATTTACAACCAAAAGGGTAACCCTTGGTTATACGTCTTGGTTCTCGAACAATATCTCAAACCTATTTGTGAAGTCTCAGTTTATTTTAATAATCTAAACTCTATGTACATAGTTTCCTTTTGCTCATGCTTTTCCACTCCAAAATCTTCTTCGGAATCCTACTATCACTAATTTTGATCATGCATTGTCTTGAATCTTATATTCATGTAGCTGAAATAAGTGCTATAAATTTTATTCCTAATTTTCCCTTGAAGACTACAAAGTGAGACATAAATTGTAAATAATTAGTTAACATTTTTATAAAAGTATCTAAAATTGGTTAGATATAAATCCTTTGTCAATGGATTGGGTACAGTTCAGCATGACTCGCATCCTAGGGCCCTTATAGTGTTGTAGGATGAGGTTCTACAACTGGAGGGGAATGCAAATTACTCTAACGATGGTTCCATTTTACACATTTCATTCACTACAATGATTGCAGCTAATTACTACTAATATAAAAATCATAAGGGGAATAACAATGTCACCGACATATAGGGATTTATGCATTAATAATTAAAATAAATCTAGGCCTCGAAAAAATTATTCTAATATGCAACGATTTTCCATTTAATTATTATTTTGATATTCATTTCTTTCAAATTTCTATTTTAAATCTTTGTATTTCATTAAATTTTATTCATTACATTAATGAATCATTTTGTTTTGATACGTTTCCCTATTTACATTATCCTGCACTTCATATTCAATTGGAAGATGGTTTTGATCATACATGAGGGGTGCACTTGGCATGGGATTCGTGTTCATTTTCATGTTGTATACGAGGGGCTTGGAGAAAAAACCCAAGGATTTTTAGATTCAATAGTTTCTTCATCGATTTTAAACACATAAAAATATAAAATAGTGGATAAAACTACAAATATTAATCGTGGGTTGGGTTTTTTAATCATCATATATCTGTTTAAAAATTATTTTATATTTTACTACTCGTACTTTCCCTGAAATCATAATCATTTATAATTTTTTTTCAAACTAATTGATTTATTGTTTTCATTTATTTAGTGTTGTGCATAGGGATGTAGAAGGTAAAAAATAAACTTTACAGGTAAAATTTTACATATATTCATTCATCAAGAATCATAATGATTGGGTATGTTAAAAAATTTCTAATACATGTTTATTTTTTAAATTAAAACTTCTAAACTAATATCTATTCATATAGAATATGAGTATACTTCTTCAATGATATGCATTTTTTTATATTTACATTCAATGTGTTTAATACATTTTTAACAAAGTAGATATTTTAAAATTAAAGTTATAATCGAAATATAAGGATTGGGTATTAAAAAATCATCTATAGGAGAGTGAGGATGTAACACCCTTATATTAAGGTATTTCACTAATTTATTATGTATTTTTCATTATAAGAGGGTTATTAGGTTCATATGTTTTCCTAATTTGTTCATATTTTTTTTGAATAGGTCCATATTTTATTCTGTATAGGTACGTAGCGTATATTCATGATTACTATTATATTTCCCTCTTTGATGAGTATGTTTGGAGTGACTAGAGTCAATAAAGAGTTTTTAATTTCCATGTGTACATGTTTCACATCATTTTCCTCCTATGACATTTCCTTTTCTTTCTCTGAATGTAGAAAATTATTTTGGTTATTTGGAAAAGGGAATTAATGAGAGGCCCTATGTATTTCTATGATTTCCCATAGTTTAGTCCTCTGTTAATGGGTTTTACCGCTTTATCAGTTGCATACGTTCTAGGTTTGTATATTACGTTTAATTGAAGAAGAGTTTCACATCATGTTTCATTTTTTGATGTTGTCAATTTATTAGAATGTATTGATATTTCTTTTTTCATTTTGTAATTTTTTTCTATGTCATTAATTCAATTTGAATTTATCATCCACCTAATGAAATAATATGTGATAATTTTAATTGTGTGGTTTCCATACAAACTGATTCTTTTTTTGGTGGGGGTAATGTGTTTAATTTAACTCTAAAGTAGTTTATTTCTATGGATAGTAAGGTAAATGTAGGTCATTGTTTATACGGCTCTTAACTCCATGGGTGTTCCTCCTCTTTGAGGACCTCTATATTAATTGATTCATTAATTGTAATTATATTGGTAGTGTATTTCATATTATCACTTTTATTAGGAGCTCCAGGAATATCAATTTTATCATCATGGGAACTTGCCATACATACGTTGTCTGGAAATTAGATGAACAATATAAAGAGACATAAAATCACTTTTCATTTGGAGGTATTCACCTATACATTATTGTGTTATCTATAATAGAATTATTCAATAATATACTTCAATTGACTCAGAATTTCAATTTTTATCGTTAATTTTTAAATGATTTCATATTTTAAATTGTAGATTACAAATCGACATTTGTATATCAGAATTGGCCTTCTGAGATAAACCCCTTTCATTAGTGGACTAGTAAAAGTCATGTTTGGGAATAATCTATATGTATTTACCATGTGGTACAAATGTTATCAGCTAATGCTTTTGGTTTGAAGGTATGTTACTACTATAATGAATTACATATGTTCTACCATGTGGTATATTTACTCATTCTCCATGTGACTATCCTTTTCTATAATGGTATCTTACTTCTATAAGAATTTCATTTTCATCACAGATACATTATTGATTTTAAACTCTACTATTTTAATTGGTAGTTTTTAATTTACTGTGAGATTATAATTGTTTACATTCTAATTCTTTAATAAATATTTTGAATTTTTCACTCAATATTCTTCTTGGCTTCAAATTTGTATTGTGGGATGATATTCAAGTACTTCATAAATTTAGGCAAGTGATCCATAATATTTTTGAAACTCTATTGCATGTACAAGTGAAAATAAGATTCATGTTTTAGGAGGAAAATACTAGTAATTATGTTTATATGGATTTTTTAGACCATATATTAATACACCCATATTTATATTTTCTTTCACAACAATTAGCTGAAAAATTGTACAAGGCATCAATTGGTTCAATTATTTAAATTTAATTACAATTT
Source organism: Viscum album (assembly GCA_963277665.1). Taxonomy (NCBI): domain Eukaryota; kingdom Viridiplantae; phylum Streptophyta; class Magnoliopsida; order Santalales; family Viscaceae; genus Viscum; species Viscum album. The sequence continues at coordinate 798,023,360 of OY728159.1, forward strand.
TGGAAATTAAATCAACTATTTGGAAAGGGAAATTGTTTTCTTTATTTATTAATTCATTATAGTATATCTTGTTTTGTAATGTTGAAATTCAATTTAATAATTATCCACATTTCTATCATTAAAAATATTAATAATTGTGTATGATGTAATTTTGGTATGATTAACTTCAGCAATAGAAAACATTTAAACAATTTTCACATTATTTAAAAAACACAATAACTACTAAATAGGCTCTCACTGATAAATTATTTGTTCCCTTTCCACATTTTTAGTATATATATTATTTTTCATATAAGTTATTTTCTTCTAAATTTGATTAAATAAAGGTAATTATTTAATATCATATCTTATCATCAACCTACTGACCATTTTTCCATTTTAAATATGATCATAAAGGTAAGGTTATATACATTTAATTTTAGTTTCATAGTCATTTTACTGTTAGAAAACAATATCTTAATATTATATATTTCTCAAATTTCTTGTACTTATCTATTTTGAAAACACATTTTCTATGATCTGTAAGTTTCAAATTTCTTGTTACAAATAATTTTTCCAATGTTATGTCTACTTATAATATAATTTACTAATACACTATATAGAAATTATGAAATCATAAAATCAATTTTCTTGATAGAAAATTTATATTCATTAAAATAAATAATCTATGTTTTGATATTTAATGATAGTTTCCAGTAATTTCGTTTTACCATATTATGATTTCTTAATTTTTTATCCAGTTGAAAAGATCTACCATTCTAGGATATGTCACTGTTTTTTTTCAGTAAATTAGATTTCCCAATTTATGAGTTGTCAAGTTTGTTTCGAGTAAAACACATTTCTCATTATCTGAATTATGATGTTTGTTTCCCGAATAACATAATTACAATATTATAAAATATTATCGACATTTCAAGTTAAACTAATTACCTATATTGTTATTAATATTGTTTTTTCAACTAAAAATGATTTCACTATTTATGATTTATGATGTCTATTTACTATAAAAAGAGTACCCAATTTATGTCTTATATTTTCTTTTTCCATTATTTGTGATTTAATATTTTATGATTAGGCATTTTTCAGTCCAATTTTATTTTGTATGTTTTCATTATGTATGATTATTGTAAAACTGAATATTGAAATTATTTAAAAAACGTATATATTGTTTTTACTATAAGTTATTCCTTAAATATTTAATCAAATAAATGAAATTCATTCATATCACACGACATCATCAACCTACCCGCCATTTTTTCATTTGAAGATGATCATAAAGGTAAGGGTATATATTTATAATTTATGGTTCATAGTTATTTTACTATTAGGAAACAATCTATTAATATTATGAATTTACCAAATTTCATGTACTTACCCATTTTAGAAACACATTTTCTATAATATATATGTTTCAAATTTTTTGTTACAAATAATTTTTCAAATACTATGTTTACTTATACGGTAGTTTACTAATTCAATATAAAGAAACTATAATTTCATAAAAACAATTTTCTTGAGGGGAAAATTATATACTTTAAAACAGATAATCCATGTTCTGAAATATAATGATAGTTTATAGTAATTTATTTTTCCATATTATGATGTCTCAATTTTTTATCTAGTTGAACATATTTACCATTCTAGGATTTTCATTGTTTTTTCTCAATAAAATAGATTCACATATTAATGAGTTGTCATGTTTTTTTAGTAAAAAATACTTCTCATTATTTGAATTATGATGTTTGTTTCTTGTATAAAATTATTCGAATATTCTAAATTATTATGTACGTTTCCAGTTAAAATAATTATACATATTGTTATTAAGCATGTATTTTCGGCTAAAAAAGAATTCACTATTTAAGATTTATGATTTCTATTTCCTATAAAAATATTTACCCAATTTATGTCTTCTATTTTTTGTTTCCATAATTAGTGACTTCCCATTTTGTGAATAGGCATTTTTTTCAATAAAATTATGTTTATAAGCTAATTTGTGAGGTATGATTATTTAAAATAGAATACACATTTGGTTATGTCATGTTTTTTTCCAGTTTACCAGATTACGCAAATTTAGACTAGTCATGTTTCCCTCCAATAAAATAGAATTCCCATTTTATGAAATCTTATGATCGCTTCCTGTTAAATAGAATAACCATTTTCTGAATAGTGATGTTTGTTTCCAAATTTCCCATTTTCTGATTATACATGTTTTGTTCCAAGTAAAATGTTATCCTATTTTATTATATCACATGTTTTTTTCTTGCTATAAAATAAGATTATAATGTGAATCCAACATTATGGATTGGGGATGCAATTCAGCATCATGTCACAAATATGCATCTCAAGATTTAAATGTCAACTGTTTTTTCAAATGGTATGATTCTGATTGAACCTACAATTATGTTCTTCTATTTCATGTCACCAGATTTTTTCCATACTAATATATTTCATTTAATAACATTTATGTTTAATTACCTATTACAGGGATCAATATATTTTCCTATATACTTGACAAACTACTGCTCATCTACATCGACATATCATGGCAGTATTGGGAGGCTATTGAATATACATTATGATGAAAAAAGTTGGACTCTGATGGGAAGACCTACTTCTATTTAAAACCATGGTTCCTATAACTATTATCATTCATAAATCAGCTACTAAAACTTTATTTATATTCTGTTACCATGGTGATTGAACATTCCATAGTTCTATTTCCATGGTTATAGAACAATCCAAAGTTATGATTCTTTGCTGACAATGAACCACGACATTATTTCTATTTTTATTTTTTGGTTCTATGTTTCAATTTCAATTTTTTATCTACTTCAACTGTCTATATGTTTTGTTTTCATCTTTAGTATCATTTTAACAGCAGTTTACATAATTCAGCGTTTATTGTTACTTATTCATATTTGAGAACTATGACCAGAATTGTAATTTCAACATATTTTTTATTAATTTTCATAGATTTATTATCAAATTATTAATGAATTTTGAATTTTAGATTCTATTTATGGAGCCACGCATATTCATGGGCGAGGTACTAGTTTCAACAATTTTATGTTTCAAATAGGTGGTTTTAAATGCTTATAAATTATTTTTCATCTACATTTTTTTTAAATTATTTTTATTTTCAACTATTTATTATATGATTAATGCATATTTGAAGTTTCATTTATATTGGTTTTATCGTTTACATTTTATAAGAATTCAATGTAACATACTTCAAACAATTTTAAGTTTCAAGTAGCTTCCATTAAACACATATAAATTGTTTTTCACCAATATTTATTATGAAATTTTTTAATTTTAAAATATTTATTATATTTTTAATACATTATTTATGTTTCATTTGTATTTATCTTATAGTTTATATTATATATCCTTTTAAAGACACATTCCTAAAACATTTCAGAATCCCACATCTGAAATACAAAATGATCTGTGCTAGAATGAGAGAACTAACATCCCACATCAGAAATGTAGATTGATTTCCAGGGAAGACCCTCTTATAATAGGAAACTCTGGGTGAGGGTAGCTGTCAAAATCAAGATAGCTGTAATGTCCATACCATTGGGTACTAAATAGTAGATAAATTCATATGAATTTTATATATGTATACAAAAAATATTCTTAAAAAACTAAAATTCTAAAAAAAACATTTAGATGAAAGGAGATGGCTACACTACTGCCATAATAACACATTTTTAAAATATTTTTTAACCTTAACATTTTTTAAAAAAATTCCCATAAAACATACATTAAAAAAATCCACATCCCCACCATCGATAGGGGAAATATCTTTTAAATCCATGTAAAAATGAACCCCCCCCCCACTTCCTCTAGGCAGGTCTCTTTATCGCTGGACGCACTGATCACAACCCCACCATTGTTGTGAGCCCCTTATTTCTAAGACACATACTAACATACCCCCCCCCCCCCCCACTCTCACCCTACCCACCATCCTGGCAGCGATTCCTATAACCATCCACGAAAGGCACGACCCCTCCATCATCTTCAACCCTACCATTGAGGTAGCCTAGTTACAAAGATATGTAAAGTAAGAGGCATTTCTAAATCTGCAATTGAGATAATCGACTACCATGAAGCTTCTTATTTTTACCAAACATCCCCTCCTTTTATAGTTGTCAACTCATCATATAGGTGTTATATAATTGCATCTAGTCCACCCAAAAGGTCCAATAATTTTTTTGAATAGAGGCTAAAGGTATTTTATCCTCGTTGTGATGTAGTCTAATAGGGAATATATACGAAAAGACTAGAACCCGAATATATATTACTAATTTATAACTATATTATTAGTTACATTAATTATTTAGCATATTTATTTTTTTATTTATATGATTAGTTATTTATATAATTACTTATATTAATTATATTATTAATTATAAATGTTCATAATAAACTTCTTAAGTATTATTAATTATATTATTAATTACATATAATATTATATATCTTTTTAATTAAAAATTATATTTATCTAATTTTTAATTAATTATTAAATTTTTAATCATATATAATTAATGATTTATTTTTATTAATAAAAATTTAAAAATAAATTACATGAAAAAATGGGACTAGAATATCCCAATAAAAATTTTGTTAGGATATCAAAACCCACTACCTTATAAAAGAGAGGTATGGTGAAGCTTTCAGTTAGTTTTTTGGATTTTTAATATACATAATTCCAAATAAAATAAAAATATTTTAAATGTTGTTCATTTTTTTGGTATATATATAAGAAATAAAAACATATTTTTTTCAATAAAGGAGGTGTTTTCTTGTTTCACACATCATGTAAAAAATGAAAACATAATTTTTAAACTGTGTTCATGCATCCAACTAGGGGACATAATTTGTGAACGGTGTTCATGCATCCTACTATAACCTAATGATGAATATGAATCTGACTTAATGTTACATCATCAAAGTGTTTACTATAGTGCATCATTGCCTATTTTGTGCAGTTATACCTTCTATAAGATAGAAAATAGAAGACCAACTAGTTCCCAATAAATCCAATGGAATAGCCCATAGTGGACAAATGATTATTTGGTGAGGGAAAATAGAGTGAAGGTTCTTCCAGTAGTCCCACCAGCTGCCCATTAGAGGCTACTTTTAATTTCTAGGATCATGATTGCTAGTCCAATGAGGCATATAATGATTCAAAATGAATCAAATTTAGGTATTTAATGATTTTAATGACTCATTGGACCCTAAAAACCTATGAAGGATTTATAAGTTGGCTTTATGAAGAATAAAACATCATGTAGTTGAAGTGATCATCATTTGAAATGACAATCAAGGTAATTTGGATCTACAATCTCTCATGAACTCAATTTTTCAATCATTTACTCACCTTTGAAGGGGAGATAAAGCTTTATTTATCTAAGGAGATCAAGGAACTGAATAAATATGGGTGTTTTCTTAAATTAATTCAATATAAAAACCTAAAATATTATTTTTATATCACATTTTTCATCATTCACTCCCCTCATATTGAGCCTTTTCATAAAACCCATTGGCTCTTACTTATTATCCTTATCCCTCTCTCAATTTCTATATAGATTTAGTTATTTCTAGACAGATTGATGTCTATGAATTTCAATGGTATTTCAATAAAGAAATTCATATATTATCATGTCCCTCAACTTATTTTGTTCTTTGTAATTAAATGAAACCAAGGGATTGGTGTTCTTGTTATTCCACTAAAAGAAAGGGTTTTTTAGGTTCTTGATTTATATTAAAACAATAATTTTTTGTTTCTTAGATCCCATTAAATAAATAGGTGTTATTAAAAGGAACACCATTATTATTATCTTGTTTTCCAAATATGCTTTTGATTTTCAAATCATAACTGAATTTCAATGTTTTATTTTTAAATGGCAGCATATTTTTATAAACATTCTCTTTTATCTAACGGTTCAAATGACTATTATTGGAAAAATCGCATGTCTAAATTTCTTAGTATTTTTATTTATCCCATTTGGAAGATTTTAATGTATCCAACTAAATAATTTGAAGGAAAATGGACTCCTAAATATGTTAATAATTTTGAACATAATAAAAATCTGTTAATTATTTTCATTTTAGTTTATATCAAAATGAATTTAATATAATAGAATTTTTAAAATCTATATTTAAATGGGTATATTATTAGATGTTACCCCTGAAGAAACCAATAAAATCAAGGATACTTGGTTGGATTTGTATCGTCAACATTCTAGATTCTATTTATACATGAATATGAATCTATGACTAACATGTTTAGTCATTTAACTGGTATTTTTAATGGTATACAATCTCTGGGTAATTAATTATCCACAGAAATAATCACTTAAAAAATAAAATCGGTTTTATCTAGTTTATAGGCTACCAATCCCATACTGATCCAAGAGGCCAAAGACATTAAAAACATAGAACTTAAAGGACTAATCATCTCTTTAAAGAAAAGTTAGATAATAATGAAATTAAAAGCTATTAATGAAGCTATGTAGTTCAAGAAAACAACATAGAACATTGATTTTAATGAAATCTAATATGATTAATCTTGTAATGGTGACATCAGTAAATAAGGTGAACATGAAAAACATGTCAAAATGGTGAATAAAATCTCAAATAAGAAATCATTATGACATTCTAGAAATAAATATCTTATAAAATATATGGTTGTAACTTGTTATGGGTGATTAAAAATCGATCTTATTAGACCAATATTTCACAATATGCATACAAAGGTTGAAATACAAGAACAATGGTAAGAAATATTTCAATTTTTCGACATTTAATTACCCATTCTTATCAGGTGATGAATATATAAAATTCATTATAAAAAATATTGAGGAAGGTAACTCGGTTAGTAATTCATTATCTCAATATCCTTATCCATCATCATCTCTTTCATTCTATTCTAATTATTTTCTTATGAGGAATATGAAAATTATAATTATGATCATTTAAAATATCTCATAATACTTAATTCTATTTTTTATAAAACATAATGATAATCATAAACAAGTTTTAAATATAAATGATCACATTTTAAAATAATTGATGATTTTTAATTAAAAAATCAACCTAATGTTATAGTTTTAAAAAAAATGACACCAAGGATCGCAAAAGATGACACTAAATATTATCCCATAGTTAAAAATCTCTAAATATTATCTTTGTTTCTCAAAGTGTTTAAATGGCCAACCAATGTTTTGGTTTTTTCAAAGGATAATGAAACTTATTCAAAAAGTAATTCTTCTCTAATAGTGTTTCAAAAAATAAATTATGAAAATATTTTCTTAAGTTTGGGAATATTATATATGAATGAGATCACAAAAATGATTGATATGAAAGGATTTAATTAAACAATATTTCATCCAATATTCTTAAAAAATATAATCATTTTTACATGAATTAATATTTACAATCCAATTTTGGGAACATAAATTAGTTTTAATTCCCAAATCATATTTTGGTAGAATTTCTAGATCCTCAAAGAAACTAAATGGATCCTTTAATATAATTCAATATTTTATTTTTTCACCAGATCTCATTAAACTATAAAATGGTGTATTACATTTAAATGATGGTGTTTTACCACTTGATGTTATTGATCTAACCATTAAACAATAAAATTAAATATTTATGATCTAAGCGAGGGGGAGACTATGTATTCAATTTCATTAGAATATTTTTACCACAATATTGATCATCATGGAAATATATTCTAAATAATTATCATTTTCACTCTTGAATTTAATTTCAAAATCTCTAAAAACATATGTCTATGTTTTCTAAAAAGGATATAATTTTTTATCCTTTTTCTTTATTTATATATTAATTTTATGATAACATTTAGCATGAGATCACATTATGTATTTTTGATTACAATATTTTTATCTCTAAACCTATTTCTTTGAAAGTAAATTTTTGATAATCTCAATGGGGTTAAGTGTAAGGACCCGCCCTTTAAACATTATATAATATTTTATTAAATGAATAATTCACATTGAGGATCTTTTCAGATTTAGAGTTTTAATGAATTAGGAGATAACTATTACATCTCAAAATATAGAAAAGTAGAAACTTCTACTCAGTTTCCATTTTTTTCATAAAATAAAAAACTCTTGAAAAAAAGAGTCATGTATGGTTCCATGTTTTAGATAGTAAGACTTTTCCTTGATCCCATCTTTGACCCTATTCATCTTTAAGTCCTGTAAAAAACATTTCAAAACTTGGGATGAGCATAAAAAGCTCAGTAAGGGTTATAAAACCAAGTAAGAAAACATTAGTTTATAAATACATAAAAAACATAAAATCTTTAACTTAAATCATGAAACCATAAGATTTACGAACAAAAAATAGAAATCATAAATCATAAAGTTAACTTGAGGCATTCATAACATACTTACATTGTAACTATCACAGCTGCATAGGGAGTTACTTTTGAATACCTATCACAGTATATTCCCTAAATCTCATATGAGAAATATTCACATTTACCTCCGTCATGTTACCCAATGCATTAGAGAGATATATTATGCCCACATGCCCTATGTTTATCATGGAACCACCCATGTACGTAAATAATTCCCAAGAACCATAACATGATCATAACAGATAACATAATCATAAAAGAAAGATAACATTTCCACATTGCAAAAAATATAACATTTCAATATATTATCGCATAAAAACCATTATAAAAATGATTTTCAATACTAAAAATATGTAAAATAGTATATGGTGTTTATTTTCCTTTTAAAAACATTACATCTTGTTAAATAAGCCAATGATCAAATAATACTCGCAGCAGCGGAAAGGTCGTTGTCACTGCTTATGTTAAAAAGAAAGATTCTTTTTTTCGTTTAGTAAAACGCTTCGTAGAAAGATATTCCCTTTGAATGAAGTGAAAATACAAATGTGTTTATACAACGTATAAAATAATGTCGTGTATTTGAACAGAACATGCCTCAATGAAAGGAGATTGAGACGAAGTCCTTTACCTCGTGTCTGACTTTACTCAATCATTCTTTAATCTCATAAATAATAAAATAAAGTTAGTTTATAATTTATTTAGAACCTTTTAATATTTATTATTCCTTTTAAAACACTTATTATCATGTTATTAATATTATGTAATTATTCAAGTTAATAACGTTCGTTTTGTCGATAGTTGGAACTTGAGAAAAAAATGAACACCTTATATTTACAAGTTGCCCATGTGGTCAATAGTCCATTATATCCAGAATGATATTCACTATTTAGATATCATATATAACATATATATATCCAGTATATATATATATATATATATAATAGTACATATCATTTGGAGGTAAGAAATGAAATGCACCGGTCATGGAGAAGGTAAGCCGTACTTACGCATGAATTCAACTTTCAATTATATTTCCTATTTTAATGGAATGAAAACATAATGATACATAGGTATATAAAAATTATAGTATAATATCATATATAATATCATTAACTCCATACTTTATATGTCCCACATATGGCAGTAATGAGTCATATCACTTTGAGGGGGTGGTAGTCTGCACTTCATGAAATGAAATTATCATGTTTACCCATAATGGAAACCATAAAGGTATGCTATAAAAAATAGAGAAGCATAAAGAAAACAAAAACATAATATATATCATATATAAATATAGTATCATCTTAATATCCACCATGATAGATGGTAGGAGATAATCGAACAATCATCGTTTTGTGAGGCGCTAGCTTTCCATCCACAGAAAATGTATGTTCTTCACAAATTAGATGGAGGTGTGTGTAAGTGTATTTCGAATCCTTATCATAACAACATCCTAGTATATTGAGTATATTGGTTTTTTTATAAAATAAAGGAATAAAAATGGTTTATGGGTTGTAAAAGTAAAATAAATGAAATGAAGTTAAGAAAAAAATTGTTACCTTTAATTTGGGTAACTCCCTTTGGTATAAACCAAAAGGGTTTCTGGATGTTCCTTCTGCCTAAGGTAATGCTTCTAGAAGAAGGATAGGGATATATGGAGCTTAATTTGGTAGAGTTTGGATGAGACAAAATGCTTTAGAGGTGTGAGGAATTGGTGAGAAGTGAGATCTTTTTATAAGGCGGAAGAGGGGCTTGTTTGGAAAGTGTGATAATATTATTTTATTATATAATGATATTCAGTTTATAAAGGTCCAAAACTAATTAAGGTAGAATATAATATAACTCATGGTCTAAATAAATTCATCCAATAATAATTAGACAGGTTTTGGATGCTATTTTAATATTTATAATCTTATTTATTTAAATCATTTATTTATGACGTAAACACTACATCATTATTGTATCATAAATAATTTAATTTATTCGATGTCTAAAATTTATAGAACAAATACCATGATGCATTCAATCTTTTTATCTCTCCAAATAATATTTATAATCGTAATGATATCTTATATAACACCATGTAAGAATTAATTTACAAAGAGATATTTGTTTATGTCATTTTACCCTTTACTTTAAGTTAATTAAAATAAAGTTTCATTATCATTCATAAGTGGCTACATGGGGTCCCAAAATTGACCCAAAGATGCCCATGGTCGGACATTACTCATCAAATAAGATTAGGACAAGTGTTAATGTAATTTTGAATTTTTATAATAATCTTTTTACCTTTAATTACCTTATTTACCTTTAACCGTGGTAAATAAAAGTCAAAAGTTACTATTCACCAAAAAATATTTTCATCTTATTGAACCAAATTTTACTTACTAATAACAACCATGTATGTTAGATTTTCGAAATTCAATTCACAGAAGTAGTAAAATTTAATTTAAATGAAAAAGTTAGATTTTTAACTACTACTAAGTGGTTTCACTATTCATCAAAAATTGATGTTTTTCAGAAAACTACCAAAAAATCAGCCTAAGCTATATTTGATACTCCGAATTCAAAAATTAGGTATATTTTACCAAATTATAAACATATAATTTGAATTAATTTATTTAAAATTAATTATCGTCGTTAAAACAAATAGCGTGTTTTTAAGAAACAATAACTATAAAAAGATTGACACTTTTTTATGTCCAATTTCAAAGTGAAATTTATTCCAATGAACAACATTGGATTAAATGGTAAAAATATAATCTAATTACACTTTAAAACCAATTAAAAAGATAATCTAACCAAATAAATAAATTAGATTAAAAGTAAGTTTTGAATTAAAATACAATATTTTTCACGATTCATTAAAAAATGAACATTATTGGAAAAATTATATATATTTACACAAAGTAAATTTTGATGTCCCCATTCTAAAGAAGGATTATATTTGGTCTAATATAATTTATTAAAGTGACCAAAATTATATTTAATGGGGTTTCTCCATTAAAAGGTGGTAAATCGACCTTTTAATGTAAATTATGCTTAAAATTAGATTCGTTCACATTTTAAGCCTCTAAATTTTACTGGATAAAAGTAAAAACATTTAAAAAACATGTATAATAATATTGTAGTTAGTTTTTCTCATTCCCTACAATATAAGGTCTAGGAGTTAACTACTATTAAAAATAATAATATTGTATTATTAGTGTGCAACGTAAGATTTCAATGAAACCCGTTGTTGTGTATCGGGTACGCTATCGAACATAGAAACCCCTTTAAAGTAAAATTAATATTTAATTCACAAATATTAATAAATATGAAATATGTATTATTATTTATTTTCCTAGGATGTTACATCCTTCCTCCCTTTTGGAAATTGCATCCATGCAATTTTTTATTCACTTATCAAATAAGTGGGGGTATTTATCCTTCATAGAATTTTCAGATTCCCACGTTGCCACTTCAACCATATGGTTTTTACAAAAAAAACCTTTAACTAGTGAATTACCTTATTCTAAAACACTTTCTCTATTCGGCCAAGAATCTGTACTGGTTTTTATTCATAAGAGAGATTCTCTTCCAATTGAACAACCTATGGGATCAAAACATGCAATGGATCTGGTATATACATTCTCAACATTGAAACACGAAAAACATTGTGTACTTGGGATAAACTTGGAGGTAAATCCACTCTGTATGAAACTGATCCAATTTTCTCCAGGATTTCATAAGGTCCAATGAACCTCGGACTCAACTTTCCCTTCTTACCAAACGCGTCACACTTTTCCATGGAGAAACATTGTAAAAGACATGATCACCTGCCTCAAAAGAAAGATCCTTATTCCAGTTATCTGCATAACTTTTCTGCCTACTCTGAGCTGTTCTCATGTGCTTCTGAATCAACTGAACTTTATCTGCCATCTCCTATACCAATTATGGTCCCATCAGCCTCCTTTCACATACTTCATCCCAAAAAGCTGGAGTTCGATAATGCTATCCATATAATTCCTCAAATGGATCCATCTGTATACTGGAATGAAAACTGTTATTATATAAAAATTCGACCAAAGAGAGATGTTAATCCCAACTTCCCTGATAATCTAGTGAACAAGCACATAGCATATCCTCCAGGGTCTGAATTATTCATTCTTATTACCCATCTGATTGAGGATGAAAAGTTGTACTAAAATTTAATTCAGTACCCAACGACTTCTGAAGGACTTTCCAAAAGTCAGAAGTAAACCTAGGATCAAAATCAGATACAATGGAGAGGGGAACTCCATGCAACCTGACTATCTCTTTAACTAACAACCAAGAAATTTAATCTAGAGAAAATTTATCTCTAATAGGAAGGAAATGAGAAGATTTAGTCAACCAATCAACAGTAACCCGGATTGCATTATTACCTCAAGATGTCTTTGGTAATCCCATAATGAATTCCATGGATATATTTTCCCTTTTCCACTCTGGCACCGGTTAACAATGAATCATCCCTTTCAATAGCTATATCTCATCATTAACATGCAGATAAGTAAAACACTTCACAAGAAAATTAGCAATATCTATTTTCATTCCATCCCACCAGTAATACTCTTGATGATGTCGGTACATCTTAGTACTTCCAGGGTGAACTGAAATCATGGAACTATGAGCTTCACATAACAACTCATTATTAAACTATGAATCACAAGGAACAGATAATCTCTTTACAAATCTCAAAACACAACCATTATCAATGTTAAATTCAGTAAAATTACCCTTATGAACCATCTCTACCTTTTTATGTAACTCACTGTCTTCCTTCTATGCATGCTTAATTCTGTGTGATAGAGATGATCTCACTGACACCTGATACAAAACATAAAAATTTTCTGCACCAAATATTTCTATGCCAAAGTTTATCAAATCAAAAATCAAAGGATCTTGTTCCAAACATTACATGTTTAATGTATCATTACTTTTCCAACTCAAATCATCAGTCACATTATTTTCTTTTCCCAGATGGTAAAGGATTGTGCAATCATAATCCTTGATTAATTCAAGCCATCTCCTCTATCTCATGTTCAATTCTTTCTGAGTTAATATATACTATAAACTTTTGTGGTTAGTATATATTTCACATTTTATGCTATAAAAATGATGCCTACAAATTTTTAAAGAAAAAACAATAATGGTTAATTTAAAATCATGTGTAGGGTAATTTAAATCTGGTGGTTTCAACTGACGTGAAGCATAAGCAATTACCTGATCATTCTGCTTTAGGACACAACCAAGTCCTTTCAATGAAGCATCACTTTAGATAATAAACTCACTATTTCTATATGGAAATTCCAAAACTGGAGCATTCACCAATCTTATTTTCAATTCTTGAAAACAATCATCACATTTTTTTTCAGATGAACTTAACACCTTTTCAAGTAAACAAAATTAGTGGACTAGATAAATGTGAAAAAATTTCAACAAACCTCCGGTAATAACCAGTCAAACCAAGAAAACTATGGATCTTGGTTATATTTGTTGGTCTTGGACATTCTTCAAAAACTTTTGTTTTAGTAGGATCAATAGTTTTTCCATTTTTGGAAACAATGTGACCAAGGAAAGAAATTTGTTGCAACCCAAACTCACATTTGCTGAATTTACCAAATAGTTTCTTTTATTTTAAGGTTTGCAAGAAAACACTCAAATTACTTTCATGTTCCTATTTCATTTTGGAATAAACCAAAATATCATCAATGAACACAACCACAAACTAATCCAAGAACTCATGGAATATTCTATTCTTAAGATCCATGAATACAGCAGGTGAATTTGTTAAACTAAAAGGCATAACTACAAATTCTTAATGACCATATATAAATTGAAACATGGTCTTCGGAATGTCTCCTTCTTTCACTTTCAACTTATGGTACCCCAATCTCAAGTCAATATTCCAAAAATACTGAGCTCCCTAGAGCTGATCAAACAAATCATCGATATGAGGCAATGGATACTTTTTATTAACAGTGATGTTATTAAATGCTCTATAATCAATGAAAAGTCTCATAGAACCATATTTCTTTTTAACAAACAAGACATGGTCACCCCATGGTGATGTGATAGATCTAATTAAACCTTTATCTAATAACTCATGCAATTGATTCTTTAACTCTAAATGTTTGATTTGAGCCATTCGATAAGGGGGTTTTGTAATTGATTTAGCATCAGGAACTAATTAAATAGTAAATTCAACTTCCCGATCATGTATAATACTAGGAAACTCATCCGGAAAAACATCAAGGTACTCATTTACCATTGGTAGATCATTAATCTAAACAGTTCCATTATTTTCAACAATATGTGCAAGGTAACATTCGTTTCCATCTTTTACTTGTTTCTCAGCTTCCTAATATGTTATCAAAATCAAGGGTTCATTATTGTACAAAAACTAAAAATCATTCTAAAAAAACTCTCTAGATCTACAGCCAATCATAGCATGATAAACAAAAATCCAATCCCTACCCAAAAAAACATCAAACTCTACTAGAGGCAAAACGATAAGGTTTGCAGGTAGATTCTTTCGAGACACAAGGAAATGAATATTCTAAGGTTTCCTTTTTGTCTAAATATTTCCTCCAGGTGTTTTTACTATAATTTCTTTATTCATATCTTGATATGGAATTCCCACTTTACTAGAAAACTTCTCAAAAATGAAAGAGTGTGTAGAACCTGAATCAAACAAAAAATTGGCATAATCTCAACAAACAAATAGTGTACCTGATACAACTTCATTTGATGGACCAACTTATTCTAAAGTAGATGTGAAGGATTTCACCACCCCTTTTTTCTTGTACTTTGGCTGATTTCTTTCAGTTGAGATCTTTGTTGGACACTCATTTGCATAATGACCCATTTCTTTGTACGTAAAACATTTTACTAATGGTAAATTAGATTTCATCTTACCATTACCTAGATCTTTTTTTGTGCAATTATGAGCCTTATGTCCCATTTTACCACATTGGAAGCACTTACCAGAATTCAAAAGGCATTCCCCAACTTTCTTTTAACTACTATCTTCACAAACTGAAAACTTAAGTTTCTTACCATCATAATTTTTTGAAGAATTATTCACTTTTGTCTGCCACCTCGACCTATTATTATATAGTTTTTCAAAGAACACCTAATCATCGGCAACCTCAATTTCCACCTTCTCCACACAACGAATAAGTTTTTCATAACTTTTGAACTCATGAGAAGCTAAATCTTTTTGATACTTTGGATTTATTCCTAAGTAAAAATGGTTGATTTTACTATCAATATATCGTATGAAATTTGGAGCATAAATTTCTAGTCGAGTGAATTTTTCTTCATAAATAGCCACTGGGTCATCCTCCTACCTCAATTCCAGGAATTTTTATTTCCATACTAAGACAAACCACCTTAGGAAAATATTTCCCAAGAAACATACCATTGAATTCATCCCAATCAAGATCATTATTCTCCTCACTATACCTGATAATTTTCACCATCGACCACCATTGATGACCTTCACCTTAAAAATGTTAAATAACAATACTAACCTTTTGATGTTCTGAACACCCCATTACATCAAAAATTTTATCTAGTGCTTTAATCCTCCCTTCTTCTAGCATAGGGTTAGATGATCCTCTGATTGATGGGGGATGTTACCTCATGAATTTATGAACTATTGACATGTTCCTATAAGGTTGATCTGGCTGATCTCATGCATAGATACCACCACCATTTATATCCTAAGTCAGTTATGCCATCACTGCAACAAAATGTTTAGTTCCGATTCTGACCATCTCAGGTTTCTGAATTGAAGGTTGTCTTCCTCCTAATGTCATCCCAATATAGCTGCCCTATTTCCTCTGCAAAAAACCATTCTGAACAATGTAATATTTAAATTCTATATGATTTCAATATTAACATAAATTACTTTATGGATATTAATTTATCAATACCCTAACTCCAAAAGTTATCTAAGCCAAACTCTGATACAAACTGTGAGGACTCATCCTTTTAACATTACATAATATTTAATTAAATGAATAATTCACATTGAGGTTCTTTTCAGTTTTAGAGTTCTAGAGAAGTAGAACATAACTGTTACATCTCAAAATATTACAAAGTAAATACTTCTACTTAGTTTCCATATTTTTCATAAAATAAAAAAATCTTGAAAAAAATATTCATGTCTAGTTCCAAGTTTTAGACAGCATGACTTTTCCTTGATCCCTTCATTGAGCCTATTCATCTTTAAGTCATGTGAAAAACATTTCAAAATTGGGGATGAGTATAAAAAGATTAGTAAGGGTTATAAAACCAAGAACGAAAACATTTTATCATAAATACATAAAAAACATAAACTCTTTTACTTACCTCATAAAATCATAAGATTTATGAACAACACATAGAAATCAGAAATCATAAAGGTAACTTGATGCATTCATAATATACTTACATTGTAGCTGTCACAATTACATCGGGAGTTACATTGGAATACCCATCACAGTATATTCCCTAAAATTATTAGGAGAAACATTCATGTTTACCACCGTCACATTAACCAATGCATTAGAGAGCTTTCTCAAGCTCACCTACCATAGGTTTATCAAAGAACCACCCGTATACGTAAATAATGCCCAATAACCATAACATGATCATAACACATAACATAAGCATAAAAGAAATATAACATTTCCACATTGTAATAACAATGTAACATTTCTATAAATTAACACATCAAAACCATTATCAAAACCATTTTCAATAACAAACATACATAAAATAGTATATGGTATTTATTTTCCTTTGAGAAACATTATGGCTTGCTAAGGAAGCCAAAGATCAAATAATACTCATGGCAGCGGAAAGGTCATTGTCACTGCTTACGTTAAAAAGAAACATTATTTTTTGGCATTTAGTAAAATGATTCATAGAAAAAGATTCCCTTTGAATGAAATGAAAATTAAAAGGTGTTTATACAGCGTATAAAATAAAGTAATGTATTAGAACAAAATATGCCTCAATGAAAGGAGATTGAGATGAAGTCTGTTACCTTGTGTCCGACTTGACTCGATCGTACTTCAATCTCTTGAATAATAAACTAAAGTTAATTTATACTTTCTTAAGAACCTTTTTCAAGTTTATTATTCCTTTTATATAACTTATTACCATGTTATAACATTATGTAATTATTTAAGTTAATAACGTTTGTTTTGGCGATATTTGGTACTTGAGTCAAAAATGAACACCTTCTGTTTACAAGTTGTCCATGTGGTCAATAGTCCATTATCTCCAGAATGATATTAATTATTTAGATATCATATATATCATATATATCCAGTATATATATATATATATATCTGTACATATCAATTGGAGGTAATAAATTAAATGCATCGTTCAGGGAGTCGGTAAGTCGTACGTACACATGAACGCTACTTTCATTTCTATTTATTATTTTAATGGAATAAAAACATAATGATACATAAGTATATTATAATTCCAGTATAAAATCATATATAATATCATTAAATCCATCCTTTATATATCCCATATATGGCATTAATGAGTCATATCACTTTGAGAGGCGGTAGTCCGTACTTCCTAAAATGAAATTATCGCGTTTACCCATAATGGAAACCATAAAGTTATGATATAAAAGAAAAATACAGAATCATAAAGAAAAAAACATAATATATATCATATATAAATATCGTTTCATCTTAATGGCCACCATGATTGGTGGTAAGAGATAATCGAACAATCATCGTTTCGTGAGACGTTAGTTTGTCATCCATAGAAATTGTATATTTTTCACCAATTAGATGGAGGTGTGTGTAAGTTTAGTTAAAATACTTCTCATAAAAAAATCCTAGTATATTGAGTACACTGGTTTTGTAATAAAATAAAGGAATAAAAAGAGTTTAAAAGTTGGAGAAGTAAAATAAAAGAAAATAAGTTAAGAGAAACAATTACCTTTAATTTGGGTAACTCCCTTTGGTATGAACCAAAAGGGTTACTTGAAGTGCCTTATGCCTAAGGTAAGGATTCTAGGATGTGGATATGGATTTAGGTAGCATAATTGTGCAGTGTTTGGACGATCCAAAATGCTTGAGAGGTTTGAGGAATTGGTTAGAAGTGATGGCTTTTTATAAGCGGGGAGGGCCTCTTTGGGGAAGTGTGATAATATTATTTGATTATATAGTAATATTCGGTTTCTAAAGGTCAAAAAATAATTAAGTTATAATATAAGATGAATAATGGTCTAAATAAATTTATCCAATAATAATTGGATAGGTTTTGGATGTTATTTTAATATTTATAATCGTATTTATTTAAATCATTTATTAACGATGTAAACACTGCAACATTATTATGTCATAAATAATTTAATTTATTCGATGTATAAAAATTATAAACAAAATATCATGATGTATGAAATTGTTTTATCTTTCCAATGAATATTTATAGTCAAAAACATAACTTATATAACACCATGTAATAATTTATTTACAAAGCGATATTTTTTTATATAATTTTTGCCTTTACTTTAAGATAATTAAAATATAGTGTCATTAGAATTCATAAGTGGATCCATGGGGTCCAAAAATCGACCAACGGATGGTCATGGTCAGCCATTACTCATCCAATAATGTTAGGACAAGTGTTAAAGTAATTTTGAATTATTATAATATTCTTTTTACTTTGAATTACCCTATTTACCTTTAACCACGGTAAATAAAAGTCAAAAGTTACTATTCACCAATTATAATTTTCTTCTTATTGAACCACATATTTCATAATAATAACAAACATGTATGTTTGATTTTAAAAATAAAATTCATAGAAGTTGTAAAATTTCATTTAAATGAAAATGTCAGTTTTTTAATTACTACTAAGTGGTTTCACTATTCATCAAAAATTGATGTTTTTCATAAATCTACAAAAAATTCAACCCAAGATATATTTGATATTGAAAATTAAAAAATGATGTATACTTTAACGAATTCTAAAAAATACATTTTTCATTAATTAATTTAAAATGAATTCCCTTTGTTAAAACAAATAGCGTATTTTTAAGAAACAATAATTATCAAAAGATTGACACTTGTTTATGTCCAATTTCAAAGTGAAATTAATTCCAATGAACAAAATTTTATTAAATGGTAAAAATATAATATAATTACACTTTCAAACAAATTAAAATGATAATATAACAAAATAAATAAATTGTATTAAAAGGAAATTTTGAATTAAAATACAATATTTTTCATTATTCATTAAAAAATGAACTTTATCGGAAAAATTCCAAATATTTACACAAAGTAAATTTTGATGTCCCCATTATAAAGAATAATTTTATTTGGTCAAATAGAATTTATTAAAGTGACAAAAAATATATTTAAAGAGGGTTCTCTATTAAAAGGTGATAAATCGGCCTTTCAATGTAAATTATGATTAAAATTAGATTCATTCACATTTTAAGCCTCTAACTTTTATTGGATAAAAGTAAAAACAATTATCAAACATTTATAATAATATTATAGTTTGTTTTGTTCATTCCCACCAATACAACGGCTAGGAGTAAACTACCATTTTAAATAATAATATTATATTATTAGTGTGCTGTGTAAGATTTCAAAGAAACCTATTGTTGCATTTCGGGTATGCTATCGAACATAGAGACCCCTTAAAAGTAAAATTAATATTTAATTCACAAATATTAATAATTATGAAATATGTCTTATTTTTTATTTACCTGGGATGTTACATCATGGTTTTAGTGGAGGGAAAATTTAAAATAATATTGTATGAGTTTAAATAGTGTTTTATCAAATAAATAAATTTATTTCAAAGATTTTTTGAAGGGGTTAGATCGTTTCATTTAAATTTAGTTAACTTATTCATTTTCAATTATCATTATTCTTTTTCATGATTTTTTTTAATGTGTTTAAGATCATAAAAAATGGGGATATAGTTAGATCCTGAACTATAATTGTTTTAATGATCACAAAAAATGTATATTTTTCATATATTATTTCATTATGTCTCTTGATATTTTGTTACTAATAATTTAGTTTAGTAGTAAATAACCCATTCCTAGGAAGGCATCAAAATAGTCTAAATGGTACACCTTTAAATATTGTGCAGTAATGTAGTACCAACTAGCTAGTAGAATATGGAAAATCACCCAGATCCCTGTATAGCCTACCAACCACCTAGTAGATGCTACTATGTATCTACTAGTATCAAAAATACTGGTCCAACGTATCATTTAATGTATTTTAAATGATTCTAGTTCGTGTCCTAAATTCCATTACTTAACTCATTATACACTGATACACTATGAAATATATATAATGTGGATTTGGGAAGCATAAAACATTATCTAATTGAAGTGAACATAAATTGAAATGATCTTTGATATTATTTGGATCATTAAAATATCAAAAACTCTATGTCGTAATATTCTAATAAAATTGAATGTGGAGTTTAGTCTTTAATCATCTAGAGAGATTAAGGTATTTAATCGTGAAGAGAGTCATCTTCAATAACATTATTTTTAGTTCCAATGACATTTTTATTCTATTTTATTGTTCCTATTTGTCTTTCCTCCTATTGATATTTTTTTAAAACCTATGGATTTCACTTATTATTCTTATCTCTATCCATTTAAATCATGATCCAATTATTTTAAACGGTACTGATGTACATGAATTGTATGGTGAATTCATTTAAGTAAGTCATCTGTTATCTTTTCCCTCTATATTAATGGTTCTTGGTTATCTTTTCAGACCATGGGACTAAGGTTCTGGTTATTCCATTAAAATAAATGGTTCTTAAGGTCTGTGGTTTTTATTAAAATAATGGATTTTCGTTTCTTGGTTCCCATTCAGGCCAAAAAAATATTAAAATCAACCTCATAATAATTCTCTTAGTGAGGAGAAATATGGGTACATTTGTGCACTATTACTAAAATTTGTTATCAAATTGAACACGTCATTTTGATTTCCATATTTTAATTTCAATAATACTTTTTCTAAATTATGTTGTTTTAATTTCCTCTATGATATACTCCGATTATATCAATTCCATTCTTATTATTATTGTATATTTAAAATAATGATTTTATTTATCACTATATTTTATAAAACAAAATTCACCTTTCCCATATCTCTAGCCCAACATTCCTATATCCTTGATAAAGCACATTTATCAAAAGGGTTTTTCCATTTTAATTTAGTTTAGTTTGTCAAAATAAATCATTAAAGAACTAGTAGACACATAAAAAATATAGAGACCCAAGACTTTTACATATATAATTACATGATTTTAAGCGTAATTATACATCAATGTATAAGCCATGAATTTTAAAGTCAAGTTCCATAGAAGACTAGGTACAAAACCAAACATTATAAAAACAAATTATTTATTTAAACCCCATAATTAGGTCATATTTTCGATTGTGATCATACATCTTCCAAGTATAACCTAAGGATAACATGAAAAAAGGGATGAGCTAAAATCCTAGTAAGGGAATAACCATAAGAACACAACGTTAGCACATGGGATAGAAGGCATGAAATGATGATATAAAAAGGCATGTAATATAAGGCCCTAGCCTTAAACCTTACTTAATATTGAATTAAATGAATAATTCACATTGAGGATCTTTTCAGGTTTAGAGTTTTAGAGAATTAGAACATAACTATTACATCTTAAAAGATTACAAAGTAGACTCTTCTACTAAGTCTCCATAAAATAAAAACTCTTAAAAAGAAAGATGTCTAGATTCCATGTTTTAGATAGCATGAAATTCCCTTGATCCCATCCTTGACCTTATTCCACTTTAAGTCCTGTGAAAAACATTTCTAAAAACTTGGGGTGAGCATAAAAAGCTCAGTAAGGGATACAAAAAGAATGAAAACTGTTAGTTTTTCAAACATCAAGTAAACCATGTATACTATATCAAAGTAATACCTTCACCTTCAAGAAGTAGTAAAAAAAATCTTCACTGAATAAAGTATCATTACTTACCTTTTTGTAACCAAAGGATTACCATAAAACCCATATAAAGAACACATAGAATATATAAAGGTAACTTGGGACATAAACATACTTAAGTGGAATAACCATACGGTTGACTTCCACACATATCACTTAATGGAATAGCCATACGGCCAATTTCCATACATACTTAATGGAATAGCCATACGGCCGACTTCCATACCCAATGCATTGGAGGTTATAACGTAACCACCCGTCCTGGTATTCACGGCACCACCTGTCATATGGTTTATAACGTAACCACCTGTTAAAAAGTCCAAGTACCAGTATAAAATCATAAAACATAAAACCAATATAAAAGAATGATAACATTTCCACATTTCAATCACAATATATCATAAATATATTGACATAATAGAATCCTTTTTCAAAACCATTTTCAATACCAAAATACATAAAAGAGTATATGGTATTATTTTATTCTAAAAACATTACGGCTTGTTGAGAAAGCCAAAGATCAAATAATACTCGCGGCGGCGGAAAAGGTCGTTGTCACCACGTACGTTAAAAAACATTCCTTTTTGTCGTTTAGTAAAACGCTTCGTAGAAAAAGATTCCTTTTGTATAAAAGTAAAAGTAAAATGAGTTTATACACCATATAAAAGAAAGTTGTGTATAAAACGAAATATGCCTCAATGAAAGGAGATTGAGACGAAGTCCCTTACAAAGATAATTTTTAAAATGAAATAGATATATTATGTGTATTCACTATAAGTACACATAAATAATGTACAAATAAAAGATATGACATAATAATATAAAGACATAATTTGAAAGTAGGAGATTAACCCAAAGAATGAAAATTGGGTTAAGAAGTTCCCTTACCTTGGGTCCGACTTGACTCGATCGTTCTTTAACATCCTGAATAATAAACTTGAGTTAATTTATACTTGATTAAGAACCTTTTTAAAGTTCATTATTCCTTTTATATCACTTATTTCCATGTTATAAACATTATGTAACCATTTAAGTTAATAATGTTTGTTTTGTCAATATTTGGTTCTTAAGTCGAAAGTTGACTTCTTACAATTACATGTTGTTCATGTGGTCAAAAGTTCTTTATATCCAGAATGAAATTCCCGATTTGGATATAATATGTATCATATATATCCAGCATATACATGTATTTATAATATTACATAATCATTTAGAGTTAAGAAATGAAATTCACCGTTCATGGAGACGGTAAGCCGTACGTACGCATGAACGCTACTTTCATTTCTTTGTCATATTAGTGGAATTAAAACTAAATGAGAGGTATGTATATTTTAATTACAGAATTATATTCATCATTTAGATATATCATTAATTATATATATACATTATATACATGTAATTTTAATAGTACATTACATTTGGGGATAAGAAATGAAATGCACCGTTCATGGAGACGGTAAGCCGTACGTACGCATGAACGCTACTTTCATTTCTATCTCATACTTTAATGGAAAGAAATGATAATGATATAGAGTTATATTATAATTCCAGTATAACATCATATATAATAACTTTAAATCCATCCTTTACACGTCCCACATATGGCATTAACGAATCACATCACTTTTAGGGGGCGGTAGTCCGCACTTCCTTAAATGAAGATATCGTGTTTACCCATAATGGAAACCATAAAGGTATGCCAAAAATGAAAAACACAGACTCTTAAAGAAAACATAAACATATTATATATCATATATAAAAATAGTGACATCATAATGGCCACCCTTGAAGGTGTTAAATGAGTATTGAACAATCATCGTTTCGGGAGGCAGAATTTCACCATCCACGGAAACCGTATGTTCTTTAACCATTTGATGTAGTTTTGTGATAGTGTAGCTCAAATAAATTTTATAAAAACATCCTAGTATATTGAATATACTGGTTTTGTTACAAAAAAAGTAAATAAAAAGAGTTTAGAGGGTTGGAGAAGGAAAATAAAACAAATGAACAAAAGAGAATGAATTACCTTTAAAAGTGTAACTCCCTTTTTATTTGAGCCTAAAGTCTTCCTTTGAAAGGATTATTCCCAAAGGTAATCCTCTAGGATGAGGAGAGGGATGTGGAGAGAGTAATTGGGCAGGGGTTGGCCGAGCCAAAGGCTTGAGGAGTGTGTGAAATGAGGTAGAGGTGGGGGCCTTTTATAAGAGGAGAGGAGGGGCACTTTTGGAAAGTAAAGAAATATTACTTTATTTGAAAATGTGTTTCGTTTTTAAAAGGTCCCACATTGATATAATTCGTGGCTAAGGTGATAAGGGTTCGAAATCCACTCATCCAATTGGTTTTGGCCATGTGTAGTTCATAGATTTTACATTATCATTCCATTTTATTTAAATCGTCAAATAATGATGTCATCGCTGCATCATTATTATGTCATATATAATTTAATTTATTTAATGTCTAAAATTTATAAAAAAAATACTATGATGTAGGAAATATTTTTATCTTTCCAATGACTATTTATAATCAAAATTTGTACTTGTATAACCCCACTTAAAAATTATTTTAGTAAACCAATTTATGTTAGTGTCATTTTCACTTTAACATTAAATAAAAATATATTAATGTCATTTTCCTACTAAAGTGGCTCCATGGGGTCCCCAAGTTGGCCCATGGCTTGTCTTGGTCGGCCATGACTCACCCAATAAGTGTAGGACAAGTTTCATGGTGTTTTCACATTCTTATAATACCATTTTTACCTTAAACTACACTAATTACCTCTAATCGCGATTAATGAAAAAAAGTTACTATTCACCAAAAAATTATTTTAATCTCATTGAACCACATTTTACTTCTTAATGACAACCATGTATGTCGGATTTTCAAAATTCAATACACATTAGTGGTAAACATTCATTTAACTGAAAAATCAGTTTGCTTGATTACCACTTAGTGGTTTCACTATTCATCAAAAATTGAAGTTTTTCAGAAAATTACCAAAAATTTACCCTAAGCTATATTTGATATTCCGAATTCAAAAATGAAGTCCATTTTACAAAATTCAAAACATATAAGTCAAATAATTAATTTAATAATTAATTCCCACTGTCAGAGCAAATAGCGTGTTTTTGTGAAACAATAAGTATCAAAACATTGACACCAGTTTAAGTCCAATTTCAAAGTGAAATTGATTCCAATGACCACCATTGGATTAACTAGTAAAAATATTTTCTAATTTCACTTTAAAACCAATTAAAATAATAATCTTATCATGTAAATAATTTAGATTAAAAAGAGGTTTTGAATTAAAATACAACATTTTACACTATTTATAAAAAAATGAACTTTATCAGAATGGTACCAAAAATTTACACAAAGTAAATTTTGATGTCCCGATTCTAAAGAAGAGTTATATTTGGTCCAAAATAAATTATAGGAGTGATCAAAACTATATTTAATGACGGTTCACCATTAAAATGTGATAAGTGAACCTTTAGTGAAAATTAGATTATATATGCCCGTAAAATTGAACTCTTTCCGTATTTTAAGCTTTTATATTTTATTGGGTAAATGTATAAACATTTAAAAACATATCTAATCATATTTTAGTTATTTATATCCATTCCCGCCAGTACAACGGCTACTTGTTAACTAACATTTAAAATAATATTATTTTATTACTAGTGTGCTACGTAAGTTTCAAAGAAACTCATCATTGCGTATCGGGTACGCTATCGAACATCGCAACCCCTTTAAAATAAAATTAATATTTAATTCATAAATATTAATAAATATGAAAATTCTTTATTCTTTATTTACCTTGGATGTTACATCCTTCCCCCCTTTTGGGAATTGCGTCCTCGCAATTTTATTCACTTATCAAAATAAGTGGGGGTATTTATCCCTCATAGCATTTTCAGATTCCCACGTTGCCTCTTCAATCACATGGTTTTTCCACAAAACTTTTACCTGATGAATCACATTATTCCGTAACACTTGCTCCTTGTGGTCAAGAATCTGGACCGGTTGTTCCTCATAAGATAGATTCTCTTCCAGCTAAACTACCTCTGGACTCAAAACATGAGATGGATCTGGCATATACTTTCTCAACATCGAAACGTGAAAAACATTGTGTACCTGAGATAAACTCGGAGGTAAGGCCACTCGGTATGCAACTGATCCAACTCTTTCTAGAATTTCGTATGGTCCAACCAACCATGGACTCAACTTTCCTTTCTTACCAAATCTCATCACACTTTTTCAAGGAGAAACCTTGAGAAAAGCATGATCACCTACCTCAAAAGATAGATCCTTCCTCCGGTTATCCGCATAACTCTTCTGCCTGCTCTGAGGTGTTCTCATGTGTTTCTGAATCAGCTGAACTTTTTCTGCCATCTCTTCTACCAATTCTGGTCCCATCAACTTCCTTTCACCCACTTCATTCCAAAATTCTAGAGTTCGACATCGCTTCCCATATAATGCCTCAAATGGTGTCATCTTTATACTGGAATGAAAACTGTTATTATAAGAAAACTCAACCAAAGAAATATGTTGGTCCCAACTTCCCTGATAATCCATAGAACAAGCTCGTAGAATATCCTCCAATGTCTGAATTGTTCGTTCTGTCTGCCCATCTGATTGAGGATGAAAAGCTATACTAAAATTTAATTCAGTACCCAACGACTTCTGAAGGCCTTTCCAAAAGTTAGAAGTAAACCTGGGATCACGATCCGATACAATGGAGAGAGGAACTCCATGTAACCTGACTATCTTTTTAAGATACAAACGGGAAAGTTGATCAAGAGATAAAGTATCTCGTATAGAAAGGAAATGAGCAGATTTGGTCAAGCGATCAACAATAACCCAGATTGCATTATTACCTCGAGATGTCCTCGGTAATCCCACAACAAAGTCCATGGATATGTTTTCCCATTTCCACTCTGGCACTGGTAAAGGCTGAAGCATCCCTTTCAGTAACTGCTGCTCTGCTTTAACCTGTTGACATGTCAAACACTTCACAGTAAAATCAGAAATGTCTCTTTTCATTCCATCCCACCAGTAATACTCCCGCAGACCTCTGTACATCTTAGTACTGCCAGGATGAACTGAAAACGGGGAACTATGAGCCTCACATAACAACTCATTCTTCAACTGTGAATCACAAGGCACACATAACCTCTTCCCAAATCTTAAAACACAATCATTATCAATGTTGAATTCAGGCAACTTACCTTTCTGAACCAGCTCTACCTCTTTTGCAACTCACTGTCTTGCTTCTGTGCTTGCTTGATCATCTTCTTTACAGTTACGAGCAATATGACCAGACTTACCACACCGAAAGCACTTACCAGACTTGGATAAACATTCTCCAGGATGCATTTTACCACACTTCTCACAGGATGTATATTTGGTTTTCTTACCTCCTTGCTTCTTTGATGAATTCTTCCCCTTTTCCTTCCAACTAGACCTCTTATTCTGTTGTTTGTCATAGAACACCTGATCATCGTCAAACTCCATTTCTACCTTCTCTGCACATCGAACAAGTTTTTCATAACTTTTGAATTCACGAGAAGCTAAAGCCCTTCGATACTTTGGCTTTAACCCTGAGTAAAAACGGTTTATTTTACTATCAAGATCTCGTATGAAGTTTGGAGCATACCTTGCCAATCGAGTGAACTTTTCTTCATAAGCAGCCACTGAATCATCCTCCTGCCTCAATTCTAGGAACTATTTTTCCATCCTAAGACGAACCACCTTAGGAAAATATTTCTCAAGAAACATACCTTTATATTTGTCCCAGTGAAGATCCTCAATCTCATCACTATCCCTTATATTTTTCACCATCGACCACCACTGATCAGCTTCACCTTCAAAACGGTAAACAGCAAGACTAACCTTTTGATGTTCTGAACACCCCATGACATCAAAAATCTTCTCCAGTGCTTTAATCCACCCTTCATCTTGCACAGGGTCAGATGATCCTCTAAATGATGGGGGATGTTGCCTCATGAAATTTTTCACCACTAACATGTTCCTCTGCGGTTGATCTGGCTGATCTCGTGCATGGATACCACCACCATTTATAGCCTGAGCCAACTGTTCCATCACTGCAACAAACTGTTCAGTTCCGATTCCGACCATCTCAGGTTGCTGATTTGGAAGGTTATCTTTCTCCTGATGTCGTCCCAACATAGCTGCTTTGTTTCCTCTGCGGAAAACCATTCTGAACACAGAAATATCTTAGGCGAAGCAACATGGTAATCCGTAAATGCTATATCATTTCAATCATATTATAATTTAACACTTTTCTAACTCCTAAAGTTGTCTAAACCGACCTTTGATACCAACTATAAGGCCCCAGCCTTAAACCTTACTTAATATTGAATTAAATGAATAATTCACATTGAGGATCTTTTCAGGTTTAGAGTTTTAGAGAATTAGAACATAACTATTACATCTTAAAAGATTACAAAGTAGACACTTCTACTAAGTCTCCATAAAATAAAAACTCTTAAAAAGAAAGTTGTCTAGATTCCATGTTTTAGATAGCATGAAATTCCCTTGATCCCATCCTTGACCTTATTCCACTTTAAGTCCTGTGAAAAACATTTCGAAAAACTTGGGGTGAGCATAAAAAGCTCAGTAAGGGATACAAAAAGAATGAAAACTGTTAGTTTTTCAAACATCAAGTAAACCATGTATACTATATCAAAGTAATACCTTCACCTTCATGAAGTAGTAAAAAAAATCTTCACTGAATAAAGTATCATTACTTACCTTTTTGTAACCAAAGGATTACCATAAAACCCATATAAAGAACACATAGAATATATAAAGGTAACTTGGGACATAAACATACTTAAGTGGAATAACCATACGGTTGACTTCCACACATATCACTTAATGGAATAGCCATACGTCCAATTTCCATACATACTTAATGGAATAGCCATACGGCCGACTTCCATACCCAATGCATTGGAGGTTATAACGTAACCACCCGTCCTGGTATTCACGGCACCACCCGTCATATGGTTTATAACGTAACCACCCGTTAAAAAGTCCAAGTACCTGTATAAAATCATAAAACATAAAACCAATATAAAGGAATGATAACATTTCCACATTTCAATCACAATATATCATAAATATATTGACATAATAGAATACTTTTTCAAAACCATTTTCAATACCAAAATACATAAAAGAGTATATGGTATTTATTTTATTCTAAAAACATTATGGCTTGTTGAGAGAGCCAAAGATCAAATAATACTCGCGGCGGCGGAAAAGGTCGTTGTCACCGCGTACGTTAAAAAAAACATTCCTTTTTGTCGTTTAGTAAAACGCTTCGTAGAAAAAGATTCCTTTTGTATAAAAGTAAAAGTCAAAGGAGTTTATACACCGTATAAAAGAAAGTTGTGTATAAAATGAAATATGCCTCAATGAAAGGAGATTGAGACGAAGTCCCTTACAAAGATAATTTTTAAAATGAAATAGATATATTATGTGTATTAACTATAAGTACACATAAATAATGTACAAATAAAAGATATTACATAATAATATAAAGACATAATTTGAAAGTAGGAGATTAACCCAAAGAATGAAAATTGGGTTAAGAAGTTCCCTTACCTTGGGTCAGACTTGACTCTATCGTTCTTTAACGTCCTGAATAATAAACTTGAGTTAATTTATACTTGATTAAGAAACTTTTTAAAGTTCATTATTCCTTTTATATCACTTATTTCCATGTTATAAACATTATGTAACCATTTAAGTTAATAATGTTTGTTTTGTCAATATTTGGTTCTTAAGTCGAAAGTTGACTTCTTACAATTACATGTTGTTCATGTGGTCAAAAGTTATTTATATCCAGAATGAAATTCCCGATTTGGATATAATATGTATCATATATATCCAGCATATACATGTATTTATAATATTACATAATCATTTAGAGGTAAGAAATGAAATGCACCGTTCATGGAGACGGTAAGCCGTACGTACGCATGAACGCTACTTTCATTTCTTTGTCATATTAGTGGAATTAAAACTAAATGAGAGGTATGTATATTTTAATTCCAGAATTATATTCATCATTTAGATATATCATTAATTATATATATACATTATATACATGTAATTTTAATAGTACATTACATTTGGGGATAAGAAATGAAATGCACCGTTCATGGAGACGGTAAGCCGTACGTACGCATGAACGCTACTTTCATTTCTATCTCATACTTTAATGGAAAGAAATAATAATGATATAGAGTTATATTATAATTCAAGTATAACATCATATATAATAACTTTAAATCCATCCTTTACACGTCCCACATATGGCATTAACGAATCACATCACTTTTAGGGGGCGGTAGTCCGCACTTCCTTAAATGAAGATATCGTGTTTACCCATAATGGAAACCATAAAGGTATGCCAAAAATGAAAAATACAGAAGCTTAAAGAAAACATAAACATATTATATATCATATATAAAAATAGTGACATCATAATGGCCACCCTTGAAGGTGTTAAATGAGTATTGAACAATCATCGTTTCGGGAGGCAGAATTTCGCCATCCACGGAAACCGTATGTTCGTTAACCATTTGATGTAGTTGTGTGATAGTGTAGCTCAAATAAATATTATAAAAACATCCTAGTATATTGAAGATACTGGTGTTTTTACAAAAAAAAGTAAATAAAAAGAGTTTAGAGGGTTGGAGAAGCAAAATAAAACAAATGAACAAGAGAGAATGAATTACCTTTAAAAGTGTAACTCCCTTTTGATTTGAGCCTAAAGGATTCCTTTGAAAGGATTCTACCCAAAGGTAATCCTCTAGGATGAGGAGAGGGATTTGGAGAGAGTAATTTGGCAGGGGTTGGACGAGCCAAAGGCTTGAGGAGTGTGTGAAATGAGGTAGAGGTGGGGGCCTTTTATAAGAGGAGAGGAGGGGCACTTTTGGAAAGTAAAGAAATATTACTTTATTTGAAAATGTGTTTCGGTTTTACAAGGTCCCACATTGATATAATTCGTGGATAAGGTGATAAGGGTTCTAAATACACACATCCAATTGGTTTTGGCCATGTGTAGTTCATAGATTTTACATTATCTTTCCATTTTATTTAAATCGTCAAATAATGATGTCATCGCTGCATCATTATTATGTCATATATACTTTAATTTATTTAATGTCTAAAAATTATAAAAAAACTACTATGATGTAGGAAATCATTTTATCTTTCCAATTACTATTTATAATCAAAATTTGGACTTGTATAACCCCACTTAAAAATTATTTTAGTAAACCAATTTATGTTAGTGTCATTTTCACTTTAACATTAAATAAAAATATATTAATGTCATTTTCCAACTAAAGTGGCTCCATGGGGTCCCCAAGTTGGCCCATGGCTTGTCTTGGTCGGCCATGACTCACCCAATAGGTGTAGGACAAGTGTTATGGTGTTTTCACATTCTTAAAATACCATTTTTACCTTAAACTACACTAATTACCTCTAATCGCGATTAATGAAAAAAAGTTACTATTCACCAAAAAATTATTTTAATCTCATTGAACCACATTTTACTTCTTAATGACAACCATGTATGTCGGATTTTCAAAATTCAATACACATTAGTGGTAAACATTCATTTAACTGAAAAATCAGTTTGCTTGATTACCACTTAGTGGTTTCACTATTCATCAAAAATTGAAGTTTTTCAGAAAATTACCAAAAATTCACCCTAAGCTATATTTGATATTACGAATTCAAAAATGAAGTCCATTTTACAAAATTAAAAACATATAAGTCAAATTAATTAATTTAATAATTAATTCCCGCTGTCATAGCAAATAGCGTGTTTTTGTGAAACAATAAGTATCAAAAGATTGACACCAGTTTAAGTCCAATTTCAAAGTGAAATTGATTCCAATGACCACCATTGGATTAACTGGTAAAAATATTTTCAAATTTAACTTTAAAACCAATTAAAATAATAATCTAATCATATAAATAATTTAGATTAAAAAGAGGTTTTGAATTAAAATACAACATTTTACACTATTCATAAAAAAATGAACTTTATCAGAAAGGTACCAAAAATTTACACAAAGTAAATTTTGATGTCCCGATTCTAAAGAAGAGTTATATTTGGTCCAAAATAAAGTATAAGAGTGATCAAAACTATATTTAATGACGGTTCACCATTAAAAGGTGATAAGTGAACCTTTAGTGAAAATTAGAGTATATATGCCCGTAAAATTGAACTCTTTCCGTATTTTAAGATTTTATCTTTTATTGGGTAAATGTATAAACATTTAAAAACATATCTAATCATATTTTAGTTATTTCTATCCATTCCCGCCAGTACAACGGCTACTTGTTAACTAACATTTAAAATAATATTATTTTATTACTAGTGTGCTACGTAAGTTTCAAAGAAACTCATCGTTGCGTATCGGGTACGCTATCGAACATCGCAACCCCTTTAAAATAAAATTAATATTTAATTCGTAAATATTAATAAATATGAAAATTCTTTATTCTTTATTTACATGGGATGTTACATGTAACATATGGAAACATGACATATAAACATGGGATCATTCATACATATAAACATAAAAATGTGGAAGAAAAATAAAACATGAATTTTTTACGAGTCAAGGCTAACCTCTGGGACTGTTTCCCATTGTAGCACATGCCAAGGCTAACCGCTAAGACCGTTGCACATAGTTGCACAAGCCATGGCTAACCACCCAAACTATCACACATGATGTATAATGAGACTCAAATTTACCCATTGAATTGGAGATCTATCTAGGATCACACATATTACATTTCATGAATATGTTTTCCACATAAATAATCATACAAAATCAATCTTACATAAACAAAATGGTTACCCATGGAAAGAATTGGCTACCACAATCATGACATAAAGCACAAACAATGGGAATATCTTGATAGAGTCCAAGAAAGAAAGTAATTAGAACATAAATGGGTGTTCATAAGGTAAAATAGGCATATATCCTGGTAAGTGATGTCAAATAGAAGTGACACCATGTAAGAAATGTGTTTGATAAATTTTAGCATTAAAATATTTTTGTGCGATTTTAATGAAAATAATATAGAGATTTTAAAATTGAAAAAGGAAAAATATTTTATATAAAACAAGAAGTGAAACAAGAAAGATTTCATAATAAAAATAATTACTTTTAAAGAAAATTTGGGCTTAAAATAGGGGATACAGTGCACTTGATATGGGGTAAAAAATTAGGAAGTTCTCTTAAAATAAGTTTTCTTATTGGGATGTATTGAGGAGGGAATCAATTAAAAGTATGTATATCCCCAAATGAGATTGAGGGATGGATCTTGAAACATTTTTTTTCATATTATTAATAGAATTTATATGTTTTAAATAAAAATAAAATACAACTTCTTTTGGGTAAAAGGAACGATAGAGCATCCCGAAGGAATAAAGGTGATTCAAGAAGAATTCTTTATGGATTATCGATATGGTATCCGTTATACTTAATATGAAATATTGAGATAGAAATGGATTTCTAAAAATTTATAAATTATTCGGGAACTATGTGGGACGTTATAAATCATACCCCATCATTATGGATTACACTTAAAATGGAATAGCATAGTGGATATTCTTGAATAAAAGTAAAATGGAGATGATCCCTTACCATACGTCTGCTGGTGTACTCCATATGTTATTTATGACCTGAATAAAAAAGTTAGGTTTATTAGATAATAATTATAGAATATATAATATATTTAATTGATTTATTATAGCCTTTTAATGTTCATTTAAGTCCTTTTTGATTGGTTATAAGGTTTAATTTCATTGTTCAGGTCTGTTTGTTTCCTTGGCTTTAATGATTGTTTCATATTCGTGTAAACATGTATAATGAAGGCATTCATATGGAATTGATGTTATATTTTATTATAAAACATATATAAGGTTAAATTATTGAAAATATAATTTTGTTACTTGGATTTAAGTCAAATCATTATATAAAACATTAATGAAAAATGCTTGAGATAATTTTAGCTATTTTTCTCACATTTATCTTATTTTGTATTATTATTTTAATTCATGAGTGCATGAGGATTAATAAAAATTAAATATGATAAATATATACATATAATATTTTGGCTCAACCATAAAAAAAAATTCATGACAATAATTGAAGATAGTAATAGAAATTGATAACTCGTTGTCCTTGATTGTGCTAAATTAACACAACTTAAATGGTATTTTCATTTCATTCAAATAAAACTTGGGGGAAAGATATATGATAATTACTTATTCCATTATCATAAAAAAAATTCCACTACAATTATAGTAATGTATTTTTTATAACATTTTTATGAGGTGGTTATGGATAGATAATAAAACAAATGAACCTAAAAAAGAAAAATAAATAATGGAAAGGAGGAATTTACCTCTTGAATCAATCTTCCTTGAGATCCTTCTTAAGGGGAGAGGATTTGGTATTTTGAATAGGCTAGGAAATTTTGGATTTTTTGGAGGAGTTTTGGGTGAGATTTGGGCTAAAATTCAGAATGTCACAAGGCTTGAGAGGAGTGAAGAGAAGTGGGAGGAAGAGGTGGTATTTATAGTGGAGGGGAAGAGAGTTTTCATAATTTTATAATCATTAGTCTATTATTTTCCCATAAGACAATAAATAGTGATGATTACATGACCAATAATAGTAATAAATTAATTTGAGTTCGAGATTTGGGTGCTTAAATCACTTATGATCTCATTAATAGTGGCTGTAATTTTTAATGTATTTAAACGGTAAATTAATGAATGTTACTATTCACAAAAATTCCAGTATTTCAGAAAAATCCCAAAAATTCACTCAAACAATTTTTCGGTGTGTAGAATCATAAAATGAAATCCATTTTTGAAAAATAATTTTCTAAATATGATTAATTTAATATTTAAATAAAATCTTAATTTACTTGAAAAATATAGATTTTAAAACATTAATTTTCTTATTCCAGGATTTAGGTATATTGTACTTCCACTTTTTTCTTATTTATATACTATCATAGGTAATATTACTATTCATTAGGGTATTTCACTATTCATAAAGGTGAAATTAATATTCACAAGGATATTTTACTATTCACCAAACATTATGTTAGTCATATTAGACTCCAAATAACTTACTGATTGCAAAAATGTATGTCATATTTTTGAAATTCAAAACACAGAAGTGACTAACATATGTTTATAGGTCACATATCACATAATAGTTCATTGTGTTGTGATTTAATGTGTCCATATGACATATTTAGTTGTTCGTTGTGTTGATATTTCATGTGATTATATGATATAAGAATGAAATTTGCATTGAAAAATTTGGGTCATTACATTATCCCCCCTCCCCTTGTGAAGTTTCTCCACCAAAATTTCGTTCTACATTCTTATACATAAACTGGTGTGTGTATTTGTGTCTTAATTACTTCCTCTAGTTCCCATGTTTCCTCTTCGTACTTATAGTTCCACCATAGTACTTGGACCATGTGAGTAGTATTGTTAATGAAAACTTTATCTCTACGATCCAAGATCTTCCCTGGATGCACCTCATAAGAAAGACAATCCTCCGACTGTACCACCTCTGAAGAGAGTACATTTGAAGGATCTTGTATGTAATTCATTAATAGGGATACGTGAAATACATCATTTACTTTTGACAAGGAAGGTGGAACTACCAGTCGATATGCCACAACTCTGACACGATCAAGGATCTCGAAGGGGCCGAAGTACTTGGGACTTAGCATCCCTTTATTCCCAAATATCATGACCTTATTCCATGGAGATTTGTATAGAAATACCATGTCGCCAAATTTTAACTCAAGGTGTCATCGATGATTGTCTACACAACTCTTCTGTCGACTATGGGATGCCTTGATGTTTTTCTGAATGGTTTTCACCTTCTCAACTATTTCCTCAACCATTTTAGTTCCTAGTAGCTTACGCTCACAGGCATCATCCCAACATGCTAGTGTTCTTCAACTTTTCTCGTAAAGGAATTTAAATGGTTCCATTCTAATGGTTGAGTGGAAACTGTTGTTGTAGGAGAATTCAACCAGTGGAATATGTTGGTCCCATCCTCCTTTGTATTCCATAGAACATGCTCTCAACATATATTTCAGTGTCTGAATAGTTCGCTCATATTGGCCCCCAGTCTGAGGATGATAGGTCATACTAAAGTTCAGTTCAGTGCTTAGAGCATGTTGGAGAATTTTCCATCAAATCATGGTGAATCTCAGATCATGATCGGATACAATAGATATTGGTACTCTATGAAGCATTACCCCTACTTTGATGTAAATCCGTGAATTTTATCCAAAAATAAGTCCTCTCGAATTACGATAATGTGAGTTGTCTTCATAAGAAGATCCATAATAACCCATATAGAATTGTTTCCTTTAGATGTCCTTGAATATTCGGTGACAAAGCCCATGGTGATGTTCTCCCAATTCCCTATTGGTATGGGTAGTGGTTGCATCATCCCCTTAGAATTTTTCCTCTCAGCCTTCACTTGCTGACATACGAGGCACATTGATGTATATTCAGCAAATCTCTCTTTTAATATTGTCCCACCAAAATTTTTCTTGATGATCTCGATACATATTTGTACTACATTGTTGGATAGAGAAGTTTGATCTATGTGCATCATTCAGAACCTCCTTATTTATCTCTGGATTAGATGGTACACATAATCATGACCCAATTTTTACAAATCCTTCTTCATCAATTAGGAACTCGGATGATTTCCCATTTCTAATTGCTTCCACCCTTTTCCGAACATCCAAATATCCTATTTGAGCATCCTTTATTTTCTCTATAGGGATATTTGATCAATCATTTAAGAAAGAATTGATCACTACTAAAAATAGTGGCATTATCGATATCTATTGGCAGTCACTAATGGCCTTAACAGACTACCTTGCGAATGCCATTGGCAGTCATAGTAGGCCCGTCTATGATGGGCTTTAGCATCCGCCAAGGGTGGTTGATGTAGGTACTCTACTGTGCGGCCGAATAGCATCCGCTATTGGGGTCAACCTATATAGACCACATAAATTTGTAGCTATAAGAAACCCAAAATTTGGCCTACATCGATTGTCGTTAGTGGTCAAAGTGTTTCAAAACCATTAGCGACTGCTAATGGGGGTCGCTAAACTGGTTTTTTAAATAATAAAATTTGGCTTCCTAAATAGCATAAATAGACCAAATATCACAAAAAAATCAATCCTAAATATTTAAAACACCAGAATCCTCAAAAACAATAAATGAAAACATACTTCTTCACATATCCAGCTATCTGTAAATCTTTAATCCATTCAAGTCTTCTGTTTCAATAAACCTAGAATAAGATATAAAAGAAACAACTAAAAAAGAAAATACAAATTTTTCATATTTATTTAATTAGTATATATATAGAATAATCAATATATTTTATAATTTATTACTTAAAAAATGAGACCAAATATAACATAAAATATCTTTTTACAGGGATTATTGTTAAATAATGACTTTTAACTGTTAATCAAGTAACCATATACTAATCAATCTGAGAAATTCAGGTGTCCGATCCACGTACCGATTCTTCCTACAAAATTTAATTGTCTCAAATATCATTTTCTTAAGGTTTTAGGTTAATAGATGCTCTTTTTTTTTGGTTTTAACCTATATACACATTATTTTATAATTATTACAACAATTATAATAAATCTAAAAATGATATTTTAGTTGTACCAATCAATCCCCACATCAAATTGGCGTGCGATTGATTTCAATATACCCCAAATTCTTTGAGAAATGTTCTCCTACCTTCACATGGAAAATAAAAGTCTTTTGACATTTTGAATCCTCTACGAGAGATGTGTCAATTTAATAACACTAAGCAATGTTACTTGTTGTTTTCATTCATACTGAGCGGCACGAGTGTCTGATTGATCCATCGTTGATTCCTACATATCCAAAATTCTCTAATGATTGTTCTATTGTTATTAAATTACAACCTAAGTGAAATAGTTTGATATTGACATCTTTTACATGATATATCAGTTAACTCCTAATTTGAGGGGCAAACACCACTTTTGATCATACTCAGAAATTCCTATATCCAATCCACATAGCGATTCAACTTGTAGAATAAAGATGACTTAATGGTTGTTGTCCGATTATTTCATGTAAATCGTTTCTCATTTGGTTGTTTTTGACTCGTACACACATGATTTTTTAATTATTTAAACCATTATAATAAATCTGAAAATGAACTTTTAATTGTATCGATCAGTCAATTGTACAGATCAATCCCTGCATCGTATTGACGTGCAGTTGATTTCAATAGACCAATAATTCTTTGAGCAATGATCTCCAAACATTTAATGTCAAAAAAGAAGTCGTTTTGGTGATCCCCCACTTGAATCCCCCCAAAACTCTCCCCCTTGGATAACCCCTACTCCCAACCCACTACAACCTCCACCTCTACCCTACCCCCCCCCCCCCCTCCCGCCAACAATCTCCACCCCCAAACATCCCTTGGACAGCCCCCCACCCCACCTGAGTCTCCCAACCCCAGGGACATAACCCCCCACATCCACCTCCACCCCTCCCCCTTGGACAGCCCCCACTCCCAACCCCCTACAGCCCCCACCATCACATGCACAACCCCTCCCCACCTGAACAACCCCACCCACACACTCCACCCTAGACAACTCCACCCAAACATCCACCCAAACATCCCCCACCCCCCCCCCCCCCCTTGGAAAACCCCCACTCACAACCCCCCATAGATAGCCCCCACTCCCACACCCCCAGACAGCCCCCACCCCTACAGCCCTCCACCCCTAGACAACCCCCTCTCCCCCTGAACAAACCCCTCACTCTCCACCCCCTTTGGATAGCCCCCAGACCCCCGGATAGCCCCCCCCCCCCCCCCGTACAACCCCCACACCACTAGAAAACCCACATTCCAACCCCCCTTTGGAAATCCACCCCCCTAAAAATCCCCCCTATAGCCCCCAGACCCTCGGATAGCTCCCAAGACCCCCCCCCCCCCAGATAGCCCCTTGTAAATCCCCCCAAGATAGCCTCCACCCCCTCGGGCATCCCCCATGCATTCCCCAAACTCCTCACCCCACTTGGACACCTCACCCCCACCCCCCAGACAGAACAACACCCTCGGACACCCCCCACACTCCCCCACCCCCTTGTACAGCCCCCCTTGGACTCCCTCCCTGACATCCACCAACACGACCAGTCACACCCCCCCCCCCCACAACCCCCAAACATCCCCCCCCCCCCACACCCCTAGACAACACCCTATAGCCCCCACACTCCCCTCCCCGCCTATACCAGCATGATAATCTTAAAATTTATACAAAATAAAGAATATTTCTCAAATACCCTTCCACAATCGATGATTTCTGGATTATTATGGGAAAACTAGGTAATGAAGAGATGATACCAAGATCAAAACCACACCACAATTCAAGGGGAAATAAGGTGAATTAATGAATTCTGGGAAAGCCCCTAATTTTATACCTAAGCTGAAAAAATAGATGACCATGATGCAACACCTAGACCATGTCTCAATGGTTTGGTTTTTCATTAAAACTAAAATGAAATAGAGGTTTCTACACCTTAATGTCTTTACTCAAAAGTTCCCTCCAAAATTCTTGTTGGGGGATAATCATTCACAAATTGTGATTGGAATCAACTATGGATGTAATATTAGAATTTCATGAATTTTCAACCATTGCATTTCCCTGCTCGTTAGATTCAGACACATTGAAATATTATAAGAGTAACCATCAGGCACCTTGATCATCTTCAAAAAATAAAGAAAAGTCTCTTTATCCTTTTTAGTTATCGTATCCTATGCATCAAGCATATATGCCTTATTTCCCTTACCAAACTATAAATGCAATTATTTCCTTAAACCCATTTATTCCAAATCAAGATGTACAATAACATAGTTCATTGATTTTCCATTGAAACCTAAAACTATCCATAATATTTTATCAAAAACATTTTTTTCAATGTTCATGACATCCAAAAAAAATTTAGTATGTTATTTTTCCAATAGGGGAAATTGTCAAAAATTATTTTCTTTTTCCAATTATGACTACGATGTCTACCCCCACAAAACATATTAGGTTATAGTGGAGCCACCAAATCCTGAAATTCATACAACATGTGGATGTTTTCTTCCTCAATCTATGATAACATTTCTACTATTGTAATGATCTTTGGTGCAGGTATGAACTATCTAGAACTATCAAATGTCACTCTGTCCTTTCTAAACCAGTGCTGAGGGGAGTTAAAATATACGTGACCAATTATACCCATTTTTTGGAATATGTAGACATAGAAATTGTTTAATTTTACTGCAATAAGGTCAAGAAAATTCCCCTTTCATACTCTAGCATGATAAATTTGCATAAGCCAGGAAGTCATTGACTGTCTACAATAATGAAGCCAGCAGTTTGAACATTTCATTCATTTCATTATCATAAGTCATCACACCATCACCCCAAAATTCATTCAACTCATCAATCAATGGATGAAGGGAAACATCAATATTATCCCCCAGACTTCTAGGTCTATTAATTGGAGTGGAATGTAATATAAATTGTTTCTCCATACAAAGTCACAGAGGAATATTATATCGAACCAACACCATGGGCCATGTGCTATGATTTTCACCAACCATAGAATTGAATTGATTGAAACCATTAGCTACCAACCCAAATATGATATTACGAACATACATAGCAAAGTTGGGGTGTGTCTGATTTAAATCCTTTCATGCACGAGAGTCCACCGGGTGGGTTATCATATAATTAGCCTGATTTATTTCCAAAGGCCATATCATTAAATTAAAAACATTATATGACATAAAATATATTTTAAACCTCCACATTTGGGGATAGTAACACATTTTTTTACAGCAATCATTTTTCCCTATTTGAGTTCCTAACTTTTAGTAGTTTGATTTCCCTTATTCTCTTTCCACTTAGAAGCTCCACAGACCATAAAAATGCCCAAATGGACAGTTTCCTTTATAAACAACATACATTTGTTTTCACAAGCATCTATGGTGTCATATGTAAAACCGATGTTCTCTTTCAACTTATGAGAATGGTAATATGAATCAGGAATCTTAGCGTCGACAAGAAGTAACTTTTTCAATAACACCAACAACATGTCGAACAATGTGTCTAACCACTGATTCAAAGTCTTCAAATGAAAAAACTCCATGATAAAAGGAAATTTATTGTAAACAGTACAGCTAGGATATAATTCCATTTTTTCATCATCATGTACTTCATGAAACCTCCTCGAATCATGATCTGCACTAGAGCACATATTTATCTCACTAGTCTCAAAATTATGGATTCCAATGCCTTCAAGAACCATCCCATGTACTATTTTTGTAATCATTTCATACATTGGATCATTCATCCTCACATCAACATCCATTTGAAATACATATGTATTTTGAAAATGAATATATTCTTCCTCATGATGAGTCCAACTCTTATAATTTTTCTGAAATCTATTCAAGAATAGGTGCTCCCTCGCGGTATCTCTTGTGAATTTATATCTATTTCCACATTTTATACGTGGAAAACCAATATAGTCACATGGAAATCTTCTAGTGTGTTCAATAATATGCATAATTCCCTTGAAATAGACTCTATAAGATTGATTTGTAATATCAATCTAACCCTTATCAAATTAATATCTATATAAAAAACATTTACACAAGACTTCATATTATAGGAATTTTTCATATCAAATATATTTAAAATATAAACTGACCAATTTCATGTGGGCCATTAATAAAATAATCAATTTTTATCTCTAAATAATAAACAAGAGAATAGATAATGGAATGGAAATGAATGTGCATGTCATTTCCACCATGTTGGTATGGTAAATCAAATGATGATTATATATTCAAGATTCCCTAATAATATTATGATTTAGAATTTTTTTTAAAATGGAAATGAAATATTTCATAACTATTGAAATATTATATGAAAATATGTACAATGAAAAACTATATTGAGAATAAATTTGGTCTATAATTCCATAGAGTAAGCATTTTTCAAAAAATGAATATTATGGCTATGGAAGCTGATTATTCAAACATCCGATATAATAATTTATCTTCAAAAATGTTTAAATTTTCACAATCATTATTTATCTTTTACCTAAGGTGACCAATTAGGTCAACCACAACTTTCTTTTCGGCATTGAGCTATGAATTTCATGTTTGGTTCTCAAATGTGTTTGCATAAAGTGACTCACACTTCTGTAAACATTTTTAATGCTCCCATTCAATATATTGTTCTTCATAATATGGAGTTGGATAGATCATGGATCATTTATATTGATATTACATAACTCATTTGAATATATGGGTGGGGGAGATGATCAGTTAAGAAACAATATATATTTTATTGGGTATAATAAAAAAAAGTAAACATACGTGAACAATAAAGAATTTGTGGTCCACTAATATCATAATTCATAAATTTTGATACACTATAATCAAAACATATGAAGCAAATAGAACTATAGAAATTCAAATGGTAAATGATAAAAAATTAAACAAAACATAATAACCTACATGTGTATGTGGTATATGAAAAAATCATCAAATATCAATCTTGAACTATCATCCTTAGTGAGTATGTTAATGCCTACCAATAAATGAACAAATATAATTTGTGAAGAATGTGTCCAAAATCCATTTGTGATGAATGTTCCAATTTTTAATTTCTACATACATGTACATTGTATGTCATTCATACATGTTTGATGGAAATTATATTTTCATGTATTCATGTCCTCACATTTATGAGTATTCTATGTATCTACAGTATAAATATGTAATTTTCACCGGGTGTGCGTATATATAAGAAACTTTTCACTTCTTATTTTCTTCACACATACACCTTGATCACAAACATTTTTAACTTATTAATTTCTTCACACACACAACATCTATACATAGACAGTCCATATATAATTTTAAAAGCACATTTACATTTATGTGTGCGTAGCCTCTTTATGGTTCATTAACTTAAATATGTATGAATGATATCTTTCTAAACCATGTTCCTTTTGCAATCTTGATCAAACCATGAATAATTCACACAAAAATATGTACAATATTCTGAATCTCAGAAAAATGGTATCTTAGTAAAAATAATTTCTCACAACCTCTTATATTCACACAGCCATTGTGAAAGTGTGATGCCTTATCATACTCACTCTTTCGACACACATTGTTTCATAATTCGAGTCCACACAAGACCATATACACATGATCATCCATTTCCACACTTTTTTTTCACACATAATATTGATATATTCTTCATGAATGCATATTTCATTCATAATTCTCCATGCAAGACATCATCTCAATGATGAGTTCCAATTTGTGTTGTAAAGTTCCCAAAATAAATATCCTAAAATGTAAATTACGGAATACCTTATTGTGTGTCATATTTTCATGTTAGGGGAGCCATAGGTTATACTGTGATGGAGATATGGGGTAGTAGAGTGGAGTCGGAGGTGGAGGTGGTGCGGTGAGGGAAATGCAGAGGCGGTGCGGCAGTGGTGGGGAGCCGAAGGTTGAGGTAGTGCAAAAAGGGAGGTATGGATGTGGTTTGGCAACGGTAGGGAGTCAATGGTAGAGGTGGTATGGTATTGTGGAAAGGTAGGGGACGGATGGTGCGATGACCGAGGGTACGTGC
This sequence comes from Viscum album, assembly GCA_963277665.1. NCBI lineage: Eukaryota > Viridiplantae > Streptophyta > Magnoliopsida > Santalales > Viscaceae > Viscum > Viscum album. Next base: position 798,067,593 of record OY728159.1, read on the forward strand.
AACGATGTCGACGGGGAACCAGAAGCAGAGGCAGTACATCTTCATTGGTGTAACGAGGGAGGTGATGGGCAGTAGTGGCATTGCAGTGAGGGAGGGGATGAGTGGGAAGTGTAGGGTTTCAGGATTGAGAAAGTGTGTGGGAGGTGGGGGATACTTTTTTTTCGAAGCCTTGCAACCACCTTTGGTGGGTGCTATAGGGTACCATTAATGACTAACAATGCCGGTCGCGCATGTTAAGGGCCTCCAAAGCCCCTTTTTCTAGTAGTGGATGATTTTCCTCCAATATTTATTCCCATATCCATCCTATAAAAATATATTAAGATCAAATATTTGTCAATTATCATCATTGATAATGATGCAAGATCCTTTCTACATAGAGCATCCACCACCTTATTTTCCTTACCATGATGGTAGGGGATTGAGTAGTCATAATACTTAATGAGTTCTATCTATATTCTTTGGCGAATATTAATCTATTTCTATATGAATATATATTTGAGACTCTGGGGAACTGAATATATCTCACACTTCTCTTCATAGAGATAATGCCACCAGATTTTTAACACAATGATCACCACTGCCAACTCCATATCATTTATAGGATAGTTTTTCTTAGGTATTTTCTATTTCCATGAGGCATAGGCTATCACATTCTCATTTTTCATCAGAACACAACCTAATCCCTTCTTTTGAGCATCACTACACACCACAAAGTGTTCTCCACCTATTGGGAGTGTGTGGATTGGCGTAGTGATAAGCCTCTTTTTCAACTCCATGATATAGTCTTCACATTTCTGAGTCCTGAAAAACATCACTCCCTTCTCTTTCATCTTGGTCATTGGGTTTGAAAATCATGAAAAGTTATTCAAAAATCATTGATAATTCCAAGCTAGACCCAAAAAGATGCGGATCTCTATTACAAATGTTGGCATGGACCACTCTTCAATTGCATTTGTCTTCAAAGGGTCCACAAATATCCCTTTGTTGGTGATAACATACCCTAGGAATGATACTTCCTCTATCCATACCTCACATTTACTATACTTTTCATATTACTTATCCCTTCTCAATGTCTTTTACACAGTATTCAAATAATCCACATGTTCCTCCTTGATCTTGGAGTATACCAGAATATAGTTAATAACAACTTCCATAAATTAGTCAAGGTAATCTAAATACTATATTCATTAAATAAATGAATATTCCTGGAGCATTAGTGAGTCTGAAGTTCATCACTATGAACTCATAGTGTCCAAACCTTGTTCGAAAGTCAGTCTTGGGAATATATTACTTCCTCATATTTAATTGGTGATATCCCAACCGAAGGTCCACATTAGAAAAATAAAAGGCCCCACGAAGATGATCAAACAATTCATGTATTCGTGGAAGGGGATACTTGTTCTTTATCATTATTTTATTGAGATCATGATAATCAATGCATAGGTGCAATAATCCATCCTTCTTCTTGATGAAGAGAACTAGCGCACCCCATGGTGAAGCACTCAGGTGTATAATTTCATTCTCCAAATTCTACTGTAACTGTTATTAAGCTCTTCCATATCTAAAGTGGCCATTATGTGAGGATTATTTGATATAGACAAAGATCTAGGAATAAGATCAATTGAGAACTCAACCTGTCGGTCAGGAGGAAGACCAGGAGACTCATTAGGGAACACATTATTGTAATACCTCGTGATGGGCATGTCCTAAAGAAGGATTCTCTCCTTTGTCCCAATCATTTGAGATAGATATTCTTAATAATAAGAAATTAATATTCACACTTTATACAATTATTCTAAATTTGATTCATCTTACTCTCTACACATGTAAAGAATCACAGAATGCATCGAGATGTGAATGGTGATTTCCCGTTCCCGACAGTTGATATTGACTTTGTATAAAGATAGTCAATCCATGCCTAGGATAGCGTCAAAATCCACTAAAGGATGTATGATGAGATTTTATAGGAGGTTCCATCTCAATACATTAACAGGGTATGAGTTATAAACCATGGATTAAATAATTTCCCCATTCTTATTTCTCACAGATAACTTACCCTCCAAATTTTGAGATGGTTTTTGAGTAGTTCTACTAAACATTCAAGAAATTAAAGAATGCATAAATCTAGAATCAAACAGAACTTTCGATATTATTTAATAAATAACATTCATACATGTCACCACATTGTCGTCCGGATCCATGTCAGCAGTAGTGATAAAATAATTTCTTCCTTGTTTCCTTGGAGTTTATTCTTAATTTCTTCTGAAAACCATTGGCTTAGGGAACTTTTCTCCTTGCAGTTGTAACACTATACCACTGGCTGAGCATTGATATAAATCATCCTTTATTATTTATCATTAGTGATATATTTCATATCCCTTCGACGGTTCTTGGAAATATGTCCCATATTTCCACATTTGAAGCAATTCTTGGTTCCCTGTAGAATTTTCCCAGGATGCTTCTTCCAACAACTTTTACAAGTATGATTTTCGGGCTTCTTTCCATCATGGGATTTGTTTGTTAAACCACCTAATTTGTTCTCCATTTTTTCCTTATTCTCCCTAGTCCCACTAGACCATTGAGTGTCTCCAATTTCAATTTCAACCTTGAGGTCACAACAGACAATCTCATCAGAACTGTTGATGTCCCAAATCTCAAACACCTTCCATAGACTTCACTTTATCCTGCTAAAGAAGTAATACACCTTTCTTTCCATGTACATGACAAAGCTAGAGTAATACCATGTAAGCCTTGTAATGTTGGCTTCATAATCCCCAATGAACTCATCTTCCTTCTACTTATGACTGAGGAACTTTCTTTACATCTTGGGAAGGAGGGTATGAGTAAAATATTAATTGTAAAACATCCTCTTGAATTCCTCCCAATCCATGGAATCAATTTATTCATTGTACTTTGTATTATTGATTAGTGTCCACCACTAATCATATTCCTCAACAAAATGATAGATCTCTAGTGAAACTTTCTCTTCTTCTAAGCACTAGAGGATGGAGAATATATTTTTAATGGAGTTAATCTATTGTTCCATGAGGAGGGGATCAGAAGATCTGTTAAACATGGGAGGCTTTTTCCATATGAAAAGTTCTACAATAATGTGTTCTTTTCTTGGATTATGAGGGAGTTCCACATGATTTGAGTTTTTATTCTTTACATGGGCCAGCTAATCAGGTACTTTCATGAAGTTTTGATCACCGGTTCTCATCATATCTGGCATATCATTAGGTAAATCTTCACATTGCATATCACATTGATTGTTGGAATGTGTTCTTATATTTCCTTCCATTAACTAAGAAAATAATGTACAATTATAGGGCTTAAATACATAGTTATTGAACATAAAAATGAATACTTTTGAATATTAAAGGCAAAACATGTAGAGGAAAAGTATATCCTAACTTGTGATTCCATTGGTTTAAATCTAGGTTATTCTTGATCAATTTCAAAAATTATATTCTTACATGATTTTTTTATTCCCTAAATAAATTTTTGTACTATGTTCTTGAATTTACCAAAGAATATCAACTAGGAGTGTCAAACCAAGAATGTGGAGAGGACCATTGTCATGTACCAGGATACCCCATGTCAAGCCGGAAACCCCTTTTCAGAGTTTTCACTCTAATGTACATCTGTGCTAAAGCCACCTCAACCTGTTTGTATCCAGATAAGGATATATTTTCTTGATAAACAAATTACTCTATACTTACCAAAACATAGGTGTGTTTTCTTATACTTCATCTCATCCTTAAGGTTCCCAGTAAGGGGATCTATTCCTGATCTCCAAAAATAACTAGACCATGCTCTGATACCAACTATAGAAACCCTATACTTTTACATAAAACATTAAATGATTTTAATCATATTATAAATCAGATTAAAAGAAATGGATCATAAATTCTAGTGTGTGGGAAGACTAGGTACATAGCCAAACTATATAAAAAACTTCTTATTTAAACACCATAATGAGATCAGATCTTCTATTGTGCTCATACATCTTCATAGGATAACATGGGGATAACATGAACAAAGTGAGAAGATAAAATCCTAGAAAGGGAATAACCATAAGAAAAATGCGTTAGCATGTGGGATAGAAGGAATTCTATGATTATATAAAAAGATATGAAACATAGAGAAACATAACATATAAAAATGGGATCGTTCAAACATAGAATCATATAAATGTGGTAGAAACATAAAACATGAATTTATTATGGGTAAAGGCTAAATGCCAAGAAAGTTTACCATAGTATCACAAGACAAGGCTAACTAACAAGACAATTTCATAGAGTAGAAAAAATTCAAGGCTAACTGCCCTGAAAGTTCCAATAGTGGCATAAACCAAGGCTAACTGCCCAAGACATTGCACATATTAGCATAATCCAAGGCTAACCACCAATACCGTCACACATAATGTCTCATGAGACTCAAAATGACCCAATAAATTTGAGCACTATCTAGGTGCACCCATTATAAACTTCATTAATATGTTTTCAACATAAATAATCATACAATATCAATCTTACATAATCATAATGGATACTTAGGGAAATAATTGTATACCACAATCATTACATAAATCATAACCAGTGGGTGTATAATTAATGTGTCCATTAATGAAAGGAACTATAGAATACATGGTCATTCATAATGTAAAATATGCATATATCATGGTATTTTATGTCAAACATATGTGACAACATGTAAGAAATGTATTTCAGAAATTTTAGCATTAAAATAGTTTTGTGCGGTTTTAAGGAAAATACTCTAAAGATTTTAAAATAGAAAAGGGAACAATATTTTATATAAAACCAGAAGTGAAACAAGAATTTTTTCATAATAAAAATACCATTTTTATAAATACAATGGTCACTTAAAAGAGTGGATAGAGTGCACATGAGATTTGGTAAAAATTTGGGATATTCCCTTAAAACGAGTTTGCTTATTAGGATGTATCGAAGAGGGAATCACATAAAAGCATGTATATCCCTAAAAGAGAATGAGGGATGGACATTGAAACATGAGTTTAGATAATAAAAAAATCATTGAGGTGTTGTACATAAAAAATAAAAGACAAATTCATTTGTTTAAAAATAAAGATAGAGCCACCTAAAGGAATAAAGACATATTGGGTAGAATTCCTTATGGATTATCGACATGGTATCAGTTGTACATAAAAGGTATTTTTGAGAGAAGTGGGGGTTTATAACCATTTATAGAACATGAGGTAATCATGGGAGAGGTGTGAAAGCATACCCCATAATTTGGTATTACACATAAAATGGAATTTCATAGAGTACCTTCCTGAATAAAAGTAAAATAGAGAGGATCCCCTACCGTAAGTATATTGGTGTTGTCCACTTGTTATTAATGACATGAAAAAATAATTTATTTTTATTAATTAAAAATTATATCACCTCTTCTATATGTAATTCATTTATTATAACTTTTTTATGTTCATTCAAGACCATTTTGATTTTTTATAAGGTTCAATTTCATTTTTTAGGTCTCTTTGTTTCCTTGGTTTTAATGATTAGTTCATGTTCGGTTACACATGTATGATGATGGTGTTTTCCAGATTTGTTGTTATTTTTTATAATCTAACATAATAAAGGTTTAATGGTTGAAAAATTAATTTGGTTACTTGGATTGAAGTCGAATATTTATATAAAACATAAATGACAAACGCTTGAGTAAATTTTAGTGATTTTTCTCACCTTTAACAGGTTTTGTATTATTATTTTACATCCTGAGTGAATAAGGATTAATGAACATTAAATAAGATGAAATACACATATTATAGTCTGGTTAAACTATAAAAAAATTGTTTCATGACCATAATTTAATATAGTAATAGAAATTGATAACCAATCGTCCTTGATTGTTCTAAATTAACACATCTCAAACGGTGTTTTAATTTCTTTCAAATAAAATGTGTGAAAAGGTGATATGATAACAACATATTCCATTATCATAAAACAATTCCAGTACATGTAAGGTACTGGTGTTTTCATAACATTTGTATGGGGAGGGGTATGGATATAAAATAATACAAATGAACTTGAAAAGAAAATAAAGAAAAGAAAAGAGGAATATACCTCTTGAATTAGTCTTCCTTGAGAGTCATATTAAGAAGAGAGGAATTGGTATTTTGAAGTGACTAGGGGCCATTGGACGTGGGGAAGGACTATTGGGAGAGATTTGGGAAGAACTTTGGAAGTGAACAAGGCTTTAGAGGAGTGAAGAGAAGAGGATGGAAGAGGGGGTATTTAAAGTGGAGGGGAGAAGAGTTTTCATAATATTATAATCATTAGTTTTTTATTTTCCCATAAGACAATAAATAGTGATGATTAAATAAACAATAGTAGTAAATAATTCATTTGATTTCAATATTTGGGTTCTTACATTACTTATGATGTTTGGAATAGTGGAATTAATTTCAAATTTATTTATATAGTAAATTAATGTATTTTACTATTGACAAACAATTCAGGTAATTCATAAAAATCCAAAAAATTCACCCTAAGAATTTTTCAACATGTAGAATCTAAAAATGAAAACCATTTTACAAAAATAATTTTCTAAATATGATTAATTTAATATTTAATTAAGATCATAGTTTTCTTGAAAAATATATATTTTAAAACATTTATTTTTTTCCCAGATATTGGTATATCGTACTTCCACTTGAATATTTTTTATATACTATCAAAGATAAAGTGAAAATTAATTATGGTATGTGACTATTCATAAGGGTAACATTAATATTCATAAGGTATGTTACTATTCACTAAAATTTATGTTGGACAAATTAGACTCCAAATAACTTACTAATCGCAACTGTGGTTGTCGTATTTTTAAATTCAAAACACCGAAGTGAAAAACCCACGCTTAAATGTCACATAGAACTTAATAGTTCATTTTGTTGTGATTTCATGTGATTATATGACATATTTTTTAGTTATTTGTGTTGTGATTTAATGTGATTATTTTACATATTCATAAGAAGGAAATTTCCGTTGAAAACATTGTGTTGTTACAAACACGGTGTTTCCTATATCATATAAAAATAGTTCATCATTAATTATCAAACAAATTGACCATATTAACTATTAAGTTTTAACATCATGAACATTATGAATCAAAATTTAAAATCCATATATCAAACCATTCTACCATTTTCACTTAGATAGATATATATTAAGGACATATAATACACAACTAAATTCCCTTACATTAGATCCTTAACTAATATAATAATTCATGTGATTATAAATAAGAATTTTATAATTGATACTAACTATGTATCATTAGTTATTAATATATAAAATTAGTAAATAGTTATTTTTTAGATGTTATATTTGAAAGGATTTTTTTTTCTAATTAGGTCTTTGAAAAATTATTTGAATTAGACACATATTGAGAAAGACTATATATCCAATATCTAAACAAGAAGAGTCCAGATAGATTTTGATCAAATAATACTTGATATAATGACTGAAATGTTCAATTAAATGATTCATCAATTTCATATTGAATATAGAAACATAATGTATAATGAATTTAATGGTAGAAATATCCATTCCAATGCTAATGGAAATGTATTGGAGTTATTTGAAATTATTAATGGTGCATGAACTATGATGTATTTTAGATTCACTATATTTAGTAAATTATATTTTATCATAGAACTATTACTTTTTAATACACTTAATTCAAAAATCTAGAATTTTTTATATATTATTTATTTTTTACATAATAATCTAATGTTTGGAGAAAAGATTCTAGAGAGAGGGTACTAATATCACTAGTTAACCTTCAATATAGGTTTGAAAAATGTAATCATTGATGTGTATCCCAACAAATGAATGTTTTTTCAGTAATTATAATAGAGAATTCTGTTCATTTATGGAATTCAACTCATCAAGGTGGAAGAAAAATGAAGTAAATTAAATCCATTAAATTAATCATGATTGGATCATAAACCATAGGATGTAAAATTTGATGATGAATATGCCTTAATTTATCTACAAATGATAGTTTAATAGATTATTTAGGTCATATAAAATCATTATATTTATGACATGAAATAAATATAAAAATAAGGATGCTTATTAGTTAACAAACATTGATGATTCATTGGCATGGAACGAGCTCGACGATATACACTCATAATTTTACTATAATAGCTACAATTCCTAACTATGTTTTTTAGTAGTTAATTTTAACCCATTCAAGTGTTGGGTTAGTGTTTTCAATATATATATAGACAGTGGTATTGGTCAAATATAATCAACCTCTGTGGTCACGTATGAATAAACTATTTTTGTTTCTTTATACTTTTATTAATAGAACAATAAGACCCATGAGAAATATTGATTCTTATATGAAATAATTTATTAACGAGATGTATGAAATTTCACAATAAGGATTGATTACATATTAATCAATAGGTAGTGAAATGTTTTAACTGTGGGCTACATTATTATGGATAATTAACGAAAACCTATATATGTGAATTTTTCATGTTATACTGAAAAAGGATAAATTTCATTGCATTTGGAAATAATAATGTGATATTAATAAAGATTTATTAATATTAAAAGTAGGTATAACTATATCAAATTTTTTTCCTCCACTATAATAGTTAATGAAGGGAATAATTTTTCATTATGGGAACCTGGAGCATAACCAAAAATTATAAATATTGAAATAAGATTTGAATTTGGAATAACTTAATTGGGAAAACATTCACATAGTATTATATTTTATGCATTTTATGGATTTTACATTGTCTCTCATTACTAATATAAATAGATAGTTTTATAATAATTGAATTGGTGAATTATTTCATTCGAATCGACTTACTAAAAGTGTAATAATTTAAGGTATAATTTATTGTGACCTATACTGATAAAATCATGTATTATAACATATTTTAGATGACATATGGTGTCAATGGGTAACCAAAGAGAGACTTAACACAAGAATTAATTTGTAATAAATGATACTGATAAAAAATTAGAATTTACAATTATGTAAGGGTAATAAGATAGATATTCTTATTTCACAATTCACTATGTGTTAAAAAATATTATTATACATTTATTTTGGATGATATTCATGGTTAATGGTTTTTATTATTCTAATATATCCATTATGTAGATGTGGATAATATTATATTACAGTAGCTTAAAAGTCATGAAAATCGCATTTTACATAAAATTGTTATTTATAATTGCAAATTCATAATTTTTTACAAACCATATTATTCCTCCATTGATTGATTTTTTTTTAATTTTCTCAAACAATACTGCTCAAGATATCATGGAAATTGTAATTTGAAAAATCTATAAGATGCGATTTTTCTTGCAATATTTCATTTCTAGAAACTCTTTCCTATTTAATTTTTTTTCATGGTCCACTTATCCATATATTTTAATATCGAAGTAATTATTAAAGGTTTAGTGCAATTCATATGGATACATATAATTGAGTTTTATCTTATTAGATTGAAATTGTATGTATATAACAGAGATCATCTAGAAGAATTTATAGATAAGGGTAGTTTTATGGATGAAATATTAAATTATTATTATCCATATAATTAAAATGAAAAAAATTAAATTAGACAATCCTTCCTGGGTTGATGAAGTTATAATTAGTTAAGATATTTATTTTGATATGGAAAAATATGAATGTGTACAATCTCATTAATATGTGTAGTTAAATAATCCATTAGATATTATATTGAAACAAATTTTCAAATATTTAAACTATCGTATATTTAAATTTCATATTTAATTAGATCCTTATCTCTTATTGTTCGTTAATTTTGGAAACAGATTTTGACTTCAAATGTAAAGGCCCTAAAATACTAATTTTCAGGTCCCATAAGTTCATTTTAACTCATTTCACAAGTTTTTCAAAACATATTTAAGCATATATGTAATTAATTTCATTTTTTATTTATTTATATCTAACATTTGTTTCAAAATTCTTCCTTCCACTGAATTATATGAAATTTATAGGTTCCAATTACATGAATCAGGTACTCATATAATGAATAAGGATTTCAATCAACCATCTAATGGTGCATTTTTCATAGGTATTCATTAAAAGACGTTATATTTTAATAAATTTTAATTTTACAAATTTTTAAATATATAAATCTAAAAAAATAAAATAATGTTATTAGTTGTTTATCCATCGATGTTGTTGTTACATTGAATTATTAAAGAAAATTATTGATGAATAATATAGTAGTGACTTAATATTTATATTATTAAAGTGTATTTGGGACAATCTTGTTTTTTGAACGAAGAGGAAAATTTATAATTTCTTTTGGTAACCAGTAATAATATTTTTTTTATAGTGGTTAATTAGTAATAAATGAGACTTTAATATTCATATAGAGAGTAGAATAAGTTCACAATTATTATAATTCAGTTGAACTGATAATTTATAGCGAAAATGTCAACCAAGATGGGTTTTCCAATTAATGCGATGAGCATAAAATTACTACCTATAACGAATATATTGTTGATAAAACCAATATAATTATATGAGATAATTATTATCAATTTTCCATGGGAGGATTTAATGTGATATAGTCATTTTGTGATCATTGAATGTTTTTACTATAATTTTTTATCAAATTATAAATACAATTTTTTTATAATTTTTTAAATTATTATACATATTTTTTACACAAAATTTATTCACGTAAATATTAGTTTACATTTATAAATATTGATATGTCATTAGAAGATTCATTTGGTGGCGGTGGTATATATGATTTCAATTTTTTATAAATCTAATTTATTTAAAAATGTTTATATTCTAAATTAGTTTTAGATTTTTAATAAACATTTTTTTATTATTTATCAAAATATGAGTATGTTTCTAACTATATCATAAGTAACTTTCACTATACATAGGGGATATAGTAGAGGTCTTCATTAATGGAATGATAACATCCAACTAGAGGTTTTAAATTATGAAAATGTTCATCTGGTTTGAGAGGATTATTTAAAATTATAATTTTATTGCCTATGCCAATGATTTTATTGGATTTTTTATCACAAAATACATAAATATATGGAAATATTACTATGTAAGGGTGATGAAAGATCACTAAGAACCATTTATGCGTGTTCCATACATATTATAGTGAATCAAAGAAATCTCTATTATTACCAAGTAAAATGATTTAGTTTCATTAAATTCAAGTGAGGCATTAGTGGTGAGATAGTTTGATTTTGAATATTTTTACAATTTTAATAATTAATATTTCCATCAACTGAATATTTTGAATGTAGACTAATTCTATTCATCAATGAAATAAATGGTTAGCATTGGTGAAGACTTATATACTTATCATTCATTATGTCTCTCAATATATAAACTATGTGTATTTATAATTAAATTTGTTTTAATATATTTCCTATGTTCTACTATAACATGAATATAAATATTAAACTGGTGTTTTAGATATGTATTTACACTCGTGAGGAGATAATACTGATCAAATATAGATATGGATGAGGACTCATCAAAATATTGATATGAATGTTTACAATGTTATTTTATGTTTCTTAATTAGTAAATAATATATTTATATTATATATAGGGTATTATTATTTTTTCATAAATTTATTATGTGCATTTGATCGCTACTTTTTTATGATGATCCAGTACTATTACTAGATGATAAATTTGATATTAAAATGTAAAGAGATGCAATATTTTAGATCTTTATAGGTTGTGATAGAAATTCTAATTTCCTAAAAAAGTACATGGGTATCCCAGGTCAATCAATTATTATAGTATAAGGGATTAATGGATTCAAATATATAGGTATTAACACAAAGGATACAATAGATGTTATAGTATATGAAATACAACTGATGACAACGATCAGTTTACACATCCATAATAGCGTAAGGATAGTTTTTGGGTTTGAAAGATATTGAGTCAATTTCTTAAAATGAAATATTTATGATCCATTTTTTTCGTGAATCACAATACACTACTTTTTTGTTTCAAATACCTGAATATTTATTTGTATTATTTTTATTATAGACTCAATAGCTGATTCTATGTTATATTGAACTAAATAATCAATCGAATTTCTGGATATTCATGAAGTTGTGATGAACATTTCAATAGGATAAGTAGAATTAGTTTTAACTTTTTATAACCCAACCTATAGATCCCAAAAATTACCATTTTTTTTATAATGTCATCTATAAAATGGATTGTGTCCTTTTGGAACAGAATATATAACTAAGTTGAAAAAAACCTTCTATTTCATGATGGTGTTTGTTATCTCCCTACTTTGAGTAAATATGACTATGGTGTTTGTTATTATTTTTACTAAAAAATTTATTGAGTATATATTTGTCATAAAATATATGTTTCACCTATATGTAATTGTTACTCTAAATCATTGAGATCAAATATATTCAAGTACTAATAATCAGGGATATTTTATATCATTAATGAGGTCTTAGGGATAAAAAAATACTTAAATATAAATAGTTATGTTCATTGAATTTAGGTGCAAGACTTATTTCTAATCACATTGATTGAAGAAGACTTCAAGGATAGATCATCCAATTTGTTACTTCTTTTAGACTATGTTCATTGTGTGAAAAAAATTTCTTTCGATCAAAATGATCGATGAATTTGTTTTGTAGAGATTAAATACCTTGGATCAGGTTACTGGTCCTCCTATCTCTTTGTGATAAAAATGAAGAGTCGTTATGAATTACAACTAGTTGGTAATAATATAGTATTAAAGGTGTGTAGTTTATAGTATGATACATTGATCATTGTTATTAATTACGATGTTATTTTCCAATTTCTTTTGTGTTTACTTTAGTTATGGTTTTAATATCAAGAAGTATTATATTTTCTTTATTTTTTTATCATAATTTTGTTTTGTTGTTTTGATTTTATAACATTCATAAAATATATTTTATATTGTGGGAAAATATTATAACTCGGTTTTTTCACTTCATTCCACCCCCTCTATAAACTTCTAGACCATTATTATATTGGATAACACTTTGTATCAATTATTTCAATTATAGGACTTACCTTCTCCACTTTTAATCATAGGTTTTCTATTTACATTTAAATAATGATATTTTTGATATATATATATATATATATTACATACACTATTGTGTGTTAAAAGAATTATTTATTTTTTTATAATGTAATAATACCTACCAAAGAATTAGATATTCTGAATAAAATCCATCCTCATAATTATTATGAGGTAGACTATGAGTGATATCATGATCAGATGATGTATTTTGTTATTAACTCTATAGTAGATCATTATAAAATAATGATATAATATTATAAGAATCAAGAGAATAAAATATTTTTATTTACTCAAGATGATAAATTAGAATATCCTAAGATTTACAAATTTTGAAATTCCATACGTTGATCCATGATGGGAAATATCTAAAAATAGATTTCTTATTGTGGAATGAAAAATGTAATTTGGTTGAAACATGATATTACTAACATCAGAAAATCTAATGTCCATGAGACTTTAATATCTACTTATAAATATAATTATCATGTACTTGAATTTCATGCAGGCGAATCATTTTTATAGATTCACTAATGCTTTTTGACAGTAACTAATGGGCTTTAATACCTTGATAAGCAAAAAATGATGTATTAAAAACTTATAGAGAAGATCATATATATGTTTAAAAAATTTTGAGAATCAAAGGGTAGAATGATATAAAATTACATCTTATTAAGATGATCCTAGATGATTTTATTGGAACCAAAATATAGAATGAAAATATGATCAAGTGAGATATTCAGAATGTGAAAAAAAATTAGTATTTTGTTTCCTTAAATGTTGAAAACATTATCTTTTATAGATAATATGGATAATACTTATATGAAAATGAAGAGAAAATCCAAAATACATTGAAACACCAATCAGGAAGTGGTACAAAATATTATTTATATTTTATAGTGAATCATAATGTCTTACCAGGTTCATATATCTTGAATAGGTTTTGTATTCCATCACTCACTACTCCCAACATAACACACTGAGATTTTAGGTTGAATTTACTTTAAAAATAAATGTCATGATTAATAGTTTTATTAACATAAAAAAATTGTATATAATTAAATCATGGTAATTTAAAATAAAATCATTTATTTTTATTGTTATAATATAGCTGTTAAATTAGCATGTATAAAATCATGTAACAATATTATAAAATCTATGAATGAAAGAGAATGAAACGACATTTGGTAGATGATATATCACTTATGGATCTCATATTATAAATTATATAATGGTGTTATCATGATTATTGTTTTCCCTAGACCAAGCCCATATCAAACTCCAACAATAATGATATGAGAAAAACCATATATTGGGGAAATTAAATCTCATGAAAATTTAAATGTGATCCATTCTTACGGAATCATTGCCTGCAAATACCATCAGATATTAACTTTTTTATAGATCTTATGTTGAGATAGTGAGTATATGTTTAACTAGTTTTTAGGATTATAAAAAATCATTATTATTATTTTAATAATTTTTTTATCAAACTAATTTTACATATTTAGTATTTTTACTTTTAATGAAAAATAATTTTTATTTACTGATGCATTAATAAAACCAATGAGATCATTTTATTCTTAAAAATGAATTTTTATAAAATTTATATTTTATGCATTTATTTAATGAAAAAAAAAATATTATATTAATTATTTATATGAAAAATATATTAACACTAATTAATAATTTATAATAATAATAATAATAATAATAATAATGTTTACAAATTTAAGATGTTATTTTTCTATGAAAAATTATTCACAAGAGTTTATATACTTTTATATGAAATTTTAATTCAAAATTTAAATAATTTTAAAATGAAAAAAATACATTTTTTTGATTATTTTTATAAATATTATTGTAGAATGATATTTAGTATTTTTATGAAATATTTTATTTTTATGGGAATAGTTAAAATACATTTTTAGAAAAAATTAGAGTTTATGATATAAAAGAAGTAATTTTAACATAAAAACATAAAAAAATTGATAAAAATTTTACTTTTGGGGTGAAGTTATTCATTTAAAAATACAATGTTGTATTTTGAAAACTAATGTTTATCATCTTGAATATTAAACAGAAATTTTCAATTAAAAACTATTTTTTTTGTATTTATCATTAAATTAAATTTTAGATACAATAATGTAATATTTGTAATTATTTAAAATTAAAATATATCCTATTTATGTAATAATAAACAAATAATTGTCATTTTTGATCAAATAAATTGATAATTATTTCCAAAATATATTTTTCATAATTAAAAATTCAGTATTTTTAAAAACGTCGTTTTACACGTTACATGGTTTAAAATTAAAATTAATTTTTATTACTCATTAGAATTTAATTTAATGATTATTTTTTAATATTTAAATAGGTAGTTCCAAATTTTGTAACTAGGTATATTTTACATTAAATTTATATTACATAGGTCAAAATTTAATTACCATGGTAAAATCCAAAATGGTAAAAGTGGAAAATATAAGTGTAAGACAATTTGAATAATTTTAAAAACACATGTTAAAATGTGTGGCTGAGGTATTATAATCCTTAACCATTTTATATATCTAGTATCTTCTATTATTGGATCTATTTGGCCCTTAAATAGTGACTTCACTTCTTATGTATTACAAAAATGAAACCCCCTCCACTTATAAAAGGAACCTTTACAACCAAACATCTATTCACACCCTATGAGGATTGATCTAACCAAAAATGTACCCAAATACCTCCCAAAATTTCCTAGAATATTTTTGTGATTTTATTCCTCAAAAGACCACTATTTAAAGGCTTAATAAGTTTTTTCAAAAGGTGTTTCCCAAGGAGTAAGGTAAAAGATTCTAATTACCCTCTTTCCATTTAAATTATTTTCTCTGTTATTCCACCAATTTATGATCTATTTTATCCATTATATTATAATTAAATCATAATTTTCTATATAAAAAATTTTATTATTATAATGGAATAATTATTACCCACACTATCAATTTTATGTAGAAAAAAATGAAAGAACCACTTGTGTTATGATCATATTACCACCTCAATAATCGGAGTGCTACATTTTTTCATAACCACCTTACAAGGAAGTTATTAAAAGATTACCTAATGAATATATAGGATAATCATAAAATTAATAATATTTTGATATTATAAATCATTACTTAACTTCTTCATGTTCAATGGAAAATGAATATGTGTCTTGTGCATATGTGTGGACTACAGCATCCAAAACAGTCTATGTACATTCTTTTTATCTTTATTCATTTTTCATAAAAACATATTTATGAAAATACTGTTAAAAAACTTATTAAAATATTAATAATATAATTAGAATAATTTTATAATTATAAAAATCTAAAATAATCACTTTCTCGACTCTACTTTCCCTATGATTATAGATTATTTTAGTTTAGGCTGGTTTAATTGTCGATATGAACAACACTATAAATATATATCATAGATTAACATGTAAACTTAAATAATGATATTATTAGAAATTAATGATGAAATAATATATCAAACAAGGTTATGTAATGGTTATATTTATTTTTTATTCAGTACTAATATATCAACTACATTTCTAAAAAGTTATCAAAAACAAGCTTCTCACTGATTCCGTTTTCAAGAATTATCACTAAAAATATTATTTAATTAAAGTATAACATTAATTCAAATTAAAAAAAAAATCTATTATAATACCTATATATATTTCAAAATGAAGAAAATTGAATTTGTAAAAATCATTAAACACCATCAGTCAAATTAATATAAAATGAACAATCCAAACTAATAACATCGAATGATGAAAATAAAATATAATAAATATAAATATTTAAATTTATTGAAAATAAATGATGTTCCTAAAATAATATATATATATATATATATATATATATATATTAATGAGGTTATTTATTACAATACAATGCATGTTATTTTTATTATATAGGAGATTCAAATTCTTTTGTGTAATTCAATAAAAAACATAATGGGTTTCTTATCTCAATTATTTTTGTTTGAGACTTATGTCATATCTACTAGTTTATCTTTTTTTTATGTGTATATAATACTCTTGGATTTAATTTTATCATGTTATTAATCATAATACAAGTTATTACATATCTATACTATGTTAAAACATTCCAGGGTTTTTAGGTCAAGGGATACAAAAGCTAAAAGGTTTCATTATCATCTCATTTTCAAGGAAATATTTCTTATGATTGGTAATCCATCATGGAATTTATATGTCCATATTATTTTAATGGTTTTTTGAAAATTATTATCAATTTTTTATTATTTATTAATTAATTTTTCATTTAAACTGGCCTTATTTTTAAATAAAATTATATTTGAACGTTTTTCACATAATCATATTCGACAAACATTTAATTTTTTAAACAATGTGAAAGGAATATTTGTGTTATAAAATTTATTTACCAATTTATTTTCCCTCTAACGTAATAAAATATTTTTACAAAATATTCCATCTATGTCTTAATTTTTATAAAAAATATTTATTCACAAATTTTATAAACAATTTATCAAAATTTATAAATATATAATGAGTATTTCTTCTTCTCACTCCGAGTAACTTTTAAAGATCCTATAAAAGAATTTATTAATTTATATCATTATCCATTGATATTGCATATATTTTCTAAAGAGAAGTTTTGTTTTGATACTATAAACTTCCATTCCCTTGATGTGATATTAAATGTTCTTTTTATAATTTCATGAAACCCGTATATTTAACATGTGTTAATTACGGGATAACATAAAAAATATTTATGATCTTGTGGCATATATATGTATGGTTTTCATTAAGTAATGTTTGTTCCCTATATATCCCTAAAATTAATTAGTTAATGATTTATATCTCTTGAGATAAAATGAATCATGTTTTGATTCTCAATCCACCAATGGAGACGGGTAAGTGATGCCTGATTAACCAAGGGAAATAAATAATGATTCCTAATATGCTATAGAAAACAATTTGTGACAGATTATAAAATATTTAATTATTTTTATATATATATTTCTTCCATAATATTATTTCATATTACACAGTTATTTTATAAAATATTGTTTATTATTCTTCATTTATTAGCAGGTTATATTTTTGTAATTGTTTCCATGGATCATGTTTTTGTTCTCACAAATAAATGTTTATAATTTTATCACTTATAATAATAATTGGTTCTCTCATATATATACCTTATAGAGTATATATGATCTCCTCTTACATACATTTATATTTGTTAGGATTTAAAGATGATAATTATTTGAGAGAATCTTAGAATGGGTTTTAGAGTGATATGATTATAGAGAAATTTTCATGAGTATTGTAAAATAAGTAATTTATATAGATAATATCCCATGATACCATAATTTCGGTTCTCTAGAATGATTTTGACTGATTATTCAATATCAAACTTTCCCTTTCCCTTATCTATAATAGAAGGGATCTTAACAGGAAGGACATATGATTCTTTTAATGGTTATCTTTTTTTTTTGTATTTGTCTGATCTGTATGGGATATTAGAAGAAAAATATTTTTTTTAATCTCTCTCGATGCCTTTATTAATGTTGTAAGAAATTATATCTTCATGTAACTTTTTCGTCTTTTTTCTTATCTTATCTTCTTCCAATATTTTTTAGTAGTCCCACTCATCAATGCTTTACCCACTACAGGTTCAATTCCTAATTTCTAATCCCCTAGATTTTTTTATCCTAATGAGCCATTAAATTTTCAAAAACTTCTTTAGGGATTTTATTTTTTTCTTATGTTTTATAATAAAATATGTGTTAAAAATTATATTATTCTTATTTTATTCATCATTTTTTCATAATGGTTATTCCTCTAAGGCAGCACTATCAACATTTTCCAAAAAATTCTTTAACTTAATATAAAAAACTGACATCATGTATGATGTCATATTAGTATTAATAAAATAAATAATTTCCCTTATAATATTTGATTTGTTCTATACTTTTAAAAATTACATAAACTCTATAACCATAATTCTTATGAATGTGGGATAAATTATAATCTTTAACTATATAAAGTATGTTTTTATGTTCTCTACCGCAATGATGATAAATTTGATCAGATATATCTTCCTAATGTTCAAAACATAGTCTAGAACAAAAACATAATAAACACTTAATGCATCCCTATCACTTTTCCTAGGGATAAAATACCCATAAAACCACAATTAAATTACTCAGTTATCCTGGGTGATATGTGAAACCTTTTTTAATTTCTCAAAACATGAATATATATAATCTTCATATTTATTCTTATTAAATGTTCCAATTCTATTAAGATACTTATGTGGAGGTATGAATGATTAACCAATAAATGGTAGTCCAACCAAATACAATTCCATCTTATAAAAAAATAATTTTTTTACCAAACATATTAAATTAATCTTTTTCCTGACAATCTTACTTTTAAAACTACAACAAATCATAAAATTCTAAGAATAATTGGGGATAATTGTAACGTCCGGGTTCCGGGTGCCACGCAACGGGTGCCCTGAACCCGGTTCGCCACGTGACCTCAAGCGCATTTCCCCAAATGCTAGAGTCTTCCGACTAGCAGTGAGGGACCAAGTCTGATAGTGGGGAAACTATGCCCTCATTTGTCGAAGTGTAGCAGCGGAATACGAAATAAAATATACATCAAACAGCGGAAGCAGTAAAACATACACATCTGAAATCAACAAAAGTAGTGGATATAACCAACAGTATATAATAATGATGCTACATGTCTCATGTTCTAAGAAAACATCCAGAACATGTTATACATCAATACAGTACAACTGAAAGAAGATTACAGCAAAACAAAGCAAAATAGATGGCAGGAGCATCGCGAGCCTAATCTCGGACCCATTCCCTCCTACTCCTTAGCAGCAATCATGTACCTGTATAGGGACTCTTGCCCCCTATCTACACCTACAGCAACGTAATCTTTTTGGGCCGAAAAGCGTGACCCAAACATGGTGTGAGAAATATATCTCAGTAGGCACCCACTAAAGTCCCGTTCCCAACTGCGTGTAAGCATGCAATAATAGTGTGCAATAGTAAAATGAAATAAAGTAAGCAGTACTAAAAATTAACTAACTTAATGATTAAATTTCCATTTTATTATTCATTTAACCCATTAAATATTATAAATCACCATAGTGCATTACTAATTAAACATTCCATGTCCTCAGACAAGAAAAACCTTACCCTCAGGTAAGCAGAATTCAACCCGCAGGTATAACCCTCAGGCGTAACAGAATTTTCCTTCAGGCGTAGGAAGTGTCGCCCTCAGGCACAGAATTCAAGCCCTTAGTCACGAAAGTTTTCCCTCAAGAGAAATAACTACAGCCCTCATGATAAATAGTGCAGTTCCCACAGGCTAATCACAACAACGCCCTTAGGCCAAATAGGTAACTGGGACATACCCAACTTGTAAACAAGCAGTAAACAAGAAATTCCTCTCGAGTAAATTCTATAATTACTACTTTAAAGGCATACCCTCGGGTATCCTGGCCAAACGGCTAAATAGTGGAACCCACCCCTAAGGTGGTTCTGGATCCATGTAACGATCCCAACCAACATTTTAATATCACAATTAATCACCTATTCAATTCTAGGTATTCTAAATAACCACATCCTTAGCCACAAGACACCCCAACATGGGTTCGTGGTACAAAAACGCACAAAACACACAATAGTTGAAAAAATTAACACTAAGACACCTACCTTATATGCCAACGAGCGCTATACTTGAACGTCGGATTCAGAAACGTCCAAGAATGATGCAGATCTGAGGTAAGAAAACTTTCATTCAACCTCAAATAACTCCCTCTAGGGAAATAATTGGTAAGAAACACTCCAGGAGAAGAGAGGAAATATCCGTACAGTTCCAACGAGATCGTCCGAAGCAGAATCAGATTACAGACGCACACCCGGCAGATCTTCAAAAGTTCGGTCATCCCCTCCCTCTCCTTCCTCTGGTTCTAAGCCTTCTCTATGAACAGGGGCGGCTATTTCCCATTTTAGGTGAAAATAAATGTACACGACGTGTACTCCCAATTACACGGCGTGTACTTCCCATTTTTTAAACTGTTCCTCTAGCAGATTCCCACCAGGGCGGCACTGTTCACTTGCCGACATGAGTACACGGCATGTACTCCTGAGTACACGGCGTGTACTGTTGCCCAGTAGGTGGCTGCTCCACCATCTTACTGTTTTGGCCTTCCGACTAACTACACGACATGTAAAGGACCACTACACGGCGTGTAGTCGGTTCCTACACCCTTCATCTCCGGCATGGCCACACACCCCGTGTACCCATCCCACACGGCCAAAAATACATGGAGTGTGGACAAAGTACACGGCGTGTACTTTCCAAATTTTAGTATTTTTCCCATTTTTCCATATTTTCTTAAAAACACATAAGGAAAATAGAAAATAAGAAACTCGTACCTCAAAAATAAGATCGGGGTTCTTACAATAATATAAGTCAAAATCTTTGTCAATATTCTTAACACAAATATACTCGCATCCTTGAAATGGGATAAACTTATTGATTATTGAATCATACTTTCCAAAAATTGATCTATCAATTAGCCTTTCCCCAAATAAATACCACTCATAATAGTATTTATTTTTTTCCATTGCTACTAAGTCAAATTATGGTGATTAAACAGAAAGAAAAATAATCATACTAGAAACTATTATGCGTACATCAGCTTAGTTGTGAAAACTCTAAGGAAAAAATGTGGGACATGGGGTGACCCTCCATTATATAGACACTGGGGGTGACTGTTAAACATCTATATGATAACTGGTGGTTGATATGAAAATTATTCTGATATGACGATCAATACTGATCTGATGAATGATTTAAATGAATTTTTGAACTCTTGATTTTTTTAATAATTTTCTCTGTGTGAGGAACATCAAAATTAGATAAAGTATTAATAATTTGATTTTTTTATAAAAATAAATGTATAACAAAAAAACATAAAATAATTTATTCAAGTAGTGAAAAAACGAAAATAATATTAGAGTAAATTTCTGAGTGGAAATTATCATTTGTCTAACCAACCTATTCTTCTTGGTTTCTCTAAATAGATTATGGTATTTTTGAAATATAATATAGTTATGAAATTTTTATTATGAACACTAATTGTGACAAATTCTCCATAAAACTGAATACAATATTTCTTAAAATAAACTAATTATGACTAATTAGTAAAAAATTATTAGTCCAGAAATTTTATAACATTTTCTGAGTCCGAAAATCAATTTGAGATTTTTGCCAATGAAAATTTATAAAAAAAAATTATACTGGAAAACTATTTATGATCAAAGTTTTCTAAAATCCAATAATAATTAAATAACTAAGTTTTTTTTAAAACATAAAACATATGTATTCCCCCATGAAAGGGATAATATTAATGTAATGGGAAGGGTAAATAAGAAGTATATATATATGATTACATGAAATTAATAATTCTTATCTTCTTCTTGATATATTAAAATATATAAAAAAATAGGTTTAGAAAAAATATCAGTAATTTGTTCTTTAATTCTAATGAATTGTAAAATTATATCTCTTCTAAGAGCATGTTCTTAGTGGAATTGGTGTATTATATCTCTATGCTAAGAAGATGAGTGATCTTATGAGTTTTAAATGAAATAAATGGAATCTATATAAATATTATTGAGTTGATTGAAATATAATTTCACAAACCTAAATTTGTACAATCATAATGTTTTTATTAAATTTTTTTATTAAAATATTTGGATCCACATCTACATTAACAAAACAATTTTAAAAAAAAATTCCAGTTAACATATCATACCTATTTCTAGGGACTTGTTAGTCTATATAAATTTTTGGCAAGTTAAAAAACATGTTTTGTATTATTTTTATTTTCAAAACTGGGTGGTTGTTCAAAGAAAACATCATCCTAAACAAATCAATAAAAAAATTAAAACTGAATCTCCATTGGATATATTTGGAAGTTAGAGAATGTTTTAGAGGCTAACATTATACGAATAGCTTCATGTCTTACATTTAGAGCATAAGTTTTAGAGGCTAACATTATACGAATAGCCCTTGAGATTGATGCTCCCCACTTACATGTGAAAGGGTATGTTGGACTAGTCATCGAACCGATCAACGGTGACTATGTTATCAAGAAGCCCGAGATCATACCACTATTAGAACATACCCTCCAATTGGTGGCCTAGTTACCATCTCATCCATATGTTACTCATGTCCCTTGTTCATAGAATGGTCGATCCGATGCTCGGGCTATCTTGGTTGCATTTCTTGTAGAACCTGACCAGGATGATTTGATTATTCATGTGGTGCACTAGAGATTCATCTCTCCAATCACTCCAGACGATGATGAGAGCACACAGGTAAGACAACATACCACAAAAACCTCCATTTTAGTAAACCAGGTCCCCCTACTGAAATGTTGGCGGTGCCCTGTATCTAGCATGATAATCTCCTAGAAGATCGAGCTGATCGTGAGCAAATACGATGTTGCACATTTCATTTTACCCACCAGAGTGGTCCAGTTCTTGATAAAATATTCTATAAGAGTTGGTTTGATGGGGTTCTACTCTATTTCATTCAAGGAGTTTAGATTTCTCAATCCATGCAGGTGGTTCATTCCAGTTCCTATGGGGCTTATTAGACCGAGCTGAAACCATCTCACCAGATCTTGATATTGGATCATATTTGGATCTCCTTGATCTGTGACTGTATCAAGTTTTCTAAGAGGTTCCATTCATGCCAAATCCCTTCTAATTTTGTGCATCAGCTACCATATCCACTCTATAATATCATGTACTTCTGGCTACTTACAGTCTAGGGACTCGATGTTGTGGTACAATATCCACTGGTGACAGCTCTCCAGTGCAGGTTTATCCTGACTGCTATGGATTTATTTTCCAAGTGGGCAGAGTTAGATCCAATCATGGATTTCAAGGCCCGTTATAGGATTTAATTTGTGAGCTCCAATATCATCTACTGATTTGGTGTCCCTCATGCAGTCCTCACTGACAACGTCACCAAATTCCATGAAGCAGAACTATAGAAATTGTAAGCCAAGTACAAAATTTGTTCTAACCATACCTCCCGCTATCACATGCAGGAAAATGGGAAGATCCATCCATGAAAAAAACTATATCTATGATTATGCAGAAGATGGTTGGTCAGAACAAGAAGTGTTGGTCGCACAAGCTCCCCAACACACTCTACGCCTATTGGATGATAACATACAATTCCACATAGGTGACCTAATACACCATGGTGTATGGATTAGAGTCCATCCCACCCCTCAAGATTTAGTTTCCTTTATTACGTATAGCTATCTATGATAAAAAAACACTAGATAATATAGCTAAAATCTGTCATGCTAAATTAGAACCGCTTGACGAGAACAAGCTTCATGCCTTCCAAAATTTAGAAAGGCATCTGAACAAGATAGCCAGGGCATTCAATAATAAAGTTTGCCCCATTTATTTCATGAAAGGTGACATGGAATTGGCTTTGAAAATGAAGATGATACCCTATAGAAAACCACCCAAACTATAGCCCAAATGGGAAGGACCTAACATCATTCACAAGGTTTACCCTAATGTCGCGTACTCCAAGGAGACCATGGATGGTAAGCATATAACTCCTTCCACCAATGCCAAATTCCTCACAAAATACTTTTCTTGAGTAAGCAGTCCTATATGACCATAAAATGTGACGTCTTTACCCGATGATGTTAAAATTTCTGATCCATCCAGGCTGAAGGATATAAAACTACACAACGCCTATCCTGCATGATGATAAACTAAAAAATAGTCTGAGCTCTACGACCTTAATCTATGATATCTTCATGTCCCATACACATGATGTAAAACTAAAGAATCCCTTCAAGAAAAATGTATGGATTGATTCCTATCTTCATGGGAAATTTAGGAATGCTAAGATGCCTCGTCTTAGAGTCCAACCCCAAAATTCTTATCTTTCATTATCCCTCTTGAGTGTATATCTCTTGGAGGATCCCATATGGTGTAATGTATGATTATTTGTCCCCACTCATGGTGGGGTTATGATGGTCTCACCATATTCCCCTAGTCATTCTTTTATCCTCCCACATCTACACCACAAGATGTTAAACTGATTGGCCCTTTCAGAACTATGTGCAGCTTGATTCCCATCCTCATGGGATATGTAGGAACGCTCAAAAATTTAGTCCATTAGCCTATCCCTAAACATCATGATTTACCAGTAGGTTTAAAAACATGGTATGGTGCAGGATTTTTCATTTACTCACGTCAAGTTCATCATGACTGCACCATGTATCCCTATCCTTGGAGGTCTCCACCTCTTTCATCGTCATACAATATGTTAAACTACAAAAGTATATTCATGCTTTACACATCACCTTTATTTGGGTACTCATAATATTTCTCATCCAAAAGGACCCCCAAATGGCATGGGTGCTAGGCCCTAGAGATCTTCTACCATTTTGGGATAACATACTTGAGGATCATGAATGAAAAATTGATACAAGTCTCGTGTTTCAAAAATGGTCACCAATCGACACTCATATTTTGTTCCCATTTTAGGTAACAAGATGTGGAATATGCATTTTGAACATGATCAACAGGAACCCTACATTATTAGAACCACCCCTATATTTTTTCTGACCCTATGAACTTAAAATAAGATAATTTACTATCCTCACCACAAGACATTAAACTATAAAATGGAAGAGAGTTCTCATGTTTGGTCCCTCAACCTTTTTGGCCCCCTAGCACAAGTTCTCATTTAGGATTATACAGTGTGGTATAGACTCCATGTCCTCATTCACATTGAGCTATTTTTTCTACACCACACTTATCCCCTGGAGACGTCCCTCCTTAATCATGTGTCCTTCCCACATGACATAAAACTACAAAGTACCTTCCCGAACTATGTAAGGCTTGGTTCCTATCCTCATGGGATACATTGGACCGCCCAGAAATTCAGTCTTCCAGTCCAACCCTATTTCATAAACACCCCCTCATCTTCCAAGCCCCCTAGATTGAGTTCCCCGGGTGGAGGTATGTGGTGTGGTATGGTCTTACATCCTCATTCATGTTGGCTTTGTAATAGCTACACCATGTACCATCCCCTCTTCAGATCTCTTCCTCCACATGTTATACACTCATCTTTTCGAGTCAGATGCTCTTTAATTGGCACTAGTTGAAATGGATGTTTTCCCAATGGTTTTTTCCAACATTTTGAAAAAACCATTGGTATACTGGTTTTAGAGAAATTTTTTCCAATGGTTTTTAGATAATGTTGGTTTTTTTATTTTAGAATGAATATTTCCCAACGGTTTCAGTAAAACGTTGGAAAATCATTGATTTCTATAATTTATACCAACAGTTATAGAACCCGTTGGTAAGGAATAACTTTCTCAATGGTTTTTAATAACTGTTGGGAAAGGTTTCCCTCAAATACACAGTGGCTCCATCTCCCCCATCTGTGTGATTGCAGCCCTAATCTGATGCTCTCTCGAAGCACTCTCTTTTCCGTAGGCTATGAAACTCCTTCCAACCTATAGATCCATCTTCAATCAAGAAAATTTTTATTTCTACACTTCTAATTAGTAAGTTGTAGCTTAGTTTTAGTGTTCTTCATTTTTTTGTTTTCTATTTTGATTTTTCCTAAACCAGTGTTCTACGCAGTCTGTCACATGGTATACCGAACACGTTGATTTTTTTTCTATTTTTGTTCTACACTTCAAGTTTCATGATTATGTAAATAACTTTTATTTGAAGTCTTCATTGCCACTCCATCTGTGTGTAGATTTTGTAAACCATATAAACTAATGGGTGCTAGTGAGATGTATCCCCACTAAAAAATTGTAAGGGGTTTGTTTAGTCATATGGTATCTAGGTGGAAAATTGATATAAGGATGGTCCATGTGAAGGGATTGGGGATGTTTGAGGTATCAGTGTAGATGGTTTTACATTTTTTAAGGGGGATTTATGGTAGTTTCTATAGATATTAGTTTAGTGGAAATTGGATTTTGATTTTGTATTTATAGTTTTAGTACAAGGAATAATGGGAAGGGTAGTGATATTGAGGATGAATTGGTTGTTGGTTGGGTGATGGATTTTAATTGGAATATCTTTTGGATTGGGTATAGGTACCTTTCAAGGAATTTTATGGGTATTACCTCCCCGGAACTCCCCCACCCTGCCCCTCGGATGCCCCCCATTAGAAAGCTCTCCCCCACCCCCAACACAACCCACAACCCCTGGACACCCCCACACCCCCTAGTCAACCCACCCCCTTGGACAGCTCCCCACCCCCCCACCCCAACCCCATAGACACCCCCACCCCCACCCCCATTGGACAACCCCCATGCACATCCCCCACCCCCATAGACATCCCCCACCTGCCTGGACTCACCAATCCCCTTGGACACCCCCACCCCCACCCACCCAGGACACCCTCATGCCCAAGACAATGCTCACCCCCATGGACACCCCTCCCCCACCCCTTGGACACCCCCATCCCCTGGACACCCCAACCGACCTGCACCCCTCCAACCCATTGGATAGCCCCCCACCCCCTTGGACAACCCCCCCCCCCCCTCCCCCCCCCCCCCCCCCCCGTACACCACCCCACCTTAGATGTTCTTGGACCAATTTTCAAATTATAATTAACCATGTAGTTGATTTATAATTTTCCCAATGAAATTTTTTAAGTGACCCTTAGAGCCTTATAAATTTACTTTTTCATGTCTTGATAAATTCAATTTGGTGTTTTGAATGAAATAGATAATGCATGATGGTTTGGATTTCTTAATTAATAAAATGGTTTTAAATAAAATTACCCTAATTGGGGCTACAGGGGGTGGGGTAGATTTTCTAGGGGTAGGGGGGTTGTTGGGGGTAGGGGCTGCAGGGGGTGGGGAGGGGGTGTGGGCTGTCCAGGGGGGTTAGGGTGGGATGTCCAGGGGTGGGGGTGGGCTGTCCAGGTGGGGGTGGGGGTGTGGGCTCTCTAGGGGGTTGGGGTGGGCTATCCAGGTGGGGGAGGGGTGTGGGATATCTGGGGGGGGTGTCTAGGTGTGGGTGGGTGGGGGCTGTCTAGGTGTGGGTGGGTGGGGGGATTTCCAGGTGGGGGGGGTTCCCAGAGGGGTGGGATATCAGGGGGCTACAGGGGTGGGGGATATTAATGGAGGGGCGTAGGCTATCCAAGGAGGGAGTGTGGGTTGTCCATGGGGGGTCAAGGTGGGATGTCTAGGTGGGGAGGGGTGTGGGCTATCCAGGGGGTGGGATGTCCAGGTGGTGGGGGTGGACTGTCCAGGTGGGGGAGGGGGTGTGGGCAGTCCAGGTGGGTGAGGGTGGGATATCCAGGTCAAGTGGGGGGCTGTCCAGGAGGGGATGGGCTATCAAAGGGGTGGGCTACAGGGCTTGGGGTGGGGGTGGGTGGGTGGGTGGGTTGTCCACTCTGATACTCTATAAAAAAGGATTCACATATAAACAATGTATAGTTGCATTCACACGTTAAGACTTTTATTGATGTTCCTTACCAACACTCACTCTTACCCTTCCAAGAAGAAGTGATATTAGCAAAGAAATCTCACTCAGGTTCTTATCCACTATCCTTATTGAACTCATACAAATATAACATTCGTTCAACTCCATACACCCAATGATATAACAAGGCTCATACTAACATGAGTAGTGTCCCATAGAAACATGGATCATATTCCCAAACAACACACATTGGATCATATTTGACATAGACAAAACAATTTGTAAACAAAGAAAATACTATATTTACACCTCTAATCACAACCTAGAATTAGCTCTTAGTTATCCTCTCAATGAATCAATAATCCAAATACCTAGCTCAAAATTTGGTGGATTTTTTACAATTAGATGTGTTTTTTTGGAATTCATGTATGATATTTAGAGTGAAAGAAAAAAAATTGATCCACGTATGATATTTGGTGGTGTGTTCACAATTAGGTGTGTTGTGATTTATATGTATGATATTCAAGGCTTACACCAATAGTCTTCTAGTAAATCTATAATTGGCTTGAAGTAAAGCTATAATTGGATTAATCATATATTATATGATCCTAGTTTGGGGGTGAAAATGCCACAAACTTGGAAATCCCCACCCCCCCACCCCTCCCCCTAGACTACTCCACCCACAAGGACATCCCCCACCCTCTTGTACAGCCCCCGCCCCCAGGAAACCTCACTTCCTAGGACAATCCCCCAAGACACCACCACACCCCCTAGACACCAACCCACCACACATGGACACCACCACCGCCTGGACACCCCAACCCCCCGAGACATCCACCCCACCCCCCAAGATTTCCATCCATCCATGGGCACCCCCACCCCCTAGACACCCCCACCCTCTTGGGTAGTGTATGTGCTCACTCAAATAATCGATTAAATATAAAATTTCATCGATCTAAAGTTTACTCTACTCCAGAATAATTCTCCTCCATAAGTGTACATGATCTTGTACACTCATGTATAGTTCTTCAAAGATATTTTCTTATAAATATAGTATTTTGTTTTCTTTTATATTATGATTCCCATATAGAGTAGTGTGTCAGTTATGGTTTCATATAATGTGAACAATTCTTGTTTACTTAAATATATTTTCGATGAAACTCCTATCATATTGAATTTATTTTGATGACATCACATATAATATTTTACTTTTACATAATGAACATAGTTCATATTTATAAAACCAACCAAATATCAAAAAAAAATTAAAAAATTTGGATAGATTTTTAGATTTTTCATTTTACAATGAATCAGATAGTGATCACATATACTGGCCATGTTACAATTTTGTTGGAAGACCTTGGTTGAGCAATTATGAAGTCAACTACCACATAACCAAATATTGTTTTCAAGAAAACTACTATGTTATGTATCACAATAGGGAGAAAATGAAATCTCAAATTGATTAAGATCCAAATGATAGGACTAGATTGGATAATTTGTTATATGCTAGTTTCCATTTATTCATCATCATGAAAAAGAAAGGATTCTAACCTAAGAAGACTTCAATATGAGCACACATGTTGTGTCTAATGAAAATGATGATGTTTTTATGGTGAAAAAATTGAATGATGCTGACATGACTCTAGTATATTGACAATGCGGTGAAATGAAAAAGATGAAATTTTAATCTAATTGTTTTATGGGAAAACTATGTATAAGATTTCTAATACTGCTATTAATTACATTATTACCTTCTTGAAGGACTTACTTTCCGATGATGAAGATATTCCCTCAAACCACTATATGGAATGGAAGTTAGTTGAGGAACTTGGATTTTCATCAAACAAAATTAATGCTTTCCTGAAAGATTTCAGTTTATTATGGGAGGAAACTGCTGAACACAATTGTTGTATAAAATGTGGAAAATTCCGATGGAAGACAAAAGCTGATGGAACACAATACTTTGTGCCACATAATGTAATGTGGTACTTTCCATTGATCCTCAGACTCCATAATCTTTTTATGTTTGCTGAAATATCAAGAAAAATGTAATGGCATGATATAAATAGTAAAATGACTAATGATGAGTTGGTTCACCATACAGTTGGATTTTGATGGTAGAGATTTGATGATCGATATCTTGATTTTGCATCTGATGTGCATAATTTTAGGATGGGTCATTCTTGTTATGGTTTTAATACATTTGGGTAGATACTTACTTCTCACAACACATGGTTGGTTTTTATACACATTTATAACCTTCACCCATGGTTGTGTATGAAAAAACTATTCACTTTTATGATAATACTCATATCTGTCCCTTCTGATCCTGACAATGATATAGACGTATACTTGAAACCTTTAATAAAATGGTTGAAACTTCATTGGGATGTGGGAGTGCGCACATACGATGCATGTTCGAAAGACATATTTTAGATGCGTGTTGTGATTATGTGCATGATTAATAATTTTCATGTTTATGCAATGATGTCTAGATAGATCAAGAAGGGATAACAATATTGTCTTGTTTGTATGAAGAATACATGATCCAAAATACTAAAACTTCATAGTAGTTTTAGTTATATAGGAAATCGATGATTCTTGGAAATGAACCATCCATATAGAAATAGTCGTCAAAGATTTGACAATACAATGGAGACCGATGATCCACCTTAGTGTATGTCTGGAAGAGATGTGCTTAATGAATTGAAAGACTTCAGTTTTTCATTTAGGAAGGGTTAAATAAAATCTAGATATAGAAATAATGTTTTTACTGAAACCTATTACAATTAGAAGAAGATAACTATCTTCTTTGATTTTCCTCATTGGTCAACCAATTTGTTACGTCATTGCTTAGATGTAATGCACATTGAAAATATATATGTGATATTTTTATTTATATTCTTTTAAATGTTAAGGTAAAGACAAAAGATGATTTACGATCTCATCGTGAGTTGGTGTATTGGGGCATCAAGCAAAAATATCATCTCTTGTGTATCTATGAAAATAAATGGAAATTACCCTGTGCTTCTTATGTGATGAAACCTATAGAATTTTTTTTATAGAAGTACTAGAGACTATTAAAGTCCCTAATGGATATTGAAGCAACATATCCAAACGGGTCAATAAAAGAGATTTGAAGATATAATCTTCGATGACTCATGATTATCACGTCTGTCTGCATGAGTTGATTCTAATAACAATATGTCATCTTTTTTTTCAATAATATACAGGTGGATGTTATTTAGTTGTTCCATTTATTTAGATATATTTTTGATAATAATTTGTGCGAGTCTTTCTTAAAAAAGATTTCTTAGTTGCCCCATTAATTTTTTGTGAGTTAGAGAAAATATTTTCCCCATATTTTTTCACATGCATGTTACATCTGACTATTCATATTCCAACTAAAATACTTTTCCAATGACCTATTTCATTCTGTTGGATGTATCCAACTAAAAGAAACATGTACACATTAATGTCTTATGTCCGAAACATGAATCATTCCAAAGGTTATATTGTGAATGGTTACTTGGATCATGAATGTATGGATTTATACTCTATATATTTGTCTGATCTTACTACAAGAATGAACAAATAATTGAGAAACAAAGAAGAATAGTATGAGAAAATTGAACCTAATTTTTCATCACTTCCTCAAATAGTAGGAATTCCTGGATCATATACAATGTAGACATTAAGGATTGATGAGTGGGAGATGGAACATCACACAATTTTGTTCAGATGTGATTTTTTCGATGACTACATCAGGTAAATAAATTTAATATATGTATATATTACATATATATCTGTTAAACTATTCTTATTTTTATCTATAAGGAAAATAAAGCAATGATAAATACAAATAATTTTTCTTTATCTTTGAGAAGGAGGGATACTTTTCATAGAAAATATTTTTCTGCTTGGTTAAAATTGAGTGTAAAAATATTTCTGTTTGAAATAAATATATCAATATTTAATTAATTTTAATATTTATTTATATTTTAGGTGTTGAGTTTTCCTACTGACTCTGTCTCTGAGGAAATAAGAGCTTTGGATTTTGGTCTTAATACCATTGTTCATTACTGTAAATCAATTGTTATCAATGGGTACATATTTATTATCACTGAACAAGTAAAGAGCATGAGAACACAACCTGAAGCTGTTATAGATACTGGCACAACAGACTGTTATGCCAGTGCATTTGATAGTATACCACGATTTGAAGATGTTGGTTATTATGGAGTCCTTGAAAAAATAATAATATTGGATAATTATTATCATGGATGAGTCACAATGATGAAATGTTAGTGGTTTGATTAGCTGATAAGGTAGGGCACATTTATTAATGATTGTGGATTTTGAGTAACTGATATGACTTTCACACTTTCTAACGATGAGCCATATGTATTGGAATAAATTGAGAAACATGTTTTCTACGTCAAAGACCTTCTTTGACCTATATTTTTTGTCATTATTGAAGTAATTACAATACTTATTTTTGATGATGGTGATGATGGGATTGACCCCATCCCTACTTCCATTGTAAATGATCCATTTATTAATTTTAATGACTCCAACAGCTCAATTGTAAGAGTTGACTGTGAACCTAAAGTTGTGAGGGGAAATATATAAAATCATCCACATTCTCAATTATTTGGGTTTAGATCGACTTGGGTTGTCAAGGTTGGTACTATACAAATTGATTTAATATTGATTACAAATATTTTGTATCTGACTTGACTGTTATGTGAATTTTTATTGTTTATTTTCTATAGTTTTATTTGAATTGAATTTTCTAATTGGGAATTGAACTGTATTCAAACCTATGAAACCAACTTTTTAACTTGGTGAACATTTCAATTTGTTATTGACCATGTATAAAATTAGTATAAAAATAAGACCTCCATTTAACATTTCAGCAGATAATGAACATTATGGTTTTCCTTCTTCTGCAAAACATGTATAGAAGCTTGCATCATCTACGTGGGCTAAAGAACCATCTTACTAAGTAATTGAATTTATTTATTACATCTTGAACAGTTTATTGAATTCATTATATATCTATTAAAGCACACCAAAAAATAGATAGTTAAATTGTCCATGAATACCCCTATTCCCTCTCATTTATTGTGTTTTTTGGGTTACACATTAGTTATCCTTTTCTAATTACTTCTATTTTTTTCAAATGCAGGAAATGAAACCAATTGAAGAGAGGTGACAGAAAAAGATGATGGACAAGAATCCTCACATGGCTGAGATGGGAATTCCACCACTAGTTCCAGTAGTGAGTATTTTATTTAAAAATTATATATTTAAATAATAAATACTTTAATGTGATTAATTTTGTTTTGAACATTTTTTTAGGATCCAACTATTAGGAAACAATTATTTGAAGAGAAACCTAGTAGTGGTCCTTGTACTCAGGGTTTTCATATGAGGGGGGGTGGTATAAGAGCTAGGTTTATCTCGTCAGCTTACCCGATTAGACATTGGCCCTCCCACTGATGTACCATATATCCCACATTCTGATAGCAATGTGTTGTTAGGGTCACATGGGATATTTATGCCTCCCATGTTTTCACCACCCTTTACATTTGAGTCTCCACACCCATTATTACCATATCTGATAATGATTCCCACTCCCCATCCAACGTTTTCCCATCCATATGTGCCATCTTTTTTTAATTCTAATTACTTCTCTCTGAGCCTCTATATTCCATCTTCTCGACTCCTGCTTCACCAGAGTATTTTCTTAAGGAGAATACATTGAGACCCACTACACCTACATAGGGTGTTCCATCAGTTTCTATGGATCCAGCGATTCCCATTGATCAGACTAACGTAGGTATATTTATAGAATCCAGTGAAATTTGTATTCCATTATTTATTTTCTTTAAAACATGAATTGATAAAATATTTGATTTTCATTCATGATAGATACATCTACAGATAATAGGTGGGGGTGGGGGTGTACAAGAATGTGTGTAGTGTAGAATCACCACACATAGTTTATGGTGGACTATAATGAAGACAATTAGATGATTTAAAAAATATGGCAACAATGTCAGAGTTTTTTTGTGGCTCTTTCTAAATACTCTGATGACATTCCTGTAAGCCCACTATCATGGAGATAGTTTCCAAATGAAGTATAGGATAATTCTTGGGTAGAGATATGGGTAAAATTGTATTTAATGAAATATATTATTTTTTTTATTCATATGAATTACTATTTTTGTGTCAGCTTCAGTTTAATTTCCCAGATAATGAGGGTTAACATCCAACGCGTGTAAAGGATTTTGGTGCACTTTGGAGAGCCTATAAGAATGAGTTGTATATTGGATGACAAGCTAGAGTTGGAACAGAGTTATAGGTGGTCCCTGTCATGGATGATAGTCCAAAAGAACAGTATCAGTAGATGATTAATCATTGGATGACTATCCAGTTTAAGGTATTAATAATAGTTTAGATATTTAAATGAAAAAATTAATGTTTTTCATTAATACTATCTTTTGTATTATTAAATTTTATTTATGAATCATCCGGAAGAAATAAAAAAATTGATGCTAAAAATTACCACCACACATTGGGACATACTATGATGCCAGATCATGAGTGGAAGATGGTATAATAATAGTTTATAATTTTTCTTTATGAATTTCACTTTCTATTGTTTCCTCCATAATTTATTTGATTTATAATGTTGTTATATAATTTTAGTTAGGAAAATATTTAATAGTAACCTATTTTTAATTATGGTTTCCAACATTCAATGTCATTTTAGTGGGAAAAATTTAATATTGAAGGACGTGTGCCTTGAGAAAAACTATTTTTCTCAAGTTGATGGAAGAAATATGGAAGTGCAGTTAATGAACCGACTCCACAGCAGATTGTATGTTTATCAATATTGATTAGAAATTTTAATTTCTATTTTGTAACTTAATAATCTATTTATATTTGGAACATGATTCCTTAGAGGACCTTGATACCCAGAAAGCTGATACTTTTGGGAAAAATGATCACTTACATCAAATGTTGGGAGATGAGCACCCTGGCAGAGTACACTACCAAAATGGGAAGAGTATAATCCCAATGATGTGTTGGACCTCCTCGGGTACGATTTTTATTGCCACTGAGTTCAAGAAGGTTAATGCACAGGTTAAATATGATGAATTAGGTCCATAAAGAGGGAATAACAGTATACTTGGGAAAAAACTACATTTATTAAACTGGTGGAAGTTTTATGACCAACACTTACACCAGAGGAAATAACAGCTTGTGATGAACATATGTCATTGATGTGTTCTATATATGGTTACCCATGTGGAAGTTCAAGTGGTGATCGAGATGATGGTGAGGAGGAGGTTGAGGCATAGTAGAAGGAGGTTGAGGATGAGGCCGAGGTGGAGGAGGAGGGCAAGGATGAGGTTGAGGCGGAGGGGGATGGTGAAGAGGAGGATGAGGCGGAGTACAAGGGTGAGGTGGAAGGAATTGAGGAGGACGAGGATGGTGATGGGGATGATGATAAGGATGGGTATGAGGATGATGATTATAGTGATGATAGTGATGGTGATGAGAGACAGATTTATCTATTACATTTTTTACTAATATTAATGACATTTGATGTTTGATGATTTGTTGTGCCTAAATATATGTGTGATTTGGTTGGTCACATTATCTTTATTTAGTTATCTATATATAAAAAAACTTGACTTGATGATTTTCTATGACTGATTCACCCCTCCCATTGACACTACCACCACCTGGACACCCCCACCCCCATGGACATACCCCACACCCCCATGGATAGCACCCACCCCCTGGAAACCCCCATCCTATAGACCCCCCTACCCCCTTGGATAGTCCCACACCCCTAGAAAAACAACCCCACACCACCTTGACTCAACAACCCCTGGACACCCCTACCCCCTTGGATAATCCCCCCACCACCTGGACAGCCCCCCACCCCCACCCCCTGACACCACCCCACCACCTGAGCACCCCCCACCCCCTAGACACCCACATCCCCAAGTAAATCTCCCCACACCCCAAGACACCCCCACCCCTTGGACACACCAGTCCCCCTAGAAACCCCCACATCCGATACACCCCTATCCCCTTCGACATCCCCCCTCGACACCCATATCCCCTTGGACAGCACCCCATCCCCCCAGACACCCCCACTCCCCATGAATACCCCACCCCCATGGACAACCCTCACCTCTGGACAACCCCTACCCCTGGACTCCCCTTATGCCCTTAGAAAGCCCCCAACCCCCTAAACACCCCCACCGCCAAAGTACACCATCCCACCACCTGGACACCCCAACCTTGATGGACACCCCCACGCCCGTGGACAACCCCCACCCCTAGACATCCCCCCTGGACACCCCCACCCCCACCCCATGGACACCACCCCACCACCTGGACACCCCACCTCTCCAAGACACCCCACCCCCATGGATAGCCCACTACCCCTGGATAGCCCCCCACCCATGAATACCCCCACCCCTAGAAAACCCCATACGCCCTTGGATAGAACCCCAACCCCCCCTGGATAGCCCCCCCATGGACACCCCCCACCTCTAGGACACCCCGTCCCCTAGACACCGCCTACCCCCTGGACACCCCCACCCCCGTGGACACCCCACCCCCATGGATAGCCCCCTACCCCCTGGATAGCCCCCACCCCCAGGATAACCACACCCCCTAGACACCCCCACCCCATTGGACAGCACCCCCCCCCCACCCCCAACACCTGGGACACCACCCCACCACTTGGACACCCCCACCCCCTAGAAACCCCCACCCCCATGGACAGACACCCACCCCCATGGACAGCCCCCACCCTCATGGACACCCCCACCCCATGGACACCCCCACCCCATGGACACCCCCAACCCCCTTGGATAGCCCCAGCCCCCTGGATATCCCCCCACCCCTACCCCCTAGACACCACCACACCACCTGGACACCCCACCCCTGGACACCCCCACCCCCATGGATAGCCCCCCCCCCCTTATATAGCCCCCACCCCCTAAACACACTCTACCCCCAACCACCTATACAACCCCAACCCATATACACCACCCCACCCCTAGGACACCCCCACACCCTGAACACCCCCACCCCCATAGACAACCCCCACCCCCTAGACACCCCCCATCCCACCGTACACCCCCACCCCCCAGACACCCACATCTCACCCTACACCCCCAACCTCTAGGAACCCCTACCCCTTGGAAATCCCCCCAATACACCCCCACCCATTTGGACAACACTCTATCCCACAAGATAGCCCCACCCTGGACATCACCCCACTACCTAGACACCCCCTCCCCCTGGACACCCCAACCCCATGGACAGTCCCCACCCCCTAGACAGCCCAACCCCTGGACACCCCCACCCCATAGACACCCCCTACTCCCTCGAACAACACCCCTAACCCCATGGATATCCCCCCTCCCCCCACCCACCCCCTGGACACACCCCACCCCCTGGACACCCCCTACACACTTGGAAAGCACACCAAACACCCTGGAAATTCCCCCTCCCTAGAAACCCTCTTTATTCCAAGCCTACATGAATAATGTAGGAGTTTGAAGAAAAAATGGCTAATCTTCCCCCACTAAAAGAACTATATATGTGCCAAATGTAGAGTGACTCTAAGTTTCATGGGGAAATACATTCTTGTAATTGTTGAATGTGTATGATTTCCGAATGAATTCATACACAATTCCGGTATTCATAATTCTTCATGAATTATGTATGAGTGTTTGGTTTGGTATATGTGCATAGATAGAATTTTTTTTTGAATTATGTATGTGTGGTTTGCTCAGGTGCACTGGGAGAGGTAGGCCTATGGCTAGAAGTGCATTTCTAAAGGTGCACAAGGGGGCTTCAGGTGCACAGGGGGGAAGTAGGCTAGCTCTTGCAGG
This sequence comes from Viscum album, assembly GCA_963277665.1. Taxonomy (NCBI): domain Eukaryota; kingdom Viridiplantae; phylum Streptophyta; class Magnoliopsida; order Santalales; family Viscaceae; genus Viscum; species Viscum album. The sequence continues at coordinate 798,106,212 of OY728159.1, forward strand.
TTCATAAATCCTATTCCAATGGTTGTAAACCATTAGCAAAAGAATATACCAATGGTTTACAAACTATTTGTATATATCCATTACTTGACTTTTTACCAAACTATTTGTGGGGAACCGTTGGTAAAAGTCTATAAAAATGGTTTAGAAACCATTTGAATATACATTAATTTTGATATTTCCAATGGTTTTAAACAGTTGAAAAATATCAATACCAATGGTTTTATAAAACCGTTGGTATATAATCCATTTTGCTTCCAAATCCCAATGCTTCTCATAGAACCGTTGGGATATATCTAACCCCACGGCTCCATATCTAATGGTTTGGAAACCATTGGTGTAGTTTATACCAACAATTTTCTAGCCTTTATCAATAGTTTCAAATCGTTGGTAAAGGCTATGTTTCCAATAGTGTAAGCACCCCGACCCTCTTTGGCAGTTCACCAATCATCCCAGGAGCACTCTGGTTCAGGACCTAAAGCGTTGGATTCTACCTAGACATGTGATAACCCATATTTAGGATTTAGCTTCACCTTCATTTAGGTTTTCATCATCTTTTACATCCAAAAGGACCCCCAAATGACATGGATTCTAGGACTGAGGTCTCTCCAAACATTTTGGGCCAATATCCGTGAGGATCTCGAATGAAAAATTGATACGTGTCCCAAGTTGAAAATATGGTTAGCGTTAGATCCTCATTTTTTATTCCCATTTCAGGACACATGATTTGGACTCTTTGTTTCAAACATGGTCAGCAACAATCCCCCATAATCATGCCAACCCCCATTAATCCCTAAATATTGGTAGCATGATTCACATCCTTTTACAGTTCATCATGTACAAGTAAAACTTTTCCACTCTTAGTGTTATCCCTCACTGCGCGTCTACGAATTAGGAGGAAAAATCCATGGTGAGGCATCATTCAGGTCTCCGCACTGTTTTCCCCTTTTCATGTATTCCATGTTTTGCAAAGACCTTATCCACCCTTATTTCCCACATTAAGTGTAGCTCATTTGTGTTTAGGGATTTGGTTGAGGTTTTCGCCTGTATGGAAGATTCTCTCTTATCTATGGTCCGAGCTATAAGACCTTAAAACTAATATCTCTCCACATCCTTTTAACTAGACATAAGACTGAACGACACTCTTAGAACTAGTTACAACTTGATTCCAATCTTCATGGGATGCATAGGAATGCCCAGTTATCTCATCTTCGGGTCCTACTTAGGTTCCACTCGTTACCTCTTCTATTCATACTTTTGGCCCTAAATTTCATAGGAATTCATGGTGTGGCATGTGTGTGGTCATTTCCACATTCACATCGGGTGTGTAATAGCCTCACCATGTACTACCCTTTTAGGAGCTAGTATCTCCTACCTCTTGTCTGGCATGACATTAAACTGCACTCTAAAAACTATATGTGGCTTAATTCCCATCCTCATGGGATATTTAGGAACACCTAGACACTTCATCCATCGATCCATCACCTTATTATATGTCCCTTTTTGGCCCCTCGGACCAAGGATTCTTCCCTGTAATTATGTGCGGTGTTGTGAAAACGTCATCCTCGTTCACATCAGGTATGCTTTATCACACCATGATCATACCCCTCTAAAACCTCATTTCTTTTATATGTGTATATGCCATATGACATTAAACAATGTTTCCTAGTCTCACATGACTAAAAAACTATTTCATATTTACTAAAAGACCTTAAATGGAAGGGGTTGGTCCTATCATAGGACCCTAAAATAATACATTATCGTCCTAGCCGCATGACAAAAAACGACACCTCATTGTGATGTCCCCACTAGAGGGGACATCATGTTTGGTAACGGTTATCCACCATACATTTTTTAAATTTTTATATATATATTGATTCCAGTAGAAACAGCTAGATTATCTGTTCTAGGTTTATCGCTTCACAAAAAAACACACACATCCATCATAAAAGAAAAAAACAAGATCTATCAAATGCCTCTAGTTTTGGTGTGTGGGACACACCCACATGAAAATATTGTCCCTATAATTGGTAACCTATCATTCCACTTCTATAACTATGTATGGAATGATCCCCATCATCTTTTCATACATAGGAATTTCCACACACTTCTCCTCGCGCTCAACCCAACATTTATTTTCAGTCCCACAACCTAAGACCTCCCTATGGAGTACATCGTCTGCAATGGAATCCTACTATCCTCATTCATGTTGGTTTTTATAATTAACCAACCATGTGTCTCCCTCCCTCCTTTCCATCTATGGTCTGAGCTCTAAGACCTTAAAACTAAATTCTCTCTACGTCCTTTCCACAAGATGTAAAACTACACGACTATCCCAGAACTACATGTGGATTGATTCCCATCCTCTTGGGATACGTAAGAATGCCCAGAAATTATGTTTGCGGGTCCATCCCTAGGAATCATAAATCCTACCCATTTTTTCCCCATGGCCCAAATTATTTTGAGAGTATTTGGAGTGGCGTGTAACTCTAGGGTTCTCATTCATGTCAGGTTTTTCAACAACTGAACAATGTTTCTTCCTTGTCTCTCCCCAACCCAGTCTGAGTTCTACAACCATAATATAAGATCTTCCCACATGAACCATGCATCATGCATGGATTCTTTTCCACCCTTTTCACATTCCATAATAACTAGGTCACTTCTTAATGGTACACTCTACAACCTTATGATAGGAGTGTGTGACCCTAGGACCCTTGTCCTCGGAAAGGGATTTGACTCCCTCTATCTGATATGTCTCATTGGCGTACTCAAATGTGTTGTATAAAAGAGACCAATGTGTGGATTTTCACATGGAAATTACCTCGTTTAATTTCCATGCTTCACAAGCCCTTTATTTGGATCTCTATCCTCTTCCACATCTGTAGGGACCCCCTTTACAGCCTAGTCTCATGCCACATTAGCTCACCTACCATCTTGGGCCAACACCCCATAACACTTTAGATGAAATTTTGTGACAGGTCTCATTATGAAAACATGATCAATGGTCGACCCTCATTTTTTTCCCCCATGCCAGGATAACACGAAATAGATGTTTTATTTCAAACATGGTCAGCCGCAATCTTTTCTTGTCACTCCAACATCATTTTTATCCAGATCTCGGGTGCCATGATTCATTTCATTCCAATCCCTTATGTTCAAGTTGAATTCCAACACACTCGGTTTTACACACCAGCACATTAAGGAAAGTTCCATTACTACTCCTTGTTTCCCACACCAAGAATGGCTCACCTGGGCTTAGTGTTTTTGGTAGGATGTATACTAATGCAGCTGAACCACATGTTCCTTTCGTCCCACATGACGTTAAAATCCACTCTTATAACTACATAGGTCTTGATTCCCATCCTAATGGAGTACGTAGGAACACCTGAGCACCTTCCCTCTGGTTTATCCCCAAGTTAGGCCACCTCCAGTCTATGAATTAAAAAATCCCATTGGGAACATGTGGTGTGGTGTGAGCTCTTAAGGTCCTCATTCACGTCGGGATATGTAGCACTGGACTCTAACCGCACTATGTCTAAGAACTACGTTTGGATTGATTCTCATATGTATGGATACGTAGCGACATCCAGGCTGTTCACCACAGACCTATCCCCATGTTCGTTAACCCTTCTGGCCCCTCAGTCTCGATTATGGTCTACTCTCTATGAATTTAAACTAGGATCCTACAATCCTCACAACCTGACTTTAAACTGTCCTCTTGGTCCTGCATGACCTTAAAATATATCGTCCATACCGTATGATGTTAAACTACATGTCTATCATCCTCATTGGTATGATGTAAAGCTATAAGGCATTCTAGGTCCTCACCAGAGAGGTCTTATTTGGATGAAGGTATGATCCCTGATCAGACTGATGCGCTCACCTAATGTGTCTTCACCACAGTGGCACAATTTAAAGAGTTTTAGACTCTATTCGAACAACCCCTCACTTCTTCCTCCATGCTTTGTGTACAATTTATATGGACCTTCATCCTCTTCATGCTTGAAAACCCCCCTAAGAGTATGGATGCTCAGCCTATGGCAGGCCTAATATCCTGGGATAATGTTCATGAAGAATAAAGGATGACATTTTAAGTCCGGCCCCATGTTTCGAACATGGTTAGTGGTCAGACCTCAGTTTTTATCCCTGTATTAGGCTTATGCGATAGAAATATTGTGTTTCCAACACGTTCAACAGTTATCCTTCATTTTCATGTTGTCCCTACAGTGTTCTAAATATTTTCTATCATGATTCACACTTTCACACCCCCTATGCTTGGATTGATTATAATTCCTCTCATATTACCTTGCTTGTGCACTAGAGCACATTGAGAAAAAATCAATTCGACTATTCTGAGAAATTCATTCTCTAGTCAGGTCTCCCTCTTTCTTTATGGAAGCCCGAATTGGTCAGTTATACCTCGGATTCCCAAATATTGGTTGGCACACCCAAATTCAAGTGAAGCAACAATGGGACCATCCATTGTTTTTCACATCAATCCTGACCCATAAGAGATTATGTATTTATTTCTAGTTAATCTACATTTATGATTGGGATGTGATAATTAAAATAACATGAATGTAGTTAATAAGTTCATGTACATAGTTCTATTTAGGAAAACAAAGAGATATATGTTTATAAGTTTGACCAAAAAATAGCACTTATGGATCGACCCCTTTGATGGAAATCTCAAGCGTTGCCACCTTCTTACTCGTAACATCCAGTGCTTCTTCTTTCCCATTAAGATCCCTCTCCTTTTTAGTGGTTGTTGGGTACCACCCATTATCCCTAACTTTCACTCAAGCCTGCTCAGTTTGGAGTTCAATTATTTGGAGAATCCCCTGTGAAACATTCCCCTGGGCATCTGCCAGTTGGGCCCTCAACTATTCAATGATCTCATAATGGTTCACGATAAATGCCTCCCTTTCTTTTGCTTTCTCTTGAAGGAATCAGACATCTTCCTCATCCTTATAGAATTACTAGGTATTCTATTACTCTTTTTAAAACCAGGTGATGTTGGAGAATTGGCTATTCTCCCATATTTTCTCAACCATATAATCATGGGTCATTATATGAAGACGATGATCATATACCCCAACAACAAAAATAAAGTGTATCCAGGTGCGATGTGACCCCATCCTGTTTATCCATTCTACCTATGAATGAATGAGAAAGAATTTGATGCACTTCCATGCCTTGTGCCGCATCACATGGCTCTCCTCAACTGCATCTAGGTTGGAATCGTCTATCTCCCCAGGGTCTGCAGGCTTGTACTTTGGAAAAGTATCTAGGAGATCAGCAACAAGGTCATATTTTATAATTCATTCTTCTTCAGCGACTTCACCCTCATCTGACTAGAGCTCCACCATAGAAGCATTATCAACCATGATTGCGACCTTTGGCTCACTGAGTACTAGGGCAAGGCCAGCTCGAATAGTTGGCTCTGCATGAGTTGATGTAATCACTAGTAGGGCTCCTGCAGATGTTCCAGACTCAATGTCCTATTGATCCTCCAATTTTACAATCACTTCATTGGGAATCAGTATCTTGGAAAGCTAAATTTCCCCAAAAAAAATGAGATCCAAAAAATATAAATACTTTTTAGAGCCATGTTCGGTAGTATCCAATGCATGCATCATAGTGGGAGCCACCACCAGAGAAGATCCCTCAACACCAGTTAACTTGATCATTGGCACCGACTCCTCATGAATTATGACAACTGTGTGAATATCATAGGCCTCCATTTCATCTCTTCCTTCCTTCTCATCCCCGACTACTCCAACAATAGCTAGTTCTCCACCTTGATCGGTTACGAAGATAGGTTCCTGTGGATGTTCTCTAACCTCTATGGGTACATCTTCATCCATTGCGGGGAACTATTCATGGGAACCATCGTATATGTATTCGTAAGAATGATATATTTTGGTCAATAGGTTGGGATTGTGAGAGGAGAAAGGCCATTAAAGACAAGAGTTAAACTAACCTCAAGCTGCTCAACAACTTCTGTGTCAGAGTCTACAATTTCACAGAACTCATAGGGTCTTAGATGGAAAAGAAGTGTTTTTAAGGTCTTTCACCACTGCGTCCTTCAAACTCTTCCTCTTCATATTCTTCATATGCATCTTCTTCACCTTCTTACTCCTCTTCCTCTTCCTCTTCTTCCCCCTTTACATATTCATAATTGGATGGTATCTTTTCAAGGTCAGGTTCATGAATGAGGATCACATTCATGATGAGATTTTGATCTTCATACCACCCTCGATGGCATTAGTACATCTCCATGGTTTTCAAATATGCATGTTGTCGATGAATGTTTACCCTATTCGCCACCAGGATTCACCTTGTGTCAGGAAATTCAAGCTCGGTATGCACTAGTCTCCGCCAAAGCTCTTCGGTAGATATATATTGTCATACCATCGTATAGGAATACCAGAGAAATGAAAAGATAGCATCAGAAGTTATCCCCAGGAGGTGCCTGAGCTGATTCTCAAGAAGTTCCCTAGCTGGACCATGAGGCAACCTGTGGCACCACCCCTCCTCAGAAGGCGCAGATATGTCCTCTACTTACAATGCTTCTATAGATGAAGTTACATCCCGTGTCATTCTATCGACATGGAACATTATTCATCTCACCTCTCCTATTGTACTCTATGTACCTCCTCACTCTTCGGTCAACACTCTAGCGGCATTGATATTCCGGATGTGCTTCTGTAGAATCTCCTCAGGGTATGTCATTGTCCAGTGTTCTACAAAATCTATTGATAGGCCAGAACTGACATCAGTTGGGGAGAGAGTGACAACTTCACCCAGGCTTGTAGTTGTGAACATATTCCATAGTTTTTGGAGAATAAAAGGATGTCTATCTTCATGAACCTCTATGTATACTATCTTTTGTATCCCCTACATTCCCTTGAACTACCTAGAAAACCTAGTCAGAACATACGGGTTGTAGATGACTTTTCCATCAATTCAAGATACTAGCTCACCACCCCTAATGCTTTGAAGGTATTACCTATTCTATAATGGGCCCCACCCACCATCTCCCATCTAACCAACTAGGGTCCGGAATGGGTGAATGTCAAAATGGGTATGGCTGCCAATCTTGAGCTTGATACCTTCTTCTCTGAGTATTAGTGGGTGGGTTCCATCAATGTTTAAGAGGGATGCACGCATACCGTTACCTGGAGGAAGAATGGAATTCTAGAATTCATAACCACAATACTGTGTTGCGACCCAACCATGAAGGATATGGAATGGTCCACATATCCTACTGTGAATACTTCACCTTGTGATATTCCCCATAATTTTGTATGGCCTAACTAGTAAGGTTACCCCTAGGTTAACCATGTTCTTCACTTCTATGATCTCATCCATCACTAGTGTCCTTGGGCGGTCCCCCATCCTCACATACCTCACTAGAAACAGACACCCACTCAAGAATATAGCAAGGAACCTGGCATATCGTACATTCTGTTCCTGACATTCATTTATGTTGAAGCACCATTATCTATACTCTCTTGCCTCTTAGACCGTCCAATATGATCCCACCTTTCCCCTCTAAGATGTTTTCGGTATTTTTTTCTCTCAGTTGGGAATTTTCACAGCCTTGTCCTATGTCATAATAATATTGAACCATCATTGATAAGATATTTCCTTCCGAACATATTTTATTTTCAAATACCCCTTATCCAGCACAAGTAGATGCCATGTCAGGATGGGGGTGCACATCTTATCCCCTAGATGTTCTCTGTATGGAGGAACTCATCATATTGGTTCCCCTCTAAGGGGATTCCCCCAAAGAAATGATGTCCCACAGACTGATACCTACCACCCATTGTTGGAGGTAGAAGGTGTTGGTATCGAGATACCACAGGTGGAATAATTTTGGTACTAGGTCCCGATGCCGGTAGAAGTGAAATTTAGATTTCTAAACATCATCAAAAATCTCGATAGACTGCAGCTCTATCCCGAACTCCTTGAATGTTTGGAAAACCTATAATGCCAATTCCCATTCAATTTTGAAGTTTCCCCTTGGCCTGAAGTCCCATTCATATGAACCCTTCCTCTCATCAGTAATGCTGCTTCTGAAGGTTCACGCATAAAGAGCGGGAGATTCTTCAGGAACCAAATCACTCCCAATAATAGTCATAGTCTTCGGATTCAGGATGTAAAATGTTGTGTTCTGTGTTTCCTTGGTAGGATGGTCATTTTTTGTGATGTTGAGTTGTGGGAGACTATCCTCGCATGTCACCCATGAACGCAGTGTATCAATTTCAAATCCAGGCATCAACACCTCCTCTAAAATGCCGGAATTCTATATCAGCTAACAATCACTCAAGACATAATATTTTTGAGCATGTGTAAGAATTCTTAAAATAATTTTGTTATCAGAAACAACCCTCCTCGTATGAAGAATATTGGTATTCAGGATCATTTGAGTCATCCTTGTAGCTATAGTGGCATCTCTCTTATCATCGGTCTATTGAGAAGCCATTTTTATCGGGATTCTAGAATCCCAAAGGATTGTGCATGAAATAATGTAGAATTGGTGCACAAAATAGCTGGTGGCGCACAAGAATGCTGTTAAAAATGTGTTGTGAGAAAAAATGTTTGATGACACGAAAGTGATTGGAGCACGTGTAAAACTCAGAATCAGCCACATGAACTTGTGCACAGATGTTGAGAATTCTCGCACATGAGAGCAGAGCATTTTTCATACGGTAAAGTCAATATGGGAACCTAAGGGGGGCCCTGAACATATTTATATGCATGGACCGCACCTTTCACATGCACAAAAGTGGTTTGCATGCTGAACACAATTTTTGTGTGCACCGACCGACAACTTCTCTACGTTTTGGAAGAATCCTCAGAATCCGACCATCGGGTCCCCTATCTTCTCTGATTTTGAGGGGGGGTAATTTTTTATGCCGAATTTTAGATAGTTCCTTGAGTGGGATCTTTTAATACACTAAATCCATGTTGAGAAGGAATGGATTATCCTGTTATACTAAAGGGAATTTCACACATGAATTATGGGGTGCTTACTCGATTCACTACAGAGAGAAAATCCTTGAATTCCCAATGTGACATCTAATGAAATAGCATACCCCCTGCCATTTAGGGACATTTACAGAAGAGGAACCGATGATCTTTTGCATGAAAGACACCTCTTCCGTGACTGCGTGAAAAAACATCGTGGCATCAAGGTATTGGATCTTTTGCAACAAGTCTCCTAGTGGTCCTCCTTCTGGTGGGCCCATCTGGGCTTGATCCTCGCCCATTTCCTTTACCCTAAGGAATTTTCATGAAAAATATACATATTTCACCCTATTTTATCCTTATATAGGAACTGTTTTAAGTGCAACTACCCTATCTTGTGCGTAACTATCCCATATTTCATGCAACTATCCCATATTGCACACAGATTCTCTTCTTGCACACTCCCCTCATGGGTTCCATGTTTTTCCTCACCCTAAAACACCACGTCTGAGCCCCTCTTATGCGCGTCACCCCTATCATGTGCACCCTTATCTTGTATGACAATCTAGGTTCGTACAAATTGATTTAAAGGTCCTTTGTGTGGTTCTTTTCATTATATTGATTAGCCTTATACTTCTTTTCATAGGCAAACAAATGACTATTGCTTCTTCACACAACTACATTATCGTGGTCCCATTAGTGGATCATTTCACAACACCTCCCCAACACAACATTGCTGATACATTCCCCTCCCCAAGGGTGGGTGGGTATCAATTATGTAATTCCCAGGGGTGTAGAGTGAACCGAACTCTTCTGAGTAGCCGGAAGTTAAACTGGAAAGAACCATCATCCTCAGCACGTGACGTTAAACTTGGCCCACCCCATGCAATATACACAAGGATCCCCACCTGAGACATTCTACACACCCGCTCATCTCCAAAGGAGTGAGATATTCCTCACAAAGAATGAGTTCCTATTTTTGTTGTGGAATTTTTCCGCAGGGAAGGGAAACCATCTTGGTGTAATCCCCTAGCCTTTATCACCATCGTGCCACCATCCTAGAGTAAGTCCCAATCTCCATCTCCCTGAGACGATAACTACACATAAGACCCTTGTTTCCTTTTTCGTCCACTAACCATGTGTAATACCCACTCTACTTCCCATGTATGCACCTTTTACGACATGATAATTCGGTATTTGATGCCTCTTATTTCAAACACTGAGACTGACCCACGTGGAATTAGAGTAATCAATGACAATGGAATTTTTACAAGGTTTCCTTAGCATGTATTCCCCAAACCATTCCAAACTATGTGTAATTTGATTCTTCTCTCATAGGAAAGGTACGTTAGAAGCCTCCCTGAGGTTCAAGATCACACGTACTTGTCCCGAAACCTTAAAATCGGTTCACCTTTACCCTGCATGATGTTAAATTACATCCCTCACACCGAACTACATGGACCATGATCCTTGTATCCTAGGAAAGGTATGTAGGTAGCCTATCTAAGGTTCAATCCCAACACCTACTTTTCCCGACCCTTTCATGTCGGTTCAACTTCATCCCACATGACCTCAAATTGTATCCCTCACACTGAACTACATGGACTTTGATCCTTTTCTCTTAGGAAAGGTATGTAGGAATCCTTCATGAGGTTCTATCCCAACACCCATCAGACCTGACCACTCCACGTTGGTCCACCCTCATCATGCATGATGTTAAATTGTACACTGCTTTTCATCCCACAAGATGTTAAACTATAACAATTCAAACTACATGGGATTTGATTCATTTCTTCTAGATAGAGTATATAGGAAGCCTCCCTGGGGTCCAATCCCAATCGATGATAAGCCTTTGGGATTCCCAACCCAGGGTAATACATTAAAACCCCAACCAGTAGTAAGCCGTTGGAACCCCAGTCAGTGGTAAGCTGTTGTCAACCCAAACCAGTTGTAAGCCATTATAGCCCCACACAGCGACAATCCATTGTAGTCTGAAATAGATAGAATGCTGTTTTAGTCCCATTTATTGGGACCCACATCTCTTGTCTTCCACTGTGGTGTCACACGAACACGGGCTGCTAACCATGTGTAATACCTAGTACTTTGTCAGGACATTGTTCTATATGTACACCCCGATTCTAAACCCTCATTCCAAACTATGTGGACTTTGATCCTTGTCTCCAGGGAAAGTTATGTAGGAAGCCTCCCTAAGGTTCAATCCCAACACCTAATTATCCCAACCCCTTCACGTCGTTTCACCTCCGTCCTGCATGACGTTAAACTACATCCCTCACACTAAACTATGTAAAAATTTATCTTTGAATCTTATGAAAGGTACATAAAAAATCCTCCCTGAGGTTAAATCCCAACACTTACTTGTCCCGACCCCTTCACTTCGGTTCACCTTTATCCAGCATGATGTTAAACAATATCCCTTATACTAAACAATATAGACTTTTATCCTTGAATCCAAGTAAAGGTTTTTGGGAATACCCTATGAGGTTCGACACCAACACCTATCAGTCCTGACCACTCCACATCGGTCCACCCTCATATGGGATGACATTAAACTTTATGTCCCTTTTCATCCTATAATACATTAAACTGTACTCATTCTAAATATGCGAGCTTTGATTGTTGACTCTTTGATAAGGTACATAAGAATCCTCCATGTGGTCCAATACCAATCGACGATAAGACATTGTGATTCCCAACCAGCAGTAAGCCATTAGAACCCCAACCAGAAGTAAGCCGTTGGAACCCCAATCAGTGGTAAGCCATTTGCAACCCCAACGAGTAGTAAGTCGTTGTATCCCCATACTATTGTAAGACGTTGTAATCTAGAATCAATGGTATTTCATTGTAGTCCCCTTTTTTTGAGACCCACATCTCGAGTCCTCTCCTGTGGCATTAGACCAACCATGGATGATACCCATGCATAATCAGTGGTATATTTTCGAGTCATTGTCCTATGTGTACACCCGTATTCTATACCCCAATCTTGAACTATGTGGACTTTAATTCCCAATATCGAGGATACATAAGAATACTCATGGAGGTTCAATCCTATCAATCATGTCCCATCATGGTATCTCCATTGAGACTATGTGTTTTAGGAAGGTCATACACCATCCCAGAGGATCTACTCCCTCCGGATCCCATCCATGCGTCTATTCTCACAGGTCGCCTACTCAGTTGTCCCATCGCCCCTCCGTACTACGTGGGATTTTATTCCCTTCCATAGTGATACGTAAGAAGTATCCTCAAGTATGAAGCCCAACATCATCTTCTACCTCACGTCGGTTATATCTCATTCTCCATCCACTCCCAACCATCCACATCCATCTTGATTCTTTCCCAGGCCACCACATCCCGATGAAATTATGTCACCCACTATCTCACTGCTCCTAGTTGAAATCGGGTAACAAACCCCACATTGGTCCCAATATCAGTGTTACCTCTGAGGGTTGCACCCATATGATCCACTCTTATTAGTGTTATGATCGTTCTGATCTATCTCCACTAGAGATTAAACTCACGTCATACCTTGTGTTAAACATGGGAAGCTGAGGAATACCTCAGAGACAATCCTATGGCGTATAATTACCCGCACTCTATGTTGGATACCTCAGGTTTCTCTGCCCTAGATAATCCCTATAATAAGTGTAAGAAACCCAGATTCATTAGTGGTCTAACATCCAAACACATTGGCAATGTCCAACTTGACTACTCCCCTGACTGAAGGTTGCTTCCCAGACATGTCCCCTAAGAATGTCCTGACAGGAGAAATGTAATTAACCAGCATCTACGAAGACATGACACTAGGAATAGTTTCATGAACAACACCTCAAGTCTTTGAGGTTTACCCGGACCAAGTAACGAGTTCCGAGGATGAATCCATGAAAGGAGGAACCAAAACTCAATCATCCCATTTCAATCAAGGGCCAGACATCCCTGAACAAGCGACAGATTCCACACGCCTTTGGAAGGTGAGAATGTGGGGCAACAGATCAGCGCGTTCCCCAAAGGATGGATGATCTCCCCTACAAAATCATTGGAAATAATAATTATACATAGGATTACTATTTCTCCATAGATCATAGGGAGTATTCTTAAGGATAGGTCTGATCAAGAATCTATTGATAATGTTGCATGCTATATTAATAGCTTCTCTAAAAAATGTATAGGTTGATCATATTCATTCAATAAGGTTCAGGATATCTCTTGTAAAGTTCTACTTATCCTCTCTACATCTTCATTCTTATATGGGGTCTTAAGAGAAGATAACTTATGAGTATATCCTTTTTGTGAGATGAAAGATTCAAAATCATGATTCTCACACTCCCAAACATGGTCACCTATTAAGTTATTAAACCTATATCCAATATTATTTTTTAAATACATTTCATACATGGTAACGTAAGATCTAGTCTCACTTTTGTGATATAGTAATTATACCCAAGTATATCTATAAAATTCTTCCACCATAACATTGACATGGAGATTCACATTAAAAATTAAACAATAAAATGTCTTGATAAATCCATGTGAATCAGATCAAGAAGTTGATAAGTTGAAATTTATTTCTCTAACATAAAATAAACATTATTTTGTTTTTTTTTTGAGAGGGGTTATAGAATTTATCAATTGTGAACTCAAGCTTATATGGATCCCTAACTAATCATTTCCTAGTTAGATTATTAAGTGAGTGAATATTGAAATGGCCTAGTCTCCTATGACAATGCCACAAATCCTTGTGAAAGGAACTTAATAATGAAATATTTTGTGAAATTAAAAATTATAAATCCACAAAATACACATTATCATTTCTAAAATAAGTAAAAACTAAAAAATTAAAAAAACTAAAAACATTACAAGAGTAATTTTTAGAATTTACATAAAATCCATTATAAAATAACTATGAAAATACTAATTAAGAAATATTTTACATGACTTACATTTTATAGTTTATAAAATAAATATGAATTTCTATTACTAGTCAGGCTTAGGCCGACGATATTTTCTTCATAATTTTAACCAAACATAACATATCCACTATGAACATTTATGAGTCCCATCAAGAATAAATATTATCATGTAATATGCCTTAAAAATCACTATCTATGTACCATAGGTTTTGAATGGAGGTCTCCGTGTATTTTTCCTACAAAACAAATTTAATTCATGGAATTATTTGGTACCCATATTTGTTTAGGTCCATAAATGTTAGAAATTATAGCTTTGGGAAACCACAATTTCTTTATGTGTTTCACGTACTCATATTCAATCATTTTTAAATAAATACAATCTTTATCATTTTCATAAAATGATTTATAAAATACCATTGATGTCTGGATTATGAAAAATTTATTTCATAAAATTATCCTTTGAAAATACATGTATCATATTATAGTAACTTATTGGGGGAAAAATTCCTCCCTAAATTTTTTGTGAGAGTATCACTATCATTTTTATAATTTTCATGTTCATTCACTAATTTCTCATTACAAATTTTATGTTAAATATTATCTTTGGAGAGTTGATCATTTTTCTCTTTATCTATAGAAAGTTTATATTTTCTATTTACAGATAAATCATTTTGTCTTTGAAGACTTTTATACTTACCCTTTAACTCATTAATGGTATCCTCTAAAATGTTTTTGTACTCCAATAATTATCCATTATACATATTATCATCATGTTTTTCATGGTTGGAATTATCAGAATCATGCACATGAAAAATATTAGAAAAAGTAGATAAAGTAAATAACTCACTGAATGTTTTCATAAGACACATATTTTATCTATCTGGTTTCTCATTATGTGATGCATTTGAGTTACTAGAGATATCAACTAAATAACTCCATGTTTTCTTCATGGGATCTTTTTATCTTCTATCCTTGTCTGCATATTTCTTTTTGTACTTATGCTTTAGACAATTTTATTTTAAATGTCATTTTATTTTACATTAGTGGTAGAAAAAAAATTTAAATTATCATCCTTATTCCAATATTTTTTCCATTTACCCTTGGAGTCATATTTTCAACAGTAGTATGGTTTTCTGAATAAATTTTTCTTCCTATAAAACATTTTGAATTTTCTGGCTATGTGAGTTATCTCCTTGTCACAATTAGAAGGAGGTTAATTATCACATGAACTGAAAGATTTTACGTTCTCTTTCACTTTTTCTTTTTGATTTATGGATGTAGTAGTCTTGAATGTCACTAACGTTATCTTAGTGTCTTTGTCTTCTTCATGGTTTAGATTTAATTCTTCATCATACATCATAATATTTACAATAATCTATTTGACTAGAAGCTAGCTAATATAACTTGATTCTTTGATAGAGACATATGTGCCTCTCTATATTTTAGGTAACCATCGTAAAAACCTCATGATTTGGCCCTTGGTTGAATCCTAGTTCCAAATTGAGCTCATTGTGTTGAAAATATCATTAAACCTGATATAGTTGTCATAAATATATTCATCATGATTTATTTAAATGTTATCATATTTAATAGAATATGTATTGAGTGTTATATCATTAACAATAAAAGTTTCCTACTAGAAAATAAACAAAATGTCCTAAATCTCATATGTTGTTTTACAAGAAGAGATTCAATTAAATTATTCATCTCCTAGTACCCAATATAGGGAATTAATGACTTTATAATTATTATTATAACAAATAATAGGTTCATCGTATTCTTTCCTATATGTTTTATGAATAATGTATTCATCTTCTATAGTAGACCAAATATCAAAAGCCATACCCTATATATACATTACAATCATAATATTACATTGAGAATAACTAATACTGTTACCGAAAGAAGGTCTATTATAGAAAAACATTCTTGTCTAGAATCTATATTAAAGAACTAAATTTGGAAATGAAATAAATTTATGATCATTAATGCAAAACTAAATTCACTGTTGAAAATGGCTTGAGAAAATTAATACCAATGGAAATAAAACCCCTTTGATACCAAATTCATGTCAAAGTGAGTATTCCAAGAGGGGGGGTGAATTTAGTACCCAATATAAAATTTCTTTTTAAAATGGATTATTGTTAAATTTGTCAAAATGTTTAAATATATCCTAATTTATTAGAATATTTAGTATTATATAGATGTTAATCATTCTAATGATTTATATTAAGATTGATTAGGCCACAGATTAATAATATATAATATTATTTAATCATTTAAAATAAATTTACTTTATAAAAGTACTATATGAACACAAATTAAGATAAACTATCCAAGTATATATTTTTTTGTAGAGTAAATAATCATTCATTTTTAATGTGAAAATGAAATAAAACAAAATTTATTCACACAATGGAATGTTTGAATAAAATAAGTCCAGTATCATGTATAGACTTATTCCTCTCCACTTGTTCAAAACCCATCACCAAGATGTTTATATAAAATAATAAAGATGATCCACAACATGTATTGGGGTTTACAATAGTCTACAACTACCTAGGTCACCCACGACCTCTTTCGCAATTATTTGTATGAAAAAAAAAAGAATAGTCCACATAAATACCTCTACCACTTTTATCATTGTGTGTATAGATGAAATAAAAATTTAGAATATATATAAATATCTTCCAGTTCAGTACATGAGATAGTGTGTGTGTGTGATAAAATAGATTATCACACACACTACTAAAAATATGAAAAATATAGGTCGAAATAGATTAATATGATAGTTTAGAGCTTATTAATTATCATTTTGTTGTAATAAAACTTGTGAATTTGGGTTTTATTTTAGATGAATATTGACATGAGTCCTCTTTAAAAACATATGAAGAACATAATGAAACTGACTCCTGTTATTAACTGAAGGAAAGAAATGGATTTGATGATGTAGTACAGATTCATTGTTAAGTGTTTATGCAAGGTGATATACCCTAATTTTCAATAATGTTTATCTCGATGTCTGTTTAGATAGTTTGATATCTCATATTTCTATTAGTCGACTTCTTACACTATATCATCTTTGTTTCATAAGTATATATATCTTTTATCTGCAGCTGTAGCAAGAATTTCTAGACAGTCTATGTTTTCTTGAACAATAAGTTTGACACTCACATGAATGATTTATGTCCAACATTAAAGATACAATCATTAAAAATAACACTTGTCATTAAGTTCAATAATATATTTATTCCAATGTATTTATTAAATAATAAGTATAAGGAAATAGAGGCAGTTCTTTAGTCTGGTGTTGTCTCAATATATAGAAGTATGTTGTTTTTGCATCATTTCATTAGTAGTGTCTTAAACATAGTAAAAATTTCACATTTCTACTAGTTTCTCAACTAGAAGTGTCTAGTCTGGCGGTGTCTTATACTTGGTGAAAATTATTTTTTGGTGGTATGAAATAATAGGTTCCTCATCAAGAGGTATCTCATACTAAGATTTTTTTTTGATTTTGTAGAATAAATTCATGATGGTGTGTCATCTTACAATATCTCATATATAGTGCTATTTTCATTCGGGTGGTCATTTATGGAGAATGGTGACTTTTGTGACGGTGTCTCAGGCCTTGTAAAAAATCATTTATGTTGGTGACATTCCTCACGGTGAGTCAAGTTGGAAGGGTCCTATCCTCAAAGATGACCCATCCTTAATAAATTTCATCAGTTTTCTTAGAATATAATATTATTATAGAAAACATTAAATTAATTAAGATCATTATAATCCTAATTTTTTCCATTAAAAAAGGATTCCAATAGTTATTGATGTTTTTTTGAACTACTCATTAAAATTCATTTAAATGAAATCAAGAATTCATTGGAATTAAAATAAAAAAAATTAATACTAATATTACTTTATAATTACCAATGATATTCATGAAATACCAAAATTCAACCAAAACATATTAATTTTATTTTTTATAATCATTTACCTTGATTTTTCTACTACATGAACACATACACTATATTGGTGTCACATATGTGTTTATGTAAGAATACCATAATTGATATAAATTTTTTAATAAAAATATTTTTTTAATATTCAAAATAACTATTTATTACTATACATAACCTTTTTTATGACCATTGAAATATTTCTATGAAATTAAGAGAAAGATAACCATATTTTTAATTTATTATTTTTTGGTATTTATCAAATTTAAATGTAATAATGTTGAAATATATTATAATATTACAATATTATAGTGAAACTTACATTCTCCAATTGAATAATGGAATGTGATAGATTTATTATTAAATCCTTATCACTTTTTTTAATCTTAGTTAACTATATTTACCTTTTATTATTGTGAAAAATATATTACAATGATTAATATTCCCAATGAACATAAATGAAATCACACTTATTACTAAATTTGAACCAATAAATTTAAAATATTAAATATGTGAAAAAATTCATTTTATAAATCTATGAAAAATTAAACGTGAAATAATTTTTAGACGTTGTGTTTTAATGCATAAATATAAACTTTTACCATAATAAAACATAACATTGATTGTAATGAAATTATTAAGATTATTTTTAATGAAATGGGTCATATGTTACATTATAACCAAATAAAAAACTTGAGGTTATTTTAAACAACTTTATTTAATTAAAATAAATGACATTTTTTCTTAAAACAAATCTTTCACATTTAACAAAAAAATTAATATTTTTAGAAAAAGAAAAAAAACTAGTAATAATTTTATGAAATTATGATTTCAAAAATTATGTAAATTTTTTAAAACCATATTTCTATAGGTGGAAAAATATATTTATAATATCTATGAAAGAAACTTAATAAAACCATTTTGAAGAAAATGCATTTCTGAAGCATGAAATGAAATTATTCTCATTTATTTTCAAATAACCATAATTTAGGAATTTTTAATTAATTAATAAATATATATATAATTATTTTTTTATAATAATATATCAATATTGATTAAATTATTCTATTTAGATAGAAAACATTGCACATAAAAAAAATATTTAGGAAAAATATCTATTTTCCCTTAAAAATATTTTCTATTCATTTGAATCCAATTGATAATTAATGGATGAATGATTATTCATTTCATTAATGAAAACATTCTGCACATATTTCATAATATTGTTACTCCTATTCATACCCATCTTATGAAAAACTAGGTTTTAATGGTCATATTTAAATAATAATATATTAAAGTTCTTCTAAGCTCGATATTGCGTATTCCACACAATATTGAACAGATTACATAAAGAAAATAATTCTAAAATATTATGAGTTTAAAGTTATAATATATAAATTAAATTGACAAGTATAAAAGGAAGTAATTATATTGTGAAATCTAAGATGAAAATGGAATGAAATGGCATCGTGTAGCTGATGTCTCCTTATGAAAAACATTTGTTTGAGATTCAAAAAGAGGAATCTTTAGTAATATTTTCTTAGACCAATCCCAATACATGGTCCTACAATTGTAGTATGATAGAATTATCAAGTGAGATAAATTCAAGATCTTGAAAATTTCTGTGAGATATATTCTAGTGGAATCACTACCCACAACTTCCACCAGAGCATACCTACAACGTATTTCATATATACAGATCTTGAGTGAATGTGTTACATAAAATTTGGTTGATATAAACATGTTAACAATAATTTAATAATTTATTTATCATATTTATTTTAAACATTATGATTTTAGCGTTCAATGAAAAATAATTTTAATTTACTAATGGATAGATAAAACCTATAAGTTAATTTTATTCTTACTCAAAATAGTGTAAAACATGGATTAAATCCAAGGAAAAAAACATTTATCAATGGAAATAAAATTCAACAATATAGTACATAGGGTATTATAGTGATAAATATTGGTAAATCACTCCACTTAGAAAAGACAGATTCAATTGCTTCCTTTTTATATTCCTTCCACCCATTCCCCAAGATCCAATCCAACATCTCCAATGTCTTTCGATCTTCCAATTCATCAGATCCAACCATGGGACAACTTAATTATCCATTCCAAATTGTTCTTATTCCTCGTCATGATGCTCGGTTCCCTGGATTCCTGTTATTTCTTCACAAGTTCCATAAAATCTAACAAATTCCTTACATAATATTTCCCTACTATTAGACCTATTTAAAATTTCATTAATGCAAAGATAATTTTTACCAAATCTTGATGCTGCCACCGTTAACACTATGTCACCTCCCTTTACAATCTCCAAATTTATGTCGGTTGGGGCCTCAAAAAGTGTATGGGGTGTAATTCTAGTTGACTAGTCATTAATAGGGATGATTATTTCTTGCTAAAGGATCTAGATAGTCCATCATTATTGTCCAGGATATCTTTATTTTTTGGAGCAATCAGTTGATTTTCACGGTCAAGAAGTGGCTAATCCATCATTGAAATTCCTGTCCACATGTCCAAATATTATTCTTCCTAAAATTCTCAATACACTAAATCCTATATAGTATCCTCTCAAAATGATTGAATACCAGATAGGTCCACATTTAATTATATAGAAATAAGGTCTCTACCTTACTTACGAGTAAAATCTAGAAGGTCCCTTGTTGTGCCTTTATCAATAATGTCATCCCATGAATTTTGTATGTATAAAAGCATACATCCATATTTCTCATCAATATCCTATCAATTTTTTCTTACCACATTATCTTGGAATTTTTAATCTACCTCAACCATAGAAAAAGATATATATTTCATTATCATAGAAATGGAGGGTAATGCCACACCTTCCCTATAACTTCTAGCATCCCTCTTCCCATCCCAAGTGATGTTCTTATTATGATAATCACTTTCAATATGACATTGCAAAGAGAAGAAAGAGAAAATAGGAAACCTCCTATAATCCTTCTTACCAAGACTAATAAATTTTTAGTTTAATAAAATTTGGAAATGTTTTCATAAATGATTCTCATTTCATACTCATTTGAATTGGAAATCAATAAAACCTTTATGAACAAGGTGGAGCAGAGATATACCACGAAAATTTGGCGGTTATTATGGCTAAATTGGGAAAGATAAGCTTCCCTATCAATCTTGAAGGGGATAGTTATAGACAATGATACATCATAGCTTATTTTGGGATGTCACATAATCCAATTGATCCATTATAACTGCACCGAAAGCAAGACAGAAGAACTCATATCCATTAGAGGGTTAAAATTTTATTTTTTTCATAAAATTGTTTTTTTAGTTTGTTTATTTAAATAAATTATTATATATATATATATATTATTAATATTATTTTAAAATTAGTTAGTAATTTATATAAAATTATAATAAAACCATTTAATATTATAAAAATATATTTTTTCGATGTTTGTTTTTTATTTTATTTTTTATGATATTATTTAAGTGTTTAGCACTAATTTGTTTAATTTAATATTTCAAAATTAACATAAATTTTATATTTATAATATAAATATTATCTTCATATGATTCTTTTCAATTTGTATGAATTAGTTGTTTTAGGTGAATAGTTAAAAGTAATGTTTTTAAGAAAATTGTGGCATTTAAGGCATTACCAAGAAGTAAGAATATCATAAAAACATATAGAAAAATTTCCTATTAATTTTTTTATATATTTAAAATATTAATTTAAGAATAATATCTTGAATTTATAAAACCAATGTTTAATATCTTGAAAATTGTGAAATATTTTTATAATTCAAATTATTTATTGCCTTTCTCATTTATTTATTTTTTTGTTAAATAAAATAAATAATTTGAATTATTTTAGTGTATCTTTTATTGTATTTATATAATAATAATACTATTATTGTAATTTTAAATCAATCTCATTTATAATTTTAACTTATATTTAATTTTTATACTTAGAAATACATTATTTTCTTAAAATGGATTTTATGCATTTTATATACTAATGTTAAAATATTTTTTCCTTTCACATATAAATATTATTTGATAAAATAAATTTTCTAGTTTTAATTAATAGGTAAAAATATTTTAATTAGTTCAATTTTTTTAAGTATTGAAAGTAAATTACTTGTGTCAAAATTAAAATACCTTGGTAAAATTGAAAATGGTAAAAGTGAAACTTCTACAAGTAGAACCCTAAAAAACATGTGTTATATTTTGTGTTTTAAGGATTATAGAGCCTATACCTTTATCTTCCCCATTATTTTTCATTATTGGATCTATTTGACCCTTTTATATTAACAGTACCTTTTATAAATTAAAAAAATGTCACTCCCTCTGCCAAAAAATGAATCTTCCTTACCTAACTTCTTTTCAGATACCAAACCACATATTTCATCAATAAACCTACCAAAACACCTCCTAAAAATTTTATCCACGAAATTATTATTCTTTTACTCTTTAAATACTACCCTTAAAAGTATAAATCATTTTTTCAAAATTAATATTCAGAGGGATAAGGTAGACATTCATAGTGACTCCCTTTCTATTTCAATTCTTTTCTTTCTTCTTAATCCAATTTAAGATATATTTTATCCACAAAATTAGAAATAAAGAAATATTATTAATATATTAAAATTTTATTATTATGATGTAATAATCATTAACATACCTTTTTTATTGACTAATAAAAAATGAAAACGTTTCTTGTGTTACGTGCGAACTACAACCACCATAAGCAACATGATCTATTTTTTCATAACAGAATCTCATGGATAGTTTTTTACAAAGATTATTTAAAATATTAATATCATATTTATTAAATTATTATGTTTATGAAATTATAAATTCTTACCTAACTTCTTCCCATTAAATTGAAAATGAATGTGCCATATGTGTGTTAGTGAAGACTACCACCTCAATGAAAGCGGCACACATCTTTTTTTAATCTATTATTTTATTATGTATCAAAATCTCCAAAAATATGTATAAAAACCATAAAAAATAAAAATAATATTGTTTTATTTATATAATAAATCTATTATTCTTAAATAATCATATTTTATAACCATAATCACCATAATATTATAATTTCCCATTGTTTAATTCGGTTTAATCGACAACTTGAAGAACACAATAATATTTTATTATGGATGAGTATATAAATAAATGTTATTTTATTATTTAAAATTAACAATAAAATATATTTTATTTTAGTTTTCTAAGAGTTATATTAATTTTTAACTCATAACAATAAAAATTACAGAAAACAAATGTGTCACTAGTTCAATTTTCAAGATTTCCTAGTAAAAATATTAAGGAATGAAATTAAAAAGTATAAATGATTAAAAAATGTATATTATAGTTCATATAATGATACTAGAATTAAAAACATACAATATATAAATAAAAATAGAAACCACCATTTGAATCTAGTAGAAAATCAACAATCCAAACAAATAACAGGTGGTGAGGAAAATAAAATAAAATTGACAAATATATTTTTGAAAATTGAATTTAAATGATGTTAATAATTTCTTATATATACTAATAAGGTTTTTAATTTTGTTATTAATATAACATTGTCTAATATACATGATATTAAATTGATTTCGTTCATGTCATGAATTAAGGTAAGTGGTTTCTTATCTCAATTGTCATTCTTTGAGGCTTATTCTATATACACCACTTGTTCTCTTTTGTGTGGTGTATATAATACCCATATATGTCATGTTATAATGTTTTAATGAGAATAAGAGTGATAATAAATAAATCCCATGATATATCTTTCATGTTATTATGGTTCAACTATTACCAAATCTATAATGTTTCTTTCCCATCTCATTTTCAAGTTGATATTTCTTATGAATGGTTACCCCTTTGGATACATTTCATTACCACATTGTTTATTTTTTTTATGGGTGTTCTTATATTTAAATATATGATTTTTAAGGTATTTTTCAATGAAATTGTCTCTCTTAATTAAAAGGAATCCTATTTCAACATTTGTGATACAATTATTTTCCACTAACATTATCGTTTTTACCAAATTTGAAAGGAATATTCGAGTTAAAAATTCTTCGTACTAAAATATTTTATGAATTAATTAGTCATATATTTTTATGAATCCAAAATATGGATACATCATAGTTTCTAAATGAAATGTATCCATTTTTAATAATAGATATAATTTAAAGAAATTTGATTTGAAGGATAAAAATTGTATTTTTCTGGGTTAGCATAATGCCCATAGAAATCAATTGAGGTATCCTCTCAATATATTTTGGGTGTGATTATGTTTGTTGACAAAGGAAGATGACCAAAAATAATTATGGTTAGTGTTTTCTGAAGACTAGTTTTTATGGTGGCGTAGTTTCCCTGTGTTTGCAAAATTTTGGGGCCTCAAAATCGGGAGTTTGATGTTGGAAAAGGATGGATTTCTTCACAGGAGTGAACTATTTGAAGAACATTTAATAAAATCATCAAAGGATGATAACCGCATACCATAATTCATGGACCGCGTACCATGTTATGGGAATGGTACCCAGAGCGGCGAGAATGGTATGCAAAGTGGAATGAACGACACGTTGAAGTGGTTCGAGAAACAGGAAAATCTTTGCAGTGAGGGTTCATGGAGGAAGGTGATGAGGTACGTGAATGGAATGTTGTCGGCAGAGTAGATCGACCGTGTAGGAGTAAAGGAGGTACGCGGAGCCTGTACAGGAAACGGTTCATGGGTGACTAGTGGTTCTTGGTGGCAGAAGGATCGGTACGCGGTGTAGGGGGGATTAAAGATTGGGTAAATCATGGATTAGATTATTTTATGGATATATTTAGCTATATAATAGTTAATAATCATATTGATTACTGTTGAGATTGAACATCTTTAGAGAACATATTTTTCTTCGGGAATTCATAAAAAGTCTGAAAGTGGTTCGCACTGAAGGTGTTTAAGGAGATTCTTTACCCATAAAGGATGTATAGTATGCGGAAGCGGAAGTCTGGTATGCAGAAGGAGTTGTCTTGATACATAGAGGTAGAATCTTCGGTATGCTATAGGGAGAATTCAGCAAGCTGTACATGAAGGGGGAGCTCAGATAGGTCGAACCGAAGGCAGTTCACAAATAAAGAATAGTTTGCATACTAGAGGGGTTTCACAGAGGAGGTTTGTAGAATTAGTATGTGGTTTTGGTATGCGACTGCAAAGGTATAGGTTGATTGCGGATAGTGGAAGTTCGCAGAGTAAGAATGGAGGTGGTAGTATGCATAGGCGATAATGGTTGGTGGAAGGTAGAAGGAGTACACGGAGAGGTGTTTCGTGTGCCAAACCTATTACATATTATGCTAGAG
Source organism: Viscum album (assembly GCA_963277665.1). Lineage (NCBI taxonomy): Eukaryota > Viridiplantae > Streptophyta > Magnoliopsida > Santalales > Viscaceae > Viscum > Viscum album. The sequence goes on from OY728159.1 coordinate 798,131,422, forward strand.
GAGAAGAAGGTTCACGATTTGCACCAAGAAACTTGACAAAGCTTCAAATAAATTTTTGAAAGGAATTTCTGGTACCTAGCAGTACTCGGGAAAGTGGATTTCATGTGCGAGTGAAAAAAGGACTTCAACAGAGCATCTACTTATAGCTGAAGATGAAATAATTCATGAAAATGAAGGGATATACATGTCCATAAATGCTGTTTTACCTAAATTTCTATAAATTTTGAGTGGATTTCTTTCCAGAGTAGTGTGATATGGAAGAGTAACACGGTGACCCTTTCCACCGGTAGTGATCCAGAGAAAGAGGCATAGAGAGTGGCCCTTGGGAATGAAGTGAGCAGACCCTAAACCTTGTAAAGGTAGTGAGCCTAGGAAAATAATATCTAGCCCAAACATTGTGCTCATTATTGGTTGTCAGCCTTAGTGAATTGGGTACATCGACACATTTTCGTTTTATGCTCCTTGGATATAAACCAGTGAGGGTGAACTAAGTAAAAATCTTTGTGTCCTTTTCTTGTTTTCATATTTGTTCGTATATTGCTATAAGAGGAAGAAAGAATTTAGTTTTTTCTAACAATGAAACAAGATCTAAATGAGAATGGTTTTTAATCTGTCTTACCCTAATTCGCCCCCCCCCCCCCCCTTAGGGTATTCGACCCAGTGGACCTAACAATTTGTATCAGAGATAATGGTTAAAAATTCATTGGTTCTCTCTCAAAATGAAAAAATGGAGGTGGTCAATCATAGAGGAATTCAAATATTTGACAAAAATAATTTTCAACTATAGAATAATCGGATGCAACACTATGTCCTATTAGTAGGGATGGATGTCTTCACAGCAGCTATTCTTGGAATATCAGTTGACATTAATATTTACACCTTATCAGAAGCTGAAAGAAGAGGATTGGATGCTGATGCGAAAGGGAAAAATGGTTTTGGGGGATCCCTATCATATTAAATTTATATAAAGGTGATGTCATTTAAAACATCACATGTAGCATAGAAAAAATTTCTGAACGTTTATGAGGGAAACACAAATGTCCGAGATGAAAAGATGCAAGTTCTATGGATCAAGTTTGAGGATCTCAGAATGAACCCCAATAAGAATGTTGATGCATTATTTAACATGATAAAATTTATTTTCGAAGACATGTGGGGTCTTGGAGAAGTAATTGAAGACATAAATATTGTGAAACATATCTTGAGGAAACTTCCACCGTGGTTCAATCCAAAAGTTTCAGTGTTGGAGAACAGAGACCCGAAAGAGTTGACATTGGAAAACATAAACAGTACTCGTGTAGCCTGTGTAATGAGAAATTATAATAATTATGCAGTAGAAAAGGTTAAGTCTAAAGAAGTGGCATTCAAGGACATAAAGAATATATATATTAAATATAGTTATGAGTAGAAAAATTTGGATTATTTCATGTCATTTCTCTCCTGAAATCTACAAAGTGAAATGGGAATTCCAAATGTAAACTTCCATTTGCAAGCTTTAGATGTGAAAAGATTTGGAATTTTGCAATGAAGTGTCCTGTGAATTTTGATTATGAAAATGAAAAAAATGATGAAATTTCAAAATAGATGGATCCATCAAATGAGAAATAGAGGAGAAGTACTATGAAAAATTTCTTCAAAAATACAATTCTTCTTTCAAAATATGATGAATGTTCATAAGAATCTGAGGCAAAATATTTGGAAGACTGCAAGGATCATAAAGTAGATGCTCTGGTGGAAGTTTTCATAAATCAATTAAAAAGGGAATAATGTTATAATGAAGCTGGAAAAATTGAAGGAAGAGTTGATTTTGAGGATGAATTAGAATCATTCCTTGAAGAGTTAGACATTTTGGGAGCCAAAATATAAAAGAAAACACTGTTTTTCGTTATGCCAAACTCTTTATGCAGAAGTAGGTAGAAGATAATTCTGAGTTGAATGAAGAAATTGGAAAGATGAGGGCTTCAATGCCAGAAATATCTAAAAAGTTGGTTGAATACAAACATTAAATTGAAGAATAGAGAATTTAAATTGATTACTAAAACTGGAAAAGATAAAATCAAACTTATCGAACAACTAGAATAGGAAGTCGTCAGTCTGTGAAAAATAATTGAAGATCAGGATAAACTACTAAAAAAAGATCATATATGAATCATAGAAGATGATATTTCATAATTTTAGTCCACAAGAATAGAAGTACAAATCCACTCTGAATGATTAGGTTGTTTTAGGTCTTGATTAAAAACAGAAAGTAGTTACGGTTCAAGTTAGACCACACAAACTCATTACAAGATTGAAGATTGATCTAGGTATCAATCCAAATTAGAATATTTAGAGAACCTAATGCACAACTAGTGGTGCATCATTTCCACAAAGTAATGAAACTCACATAACATGTTATTGTTTTAGTATGATGTGACACTCTCAAAATGTATGTTCCATAACAAAGAGGTACGAATGGGAACAAGACAAATAGAGGTGGTCATACAGAGCTCAAAATTAAAAGTCATAATTTGGTGGTCATTATTTCTAATGTAAATGACTCAGACATATGGAAATATATTGCACATCAACAATGCATAAGAATGTTTTGTGGTAGATTGTATTTGTCTGTAAGAAGCAGCCAAATGTTTCTTCAAGAGAGATGAAAATTCAAAATCGATTTGAAGCCCTAAAGGTTGAATATGGTACGTCATATATTTAGGAATATCAAGATTATAATTCTATATTAGGTATGAATTCAAAGACTTAAGTCAAAAAGAAATGCGAAGAGCAGGTTGTGGTTGAAGATATTATGTTCAAGGAATCATATAGCATGGAGAAATGGATAATTGATAGTGTATTCACATATTATATGACATTAAAATAGAATATAGTAACTGAGAATCAGGTATGATAAGGAAGGTATTGTAAGATTCAGTAACGATAAGGGCCTGAAAAATATTGGTTCGGGAAAAGCCAGGTTTAGAGGAAAAGACATGAGACGAGCAGATGTGATGGTTGTTGAGGGACTTAGTCACAACTTTCTTAGTGTTAGTCAATTGTGTGACTCAGGACATTCCATATGTTTTTTCAAGAAAGTGTATATCCTCGAGGAAATGGATAATGTTTTTCTATTGCATGGAAAGCATACAAATGGTAATCTATACCTCGTGAGTGGAGAAGAAGATATGTGATTTCTGTCCAAGGATGAATAAAAAATGTTATAGAATAAGCATCTTGGCCACATAAGCCAAGGTTCCATAGAAGATCTGAGGAAACAAGATGTAGCTCAAAATATCCCTTGATTATCACGTGATCGTACTCATACGTGTGATGCATGCCAACAGGGGAAGATCATTTGAAATACATATAAGTAGATGGAGAAAAAATCAATGAGGTAGCTTGAGTTGGTTCATATTAATGTGTGTGGTCTAATTTCACTGAGGGCTATTGATGGGATGAGATATTATGTCTTATTCATTTATTATTACAATATAATGGCATGGGTGTCAATAATCTCACACAAATATAAGGTATTCAGTTGTATTACACGATATGGACGAGAATGTGAAAAGATGCTTGGTCAAAAAATCCAAGTTATATAAATAGATAATGGAACAAAGTTCAGAAATATCCAAATAAAAGATTATCTCAATAAACATTGGATAAGGTATCAATATTCAGAAGTAATAATGCCACAGTAGAATGATTTAGTTGAGAGAAGGAATCAGATTTTCGATAACATGGAAAGAATAATTCTCATTGAGAAATACCTTCAAGATTTTTTTTTTTGAAAGAAGCTGTAATGACAGGAGTATACACATCAAATAGATCTTATCATTATCCAAAGTAGGAGAAGACTTCATAAGTGTTATATTATGGAAAGAATCCATCATTGAATTAAATTTAAATATTTGGAAGTAAATGTGTCATTTTCAATCAGGAGAAACTTAGGAAATTTTAATCTCGTGGGGATGAAGGTAAATTTCATGGATACTCAAAGAAGAGAAAAGAATATAAATGCTTAAATTAGAATCTGATATATATATTTGAAAGTCATGAAGTGACTATAGTAGAAACTGAACAAAATATTCAACAAATACTTGATCTAACTCAGGAGGATAGTGATAAAGAGATGAGCAGACCAAGAGACCCTCCAACTCCAGAGGATGATTCAGAAGAAAATTCAGATGATGAGAATTAGTCAGTGTATCTCTATAGACTATAAAAAAGAGCTGAAATTGACATGGAAAACATAATTGTTGATCAGACATCACCAGTATAGACAATTATAATAAAGACTTAACAACAAGCATCATAGTTATCATAGGTGGAACTGAAATGTTTTGATGAAGCAGATGGATATGAGAATTGGGTTCAAGCCATGAACAAAGAGCTTGACCAAATTGAGAAGAATCAAACAAATGAGATTTTTTAAAGACAAGCATACAAAAATTTCATAGGGATAAAATAGGTTTTTTGCAAAAAAAATTATGATGATGGTGTTGTGATTCGAAAAAAAGAACAAATTCTATGAAAAGTGCACTCCTAGATAGATTGTATAGATGTCGGTGAAATATTCATACTTATTGCAAGTTTGAGGAAAATAAGACTATTCTTATCCATAGTAGTGAAAAAAAGTTTATGGTTTTTCAAATTGATGTCAAGTCAGAATTATTGAATGGAGTTCTAGAAGAAGAAGTTTTAATTGAGAAGCCAGATGGCTTTCTCATCAATGAAGATGAGAATAGGGTTTGTCGACTGAAGAAGGCTTTATATTATTTGAATCAATAACCAAGATCATGGTATTTGAGGCTTGATCAGTACCTAAAGAAGCTCTATTTTCAGTGTGGTGGAGTTGATTATAATTTTTATTTCAACAAGGGAAATATTCAAAGGATGATGGTGATGGTTTATGTTAATGACAAAATCTTTGGTGGATTAGATGTAGCAAAATATAGGAAGTTTTCAGAATTCATGAAAAGAGAGTTTGAAATATTGATAATTGGTGAGCTAACATTTTTCCTTGGCTTATAAGTGATGCAAAGTAGGAATGACACTTTTATTTCTCAATCTAAAAATGCCAAAGAGGTTTTTAAAAGGTTTTGAATTGATAATTCCAATGTGATGAAGACTGTGGTTGCTACCCAGCTGAAACTTTCATGAGATGATGAAAGCAAGGAAGTTAATATCCCAGAATATAGGAAAATCATTGTAAGTATATTGTACCTGATAGAGAAAAATCCTGATGTTGTATTTTCCCAGTGCCAAGCAACAAGGTAACTATGAAATCCCATGGAGAGCCACATGATTTCCGTAAAAACAATTCTTCGATATATCATAGGATCCATGGATTTTGATCAAATGTATAATTACAAATCTTATCCAGTGTTATTGGTGTATACATATTCGAATTGGGATAGTTATGTAAATGATAGGAAATCAACATCAAGAGGTTCTTTATATCTCGGAGGGTTGTGTATTTCATGGTTCACCATGAAACAAAATTAAATTTAATTGAGCACCACAGAATCTGAATACAATGCAACTAATAAATCTTGAACTCAACTATTCTGGATGAAGCAAAAACTTGAAGATACATGAATTCAAGTGAAATATCCATTTGTAATTGTTTCTAATAATTCAAGTTCTATAAATCTGAACAAAAATCAAGTTAATCACTCTAGGAAAAAACACATTGAAATAAAATATCATTTATCAAGGAGAAGGTGGAGAAAGGGCTTGTGAAGTTGCAGTATGTTCCTATATAACAACAGGTCGTAGATATCCTTACGAAGGTCATACCCAAAGAAGTTTTCGAAAGGCATCAGCTAGATCTATGACTCTAGTCGAATCCCCACGCATGAAAAAGTTTGGATGTGGGCCCCCTCTCCAAGAGGTATGTTGTGTTTTTCCCTATTGTATTGATATGTGTCCATTACTCTATTACATAAAACCTTGAAGTTCCCTTTGGGTTTGTTGACAAGGGGGTAGAATGTGTGATTATTCATGGGGAGAAAAGACACAATGATAAACTGTTGAGTGGAGCAACAAGATAGGGGGACTTAATGCTGAGTTTATGCTAGCTAGAGGAGATATAACCTAGGGGGAGCATTAAATATGAAAATACTAGAAGTGATCAATCAATGATTAGATATAAAGATAGAAGAGGTTCATAATGAAAGTAGTTTATTGGTATCAGTATCGTATCAACAATTGGTTATTAGTAATGAAGTGATTCTTTAAGGAAATTTTCAATATACACATGTTTCTCACGCCGATCATGGCTCATGAGGTCTTAGAGTATGTGTTGAGTAAATCATTGATCACTATCTTAATCGCATGAAGTGAATTATGTTGAAGTTAGAAGGAGAATTAATGATTTTTTAAAATGTGTAACACTGTTATGAGAAAGAGTTTTCCACAAACCTGAAGGGGGATATTTTTGGAAAAAATCAATCAAGGTACCATATTGGTATATTTTTGGTGTGATTTTATTTGTTGATAAAGGCATATGACCAAAAATAAGTATGGTGGGTGTTTTTCGAATATAGGTTTTTAAGTTGGTGCAGTTTTCTAGTGATTTTCAAATTTTTTGGCCTCAAAATCGGGAGTTTGATGTGGTAAAAGGATGGATTTATTCATAAGAGTGAATTTTTTAAAGAACATTGAATAAAATAATCAAAGGATGAGAATCGTGTAACATAATTCATGGACCGCATACTATATTCTGGGAACAGTATGCGGAGTGGTGGGAATGGTACATAGAGCGGCATGAATGGTACGCCGAAGCGGTACACAAAACCATAAATGGTTCAAAGTGAGGGTTCATGGAGAAAGGTGATATGGTACATGAATGGAATATTGTCGGCAGAGGAGATCGACCATGTAGAAGAAAAGGTGGTACGCGGAGCATGTACGAGAAGTGGTTCATGGATAACTTGTGGTTCATGGCAGTAGAATGATCGGTATGCAGTGGAATCTATATTAAAGATTTGGTAAATCTTGGATTAGAAAACTTGGGAGATTAAACATATTTAGAGAACATATTTTTCTCCAGGAATTTGGAAAACTCTTAAAGTGGTTTGTGCAAAAGGTGTTTGAGGGGATTTATAGCATGCAATTGATGTTTGGTATGCAGAAGAGGAAGTATGGTATGTGGAAGGTGTTGTCTAGGTATGCAGAGGTGGAATCTACGTTAAACAAGAGGGATATTTATGCAAGTAGTACAAGAAGGGGGGGATCTAGTACGCAGAAGATAAGGAAGTTCATGAATAAAGAATAGTTTGTGGACTGAAGGGGTTTCACAGAGGCGATTCGTAGAGATAGTATGTGGTAGAAGTACGCGATCATGAAAGAATAGGTAGTTCACGGACATGGGAAATTTATAGAGGTGGAATAGAGGTAGTGGTACGCGTAGGCGACAATGGTTGGCAGATGGAAGATGTAGTATACGTAGAGGTGTTCTGCGTACCAAACCCAGTACTTAGTACGCAAGAGAAGAAGATTGTTCCCGATTTTCACTAGGATTCTTGAAAAAACATCAAATCAGTTTGTGAAAGGAATTTCAGGTACCTAGCAGTACCCATGAATGTGGAGTTCATCTGCGGGTGAAAAAGGACTTCAAAAGAGAATATACATATAGTTGTAGATGGAAGAATTCATGAAAATGAAGGGACCTACTTGTTCATAAACTGAGTTTGACCTATAAGTCTATAAAATGTGTGTGGATTCCTTTCCAAGAGCAGTGAGCGAAAGAAGAGGAAGATATTGAACCTTTACACTAGTAGTGATCTAGAGAATGAGGCATAGGGAGTGACCCTTGGAAATGTAGTGAGCAGAACCTGAACCTTGTAATGGTAGTGGTTCTGGGTATAGAAAATCTAGCCCTAACACTGTACTCATTATTGGCTGTGAGCCTTAGTGAATTTGATACATCAGAAAATTTCCATTGTATGCTCCTTGGATGTATCCCAGTGAGGGTGAAACAAGACAAAATAGTTGTGTCCTGTAAATGTTTTCATATCTGTTTGTATATTTCTAAGGGAGGAATAGAGAATTGGGTTTTTTCTATAAACAAAACAAGATTCGAATGAGAAAGGTTTTTAATCTATCATACACTGATTCACCCCCCTCTTAGGGTATTCGACCTAATGGACCTAACATATACCAAAATTAAGAATTATCTTATTTATAACAAAAATACTCATATAATTGATTAAATACTTCATTTTATGTTTGTTGAGGATGATTCTTATGAAAAATTAAATCATTTTATTCAGAAAGTAATGCACATTTTGTTTTTAAAACTCCACCTATTTTACTTCTAGATGTTAAACCAAAAACATCTAATGTTATCTTAACCGAAGCTAGATTTATAGAAGATACTCATCTAATGGATAATGATCAACAATCATTTTTACCTAGAAACCAATCATTTTTATAGATTCATCCCACTTATGATATCATAGCTGATGTTGGTCATCTACTTAGAAAAAAACGTTCATTAAGAAATGAACGTGAGTATCCTAAAATCATATCTCAATTTTAACCTAAAATAATAAATTAAACCTATTATAATTAATGTTAGAAAATGTATATACAAGAAGATCTTAGTCAATTCAAATAAAATTAGGTTTGTATTATGTTTAAAGGCCGAAGGATTTTTTGGATTATAAGAGTGAAATGGGTCTTTTGAAATAATAGTCATGATAATAAAATAACTATTCATATTAAGAAAAATTAATTTCTACGGTTTATAATTAGGAAGAGGTATTAGACTATGGATAAAAATTTTAACTAGTTCTATACTCAAATTTGTCTATATTTTAATATCCTCATTAGCTTATTATAACATTACCCTATTTCAAATATATGTAAAGATTTCCTGCCTCTATGTTTTTGTTTAATATAAAAACTTTTATGAAGATATTAATTTTATGGAACATGTTTTTAAACATACCAATGAACTCTATAGATTTAAATCATCCCCAAGATTTGGAAATAATATATTATCTATAAATTTACTATTGACAAATTTGTTAATGGAGAAGAATATACAACTCATATTATAATGAGAATTTTTTACAGTACTATCATTTTACAAATCTATGTCAATAACATTATTTCCAATTTCCCACAAAACACGCATGCCATCCCATTTTTAGATCATATACAAAGTTAATATGGGATGATTATAATGAGATAAATTAATTACTTTCTTGGATTCCATATAACATATGGAATGGAAATAAATATCACAACCAATTATATGTTAATTAAATATTTAATTAATTATTTCTGTTTGGATATTTCTTCAAGTATCAGCACATCTGTAGGTACCTCGTGTAAACATTATGTTGACGAATATAGTCTGAATATTTATCCAAAAAACAAAGAGGGGTTATTGGAAGGTCACATTTGACAACATCCTATCAATTCGACTTTACATTTTCAATGTTCTTCGGTGAGATATTCCAAAAAAATTAAATAGTATCATCTTATGGAAATTAAAGGGATGTTATGTTACCATAAACGATCATTAGAACATAGACTATTCTATTTTCCTTGATTGTATTTTTCACATAATATTTATTCATATTAAAATTTCTATTGTTGTATAATGGATAATAAGAGTACATCTTAATATTTTAAATTTATTGGTAAAACTATAGTTTCATGTTCCAGTAAGAAGAAACATTCAGTTTCACTTTCCACTACTTAAGATGAATGTGAGGAAGTCAGTTATTTTTGTGTAACACCCCATTTTTACAATCCATTCTTATTATTATTCTTAATTATTTCTATAATTTTAAAGAATGTTTCACTATTCTTTAAATTGTTTTGGATGGTGATTAGAAAGTTTTTCCTATAATATATAAACCAAACTAAATACACTTTATTCATTCAGAAATGGGACAATAGAATAAAATAACATAAAACCAAGTACTTAAAACCATGTATTAATACTCACCATGGATTAAGTACATAAAATAAAAGAGAAAAAATAATTAAAGAAAAATAAGTAAAAATGAATAAAATCATTAATACTGGGAATTATCTTGAATCATTACCAACATTGAGGATCCCCAATATTAAAAAACCTAAAATGAGGCAGATAATTATTAATAGAGAAATAAATATGCAAAATATGAAAAACGAAATATGCCTTGTGATGTGAGAGTTAATGAATAGAGGATTTAGTAAGTATATATAATTTAATAGAATATGGGAATTTCAATTATGACTATTGAAAATATGATTATTGAAATTATGGATGCTACAAATATGGTTTTTGTAAATATGGTCTTTTGTCATATATCATATTGGATCATATAGTCGGGTATTGTTGTGTGGTAAATTTAAATTAATATAACTCACAATGAAATAAAAATATGATATTAAAATAGTATATATATATATAACATTATATATAAATATTATAATAATTATTGAAACATTATATAATATACATAAAAAGTTAAAAAAAATACTTTAATACCCATGGAGTAGTAAAAAATTAAATTTTAGAATTTAAATAATTAGTTATTGGTATTCTTTAAAGTGTATTTAGTGTAAAAGTAATATTTATTTTCAATGAACATGTTTATATGTATTGGGTGTTTTTTATAATAATTTATTTTAACACCATAAAATATTATTATATTGAAACTAATAAATTAAAATCACATTAATTATAACTCAATATTAATTTATATTAAGATTAAACAATGCATAAAAACAGAATTTTCCAATAAAAACAATTTTATTTAAAATTTATACCTTTATTCAAAGATAAATACATTAAATTTTTAATTTTAATTTTATTAAATAAAAAAAATGAATAAATTATATCAATATTAGATTATGATAAATTGTAAATGTTTTTCTAAAATAATATATTTTTTAGTGAATAGTAAATATAAATGTTTTAGAAAAAAATTATTACTTTTATAACGAAATTAATTATTTAAAGATTAAAAATCTCATTTTATATAAAAAAACATAATTAAAATGTAATATAAATAATTTAAATATTGTATTTTGAATTAATAGAACACATGTTTAACATTCTAAAAACTCAAGTAACATTTTCTAATAAATATAATTTTTACACACTTATATTAAAAAATATACATAATCAATTATATAAATTAAATATAAAAAATATATATTTTCTATTTTATTTCAACATTTAAATTATATTTAAAATGTTCAATTTCATTTTAATCCGTAATTATAATATTATAATGATTATTGTCAATTGTTATACTAATTGTATAACCTTTTTATGAAAAAATATATTAACATCATGTAAATTTTTTAAATTAATAAAATTAAATTAATTGAAAATATGAATTTAATATTTTTTATGTTAAAACTCATTTCATTTATAATCAATATAAAATAAAATTAATAATATAAAATTGTTGAAATGTTATTTTTCTTATAAAATATTCTTTTTGACAATATCTATTATAATTTAAAATTTAATTTAATAAAATTTAGAAATTGAAAATGATTCAATAAAGGTTGAATTTATTTTCATAAAACCAAAATTTCATTACATGGGTTATTTTATATTTTTAATAAACCATAAAATCACTTACTCAACAACTAGTTAACTCACATAAAATTAAAAGTAAAATGAAAAATCTAAATGGTGAATACCCTATAACATGTTTAAAATATGTGTGAAAATCCTTTATTTTTTTCATTATAAATACAAGGACACCCCAAAATCCATTATAATGAAATTTTGGTGACTTTGAACATGGAATAGAATAATGATGTCATGGGAGGTTAAATGGTATTCTTAAAAGATCATGTTTCATCAGTTATAAAAGGGGATTACTTCTACCCCTTCATGGTTAAATATCCTGGTCAAATTATCATGGAAAATCTTACAAAAATACATCTCTAATAATACCATTTCTAGTCTTTAATTCCCTTCTCTCCATAAGATAACTAAAAGACATCACTTACATGGAAATCTCTAAGTGAAGATAGTATCACCAATAAAAGATTTAACTTCTTCATAACTTTTTCTCATTAATCTTTCTCTTCAAAATCATTAATATCAATAAAAATATAATTAAGTGTAATTATTAACCTTAAATATTATTATATTAGTGTAATAAACATTATTTATTCTTCTCCATCACCTAGGAAAAGATGTGTCTTCAGTACATTGTGCGGACTACCACCCTCATAATGTGACGTCATCTATTTTTCATCACTACTGTTAATGGATGAAAAAATGATTTAATGGATAAATAAAAATTATATCTATAATACAGATACTATGTTTCAATTAAATTTTATCAAAAAAATTATTTCTCATTCATTCCTTTTGAAATGTAATAATTAATTCGGTGTGTGTGTGAACTATAATATCAATGACCAATGAGATTCATTCTTCATCTCCACCAATCGTGGTTGAATTTAAAAATATATTTACTATATAAAAATTATTTCAATATCAGTATTAAGATTATATATATTTTTATATTATTTTAACAATAATTCTTTGCTTGTTAACATACATAAAGAGTTATAAAACATTTTTCAGAATAACCTCAAGTAAGCGACATGGGTGAGAGAACTATAAAATAAATTAATATATTATGAGAATAAGTAATCCATATAAAATTAGACACATAATACTAATCTACCAATGAATTAATTTACTAAACTTAAGTTGATTATTCAGAACATTGTTCATGTTCACAGAACGAATCAAGAACTTGGTAGGGGTTTTCATCTTAATTTCAATTCATTAATATGTGTTTAAAATATATTAAAAAAAATTTATATATAGGGTTCATATACATCCCAAGAATTTGACTTATAATAATCCATAATTTAATTCATGAAATATAAAGAACCGTATGATTCTACTCCTTTCAATGACCATTGATTCCAAATTACTAAATTAGTAAGGGTTTCATCTCAATCACCCTTCATTGGGGAATGTTTTTATATTAATAATTAATTTTCTTATTATTTATATACATTCACTAATAATTTTAAAATCATATATTATTTTAAAACATGTAAAATTAAATTCCATTCCTGCTTTTCATTAGGTATATACTTGTTGTCTTCCGTATAATTTCATCGTGTCATATAACTCAATTTTATTTCTTGAGTAATAATTTTTCACGTTGAGTTGAATCATTAATTTCATAGTCGATTCCCAATTTATATATTGTGATATTACTCGGATTCAAATATCCCTTACTAGTTTGATCTGGTAATTTTTTAAAATTCAACTATGTTAAGGAAAATTCTCATCCATTTAAAGGATGGTTTCCCTTCCATGTCCATAATTTCCCTTCCAAACAATTTTTTACTTTATAATTAGAAACATATTTAAGTTTTACCTCATGTAAACTTTATATTTACCTTCTAATAATTTCCAAATTTGGTTTTCTTATAATATGGGGTTTGAAAAAAGGTATTTTAAAACCTAAAAATGATCTTCAATACTAGCTTCATATATTTTAAAGCACAACTTTTAATTATTATTTTTTTATCAAATATTTTGTGAATTTAAATATTATAATTTTGTTTATATGTCCATTACATATATACCTTGATAAAAATTCATTTCATTGTTGAGGTTTTTCAAGATTTTATATCCCCTGGATATTCCCAATTTTGTGTAATCCTTATTTACGTGAACTTTTCTTTTCTTTCCACATGTCAAGCATCACCCCCATAAAATGTTTTCAAACTATTAATATATTGTAAAAAATATTATTTTTTATGGAGAAAAAATATTTGTTAATTTGTGGTTTTATGTAAAATATATATATTTTAGTCCTTAAAATATCCTTTAGTTATTTTACAAAAAATCCACCCAAGTGGTTTATTTTTATTCTTTCTTGTCTATATTATTACCGTAAATCTTATATAACTGAAAACCATAATCAAGACATATTTACCTTTATAATTTATAAACAGTCAAAATTACATAATTCCTTCTTCTATTGTTAATTATTATTATTTATCCATATTTTATATCTTAAATCATATCATGAGACCTATTTCATTATCATAGATTTGATAATTGTAATGATTTGTGAATGAATTTTTTTCCTTATATGGCATACATATTTATGATACTAATTTATTTTATTGGTGGGTTTGAAATTTTATATCCTCTAATTTATTGGGTAATGATTTATATCTCATGATATATTATATATGTTATTAGGGAGTGAACCTAAATTCACCATGGGTATTTGACTTATTTATGTTGAAGGTATTGTGAGTGACCCTTGATATACATTTATGATATCTTGTTTTATGCCATTTCCATATTGTTATAATCTTATTACATCATTTACATATTCCATTACATTATGATTATGATTATCCTCTTTAGGATTTCATGTTATGTATCTTTACTCTCATTTTATGATTTATTGCCATGTTTTCTCCCATATTGGTATTTCTATATTAACCATTTACTTATATATTTCCCTTGGATATCTTATGTAGATTTATAATATCTTTGGTAGTTAAGGGGACTATTTTTTGTATTAAATAATGATGATGATTTTATGTTTAAGGTAATGTATTTGTATTTATAATTTTCCAAGGCCACTGGACCTCTAGATAATTGTAATTTAATGCTGTAAATGTATGTTACAAATCATAAAATAAAATATGTTCAAGTATTATACTTTAAAAGTTATTATTATAGAAAGTATTAGTGATTTTGGAGATTAATAATAAATACAAATAGGAAAAATCATAGCGTGGAGTTTAAGGGATAATTCTAAGAATATAATAACATCATAGTATTTCATTAGCATAGATTTTATGTGATTTTACATGCAATACATCCCTACCAAGATAGTGGATTTTGGATATGGACATGGAATAGATGAACCTGGTAGTAATCATCTAAAAATGGATGGTTGATCATTTAATTGATCATTAATCGACTACATGATTAGTTGGCCTAATAATGTATGCCTATTGAAACACTCCTTGAGGTTATGATTTGATTCATAATATGCTCTTTACAGATAAATATGATGAATTTATTTACTAGTTACCTCGAGGGACTAGGTAGAGAGGTATAAGATAACATAACATAATGTAACCTTTGATAAACCAAGATTGATATACGTTGAATTGAAGAAATTATGGTTTAAACTAATGAAGAAAAATATTTAAGTTATTGAATATGATAATCAACTTATTATTTTAAATGTTCATCACTCATTTAAAAAAGTTCTTTAATAATGATAGTTGTAACCTAAAGGAAAAATGTAACATTGGGTGGGATGGATAATGTGATTATTAACTCACCAATCAACGTATTAGAACTAGATATGGAATAAGAAATTTAGTGACTATGCCTAACCTTAAATCATGAAATATGGTTAAAAATGTTACCATAGTTTAAATACTAAATACACCCTCAAAGAAAATGGTAGAGACTCATGAAAATTATGATGGAGATGATGATAAAGAAAAATAGACTCAATTTTATTCATGTTAATAATATGGAAAGAATCACTAAGAAAATTGGCTCAAGGGAACTTCAAAATTATATACTTGTGTAAGAGGGGGTCATCATGATTCAAACTACTATAGGAATATAAAGAGTCTAGATAGAATTATGGGAGTGGAAAATATGAATTTAAAAATTACCATTAATGGTTCAATGACATATGTCTGTAAAACATGGGAATTATCTATATTAATACCATAATCTTAATGTAAAGAATGATGATAGGTAAAAAAATATCATAGGCCAAGGAACAAGGGAAATCCAATGAACTCCCAATGAATGAATTTATTTCTGAAAATATTATACAGTGATTAACATTGATCATCCACCCAATAACTATGCATATTAGATTTACACATTTTCTAAACCCACTCTTTAATAAATCAAATTATTTTTAAGAACATTAAATCATCATCTAGTTGTCTATATTTGAGTTATTAATATAAACATCAAATGTTAAAATTATTGAATACCAAAATTATTTTTATTGGAATGTTTCTTATGAAAATATTATTATCCTTTCTTGAAAAAATTTATTTTATTTTTAAAATAAATTGATTATCTCTAATTAGAGAGAAAAATTATTTAAAATAATGATATCACGTTTTATTTCAATATATTCTAGTTTAAGAAATGGTGATTATAAACACATTTTATAAGAAAATAAAACAATTTCTGTATCATTGAAAATTAATAATAGTTTTTTGGATCAAACGGTTAGAGGAAATTCAACATCTACAATAATCATATTCTAAGGTAAAAAAGGTATGTTTTCTATAATTATAAGGTTTAAATCACTAAATAAGTTAAATATCGATTCATGTTATAGATAAACTTAGATAACATCATTAGTAAGTAACAATTTAAATTTCAAGGATGCAATTTATTTTGGGATGAAGAATTTAACACCCCAGGTTTTAGGATCTATTATTATGTTATTTATTATTTATTATTCCTTTAATTGTGAAGAATGATTTTGTTTTCTTTCAAAATAATTGAAACATGATTAGAAAATGTTACCTAAAATTTATAAACTAAAATAAATACACATTATTCATTAATAAGTTGTGCATTACAAAAAAATATCAATATATTGCATACCATGTATTATTGTGGACAATTGATTAAGTACATCCAATAAAAGTCAAAAATTTAGTAAGTGATAATAGGAAAAAAGAAAAAAATCATAACGACTTGGGAATATCTAGGATCATCTTCAAAATGGAGCATATAAAAAAGATAAACAAAAACATTAATGAGTGTGAATAAATAAATAATTTAGTAAATCTATAAAAATGAATGAAATATATTCATTGAAATTATCTTCGTTGTAAATATGGTCTTTTGAATTAATTAATTTCAAATATAGTCATTATAATTATGGTTATTGGCCTTATATCCAATATGTATACTAATGTCGTGTATTTTTAAGTATAGAATTTAAAATTATTTAATTCACAATAGAAATAAAAATATGATATAACAATATATTAAATATTTGTACTTACACAGTACATCTAAACATTAATAGTAATAATATTAAAAACTGACATGTTGTACATTTCATATTCATATAAATATTTCAATATAAATTGTGTAGTAAAAATTAAATTTTAGAATATAAATAACTATTCAATGTAATTTATTAAATCATATTAATTATAAATATATTACTTACTTTCAAAGTACTTTTTTATTAAGTATTGAATATTTTTTCCAAATAAAAAAATTAATATTTAAAAAAAATTATATATGGACTAATATATTAACTTCAATAAAATTATAAATCGATATGAAACAATATTATCAACACATAATGCTTAAAACACCATTTTTCTAACAAGAGTTAGATTATTTAAGAATGATATATTTTCTAAAAAAGATAAATACATAAAATTTATAATTGTGCTTTTATAAAATAAACTACTTTTTAATTCATTATATCAATATTATACTATGATTAATTTTTTATATTTTTCAAAAACATCAATTTTTTAGGTGAATATTAAAAACTCATATTTTTCTAACTATCACATTTATAATGAATTAATGAATTAAAAGTTTAGGAAACACTATTCATATAATAAATGTACATATAATAAATAATTTAAATAATTTAAAAATAATAATATTTTTAATTTATAAAACACATGCTTATCATTTTTAAAACACGTGAAATATTTTACACTAAAAAATGATTTTTACACACTTATATTAAAAATTAAACTTTATTAATTTTCAAAATTAAAAAAAAAATCCCATTTGAGTTAAAATTTTAAATATTATTTAACTATATAAATTTTATTTTTCAATATAAATCAAATATTATTTGGATTAATTTTAATTACTGTGATAATGAACAAAAATGTTTTAAAAAATAATTATTTTATTAAAATCAGGAAATTGTTTGTTTTATACATAAAATTCATCTAATTTAAATAATTTTTATTATATCATGGATTTATGTTTATACTCATTATATTTATTTTAAATACTAAAGAATATAAATAGTCAATGATTGTTGAAATTTTATTTTTCTATGAAAATGAGTTTTATACATATTACTTATTTTAAGTAAAAAAGATAATTTTATAATTTTAATATCATTAATTTGATCAAATAAGGAATAAATTTAGTTCTGTCACACCAAAATATGGTTTTGTGGGTTATATCATATTTTTAATAAAACACTCAACCACTAGTTTAAAAATTAGTTACCTAGCTCAAAAGTAACAGTAAAATGTAAACGATTAATGGTAAAAACTATATAACATGTTTAAAAAATGTTTATAAATACATGGTAAATCCTTTATCAATCAAAAATAAATAAAAATATTTTATTATGAAATTTTTTAGTCTTTTAAATTTTAATGGTGTAGTGATATCATGGTAGTGTAAATGGTACTACAAAATTGTTCCCTTTTTTCACTTATAAGAGGGGATCAATCCACAGATCTATGTTTACATTTTAGATTATATTTTCCCTCTAACCTCTACCCAATGTTACTCTTATAGAATTTATTTGATCATATTTAATTTCAATATATCTATAAGAAAGATTAATGACTTCACTTCCAAATAAATATCTAAGAGAAGATCATTTCAACAACAGAAGTAAAACATTCTTTATAACTTTTTATCCTTAATATTTCCCTAAAAAATATCAAATTTACCTCATAATATAAAAAAATTAGTATTAATATTATAATCATATATTATTTTATTAATATAATTACCATTCTTTATTCCTCTCCACCATCTAAGAAAACCAAAAGCATCATTAGTGTGTTTCGCGGACTACCACCTCAATGAAGTTATGTCTTCCATTTTTCATCACCCTCATTAATAACTGATAAATAAATTAATATATAAATAAATTGTATAAATATAATATAACTATGATTCTAAAATTTTAAATTATCATACACAATATTTCTCCCCCATTCGTTGAGAAATGATAATGTTAATAATACATAAGTGTGAAATATATCCTCAAAGAGCAATGAGTTTAATTTTTCATCACCTCTGATCATAGTTAGATTTAAAAATATATTTAATATATATATTATTTCCCTAAATATATTAATATTAAATATTTTATTAAATATTTTTCAAATTTATTCTACCAGGGTTAAAATATATAAAGAGTTAAGAATGGAAAGAAAACCTCAAGTAACCAATGTAGTTAATAAAAATATGTATAATATAAATTGAATATAATAATAAATGATCATTTTTAAATTAAATAAAAAATAATAATGTTCCTTTTAAGGAATAAAATAAACATAATTTTCTTATTCAAGGAGTTAGGAATGTATGAAAGATAAATTTGGGTTTATGTAAGGGTTTTTATCTAAAATTCTATTCATTAAAACTTTTTTTAAAGTTATAAAAAAATTTAATATTTCTATTATCTATATACTTCCCAGAAATTTCATATCAAATAATCCATTATTTAATTACTATTATTTATATAAAAATATGATTTTATATCATCCAGTGACATTTAATTCAAATTTATAGAAGCTGTAAGAGTTTTATATCAATCACCCTTCATTGAGGTTGGATTTTATATTATGAACTAATATTAATTTTTATGGTGTATATAATAATCTAAAGACTCATGATATACTAAATTATTATTTAAATTAGATACATAAATTCTATTCTTGTTTTTCCATTTTGTGGGAAATTAATGATCACATCCAAAAAATATTACAATATTTTATAAGTGAATATGAATACCTGAGTTAAAATTTTTCTATTATATATTTTTCATTAATTTTATATTGTAAAACCAAATTATTTTTTGAGAGATAACTTGAATTAAATCTTCCATTATAATAGATTTTAATTCTTTTTGAAATTGAAACTATGTTAAGAATAATTCCATTCCATTTAAATGATGGTTTCCCCTCATTGTCCATAATTTCCCTTCCCACAAGAGTTTGGTTTTCTAATTGGATTCATAGATAACTATTATCTAATGTGAAAATAAAATTTACCTTATCATATTTTCAAAATAATGATTTATTAAAATCATTTATGATGTGGGGTTTCTAAAAATGTGTTTCGATACATAAAAAGTGATCATTAATACATCCTTAATAATATATCAAAAGAATGTTCTACGTATTTGTTTTGTATTTTATGAATATTCATCTAAAAAAATTTCTATATTTTTATATATATTATTTATGTGTATACCTAGTCAAATAACCTTTCATTTTTAGGGTTATACATGTTTTTATCTCCCTTAAAAATTATCACCTTTAAGTAATCAATATTTATGGAATCATTCATGTTTTTGTCTAAGGTCAATACAAACCCTCCAAAATGTTTTTAAACAATTAATAGAATATAAAACCATAATAATTTTATTTAGATACATAATAGTTCTATTTTGGTTCTATGTAAAATGATAATATCTTTAATTATTTAAAATATCATACATCTTTTTCACAAAATCTCAGCCAAGTGGATTATTTACATTATTTTATCTCCAAATCCTCTTCACAAATTTATACAATAGAACTCCTTGACCAATTCCTATATACATTTTCCATTAATTAATGTTAAAAATAATTTAATTCCTTATTCTCATTGAAATCCTTATGGTTTATCCATATGTTACACTGTAAAATAAGATTGTGAAACCCAATTCATTATCATAGGAAAGATTATGCTTATGATTAAATAATAGTTAATTTTCCATATGTGTATTACATATGTATGATTTAAATTTATTTTATATGAGTCTAAAAAATTATATATCCCATAAATTAAATGGGTAAAGTTATATATTTCATGAGATTCTATTTATGGGATTAAGGAGGTAACATAAATTCACCATGGGATTATTTCTACTTTATGATTATGGTATTTGGAGTACACCATGAATTATCATTATGATATCAGGTTTTATGTTTTTTCCACATGTTCATGATCTTATGACATAATTTCCTTACTTTATTACTTCATTATTATGATCACGACCTTTATGATATCTTGTTCAGTCTTTTGACACTCATTTTATTCTTTATTTCCATGTTTATTCATTTTTTGGGCTTTCTAGATCTCCCATTTTTTATATATTTTCCCCATAATTTCTTATACCGATGAAGATGATATTTGGGAGTTATGTGAATTATGAGGAGTATTAAACAATGATTATGTATTTTATGTTTAAGATGATTTTTTATGTCTAATCATTTTTCAACACAATATCATTAGATCATTATCATTTAATTTTAGAGTTGTATATTATCAATCGAGAAATACAAATATATTTAAGTATGGGGTTGATATATGTTGTGCTCAATTGTGGTATATAAATTAGATGTTAACTAATTATGGGTTCATGTTTACTAAAACATTGATTATTTTTTATTTTATTAGTTCTATTTCACTATCTAATAATACAAAACATCAGTCATGCGATAATCACAAAAAAATAATAAAAGACATCATTGAGGACCACACATAAAATGGAGGTATTATTCTATTGTTTATCATAAAAAACTATATACTCTAGAAATTTCTAATAAACCATTAAATTTAGATTGATTTGGATATATTAAATTGAATATGGTTATTAATAGTATTATGTGACCACTAATTCTATTTCTTATTTCAATATATCCTACCATTGAAAAAATCCTTATCAAGGGTGGAGAGAGGGGTTCATTGTTTATATCGAACTCTGCTAACTTTTTATATAGAATGGTTATATTTCATAGAATACCATTTAATGAAAATTATAAGATGTACTCATAACATCCTCTATAAAAATATGTTAATAAAAACACCTTGTATGTTGAACATTAAGGTTATTATCTTTTTAGGGTAAATTATTTATTAATTAATTACTTTTTGTAATGATATAAAGTAAACCTTTATTATTTTTTATATGAAATTTATTTTTACTTACAATTACATTTATTTATTCTAGACCAAATATTTTAAATGAATATTTATATTAATATTACACTTTTACCAATGTTTTTTCAATCTGGTATATAATTCTATTTAATATTATTTTTTTATATTATGAATTTTAATTTTAATAACTCTTTGGGGTAATGTGATATTTTTTCATAACTCTTGAATATAATCATTTATAATTTTTAGGAGTGTCTATAGGTTATAAGTTTATATTTTCAATACAATTCCTAAAATTATCATCATTAGAATATGATCATCCATTTGTATCGAACAATACCATCAAAAATGTATTTTTTATTTTCACTTAACTCCATGGTTTTCTCTTATTTATTTCTCTTCAATGTGACTTTTTATTATTAAAAAAGAGGAAAAAGATTTTATATATTTTTGATTTAGGGAGTTAAGTTGTTTTAAATGTTTCAAAAATGTAGAAATGTGATCTCATATTGAATATGTGAACTTACCTTAAGGGAGAAAAAATATTTTATTTGTATTGATTAAGTATAAGAGGGAAATATGTTTCTAAGGGGATACATCAAATGAAAACAATTCATATATATGAAAATGGTTTTTGGTGAAGTTTTGCATAAAATTATAAGAAGTTAATATTGTAATGATTAAAAATCTATATTACATTTTGATTTTTCTCATTTGATATTTTTTATATCCCAAAGGGGTACAGTGGTTTTTATTTATTTTCCAAATGGGAGAACAAAAATTCCTTTTCCAAGAGATATTGAAGTATGTATATTTATTTTATATTGATAAGAATGTTTTTCTTTGGGGAGAATCATATCGATGTCCTTATAAGATAAGTTAGAATAATTTTTTTATTGAAAAAATGTTTTCTAATTTCTAATATATATATATATATATAAGGAGATAATGTTATATTAGAGTTAGAGGGAATTTTCAACATTATTTTGTTACATTTGTTTTATTCTTCATTTCTTGGTTTGAAATAATAAAAAGGTGGAGGTTGTTAAGTCGTATTATAAAAACAAAATAATGTAGATATTTTATTTTTTATGAATAAAAGGACACACATTATTTAATTAAATTAAATTTAATGTTTCTTAGTTTTGTTTTTTATGTTTTCTAATCTTCAAATTTTATGTTTATGTGAACGAAATAATCAATAAAATTTTTGTAGAATCATGATACAGCATTAAAAGTTTCAAAAGATGAGTTTTTGAAGATTTTAACATTATTATAACTAAATATGATGATCTAAAATATTCCAATTTTTTGATTTACACAATATCATCATAAATTGGATCTAGGCTTCAAAAATTAGAATATATAATGAAGTGGATGAAAAACCTTCTACATCATAATGATATTTATTACCTTACTACTTCAATTACATATGATTGTAATTTTTATTAGTGTGTTTAATAAGATATTATATGTCTGGGGATTTATTTTAAAAGTTTTTATTTTTTTCATAATTTTTTCAACCAAATATTGATAATGATGATATTAAAGTGATTATAATATAGTTTGAAATGGATCATGGAGGCTGATCTTTCCTAAGGGATAGGAACATTCTTCGTCCTAAATAATGATGTATGATGAATTGTGGTGGTGTACATGATATCAATAATTCTAATTTAATATAATCTTGGGGATAAATATTTCAATAGAATTATATTTGTTGTGGATGTTCCTTGTTCAGAACTTGTTTCTCCAGACCGAGTAGACTAAAAACCCCGTTACATATGGAATATATACCTTATATGCAGTTTCTAACTGTCTGGTATTTTTGGGAAAAATTAAATAGATAATATGATTTGGAACTGATTTTTAATGTTATCATTTTATTGTTTTTCATATTTCTATTTTAAGCTCTATGAATTTTGTATAATTTAAATTTTACATTCTCATTGATTATTTTTTTACTTCGGTATTATTTTTACCTTATGATTGTTTTATTTTCTATGAAATTATTTATTTCATTTTATTATTATTTTTTGTAGTTTATAATTTATGGAAACCATGAATTCTGGAGTTAGTGATCATTTTTAGTCGATTTTATGAATTCAATTCTCCCCACTCCATAAGATTACATACCATTAATATCTGGTAAAACATCTTCTTGTATGGAGGAGGTGCTGTGATAGAATTTTTTATAGTTTTTTTAACCCATTGATGACACATAGGTGCCAATGTAAAATGTATAAAATGAAATAATCTATATTTATAATAATATTTGATAATATGTTTGTAATATATAAAATCTATTTTTAACAGGCTTTAGATGAATCTAGTGTGAGGCATCATGAATCCATATGTTCATAGATGGAGGAAAAATATATTCATAATGTATGTTATATAAATATTTTCTTATTTTCTACTTCCTTTTTGATATGTAATTGAATATCTTTTTCAAATTTTGAAATTAATTTTACCCATGCCTCACAAACTAGTGATAGTGTGAAAACATATAAAACGGTCTTGAATTGTGGTGAAAATATAAAATAATATTAAATAATTAATTAATTAATTAATTATATTTAACATGTATCTTCACGTAAATTTAATGTGTTCTATGATTAGAATGATCAAAAAATAATTTTTAGATAGAAAAATGACTACAATACTATTTAAAATGTAATAATCTACCATAAAACAATATATTTATATGAACCCATGGGATAAATAATGTCAGCTAATTTATAACATAAATGAATAGACATC
This sequence comes from Viscum album, assembly GCA_963277665.1. NCBI lineage: Eukaryota > Viridiplantae > Streptophyta > Magnoliopsida > Santalales > Viscaceae > Viscum > Viscum album. The sequence goes on from OY728159.1 coordinate 798,156,077, forward strand.
ACATCTATTAATGAGTTATGTTCTTGGAATGGTCAAAAGTAAATTTCATTTATTTAAGATTCATTAAAAACATGATTCAAATAGAATAATCCATCATGATACCTTATATTGTCTTGAAATATTATAACAATGAAAAAATATATGAAACATAAGAATATAAACCATTTCAATTTGACATACTATGTGGTGGAAATAATTCATAAATAAATATCAAAATAAAATTAGATTAATAAAAATAATACTGTAAAAATGTAAACTGGCCTGGATTGTCATTAAATCATAATAAAAAGAATTTTGATTAATTGTTTTCATGTAGGAATATATGGTATATAAATCTGAAGTGTAGTGTGTTTTTAATGACTATAACATAATTTCTACCATATAAAATGAAATAAAATTAGTGATATAGCCAACAACAAGGAAAAACATGTTGTGTCATGAAATATTTGTATAATTATCATTATTTTATTCTTTTATGTGAATGAAATAAATCATATATATCTAATGTACAATGTTTAAAGAATGACTGAAATTTCATTTTTTGGATTGAAAACTCATTAAAAATACATGACATATGGTCAAAACTATGTACAAGAACTTAAAATGTCATGAAATCATAAGACATTGATCATTGATTAATTAATTATTTGTATATATGAATGAACATATATAAAATGTTTGTTGTGGTGGAATGATTGAAAAAATTAGTTTAGGATTAAGACAAATAAACACAACTAGTGTAACAAAAATGAAAAAAATGATATTTGAATGTCCTAAAATCATAAATCAATAATCATAAATTAATTTTTAACATTTTGTAAAATAAGACACATGCATATAAAGTCGATATAATTATTTTGAAAAATATAAATCTATAGAGTAAAAACTGATTAAAGGATGGTAAGTTAAAATAATGAAATGACCATATATTGGTGTGAAATCATAGGAAAACAATACTCAATTAATTTATTATAATAATTGTGTAGGGTGGGGGATAAAATACCAGAAAATAATAGACCAAAAAAGTAAATAAACAAATAGACTTTACACCAATACAACATACAATATGCTTGAAATGATCAAAAGTGCATGTTTTTAGATTAAACATTCCTTAAAAACAAACAGTATATGGTAAAAACCAGTAACCAATCATCATGTTGACGCAAAATCATATAAAAATAATCAATAATTAATATTTTATATCTATAGATGAGTGATATTTGAATCCTATGTGTGACTGGTCCAAATGACTAAAAGTATTTTTGGATTAAAAAGTGGCTAAAAAGTGATAGGATAAAATTGATCAAACAATATTGGAATTTCATGAAATTATATAATGATAATATTTGATTAACATGTAAAATTTATAAATTGGTCACATGTTTATCATATGTGTGGTCATATTATAATGACCAATAAATCAATTTTTGAGTAAAAACGATTAAAAACATATAATGTGGTAAAACCTCGAAAAAAAACATCATATTATCATGAAATAACTAGGCAATGAGAACCATATTAATTTTTACATGAATTTATAAATATCACTCAATCTAATCTATTGTGTACTTAGAATGATCAAAAGTGAATTTTTATTAATTAAAAAGTCTTCAAAAACACTTGTGAGATATTCCAATCCTGGAATATTACCATAGGATTTCATTAAACATTAGGATAATCATCGTTGATTAATTTATGACATGTATGAATTAATGGAATTTCAATATGATATACATTGTTTTCTGAATGATAGAAAAATATATTTTGGATTAAAAAGTGAAAAAATAAATGATACAATAAATATGAGTAAGAAACCATAGACTATTGTGAAATAATATAAAAATGATATATGATTAATTATTGACATTTTCAAATAGAAAAAAAAAGTTAGTCCAATGAATAATGTAGTTAGAATTAATGAAATAAAATTGATAATAAAATTTGATAAGATCATAACTGAGAAAATAATATAAAATTGTTTTGAAATAATAATAAAATGATTTTCAATTAATTCATGACATATATGAATGAAATAAATAATAATCTAATATGTAATGTATTCTTTTCATTTTAATTTTTTTTTATTTCATTGATTTTGTTAAATGTCGATTAACTTTTTGTATTTGTACTATCAATTTGGCTTCAATTTTTAATTTCATCTATTTAATTTAGTATAAAAATTTCCAATAAATTTAATTGGATTTATATTTATGAGATGATGGTTTGAGTTTGAAGAAACATTTGATCATGGTTAGTTGTTATTATTTTACAAATAATTTTGTTAATTTTCAAAAAAATTATACATGATAAAAAATTATAATTATAATTTCAATTTTTTATTTTTTTATTTAAATAGTAATTATTCATATAATATCTTCTTTTGATTTTTTTCCAAAATATAATTACTTTATAAAATTCAAAAAACATCACTAATGAGTCAGTTTTTCTACAGATTATGGGATCCTTTAGGGATCACTATATGGTGGTTTTTAACGACTTCAGTGATAGAATGACAATGACTAACCACATTAGGAGCTACTCGGACCCTAAATTCCTTTAGTGTCTACATTTGATGTCAAAAAAAGGAATATTATTTTGTCTTAAGATATTTATTTCCTTATATATATATAATAAAATTATGAAGAAATATGATAGTTACAGATATATATACACCCACAAACACACACACATATTTGTGTTTACAATCTATTGAGGGATGAATTATTGATATCCACCAAAGACTAATAGATGTAGGGAGAATAAATAAGGCCTATATCCCTATTTGAGTGACTGTAAAGTGGAGAAGAAACATCAAACTTTGTGAACTAATGATTCATTTTGTGGTCTACAAATAATAAACCATTCAAACATGATTTTATGATACGTTATAATCCAGTCTACTGAATCTCTTGGTCTATATAACGAATGATTTATTTAGGTTGTGATCTAACTTTTAATGTTGTAACACACTAAATATAATGAGGAAGTGATCCGAATATAATTAGTGATCAAAAGGAACATAGGTATCCCTATAGTCTTATTATAAGTGATTAAATATATTTTTATTCAATAAAATCTCCTGTAATATATAGATTAATAGGTGGTATCTCTACATGAGATATACTAAGTCTATGGATAACTAATTGTACCGAGTTGTGAATCGAAAGTCGGTGGGATGAAGATTTAATGTTTTCCATCACTAGATTGAGGGAGTGAATCTCAACACCATTTGAATGAAAATCATTTAATTAGAGTCTCTCTTATTCATATATATCAGGAGTCTCAAATACATAGAAATTGTTCCTCAAACCCTGGAAATGTAATTCCCACTAAAAAATTAGTGAATTAAATGTTATGAAAAACTAAATTCATTATTATGTCATTAATATTTTTATCGGATAAATGAAATATATAATAAATATATAATGTGATAAAATTTAGTCACTAACTCAACTCATAATTTACAAAAATATTAATCAAACCATAAAATTAAAATAGTATTCGCTAAAAAAATATTATTCTATGGTTTCACTTAATACCTTGTGAAAATTTTTAATTAATAAATTAACCCCAATTATTCCATAAATGAATAATAAAGAATTTATATATTCATTGATGATTCTTAAAACCAAGATAACTCTCAGACCCCATTGTGGTTCCCCCAATATCAAATATAATTATTCACTAGAATATGATGGACTCTTGAATATGCTATTTTGTATGACCATTTTAGCCCTTATCTCTATAGTAGTGATTATCATTCAAATAACAAGAGAAGATTTTGGAGAACTATCAAGGTCCCTAAACAGATATTTAATAGTCAAAATAATGATGACAATCTTAATAACACACATTGTGTAATATAATCTCTTTATCTCGAGATATCTTAAAAATTAGGATGCATAATTGTGTCATCATCCAATATTTCTTTATTATTTTTTGATATTAATTGAAAAAACATCAACTACCTTGGAAAAATCATTTTGATCGAACTAACATACCTATTAACTAGGCCCAAGAAATCACTTCTTTGAAATGGATGAAAAAACTTCTTTCTTGATCCTACATCAAATGTCACAACACCAATGATTCACCCAACACAAGATACCTCACAAAATTTTAATTCCATGGTTTTTCCTTGAATAAATGTACATGATAAAATGGTACACATTGATTATTATATCATGTTAAGAGATAAATACACATGTTCATTGATAAGAATATCCAATTACACCTAAAACATGTGGTGTTCCTATTAGAGGGTATGTCCTCATAAGCTCACATAATTGAGATCACCATATGTTATATTTAGGGGAAGAAGTCTCAATTCATACGATTCCATGACACCTAATATTCAGAAATAAACAATGGATAATAATTTATTATATATCTAGTTCATAGTTTATTTGTTTTCGAATAATGTCATGTTACCTCAATGTTCTCATTAAAGCTTTCGAACTTCAACAACATTTTGATACAAAAAATAATCAATGTACATTAACATTAAAATAGTGAATGAAAAAATATTTATACAATAATGTTAAGTGTAAATCATTAATAATTAACCACATAAATGGTACAGAAATAAAAATTACTCATAATATTGGGTTTAGGGTCCCTACTTTTTAAAGAAAATCCACTTTCTATGGATCCAACTTGCTAACTAATTTTTGTAGCCCTCACGTGATAATATCATGTTTCTATTTGGTTTTTTCTTTACTATTGGGCCTCACATGCTTCCACTATGTTTCTATTATTCTATCTATGACATCACCATGAAAAAAACATTACTTATTAGTTTAAATAAATTTTACTTATTAAGTGAAATTCCATGAACTCAAAAAAGCATCGCATAGTTTACACTACTTGTTTATCTTCCTTAGAATCAATAATAAACCATATATTTATTGATATGTATACATGTAGCTTGTATGAGCTTGTCCTTGTTATTTCTTTAGATTGACTTTGACATATGATCATATCGATATAAAGGTAGACTAGTCTATGTCCCCTTACAACTAGTACTATTTTTCCCCACAAACAAGGTATAATACTTTTCTTTAAATTCTCATATTAAATAAAATAGTTATAATTGATTACCATGTAGTTTTAATTTATTTAATTGATACATCCTAACCATAATGTTTATAATTGTAATATAATTTCTTATACATATCATTGAATTTGTGATTTATCAATTAATAAAGTGTACACAATTCAACTTTTAAAGACCCGAAATTTTCCATGTAATTTTTTTAATTATATGGAAATATTAAGAGTCTACAAAAATTGATGGTGCATGATTCCGAGGTCCGGTGTTCCTGGAATTAATTAATGAATTTTCTTTAATTACATTCAGTAAACATGTGAGCAGGAATTTTTTTCTCTTGAACCGGTGCTCCGAATTGAAATATGAGGACACCATTGAACTCACCACGCTGATTTACGATTATGTGAGCCTTCACCTCAACTGTAGTAGGTCGAGGGTGGAAGACGAAAATTTCATTTTTTCATGGGAGAGTTAAAAAAAATTAAACAATTATCTTTTGTTTTATTTATTTGAAACCACTCATTTGAATCATGGTGGTGAGGACCACCTGACCTTGAACCACGCTTTTAATGTGATGTAACTCTTGTAACCCCCCCCCCCCAATTAATGAGCCAACATTAATTGATCAATTAATTAACTTAAACATAATTATATTGTCTCCCCACCTTTATTCTCCCTATGGGGTTGGAAAACTCTCTTGGTGGAGAAGACTTTGGATGGAGAACTCTTGAAGGAAGAACATCCTCCAACGGAGAACATCCTCTGAACGAGGAACGAGGAACCAACATTCAAGAAGTGCTGATACATCATTTTCTTCCTCACACCACCTCCATATAACAAAGGACGTAGGGTCAGCTCTTGATCTTTTTTCATTAATTTTACGTTGATTCAATATTCTTGAGCTGTGTGATATCAAACTAACGTGGAGGGAACGATCCAAAAAAACATGGCCAAATCCCTCTGCTACGTCGTGAATTGATGTGTTCTTCATGGGAAGATCTTTGGGTTGATCGGAACCCGGCCATGTTAGGATAGATGAAAAGGAGATGTCCTAGGACACACAATGACTCCTTCATATTGAGGAATGGCTACTAGAGCTCACTCAGTGACCCGCAGAAGTCTGCCGATGATCGGCGCTGGCGACTGATGCCGATAGGGTATAGGAGGCGGGGGCGCAGCCGCGCCGCCGCGCCGCCGAAGGACGCCACGGCCCGTCAGCCGCGGTAGAGGTGGGTGGTGGCCGGCACGTTGGCCAACTGAGTGGAAGTAGGGTGGCATGTGTCCGCGCTGCCGGTAGAGGAGGAGGCTGTGGTAGTCGAGACGGGGCGGCGCACCAGGGCGGCCAACACCTGGCCAGACGCAGTAGGAATTGTGGTTCCATCGTGCCACTGGAAGCGGAGCCAGACAAAACTCTGATCGGCCGCATCATGCCGAGCTGGACCCACTCTAGAGGGTCCCGTATGCCAACAGGTGATGCTGCGTTGCGCCGTCGGGTCGGCCAGAAAAGAACGGCCCTCGGGCCGTTCGGGAATACTAGGGGGGAGGGGGGATGGGCGCCTCCATGGGTGGCGGCTAGGGAGGGTCCTACCACAGCGGGCCAACCAAAGGGTCGGGCCCACCACGGTCCATCCTATTCGGGCCAGACCTGGACCCGATTAGGTCAGCCTAGGGCGGGTCGGGACGGCCCTGGCCAGGCCGGGTCGGGTCAGTCTGACTGGGTATCTGGACCCGGGTACGCCTTTTCAGACATATCTTGAGAACCGAGCATCCATTTGATGAACCGTCTATGGCACCAAAATCCTTGGATGAAACGGTATTTTGGTATACTACACTTGTGTTTTGGATTATGTTGGTGTATGACCGGATTGGATCGTACCTGAATCCAACCGCTCCCTCAAAATGGAAATGCTAAAAAATTACAGAGCGGACGTCTAATTGTCACGTCGTTTGTCGCGTTGGGTCCCTTATGACATGAAAAAACTTCATGATACCTTTTCATGGGACTTCTTGGAAGTTGATGTATCAACCAATGTCTTGAGCAATGGATCATCCCAAAATCAAGCGGGCTTAGTGCAGGAACCCTGTGGCTGGCTGTACATGAAGAATCTATCGATCCTGTGTGGGTCATCAACCGATCCTCTATGGGTCATTGACAAATCCTGTGTAGGTCATCTTCGGATCCTGTGTGGGTCAGCATCTTCAGATCCTATGTGGGCCATTTTCAGATCCTGTGTGGGTCATCTTCAATCCTGTGTGGGTCAACAGCAGAGTATCTCGATGATGTAAGATGACATAGCAATACTGCTAATCATCTATACTTTTGTACATAAGTTATACCTGTTGTGAGATGATTCATTGCCTTTGTGGTACAATTCTGTGTGGTGAGACCTTTGTGGTACTTTTCTGCGGGGAAATACCTTTTTGGTATGTACCTTTGTGTTGTTCCCTTCATGGTATTCTTTCCTTCATGGAATAGTTGTATTTTAGGCTAAAGAGTTTGGCCTTGTGTTTCCTTATGAACGAGATGGGTATACTCGATAACATTGGTATATGTATGGGCATATACCTAAATAGGTTTGACTATTGATTTCACGATTTATAATTATGGTAATGATTTTTGGTTTATCGTTTATTAATTCTAAGAGACCATCGGGGGTCCTGAGGTCCATATTGAGTATAGTTATACTCACCCCAGCACGTGCTACACCCACACTTTGATGTGTCTGGTGCAGACGATAGACAACATTGATCGAGGATGAGGGTACCAAGACTAAAGGCTGCTTGGAGGAGGACCATTAGATGATATGTACCGCAGAGACGACCATTTGAGATCTGTACCTACCCTTCAGGTAGGGTCCTTGGTAGGTGGTCACAAGCATTGTTTTCTGTTTTACTTATACATTCTAGTTGGTCTTGTATTCTAGCCCCCTTTACTTACTGTACTCTCTCTATTTACCATATAGTTTAATTTCTGCCTATATCTTGTTGTGTTCTTGGATTTTGTGAGTTTTCAGGATAAAAGGAAATGCCTTTCTAGTTTAGGGATATTCCTTTTCGGTGCTAGTCGTCAGCCCCTAGCCTATGGAAGGTGGGCTTGGGGTAGTCACGACACGAGCCCCGGGGGACGAGTCATGAAAAATAGGAATCATAGGAGTCAATTCTACTAATGAACTTGGACATTGATCTTTTAATAGATAATAGTGTTAGGTTTTATGAGTGTGGTAAGCAGTTTACGGAATCTATTGTTGGTGAAGCAGCCGAAATATCCATACACCAAGACCTTGAATTATGATTTCTGACCCAGTGCATGAAAACACTGATTGTGTGGGTGTTTTTGAAAATTTTTCTTTGTGATATCATTGTGTCAACTCACTATGTATAACTTATTGACTTTGGTACACCTGTTTCTTTTCAGGATGCCTCCACGTAGACAGCTAGCCAAGGTTCTGGGTAGAGTATGCGATGACAACCCACCAAGCGACGAGGCTTTGGTGTAGGGCCCCCATTCCATAGTTTTACCATCAGTTGGGGTACCAGAAACCCCACTACATGTTGGGTAGCCAATTCCACCAACCCCAGGCATAGAGGGTGCACACTGATTGAGTACATTGCATGAGTTCCAGCACTAGAACCCACCGAAATTCTAGGGCGAGATGGATCCACAGGAAGTTGGGGACTGGATAGAGGCTATGGTTAGAGTTTTCTGACTGGTAGGGACACCAGCTGATCTTATAGTCATCCTTGCAGCCAGTATTCTTCTGGCAGTAGTGGGGAGATGGTGGATCTTGATGCTCCGGGTTCATAATGAGGTTAATATCATCTGGGTGGACTTCGAGAGCCTTTTCAGGGCAGAGTTCATCCCTGCAACATTATGCGCAGTGCATATACAAGAGCTTCTCCACATGCAGTAGGGCAACATGATAGTGGCTTAGTATTCACTGTGGTTCACCGACCTCTCACGCTACTCCACTAACATAGTGCAATACCATTTTTTAGGGCTCAGAACTTCGAGCAGGGGATCAGATGGAATATTATAGCTTCGATGATTTCTCTCAGTATCCTAGCGCAGGAGGGGGTGTTAGAGAAATCACTCTTAGAGGAAAGCTTCTTCGTTGAGCAGTCACCGGTAGTGATACCCACCAACAGATGTTATGTAGCTGACTCATCTGTAGCTGGTAGCAGACAGATGATGTAGAGGTCTATAAGGACTAGACCTACATGTGGATGACCGCATGATATAGGGTCGGTTGTGCATGGCTCTCAAGATAGAGCAGTATAGGTGAGGAGTAGAAAGTTTTACTTGTGTGCCAGGCAGGGTCCTATGGCTCATAACTACCCGACCCACCGTACAGAAGACTAAAAGGCAGTCAAAGGAGCGCCTAGGCAGAGGTGAATATTCAATCGAGGAGGTCTGTAGGCAGCAGGATGATGAGGCATAGGAGTTGGTCATGCAGCAGGCGGTTGGTGGTGATTCAAGGATCTACTGCCACCACCTCTAGTTGGTCCACCCTGACCAAATGGAGTAGGTGGATAGGGATTATCTCATCTCCCAGTAGCTGAGTCCTATGAACATGGCACTCCAGATATTATACGACGTACGATCTGTGTCTACTCCACCTTAGCTACAGTACTTATAGACACAAGTGCTAGTCACTCTTTTATTTCCATGACCCTCGTTCGGAGCTTGGGGATTGCTGTGAAGCCGTTGGCTCGATCCTTATTTCTAGAGACTCTTATGGGAGAGGATTCTACAATTACACATTGGTTTTGGTAGTGTGAGTATACTCTAGGAGGAAAGAGCATCGATTGGGGTCTTTTAGTAGTGGTGTCAAGGCCATACATCATCATCTTTGGTATGGATTGGTTATCTACATTCCATGCTCAGGTCGAATGTATTATGCGCAAAGTGCGGTTTGTCTGTGAGGATGGGACCAGGTTTTCCTTTACCGGTGAGAAGGGAACCTTTGCAAAATAGTATTTACTTACCCAGATGAGGGTGTATCCGATCACACATTAGTTGGCTAGCCTTACCCTTGGAGCGGTTTATGTTGAGAGTCTGAGTTATCCTATAGTTGTGGAATAGTACACTGATGTTTTCCTTGATGATGTTTTGGGTCTACCTCCTTGTAGAGAGGTGGACTTTTAAATCAACTTGTACACAGAGATTACACTGATATCTTTAAGAACATATTGGATGGCTCCCATGGTGCTTCGAGAGTTGCGATTACAACTGGAGGACTTTCAGAGGAAGGGATTCATTAGGCCTAGTGTTCCTCCTTGGGCAGCACCGAATTTGATCACCAAGAAGGCGGATGAGAGTTTGAGACTCTATGTGGACTATCGATGCCTGAAGTAGGTTACCATAAAGAAACAGTTCCCACTACTGATAATTGACGGTCTTTTTTATCATCTGAAGGTATCGTGATGGTTTTCAAAGATAGAACTCAGATCAGGAAATCACCAGCTCAAGGTACAAGATGAGTATGTGCATAAGATGGCCTTCAAATGTCGGTATGGCCAATTTGAGTTCTTGGTTATGCCATTCGGCATGACCAACACCCTAGCAGTGTTCATGGGACTCATGAAAAATATCTTCCAGTCATACCTCGATCACTTTGTGGTAGTATTCATTGAATACATCCTGGTATACTCAGCTACAAAGGAGGAGCATGCCTTTCATCTACAGATAGTTCTGGATACACTCCAAGAGCACTGTATTTATGGTAAGCTCTTGAAGTGCCCGTTCTAGATCCGATAGGTTCACTTCATGGGACATGTCATCTCAGAGGCTGGAGTTGCGGTGGATATAGTGAAGATTGAGGTTGTGCTATCTTAGGATCCACCCAGGAGTGTGATAGTGGTGCAGAGTTAAATGGGTCTGGCTAGTTTCTACTGGAGGTTTGGGCCTGAATTTTCCAGAGTTTCGGCACCCTTATCATCATTGAAAAATAAGGCACAACCATTCTTGTGTTCGAAGAGATGACAAAGGAGTTTCTAAAAGCTGAGGCAGAGACTGATGAGTGCCCCCATCTTGAGGAAACCATAGTAGGGTGTTGGGTATGTAGTCAACTATGATACATTAGAGACTGGCTTGGATGTGTCCGGATGCACGAGCGATGAGTGATCACTTATGGTTCTCGATAGCTGAGACAACATGAGGAGAACTATGATACCCATGACCTGGAGTTAGCATCCATGGTCTTTTCCTTGAATATGTGGCAACATTACTTGATTGGAGAACATTTTATAGTTTACTCTGATCACATGAGTATCAGTTATATCTTCTCCCAAAAGGACCTGAACCCGAGACAATGGTGTTGGCTTGAGTTCCTCGAGGACTATGACTTTGAGATAGTTTATACTCTAGGGAAGGGGAATGTAGTATCAGATGCACTTAGTAGGATATATGGTATACAGTTGCAGGGTGAGGCGACGAAGTAGCTACCTGCAATGTGGATTTCCTACGTGGATCAAGATAGAGAATCTTATCTTCAGTCTCTGACAGTCACTCTCCCACTCTTTCAGCAAGTCAGGGAGAAGTAGCTTGGAGACACTGACTGTGAGGATCAATATGCTCAGATATCCATAGGATAGGAACCTGATAAATTTTTTGAAGGAGGGGAACATTTTATCCTATTCAGAGGGCATACTATGGTACTGATGGTGCTTTGGGAGGAAGTGTTGAGGGAGTTCCATACATCCCATCTAGTGGTACATCTAGTAGTGGTGAAGATGTACCAAGATCTCTGACATCAGCACGGGTGTCCAGGAATGAAGAAAGTAGTAACAGATTTTGTCTCACGTACCTCACTTGTCAACAAGTGAAAGAAGAGAATCAGGTTCTAGCAGGCTTAGTTCAGCCACACGAGGTGCCAGATTAGAAGTGGGATGGAATTTCCATGGACTTTGTGATAGGATATCCATGCATGTCCAAGGGACATGATTCCATCTGGGTGATTATTAAAAGACTCACCAAGTCAATCCACTTCCTACCTATTAGAGAGAAGGGATCAGTAGAGATCATGGGAAGCCTATATGTACAAGAAATTGTATGGCTTCATGGAGTTCCCTTGATGATAGTCTCTGATCATGATGAATGTTTTACTTCACAGATGTGGAAGGGGTTGTAGGAGGTATTTGGGAATCAGATTTGATTGAGCCCCACCTTTCATCCTTAGACGGATGGTTAGAAAGAGCGGACTATTCAGACTCTCGAGGACATGTTGTGTGCTTGCATCCTTGATTTCAGTCATAGTTGGGGGGATCACTTTCCCTCGGTGTAGTTTTCTTAAAACAATAGTTATCACTCTACTATTAGTATGGAACCATTTCATTCACTGTAAATATGACCTTTTAGATCACCTCTGTGTTATACTGACCCAGGGGTGTTAGCACTCATGGGACTGAAGATGCTGCGAGCTACCATGAAGTAGGTGCAAATCATCCAGGAACGGATGAAGACAGAACAGAGTAGGCAAAAGTCATATGCTGAAAATAGACAGAGACCTCTGGTGTTTGAGTATGGTGACCATTTAGTTCTATAGGTCTCACCTCGATGAGTTTTTCTAATATTTGGATGGGGCGGTAAGTTATCTTCAAGGATTATAGGACCCTTTCAGGACCTCAGCTGAGTTGAGGAGGTGTCATAACACATATCCCTTCCCCCTCAGTTGCACCAGGTGCATGAAATTTTCCACGTATCCCAGATGAGGAGGTATGGGAATGATCCTTTGAACATTGTTGACTGGGGCGAGCTGGACATCGAGGATTGGGTGACATTTTTGGAGGTTCCACTAGAGATTGAGGATCAACAAGAGAGAATCCTTTATGGTTGATCTATACCTCTTGTGCATGTATGTTGGCCGTAAGGGAAACTCTAAGAGATCACATGGGAGTAGGAGGCTCAGATTTGTTCTTAGTACCCCCACTTGTTTCCCTAGTGTGTGATGTAGCTTTTGGGGACCCAAATCCCTGAGGTGCGTAGAATGTAAAGACCTGAAATTTTCCATGTATTTTTTTTAATTATATGGAAATATTACAGGTCTGCGAAAATTTATGGTGCATGATTCTGAGAACCGATGTACCCAGAATGAATTACCAAAATTTAATTAAGTACCTTCAGTTAATGTGTTAGATGGAATTTGTACCTTTTGAACCGATTCTTGGAATTTAAATCTGAGGATGCTGTTGAACTCACAGCCCCAATTTACTCTTGAGAGATCCTTCACCTTGACCGCAGTAGGTCGAGGTGGAAGATGCAAATCTCTATTTTTTAGGGGAGAGTTAAAAATAATAATAAAATACAACCATTAACTATTATATTATTTATTTGAGACCTCTCATTTGAATCTTGGTGGTGGGGACCACCTGACCTTGAACCCCTCTTTTATTGTGATGTAACTCTTGGACCCCCCCCCCCAAATTAATGAGCCAATATTAATTGATGAATTAATAGACTTAAACTTAATTATGTTGGTTCCCCGCATTTCTTCTCCCTCTAGGGTTGGAAAAATCTTTTTCTGGAGAAGAATTTTGCTGGAGAACTCTTGAAGGAAGAACATCCTCCAACAAAGAACATCCTCCTAGTGAGGAATGAGGAACCAATGTTTGAGAAGTGCCTAAACAAAATCTTATTCCTCACATCACCTCCAAAGAACAAATGAGGTAGGGTTTTCTCTTGATTTTTCAACGCTAATTTTACGTTGATTCAATCTTCTTGAGCCGCATGATATCAAACTAGCACAAAGGGCGTGATCCAAACGAACACGGCATGATCCCTCTATTCCCTCTTGGATTGATGTGTTCTTTAGGGACGGGAACTTCGGGATAAGCGGAACCTGACCATGTCAATATATATGAAAAGAAGACATCCAGGTACACAAAATGACTCATTTGGATTGAAGAATGGGCCACCAGAGCTCAAACATTGACCTACGGATGCCCACTGGCTACCGACACCGGCGACCGATGCTGTCGGGGTACAGGCGGCAGTCGGCACACCAGCTGGCCTCTATGGCAGTGGTGGCGTGGCCACGGTCTGTTGTTCACGGCGGAGGAGGGTGGTAGCTGTCACATCGGCTGACCACATGGAATTAGGGCAGCGTGCGTCCATGCAAATGACAGAGGAAGAGGTTGCGGCTGTCGAGCCGTGGCGGCGCACCATGGTGGCTGGCACCCGGCCAGCCATGGGAGGAGAAGTGGTGTCGTCGTGCAACTGGAAGGGGAGCCGATAGGAACCCCGGCCGATGGCGTCACGTGGAGTAGGACCCACTCCGGCGGGTCCCACATTCCAGCAGGATGCGCCACATGGGGCCACCAGATAGGCCAGAACCGAACAACTATTGGGCCGTTCGAGAATCTAGGGGGGCGCCTCCCCGGGTGGCAGCTTGGGTGGCCCCCTCCATGGTGGGTCACCCCTATCGCGGGCCACCCCAGTGTGCTGCGTCCATCACGGGATAGTCCTTCCATGGTCTACCCATTTGAGCAGAACCCTGACCTATTCGGGTCGGCCCTGGCTGGGTCAGGCCGGGTCAGACCAGACCCGGGCGCGTATGGACCTAGATACACCATTTCGTCCATACATTGAGAACATAGCATCCGTTTGACGAACCGTCTAGAGTACTAGAATAATTTTATCAAGAAGCTCATTTTTTTATACTCCACATGAGTTTTGGATTAAGTTGGAGTATGACTGGGTTGGATCGAACCAGAATCCAACCGGGCCCTCGGAACAGAAACACTAATAACATACAGACCTGGCGTCAAATTGACACACTGTCTATCGCATTAGGTACCTTATGACGTGAAATACCTTCATGATACTTCATCATGGGACATAGTGTTAGTTGATGTATCGACCGATGGGTTGAGGAGTGAATCCTCCCAGAATCAAGCAAGCTTAGTGTGTGAACCATGCAGCCGGCTGTACTTGAAGAATCTACCAATCTAGTGTGGTTCATCTACTGATCTTGTGTGGGTCATCTATATATCTTATGTGGGTCATCATCGGATCCTTTGTGGTTCAGCATCTTCAGATCTTGTGTGGGTCATCTTCAGATCCTGTTTGGGTCATCTTCGATCCTGTGTGGGTCAACAGCAGAGCTTCTCGAAGAAGTAAGATGACCTAGCAATAAATCTAATCATCTATACCCATGTACTTAAGTTATACCTAGTGTGATCTGAGTCTTTATCTTTGGGGTACAATTTTGTGTGGGGATACCTTCATGGAACTCTTTTGGGTGGTGTTACCTTTGTGGTACTTACCTTCGTGGTTTGTCCTTCATCGTATTCTTTCACTCATGGAATAGTTGCGCTTTTGGAAAATGAGTTGGTCCTTGTGTTTCCTCATGAATGATATGGTTATACTCGATAACTTAGGTATATGTATGGGCATATACCTAAGTAGGGTTGATTTTTGTTTTCATGCATTGCGATTATGGTAATGCTTTGTGGTTTATCCTTTTTGGATTCTGAGAGACCTTCGGGGGTCTCAGGGTCCCTACTGAGTATTGTTATACTCACCCCTGCATGGGCTATGCCCACACTTTACAATTTCATGTAGATGACAAACAACATTGATCGAGGCTGAGGGTGTCAGGACTAGAGGTTTCTTGTAGGTGGACCATTAGAAGAGATGCACCGCAGAGACGACTGTTTGAGAGCTGTACCTACCCTTTAGGTAGGGCCCTTGGTGGGTGTTTATAGGAGTTGTTTTCAGTTTTACTTGAACTTTCCAGTTGGGCTTGTATTCCGACCCCCTTTATTTATTGTACTCACTCTATTTACTCTATAGTTTTCTTTGTGCTTGTATCTTTCTGCGTGCTTGGATTGGGTGATTTTATAGGTTAAAAGGCAATGCCTTCTTGGTTTTAGGGATATGCATTTTTTGTGCTAGTCGCCAACCCCTGGCCTATGGAAGGTGGGCTTGGGGTAGTCTTGCTACGGGCCGCAAGGGGTGGTTCATGACACAACTCACCACATTAATCTATTTTGATATTCAGGTATGTCTTCTTATAGAGATTTATTTTACGTGAATCTAGAAACAATTACCTATAAAATTTTTATACAATAGATTTTATTATAACTTATTAGTACATATACTATTTAATTAATATAAGAAACAATTTGATCAACTATAGTTGATCTTGTTATCAATAACTTAGGTTTCTACATAAATTGAATCTCTTGATAGTTAGTTTCATTCTAATCTTGACTAATTAGTGTAACCAGTGTATTTTCATATGTTATCAAAGACATATTAAGAGAAACAATGGTTTTCCTAACAACACTTTTAAACACATGGCCTCAATTCATTCCAAATGAATATTCTATTACATTGTTTCTTACTTCAACCCAAAACTATATTTCAGAAACTTAATCCCCTTATTTAAATTCTATTGTTTCACTAACTCATAACGGTTTTAATGTATTGATTCAATCCATGAATGGTGATTATAAAATCATATTTCAAATATAATGATTATAAAAAATACCTATGATAAGTAAAATTATAATGGATTTAGGCATAAAAAATTGGTATTACCAATCAAGTCTTATTGGTAACATGCTTGTACCACTCATGTATTATCTCCCTTGAATACCCTCCATAGACTTCTAAATAATAAGCCCCAGTACTTTAAAACATGGAATCTATTATTGAATATTAGTTGGTCTTTCCAATATAAGAATGTTTTGATATACTACTTTCATATTGGATTCATTATTCCTAATGAAAAATGTATCACTATCATCTATGAATATAAAACCATCCCCATGGTTTTCTCCACTACATGTTTTATGTGTCTCTAGAACAATATTTTTCAAGTGGTATTGTGGAACATGTTCCTATGATTTCTATTTTTGAATATTTGACTTAGACTAAATAAAATTAAATCATTCTCACACTATCTCAAATAGAAATATAAAACCTTTTCATTAAATATATCCTTTCACTAGACTATAACATTTTTACTTTAGGTTATATGAAATATCCATAGAAAACTCTTGTATAAGTACTCTAGATGCACATTTTGTCACATCTCAATATTTTGTGATTTTTTTTTCAAATTAATATATACTTTATGATATTTTTCATTTCATGAAACAATTAATACAGTTTTATTTATTAAAGAACTATTTTTTCCCTGTGTTATATGAAACAATAAGTTAATCAGGATTTACAAGAAACATAAACCTTGGTTTTCTCTACATGGAACATTGAGGTTTACTTGTGTTATACACAAAAATCACATTCCTCGATGACTTGAGTATCATGAAAGATTGAGTTTTAACAAACAATAATATAGTACTAAAATATGATTATTTAATATAGTAAGATAAAAAAATTATTATAAATTAGAGTTTATTAATAGTATTAACTAATCTATGAAAATATATGGTTTATAAAATATAATATGAATTCATAGGATACTAATTAATTATAAATGAATATGAAATCCGATTGAATATAAAAGTAAATATTATTATTTAAAAATGAAGTTTTACTCAATTAAATTAAATTTTAATTTATTTCTTGAAATGAACTAAGTCAAACATTCCTTTTACTTGGAACTGACTTGGCATGCATTACACACAACACTAACTTGGTGTACGACACACACAACAATGAGTTTCTATATAAAATATTATATATATATATATATAATTATATAAATGATATAATTATGTCCCTATAGTTTAACATTGTTTGTGTAATGGTAATAACAACTTTTAATTTTTTTCATAATTTTTTTTATTAATAAAACATATTGAAAATGAAAGATATGCTTTTTTTAAAGTCTTTTTCTGTTAAAAATATTGTTTTCTCGAATGAACCACTATTAATAAAATAATTAATATTAGACATATTTATAAATTTAAAACGATGAAATAAACTTCATTTTTGAATTTAAAATATTGAAGTTATCCTAGGGTGAATTTTTGGTATTTTTCTAAGAAACGTCATTTTTGGATAAATAGTGAAAATACTACTTTTTTATATACAAACTGATTTTATGATTATTTATTTATTAATGTTAAATGATATTATGAAATTATTTTAAGGTAATTTTATGTTAATATTAAATATATGAATACAATTTAATTCATTAAAATCAATTTCACTTTGAAATTTAATACAAAATCAAAACAAACTTCTGAACATTTTTCTACTTTAAAAACCTGTTATTTCGTCTTGTCTACGGGATTATAATTAATCCTAATTTTTACACTTCTATGATTTTAATTTAGAAATAAAAATAAAACATTGAAAAAAATATAATATTTAGTGTCTAATATGACCTAGTAAATTTTTTATTAAAATAATTAGTAAAAGTGATTAAAATTAATCACATCGATTAAGGCCAAATTAAGAAAAATTAGAGACTAAAATTTAAAATTAAGTGACCAAATGATATCTAAACTTGTCCAAAACCAATTTCATGTCCATATTTCGTCCATAAAACTTCCATTATTTAGTTTTTTTGTTTTTTATTATTTTTTTAATTAAGAAAATGTGTACACCTAACTTGTTTCTAATCATTCCAAGTGAGTCATTTTCCTTAAAAGTACTACAACATCTCCCACTTACTCACGCCTCTCAAAAATCTTATGTTCCACAAATACCTACCCAATTCAAATCAAAAAAAATAATATATTACTCTTATATTCCTTCACATTGGGTATAATTCAATCCAAATAATCCTTTTGTCACCAACCAAAAGGAGTTACCTCATTAAGAGGTAACATCTTCTCTCAAGTCCTTTCATTTATTTTCCTTCTCTAGCCCCTCCAAGTATATTTATTATTTGATTATATGACAACTACAATAACTTAATTATTCTGTAATGTAGTTATGTAAATGTTTATACCTACACTTACACACACCTCTATTTAAAGGGTAATGAATATATTGTTTCTGTCTACGACAAACTACTACCTCACAAAATAGTGATTGTTCATTTTTTTCATTTCCACCTGTCATGGTGGCCATTATGGTGGGAAAAATATTTATATATGACATATATAATATTTATAATGTCTTTATTCTTCTATAATTTCAATTTTTAACATACCTTAATTCTTTTTATCTTATGTAAATTCGATAATTTCGTTTGAGGAATTGTGGAAAACTGCCTCCTCAAAGAGATATGATTCATTGATACACTAAATGGATTGTATTAAGGATTTATTTAGTGAATATATATGATATATATGATATCATAAATCTATTTTAATAATTATATATATATATACATGTACATATATGTCTTTTATTTTCTTTCTCTCAACACGACAATTAAATGGAAATTGCGTTCATGCATACATACAACCTACCATATCCATGAATGGTGTATTCCATTTCTTACGTATATATATTCTATAGATAATTATATAACACATATACTATATCTATATGATAATTATATCATTTTTTACATTATGGAATCATGATATAAGTAAAACGACCAACAAAATAACAAATTAAGACACTTTTGAATAATAAAGTGAATATTTCCCAAAGTGAACCCTTAACATAGGATTGTTAACTAAAGGGTAATATAAGGGAAGAATAAAACCATATATTATATTTGATATAATAATATTTTTAGTTAATATATATATATATATAAACACACTATATTTATTTTTATTATACAGGTGCTTTGAACAAGTATGACGAAAGTGAAGTCAAAAGGTATATTGATTTCATCTCACTTTTTATTTTTGTGAGATACATGCTATGTTCGTCACTCTTTACTTTTTTGTGGTGTAAGTAATTCCAATGATTTCAATAAATGTATATTATAAATTAATTTCTAATTATTAAGACATCATTTTTATGAAATTTCATTCATGGGGTATTTGTTTTTAAAGTTATCAAATCAGAAAAAAGGTTATGTCTCAATTTCCTTCTTTGAGAAACATTTTTTTCATGCATATACACTCTTTTTCAAGATGTATATACTTAAATTTTACATGTAATATAATGACTATAATTATTTTCATGATATTTTATTCTTCATGTGATCTTCCTTTCTAACATGGACAATATGATCCTATGTTACCAAGTTGTAAGAGTTTATTGAGATATTATCATATATTTATGAAATTGCTTATATTTATGATTAATTTGATGAATTATTATGTTCCATATCACATTAAATTCATTATATTACTTATCCTCCAGTTATTAATTATATAATCATGTAGTAGTACCATTTTCTACTAATTGGAACATAAGATAGTCACGAAAGAGTTTTTAAGAAATCCTGAATTAAACCTCTCTTCGGTCGGAAATCCATGTTACATGAAAAAAAATGTTTTCTAAGAAGGGCTTCCATGAATATTATACTAATATATTATGACTACAAAAAATAACCATTTTTATGTTATCAAATTTTTCAAAGGAATCTTCCCATTTATTTCGGAACAAGGTAATTTTCGATCATTTTTACCTTGAAAATGAATTTTCTTTTTACCTCGTATGACAAGTAATTCTTTATCCACCATCAATCCATTGAGTATTTAATTTTAATTTTTAAAGTATATTGACTTTAATAAATTTTTTAAAATATATTTTCCATGAAAATAGTTTTCAAAATTATTGTAAGATTATTTTATAATATTTTTTGGAAAATGGGATTAAATTTTTTTTAAGCTTATTCTATAATATTTCATGAAAAATGGTTTTCAATACCTTTTAAATATTTATTTATATTTTATTAAATTATTTTCAATGAAAAATATTTTTAATAAATTTTCAAGAAATAGTTATAATTTTTCCATGTATTTTAAAAATTATTTTAAAAACATTTTCTGGTTTTCAAAATAAGTTTTGATATTTTTTTGAAGAAACTTGTTTTTAAATGTTTTGATGCTTATATTATATGTTTTCAAGGGAAAATGTTTTTCATGTAATTTGATGACTTATTTATAACATTTTGAGTTAGTTTTAGTGATAATGATTATCAAATGGTTTTATGTATTCAAAAAACTTTTTTAAAGAAGAAAGAATATTTTCTTCCTGAAATATTTCTGAAAGATATTTCAAAATTATTTTCCATCTAATATGACTTATATTGATGTTACACAATCCCTTCTAGAAAGTGATCTAAATGTTCCATTAATATCATCTCTATGAATGTGTTATGATTAATAGAATTTCTTTTATGAAACCTATTTCTCTTTATTAGGTTTTCCATTTATGAAATCCATTTATCTTTAACGGATTTAATGTTTATGAAATCAGTTTCTATTCTATGGGTAATATGTTTAAAAAAATACATTTCTCTTTCATGATATATTCTTTTGATAAAATGGTTATGAGACCTATATCTCTTACACATGTTATGATATGTTTATAAGTTTATGATATACAATTAATTTCATGAGATAAGATATAATTGTATATGATTTTGTATCACATGTATAAATTGTTTTATAATGATATGGGTGGTACATATATCTCCCCCTAATGCATTTGGTAATGATAAATGTTTTATGAGCTTGATGGGTACATGAGAGGACATCCCAAGCCTGAAATAAGAGGGTATGTGGGAAGAAATCACAAAACCAAAACAAGTTGGTATACAGGTGGAAATCCCTATCCTTAAACAAGATGGTATACGAGAGGAAATACCAAGATCGAAACGAAATGTTATATGTGAGGACATCCAATGACCCAAATAAGAGGGTACATGGGAGGACATCCCAATCCTCAAAATAGAGGGTACACAGGGGGACATCCTAAGTGGGTAACATGAGGGTACATGGGAGGACATCCCAATCCAAAAACAAGATGTTACACAAGAGGAAATCCCAATCCCAAAGAATTTATATGGTAACTAAACCCAATTAATTTTTTTTACAAATTCCTTGGTAGGCCTCCTTAAACTAAGGTTTTTATTTTCTTATGTTTTTTCCATAATTAAATGTTTTATTCCTATGTTATGATTTCATGGATTATGTTCAATATTTATTTACGATTCATGTCTTATGAAATTGAAATATTTATATGATTTCTGATATATAGGGTGCGATATTAAAATGTCATGATCAAATTCTGTACCCTTTTTTTTAGGTTTTTCTTATGCATTTTCCTTTTTAACCATTACTAAGCATCTAAGCTCACGCATTTATTATGATTCCTTTATCAAGGTTAAAACGAAAGGATTTAGGTAGAAGTAATAAAGGTGTATATATTTATGGGATAATTTTAATATCATTAACTAGGATGGAAGATTTTCTTTCCATTTTTTCAAAGGTGTTAAACTATTAAGTTCCATGAGCATGAAATTTTTCAATGTACTAAATATTAATATAAAATGATGGAATATCCATGTTTTTTAAGCCTGAGTAAATATAGTTAGAATCATAAGAGAGGATTAGTCATCTTTTAGAAACTAGGATCATAAAACATTAGTGATATCCCTATGTATATTTATAACGATATGTTTATGGATGTCTCTAATGTAAAGTATATTGATGAGTTAACATTTAGGAAAATAACATAGAATTTTTTAAAGGATGGAGTAATTGGATTCCTAAAAAAATTCTACGTATTGATACTATAAGTGTATGTAGTTATAGAAAAAATGTACATAGGGGTAACAACCTTGAATTGATGTTTTGGGACTGACTCAGGGTAATCCGGTACACAACAACAAGCCTTGTTGCACAATTGGTTTGACACTCCTAGAGGATAAGCTATGGAAATTTACAAACTCATTAAAAACCATCAAAAATGATTTAAATAAAGGATTACTATGAATTAAAATTGATAAACATAAGGTTTCAAAGATTTAATATGTATAATACATAAACTAGGAATCCTATAAGTACTTTTTGCATGATTATATGGTATCCTATTATGAAAAATGTTTCTCACACTGCGCTTTCATGTTTTAGTCAATGGTGATAATTATAAGGAACATTGTTAACATTTAATCATTTAGATACGAACAGTATGTAAATTGTGAGAGTTTATTTCAATTTTTTAAATCTCATAAAGGGAACCAGCAAGGGGGTATGATTATTTTTTATATCTCTGAAGAGAAAGAGATAAAAAATGACATGTCAAGGATATGTGATAATCTTACAATGTTGTTTACTTTAATAATAAAAATTATTATTTTATTGATATTGAATAACCTTAATACATGATTCATATTTTATATTCGTGGAAAGAGGTATTAAGGAATAAGTTGATGGATATTAAGTAATGGTTTAAGAATAACATTTTATGAATACAGTGTTTACAATTTTTAATTCAATGATTATTAATTATATGATTATTTTCAGTATACATTTTCATTATGGATTGAAAGGGACATGTTTAATAGTGATGAGGTCATGGAAAAGTGATTTCATGGAAATGTGATATTTTTATTAAGGGAAGGTAACCCTTAATTAATGTATAATGTCAAGATAATGATTTTGGATAAAGATATATGGGATATGATTAAGTAAATTGGACGTTTCAGATTACCCTAGATCTAATTTTTGAAAATATTTTATATTTCATCAATAATGAATTATAAAAATTCTTATATTTAATGAATACATCCATTAATCATTATAATAAAGAATCATTAATGTTTTCCAAAAGTATTTTTGGTAATTAATGTTATTACCATGTAGCAATATATATATGATGAGGGTATTCACATGTTTGGAAGGTGACAAAAAATAGATACTTTCTTATATATGGGGGATCAAGTTAATCGATTTCATGACATTCTTTCTAATGCTTTGAATTTTAATATTTTACAATGGTTATAAGGTTAATAATTTATGGAAAGGTTAAGTTAATCATTAATTAATGTTTTTGATATCAATGTATTTTCTTACCACATGAGGACTTATAATTATTAGATAACCTATTAGTGTTTATAGTATCTGAATATATATGGGTTGACTTATCATGGATCTCATGATATGTTATTACTTCAGAAAAACAATTATCATCCATTTATTAGGGAAGAGAAGAAGTGGGAATCTATAAAAGCATATCTAAAGGGTGATATTGTTTATAAGAAATAAAATAGCCTCACTTATGTATATTTCCATATATTCATGGTCAATAAAAATAATTACTCGATGATAGGACAATGATAAAAAAATGTTTTGTCCTAATACCTTAATTTTTGTTGAGTTGATGGCCTTTTAAATCATCATATGTTTTTGAATTTGAGTCCATAAATGTTTCTTTTATCATTCACATGTTTGTGATTTCTGACCTCAATCACTCCTTACAAATATTTATTTTTTTCTTCCATGTCCAATATTCAATCCCAACTTATGTTTTAATATGTGGAAACCTATTTATATATTCCTTTTTGTGACCATCGTGGATCAAAGATTCCTTTTCTAAAGAAATGTAAACATTAATTTTTATGATGTGGGTTTCTATTAATGAAGCCCTCAAGTATAAATACTTTGTTAATCATGAAGAATTTCAAGGGAGAAATTCATTTTTTGGGTGGTGGAATGTAACACGTTGAGATTTTGTGAATTATTTTTTTTCTAATCAATTTATCTTTTTTGAATATTCCATTAAATGCAATACTAATTATAGTTTTTTATTAAAGAACTATATTTGGATTGTGTTATATGCAACATACTATTAATTGTGCTTTATTCACAACATAAAAGTGTGATTTCTCTAAATGGAACACTATGGTTAGCTTGCGTTATACACAATAATGAATTTTCTCGATGACATGCATAACATGAAAGGATGAGGTTTATGGAATAAAAATATATTATTTAAAACCATTATTGAATATTAAAATATAAAACAATGATGATAAATTATAGGTTTTGAATTGTATTAACTAATCTATGGAAATATATGGTTTATACAATATAATATGAAATCATAGGATACTAGTAAATTATAAATGAATTTGAAAAACTATTAAATATAAAAGGAAATATTATTATGGATATAAATATATTTTACCATAATAAATTAAATTTTAATTTATTTCTTTCCATGAAATAAGTAAGACATTACTCTTAAATGGAACTGAATTGGCTTACCTTACACACAACACCAACTTGGAGTACGATGCACACAACACTTCGTTTCAAGGAAACATCATATATATATATATAATTATAATTATTTACATGACATAATTATAACCTAGATTTTAAACATATATATATATATATGAATAAAAATAAATTCTTTTCAAAGATTGGTTATAATTATGTTATATAAATAAAACATATTGATAATGAAAGATAATATTTTTAGAAAAGTCCATATATGTTAATAATAATTTTTTCTTAAATTAGCGGCTTTTAATAATAAAATTAATTTTTCAAATGCGTTAAAATTAAATATCTTAAAATAAACCTCTTTTTTTTAATTAAAAATGTTGATATTATCCTATGGTTTTTTTATATTTTTCTGAGAAACATATTTTTTTATGAATAGTGAAAATACATCTTTATAGTTACATATTTCTTTTATTAATTTATTATTAATGTTCAATGATATAATATATTTTTAAGGTCATATTAGATTAATATTACATATATTTATATAATTTAATTTATTATAATAAACTTCACTTTGAACTTGAATATGAAATCATAACAGAATTTTGACCATTTTTCTACATTAAAACCCCATAATTTTGTCATGTTTGTGGGATTAGAATTAATATTATTTGTCATGTTATATGATTTTAATTTCTAAAAACAAACATAAACCATTATATTCTGTATAATATTCAGATTATAAAAAGTCCATGTAATGTTTTGACCAAAATGTTTGGGAAAAGTTATTAAAATTAATCACAGTGATAAAAGACAAATTACTTTTAATTAGGGACTAAACCTTAAAATCAAGAGCCCAAATGATCTAGAAACACGTAAAAAAACTCATTGTATATCCACATTTCGGCCAGAAAAATTACCTTATTGATATTTATGTAATGACATCTGTACACCTAACATGTTTCTATATATTCCAAGTGTGTCATTTTCCATACCTATAAAAAGTCACCAACTCTCCCACTTACTCAAAGCTCTCAAAACTCATAATTTAAGCCAAGACATGGCTAATACACTTACTAAAAATCATCCCTTCCTCCCATAATCATTTCCTTGGGTTGAAGGGAATCCCATAAAGCATTTTGTCCCAAAACCAAAAGGAGTTACCCTCTTAAGAGGTAACGTCTTCTCTCAAGTCACCTCTTTTATTTTATTTATCCACCCCATCCAAATCCCTATATTATATTATTATAGAAAAAATAGTATCCTAAATATATTAGGATGTTTTTATATAAATTATTAGACCTATATTTACACACACCTACACCTAATGGGTATTGAACATATTCTTTCTATGTATGGTGAACTACTACCTCACGAAATGATGATAGTTAATTTTTTCATTACCACCTATCATGTTGGAAATTATGATGGAAAATATATTTTTATATGATATATATTACATTTATAGTGTCTTTATGATTATTTAATTTTTATTTTGAACATACTCATAAGCTTTCCATCTTATGTAAATACGATAATCCCATTTGTGGAAGTGTGGACAATCATACCCTCAAAGCGATATGATTTATTCATACACTACATTGACTATAATATGGATAGTCTTAGTAAATATTTATAATATTTATAATATCATAAATATAATTTAATATATATATATATATTGCTTTCATTCTCTCAACATGACAATTAAACAAAAATAACTTCCATGCATACATACAGCCTAATGTCTCCATGAACGTTGTATTCTCTTTCATGCTAATATATTATATAAATTATTATAATACACATATAATGTTTATAAATAATATTTATATCATGTCTTAAATTATGAAATCATGATATAAGTAAAAACACCATCAATATAACAAATTAAGGCACATGCGAATAATACAGAGAAAATTAAAAAAAAGTGAAACTTTAACATATGATTTATAAAAAGAGGGTAATATAAGGTTATAATAAAAATATATATGACATTATATATAATAATATGATTATTTAAAAGATTCAAATTAAATTTATATTTATTATATAGGTTTTTTTAAAGCATACGATGCAAGTCAAGACACAAGGAAAAGGGTTTTTATATTTGTTTTTATTTCAGAGAGATACATGCTATGGTCACCACTCTTTACTTTTTTGTGGTGTTTGTAATACCAATGATTGTATTCTATGTATCTTATAAAACATTTTTGGGTATTATCCTATCTTTTTTATGAACTTTCATTCATGGGGATTGTGTTTCAAATGATACCAAATTTGTAAAAATGTTTTCTTTCAATTTTCCTTCTTTGAGACTCATGTTTTTTATACAGCTAAACTCTTTTCAAGGTGTATATAATTCCAATATAAATGATCTATATTGAACATACTTGGTTTAAAGATATTTTGAGAAACATGTAATACTATTTTCTTACATAGATATTGTTGTCCCATGTTTCCTTGTTACAATAGTTTTTTGACACATTCTCATCACTTTTTGAGATTGTTTACATTTATGCAACCTTTGATGGATTCTTATGTTCCATGCCTCAAAAAAGTAATGTATTTAATAATCCAAAGTTTATTAATGCTATATTATTGTATTAGTACCATTATATTCTTATTTATATATATTATAGTTAAGAAAGTGTTTCTAAGAAATCCCAACGTTACCCTCTCTTTGGTCGAAAATCTATGTTCCTTCAGAACATGATTTCTAAAAAGGGTTTCCAAGAATATGCTACTCATATACTATGATAATGAAAAGAAAATTTTAACCCTTTTTCTCTTTTACCAATTTTTTCTATTGATTATTCTTAACACTTTCTGAATGGGGCAATTTTCTATCCTATTTTACCATCCAATATGAATGTTCTTTTTACCTCATATGACATGTGCAGATTTATCCACCGTGAATATTTTGAAACTTTTTTTTTCAGGTTTCATTGTTATTTTTTAAAAAAAAATTTAAAAGATATTTTAAAAATAAATGTTCTTCAATATTTTTTAAAGATTATTTTATAATTTTTTAAGAAAAATAATTTTCAAAATATTTTCAAGAATAATTTATATTTTTTCAATAAAAATATTTTTCAAAACATTTTCAAGATTTATATAAAATATTTCTTATTGTTTTCAAGGAAAATAGTTTTCAATAAATTTTCTAGATCAACTTATATGTTTTCAAAGTATTTTTAATGAAATTATTTACATAACATTTTCATGATTTCATTATAATATTACAAAGTGATATCGATGAAAAAGGTTTTATAAATGTTTTGATTATTATTGTATAAGTGTTCTTGGAAAAACGTTTTAAAATTATTTAAATTATTCTTTATAATATTTAAATTTATTTTTTATGGAAATGATTATCAAATGGTATTATGTATTAAAAAATATTTTTCAATGAAGAACATATATTTTCCTCAAGATATGTTTTTAAAAATTATTTAAAAATTATTTTCCATCTAAGATGAAATCCATTGATGTTACTCATTCCCTTATAAGAAATGATATAATAGTTACATTCATATCTTGTCTATGAATGGGTTATGATTAATGTATTGTTCTTTATGAAACTAGTTTCATTTTCAGGAGTTTTACATTTATGAAAACCTTTTCTCTTCCACAGGTTTTACATTTAAGAAATATGTTTCTACTTCATGGTTTATATGTTTATGAAATAAATTTCTCTTTCACAAGTTATTATTTTGAAGAAGTGATAATGAAACCTGTATCTTTTCCACATGTTATCTTTTGTTTACATGTTCATGATACCCATTTAATTGAATGGAATAATAAATGATTATTTAGGATTTTGTGACACATGTATGGATGATTTTATTTTGATATTGTTGGGACCTATATTTTCCTCCAATGTATTGGGTAATGATAAATGTTTTATTAGATCATAGTGTACATGATAGGAAATCCCATTTCTGAAATAGGTGGTATACATGATTAAATCCTGATCCCGAAACAGGATAGTATATGGGAGGATATCTGATGTCTAAAATAATAGTGTATTTGGGAGACTTCCCCATACAGAAATAAGAGGTTAAATAGGAGGACATACCAATCATTAAACATTAGTGTACACTGGATGACATCCCAAGCCTAAAATAAGAGGGTACATGGGAGGATATCCCAAGCCTGAAACAAAAGGGCACAATGGAGGACATCCCAATCCCAAAGTAGGTACATTGGTGATTCACCCAAGCCTAACATGTTACAATGGACTTGGTTTGCATCCATGAAATAGGGTTTTTATATACTTATGTTTTTTCCAAAATTCCATATTTTATTCCTATATTATGATTTCATAGATTATATTCAATATTTTCTTATGATTCACATTTTATGATCATCTAATCTTTACTATGATCTCTAATATGAGGGGTATGATCTTCAAATGTTATGCTCAAGTCTTATACTGTTTTGTTCATCTAATAATTACACATTTTCATTATTTACCCCTATTGAGAATCTAATCACCCTCATTTATTAATTTTCCTTTCTGGAGGTTATGAACAAGGGTTTTATGTAGAAGTAATAACATTGTAGATATTTAATGGAGATGAAAAATATCATTCACTAGGATAGAATATT
The DNA here is from genome assembly GCA_963277665.1 of Viscum album. Lineage (NCBI taxonomy): Eukaryota > Viridiplantae > Streptophyta > Magnoliopsida > Santalales > Viscaceae > Viscum > Viscum album. Next base: position 798,185,751 of record OY728159.1, read on the forward strand.
TTGTTTCAAATTTTCCAAAGACACTAAAATATTATGGTCCTTAGTCATGTATTTTTACAATGTAATAAATACTCGTGTAAATTAATTTAATGTCTATGTATGATAATCCTAGGCCTCTATACATTTTTTATGCTTATTTCCTTGGATACATACAAACTCTTTTCATTGAAACACATGTTATTATGAAATAATTGATTTATATCATTTTATGACACATATTTTATCCAATTTTTATAATTGTTGAAATATAGTAGTGTGATAATAACATAATTTATAATTCATGTCTTGAAAAATAATGGAATGTTAGAAAATGCATATTAGTTTCAACATTGATTTCCCTTTTACTTACATCATAAATATGATGCGTATATAGAAATGTGTTTTTCAGAATTCCTTTATAATATATTTTATTAATCCATGTTATCATGTAAAATTCTATGTGAAACTTATTTATTAACATCATTTCTTTTATGTGTACAAGTTAATGTACATTTAGGGATTAATTGATGCTATAATATTTTAATCAATGAATTCTTGGTCAAGATATTCTTCGAAATATCATCCCAAAGTTACTCATATTTTTTGAACATTCTCATATCATATTAACATACAAATTCCTTATATAATATTAAAGGAATCTTATTAAGTATACCTACCACTAGCTTACCCTTATAATAGTTCACACTCTCTAGATGAAATAATTATGAAATATTTGTGGACATCCTTTATTTATAAAGGATTTATTGTCCAAACTAAATAAGTATATACATCGATAATACCTAAGTTGATTAGATAAAAATAGTATAAATGCCATATTGGCTATATGTTTTACATGAACATTTAGTCTTACATGGAAAAAAAATTCATCTGAAAACTGGTTATTTTATTCATAAATTTATTTCATTTAGTTATTTCTAATTATTGAAGAATCATTTAACATTTCTTTGAGTATAATACACCATAAACAACATTCAGTCCAAAACTAAATAATTTCTCCTTGTTTCAAAAGGACACATGAGATAATTTTTTTGGTAATTGTTTATAAATGTTCATTTAGAATCATTATTCATGGAAATTATAAGTTGTGTACTTCTCAACACTAATATAGGAAGCAGGATTTCTCAACTACTACGAGAACATACCTTACTTCTTATAACATTTCATTTCATACAAGGTTTATATATTCAAACAAAAATATATGAATAGATTCTTGTATATAATACCTAATAATTATAATAATAACATAGCTTTTGACTATGAATAAACATAAATAAGAAATGACTCCATTGAATATAAAAATTAAAGGACATATTTCATGAAATGAGAAGCAAATAATCACATGTTTAATGAATTTCCTATTTTTTTGAAGGATGTTTTGATGGTTCCTTGTGAGTCACACATTCCATTAACTATTCTATCCTTGTATTTCAGTTGATCACTAAAAGAACTAAACATTAAACCCTATTTTAGGTTATTATTTCCTTAATGAATGTTAGTTAAAAGGAAAAAAAGTGTTTTCCCCACATTATTCATTTTGTAATCAAAATGGGTGATAAAGATATAGTAATTAAATTTTTTAAAAGTTCATAATCCACTTTTCAATTTTTATATATCAAGTTTTATAATCACTTATTCATATCTTGATTCACTTTCTCCTCTCATGTTTTTGAGAGATGAGACAACCTGTGAAATCCTCCTTGTCAGGATGTTATATCCACAATTCACTTCTTAAATTGATGGTAGAACTATGAAATAATAATCACATGCATCATAAATGAGTATCCTATAAGAATTTTTTTCTCCCTTGCATCTTGAGGAGGCTTACCAGGTGTTGGTGAATCTAGGCCCTTCAATTTTCAATATCATATCACTTTAGACAAGAACTTTTACTACTTGTTGGAAGATCATGATACTATGGATATTTTATTTTTCCAATATTAATCACTTTATAATTGTTTTATTAAATTACATTTTCTAAATATATATATATATATAATATTATTAATTCTATCTTGATTTTTGTTTATACAATATTTATTATTTAAATAATTAAATGTTTCTCATTATTTTACCAAACTCATGTGTCCTTTACTATTAGACTCAGAATACTCTATATCTTGAGTATTATAGTGGAAATTATTCTTGAAATGTCTCTTCATAATCTATAAGATATGTCTACACCACTACTCAAAGACTTCAAGGTAGGATTTGGACTAGTAAAACACATTAACTCATGACTCCTTGATTTGTTGAGTAAAGTACCAACTTCTAAAATTTAAAATTTTATTTACTCAACCACTTAATATAATGATGAAATAAGATAGAAATTACTACATATTTTAATCCATCTTTAGTTATCAAATATATCTTATAATAACTCCCTTGTATTAGGTGTCACCCTCAACTATGGATGATGATCACCCTATATTCCTTGCTTTGTTCAAATATAAATTAAAGAAGGTGTTCAAGGCATAATATTTTATTGAGGGGCTTTAAATGTCTTCAAAAAATGTAATCAATTATTATTAAATAAATTAATAATTAGTTGTTGCGGTCACAACTGAACATTTATAAATAGGAAATCTTTTATTGTGTATTTATTTATTTTTTCACGTTATTATTTTATGTCTTCTTATAGTAAACATGCATATATATAAAATAATTAATAAAGTATAAAAGAAAAAATTACCTAATTTAACTTAATCATATTATATTTTTTTAATTGATATAAATTTTATAGAACATTCAAGAATGTTACATCATGAATTTTAGTAAAAAGAATTTTTTATTTTATTTTATTTTATTAAAAAATAATTTAATATTAGTAATAATAATAAAATAAAATGGTAACTTAATATTAATTTACTAAATAATATTTCTTACTATTTAATTTCATGAAATAATTATATAAAAAAAATAACAATAGAAATATGTTTTGATATAATAAATAAAACATGAGTATTAATAGAGGATTTTTTTAAATCAATTCATAAAATATATATTATTTTTAATAAATGAAAAATATTTATTATAATTCATCTAAAATAAATTTTTATTTTAAATTTTATGAAATAAAGGATTGTGTATATATATATGAGTTCTGAATGAGATTATATTAAATAAAATTAAATAAAAATGGAAAATTGAATAAGGCTTTATTTTTTTATGGGGGTCGCATTAGGGATCGTGTGGAGGGGTCGATTGATGGATCTAGGAACTCGAGTTGAATCCAGTGGAAAAATGGATTCAGGGAGGAAAATAATAGGGAGCTGAAGAACTGGTTTGTATTTGTGAAGTGTTGAGGCTGAGAGAGGAAATAAAGGTTTTCATCTGAGAAACTATGGGGAAATTAAAATCTAAGGTTTTCAAACACCATGTCTGAAGCATGATTAGGGTTCCAACCTTGGGTGATAGAGACTGAACATAGATAGAGACCTAGTCACGGTCCATCTAGTTCAAGTTTTATATATATTTTAGTTAGGAGTCTAGTTCTTCCTCCCATGGTTGTTTTTGATCAATAAATTTATTGGTTTGTTACCATCCCTCTGATTTATTCATCGGTTGACATATTCATTTTCATTTTAGACATTATTATAGAATTTATTCATCTCGATTAAACACTGTGTTAATTTTAAATGATTCAAATTTTTTTAGAAACATTTTTTTGGTTTCATTCAAATGTTGATAATTTTTTTTATTCTTGACGTTAATATCAACAATATGTTCTAATTCTTTCAAATAATTTATCCTTCGTGTTGTAGTAGTTTCATCTAACATGATAAATATATAATACCATCTAAATATACGATTTTTATTTTATTCCAAATAATTTAAATTTTCCACATGTAGTAGAATATATATTATATTCTTAATAAATTCTATGCTTGCTTAGATAGTATCATCAAAGAACCACTAATTTTGAAATCTAGATTCTTCTAGATTTGTTTATCTAATGTCTATATACAAAAAATGAGAAACTTGATAAATATATACTTATTTATAATTTATCAATAGAAGTTTCAACTGTTATTTATGGAAGTGCCTCAATGATCATGTGAAATACATAGAGAGTGTTAGTGTTCCTGTACATTTTAGGAAACTGATACATATTTGGGAAAAAAATCCCTCATGGTGTCCCCTCATGAATGTTTTGGGTGTGATTGTGTTTGTTGAAAAATCCAGATGATCATGAATATCAATGATTGGTGTTTATCGAAGACATGTTTTTAAGGTGGCATAGTATCCTAGTGTTTTCCAAACTTTTGGGCCTCAAAATTGGGAGTCTGATTTAGGAGATGGAAGGATTTCTTCATAGGAGTGAACGATCTAAAGAACGTTGAAGAAAATTGAAAAAATATGAGAACTGCGTACCACAATTCATAGACCGCATACCATGTTCTGGGAACAGTACGTGGAGTGGCAGTAATGGTACGCCGGAGTATTTCACGAAACTAAAAAAGGTTCATAGCGGAAGAAAGTTCGGTACGCGGATGGCTTGAAGTTGGTTGAGGAGATTGGAAACATAGGAACAAAGACAGTATGTAGACCAGATATGAAATATGGTTCACGGGTGGCATACAGTTTGCAGTGACAGAAGGATTGGTATGCGGTGAAGGCTGGATTATTGATTTCGTAAATCTTAGATTATCATATTTTATGGGTATCTTTTCCAACATAAGAATCCTCAATCCCACTGATTACTTGAGACTGAATTTTATTGGAGAACATAATTTTGGTCTGGGATTTCATCAATGTTTGAAGGAGGTTCTCAAGGAATAATTCTACAAAGATGAAGTGGTTCGCGTAGAAAAAATTCCACCGAAGGTGTTTGCGTATATTCTTAACCCGCAAAGGAGGACTCGATACACAGAGGAGGAATATATGGTACACAAGAGAGATAATTCTTCAAGTGGTATGTGGAGGGGGAGATCCGGTACGTGGAAGCGAAAACAATCTGCGAATAGAGAATAGTTCATGGATAGAGGGAAGTTCACAAAGGCGGAGTGAAGGCAGTGGTACACAGAGCCGGTAGCGGTTTTTGAAAGGCATAAGTAGTACACTGAGAGGAGATCCATGTACAAAGCCCACTACATAGTATGTGGAGGAACAAGGTTGTTCGATATTTGAATGAGGAAGCTTGTGAATGTTTAAAATAAGTTTACGAAGTATTTTCCAGTACCTAGCAGCACTCAAGAAGGTAGACTTCACGTGCGGATGAAAGAAGGACATCAACATAGCATCTACCTATAGTTGATGATGCATAAATTCATGCAAATGATGGTACCTACATGTCTATCAACTTTATTTGACCTACTAGTCGATAAACTGTGTGTAGATTCCATTCCAAGAGCAGTGAGTGAAGGAAGAGGAAGATGGTGACCCTTTCCCCTAAAAGTGAGCCAAAGAATGAGGCCAGGGAGTATCCCATGGGAATGCAGTGAGTAGACCCAAAATCTTGTAAAGGCAATGATCCTGGGCATAGAAGATCTAGCCCTAACTTTGTACTCATTATTGGTTGTGAGCCTTAGTGAATTTGGTACATCAGAACATCATTGTTGTATGCTCCTTGGACATATCCTAGTGATGGTGAACCAAGTAAAAATATTTGTTTCCATGTGAATGATTAACTTATTTTATTTAATTTCATCCTCATTAGATAAAATTGGAATGGACATTAATATTAGATAGCATAACAAGTGACCCTTGAAATAAATAAGGCATGTTTCTGTGGGGAAAAAAGAATTTTGAAAATAATATTCATACCCTGATTAACCCCCCCCCCCCCCCCTCTCAGGGTATCTAGGCCCCTTTTGGACCTAAAAATTGGTATCAGAGGGAAATATTATTTTATCAGCATTTATGTACTATGACATGGTTCAGTCAATTTTTGAAGTTAAAGATTCAATCTGCTCTTATATTTGTGTGCCATGGAAAATAGAAGAACTATAAATATGAAAAAGAAAAATTCAGATGGAATTCCTCAGAGTAGAAATGTCTATAAAAAATTATGATTGAGTCTATGGAACCCAACAGTTTACAGAATAATGCTTCGTATGTTTCAAATAGGGAAAAGAAAGAATCACTAAATGATTCTGCAGGAATGATTAAAGAAATTGACATACCAAGTGATTATGAAACTACTAATGATGAGGAAAGTCCTAAAAGGGAATAAGAGGCTTATCTATATGAAACAAAAGTATTGGATTGGAAATTTTTTGAAGAAATTAAATCTAATGATATCAAAATCCAAGAACTGGAGATTGAGACCAAAAAGATAAGAGGATTAAATCAAAGACTTATTGATGTGGATACTGACCTTAGGGAGAATAATTATTCTCAAGGTGAAGAGCTACAGAAGTTTTCTTCAATGATAGAAAAAGTCAAATATGATGAAAATTGAAAGAATATGAACTCAGAAGAAAATTAGAATCTGAATTTCATAAATAATGATCTTGCTACACAACAATCTAAAATAGTTGAGGAAAGTGACATGGTGGTCATGATCACAAGTGAATCAGAAAATGAGATGAGTAGAGCAACAAAACTCAAAAGATAACATAATACTTATATTGAATAAAAGGATATGATGATTCAAACATTGGAAGAAGAGTAAGAATTAGTGAAGAAATAAGTGGAGAGTTCAAATGTCAAAGGAAATCCTTAAATGAAGGATTAATTGGACTTAAAATTTGATTATCCTTCGGTAGGTGACGATGAAAAGAAAAGAAAATATTTTATCTATAAATAGAAACAATAAAATATATTCTCATCTCAAAGGCTATACAATTTGGAAAAAATATGCATTGGATTTGATGAATACCCTTCCTTGGATGAGGGTAAGAAAGCTGTGAAAAGTTCTAGAGATAAGAAAAATCCTCTATGTTCTAGAGGTAGACCTAAAAAGATTTTACAGGAATTAATGATAACATTTATTGTTTCTGTGGAATGCATGGTCATACTTCAAGATTTTTCTTTGAGGTGTTGGAATACAATTCATACTTTGAAGGTAGAAAATTATTTAAATCTGAGAACAAGAATAAGCATCATGAGAAATAATAATGAAGTGTCCCTTAGAAGAAAGCATTCATTTGATGATATTATTGTGGAAGAATGAGAAACACTATGAATATGTGTCAGGAAGCTTGGGAACTAAATGTCCAAATAAGAACTCAATTTGCATCAACATATCGACTGAAAAATGATGAAAATAAAAAAAAAGAAATAGAGAATGGAAAATGAACCCCGATGGAGATTTTGGATTCCAGTGATGTATTATGAGAAATCCTAAATTGTAAGAAAAATTGTTAGTTGAAGAATAGACATATATCCATAGTGGAATCATAAGGAGCTGAATGAAAGGTGTATCAATCACCTCCTCTGTTAAACTCACAAAAACTCTCTTGGAAGAAATATTAAAAAATATAGAAGAAGAATAATGTACGTTCAGTAGAGGACCCTCCACTAGCGCAAAACAGTGTGGTGAATCAGATATCTGATATAATAAAAATGAACAAAGAATGAATTGAAAAATTAACATGTCAGGTGCATGGGTGAGAAGTGGAGGAAAGTGGAAGATCCCTGTATTGTAGGAAGGAGAAGGGGAAGATGAGAAGTAGATATATTTCTATTCATAGAAGGAATAATGGGAAGTGGCTGATTAGTGGTACATCAAAGAAGAAAATGTGTACCAATGAGATTAAACCCCAAATTGTGAGAAAGTCTAAGTCTGCAGAATTTACATATCAGAAAAATTCACATCATGTGGGTAATGAATTCACTGCATTATAGCTAGAACAGTTGATGGTTTCTAGGCAGTTAGAGAAGGAATGGAAGGAGTGTGATTATCTGTAAGGAAAAATCAAATGGTTGACCCATCAGGATTAACCACAGTACTCATATTGAGGATTCTCAAAGAAGCCCTATCCCTATTTATATATATCATGTTAAATGTTTATTCATGTTATTCAAGTTTTAGTGGGATACAATCCAAGGGAAAGTCGCATCACATGATTTAAAGTGACAAAGTGATATTCTCTAGAGTTCCAATTTATTCAAACTAGATACCAAAGTTGAAGAATAAATGGAGAAATTGAGCATAATAGAATATGATTTTGTTAATAAATGTATATATTCTTTTCTACATTGAGTTCTAACTTAGAAAGATTAGAGGTATTGTTGATATATTAATGCCAAGTATTGGATGAGACTGAATGGTTAAATAGGAGAAGAATGTATATGGGTCTAAATAGTGGGCCTGACAATAGGAAGAGTTAGACATCATAGGGAAAAACATAATTGGTGATCAGACAGCACTAGTACGAATAAGGAGTATGAAGTATCTACAAAAAGCATCATAATTATCGCAATTTGATCCTAATTGATTTGATGATGCAACTGGAGATGATAATAGGGTTCAGGAAATAAATTAAGTGTTTGACCAAATTGAGAAGAATTAGACGTAATAAATAGTTTCGAGACCAGCATAAAAAATATTATCAGGAAAAAGTGGGTCATTCACAACAAAATTAATAGATATGGTTTTGTCATTCGAAACCAAGAATGAATGGTATTAAAAGTGTACTCCCAGATAGAGGGTATTGATGTTGATGAGACATTTTCACCAGTTGGAAAGATGGAGAAATTTAGATTATTCTTGGTCATAACAGTGCAGAAGAAGTTTAATGTTTTCCAGATTGATGTCATTTCAGTATTTATGAATAGTGTTCTAGAAGAAGTAGTTTACAATGAACAACAATATGGTTTTATTATCCATGAAGATGAGAATAGGTTTTATCAGCTGAAGAATTCATTATATGGTTTGAAGCAAGCACCAAGAGCATGGTATTCAAAGCTTGATCAGTTAGTAATAAAGCTCATTTCTTAGCATGGTTGATTTGATTATAATTTGTATTTGAAAAATGGAAGCATTAAAAGGATTATGGTGCTAGTTTATGACAATGACATAATTTTTAGTGGATCAAATGAAGCATAATGCAGACAGTTTTATAAATTTAGGAAAAGTGAGTTTGAAATGTCAATAATGGGTGAGCTGTCATTTTTCCTTATCTTACAAGTGACATAAGGAAGGAATGGAACATTTATTTCACAATATATATATTCCAAGGAAGTCCTGAGAAGGTTATTAATGGATAATTCTGAATAGATGAAGACTCTGGTTCCTAACCGATATAAACTATCATGAAATGATGAAGGCAATCCAGTTAATACCACAAAATATTGGAAAATCATTGGATGTATGTTATACCTGACAGTGAAAAGGCTTGATATTTTATTTTACACATTCCATGTAGTGAGGTATCCAAGCAATACCAAGGAGATCCACATGATTTTTGTACAAAAAATTCTTCTGTATATCAAGGGAATATTGGATTTTGGCCTAATGTATAATGCTAAATCTCAGCCATAGTTATTGGGATATACAAATGCAGATTAGGATGGTTTATAAAATCATTAAAAATCAACAATAGGTGGTTCCTTTTATCTTGAGGGGTTGTGTATTTCTTGGTTAAGAAAGAAACAATATTACATTTCATTGAGCACTGCATAAGCTGAATACATTGCGACTACTCAAGCTTTCATGCACCTATTGAGGATGAAGCAACAACTTGATGATATGGGAACTGTGGTTAAATTTCCAATCAGAATCCATTTTGATAATTCAAGTGCTATAAATCTGAGAAAAAATATAGTATATCACTCAATTAAAAAGAAAATTGAAATCAAATATCAATTTATTAAGGAGAAAGTAGAGAAAGCGCTTGTGAAGATAGAGTATGTGCCTACAGAACAACAAGTTGTAGATATTCTTACAAAGGCTTCACTCAATAAAGCATTTGAAAGGAATTGACTGGGTATGGGAGTTCAATAAAATCCCCATACATGAAAAAGAATGGATTTGGTACCCTTTCTCCTAGATGTATTATGTTTTCCCTAATGTGATGATATGTGTTCTTTACCCTATTGCAGACAACCTTGAAGTGACCTTACGGTTTGTTGACAAAGGGGGAGAAAGCGTGACTATACATGGGGAGAGAAGACCCTGGGAGAAGATATTAAGTGGATTAGAGAGATAGGGGGAGTTTAAATAGAGGTGAATCTAATTAGAGGAGATATAAATTATAGGGAGAATTAAATCTGATGATGCTGGAAGTGATTGATCAATGATTAGATATCATGATGTTTGAGGTTTGTGATGAAAGAAATTCATTGGTATTAGTGTATTAGTATGACATCCACAATTAGTGATAATCAATGAAGTGATTCATAGATTAACTTTAAATACTACTCTTATTTATCATGTTGAGCATTGATCTTTTGGGAATAGAGTATTTGTTGAGTAAATCCTTTATCTCTATCTTAATCTCATGAATTGAATGATGGTTGAAGATGAAATGAGCTTCAATGAGATATCATAATGGAAAGAATTGTTACCAGAAGAGTTTTCCACAAACCCAAAGGAGGATATTATTAGGAAAAAATCCCTCAAAATGATTTGGGTGTGATTGTGTCTGTTGAAAAAGTCAGATGATCGTGAATGGGAATGACTGGTGTTTGCTGAAGATAGGTTTTTAAGGTGGTGCATTTTCCTAGTGTTTGTCATATTTTTGGGCTTCAAAATCATGAGTTTGATATTTTAAAAGGAAGGATTTATTCATATTTTTGAATAGTATGAATAATTTTGAAGAAAATTGGAAAAGGATGAGAACTGCGTACCACAATTCATGGACTGTGTACCATGTTCTGGGAATGGTACGCGAAGAGGTGATAATGGTACACCATAGAAGTTCGCGAAATAAAAAATGGTTCATGGAAGACGGATGTGTGTTATGTATATGGCTTAATGTCAATGTAGGAGATTGGCCATGAAGGAATAAATATAGTGCGTAGGCCAGATAGGATGAATTGTTCATGTGTGTCTTGCGGTTCAAGGCAGCAAAAGGATCGTTATGTTGTGATGGCTAGATTGAAGATTTGGTAAATTGTCAATTAGAGGATTTTATAGGTATCTTTTCCTATAAAATAATCTCTAATCCCACCGATTACATGTGACCAAATTTTATTAGGGAACATATTTTAGTTCTGGGATTTCAGCAATGTCTAAAGGAGAGTCGCGAGGAAGAATTATAAGAAAGCTGAAGTGCTACGTGTGGAAGAAATTCCACTGAAGGTGTTTGTGGAGATTCATAACCCACAAAGGAAGACTCAGTATGCGGATAAGGAATATCTTGTTTGTGAGAGTGATAATTCCAAAAGCAGTACGCAGAGGAGGAGCTCTGGCATGTGGCAGTGAAGATAGTCCATGAACAGAGAACTGTTCGTGAACAGAGGGAAGTTCACCGAGGCACAGCGAAGGTAGTAGTACAAGTAGGTGTTAGTAATTCTCTAAAGGTAGAAGCAGTACATCAAAAGGAATTATGCATACCAAACCCACTGCATAGTACACGGAGGAACAAGGTGGTTCACTATTTTCACAAGAAACTTGCAAAAGCATCAAATTAGTGTGCAAAAGTATTTTATGGTACCTGGTAGTACTAGGGAAGGTGGAATTCAACTTTGGGGGAAAGATGAACAAAAATAGAGCATCTACCTATATTTTATGATGCATAAATTAATGAAATTGAAGGGATCCACATTTCCATAAATTGTGTTTGGCATATAAGTCGATAAGCTACGTGTAGATTCATTTCAAGGGAAGGGAGCGAAGGAAGAGGAAGATGGTGACCCTTTCCACCGGTAGTGAGCCAGAGAAAGATGCATAGGGAGTGGCCATTGGGAATGCAATTATCATACCATAAATCTTGTAAATTCAGTAAACATGGGTTTAGAAGATCTATCCCAAACATTGTACTTATTATTTGTATTGGGCCTTATTAAATTTGGTACATCGGCATATCGTCATTGTATGCTGCATGGATGTAGCCCAGCGAGGGTGAACCAATTAAAAATATCTATTTCCTTGTGTATTTATTACTTCTATACTTTCAGTGCATCATAATTAGATTAAATTAGAAATAACATTGACAATATAAAGAATAATAAGTGACTATTGAAATAAATAAGTTGAGATATCTTGGGGAAAAAGAATTTTGAAAATAATATTCATACCCTGATTCACCCCCACTACACACTGGGTATCTAGGCCCCTTGCAGACCTAACATAAATCCTATGATATATATTTCTTTTTATGTAGCAACATGTGTTTGAGTCTAGTAAAACAGTATATGTATGTCTGAAAGACTTGTCAGACTGCTATGTTTCTCTTTTCCTTGTCGGATGATTATGAGAGTTGGCAAGTCTGACTGTTTTGTCAAGAAGAAGAGGAAGAAATATCTATAATACAAACTGTTAATGGAATTTATTTTTTTATTTATATAATTTTACATTGAAATTATGATTCACTAGAATTATAATAATTACATTTAAATAAATTCAAAAAAATCATGTGCTTATGTATACACATTTCTAATATTTATAATTTCATAATATATATGTATATATTTAATTCCATAAGAGAATATTTTCATTTACAACAATTATTTTATTATGTTATCAATTCACATGGGTTCCCAAATTTTTTTACATAATGTATTGTTTTCACCAAGAATAAATAATTTTGAATAAAGGTGTAATAAAATCAAACCATTACATATAAAATGATATTTTATTTTGATAAAAATATTTTTTTAATGTAATAAAATTTATTAAATCATTTTATATTTATTTTTTACAATATTTTTTTAAAAATGAACCTCTCATTATTGTGTGTAAAGTAAAATAATTTCATTTATCACATAACATATGGTCATTATCTTAATTAATGACATATCATAAATGTAATTGTTTTTTTTTTATTAGTATACATGTATTTGTTATAAAAAAATAATTCATTATAGAAATTTTTTTCAATTAATATTTTTTTATATGGTTTATAAAAGGAGAATATGGATTAAAACTATTCTCACATCATTAAACAGATATTGACATTAGATTTCAGTTTTCCAAATATAGAAGATGTATTCATGTGAAAGTATATACATATACATATATATTTGTAAAAAAATATAAATGTATTAATTTATTTCATTTTTTAATTAGAAAATATAGTAAAAAATGTACTTATATATGTAATATAGGCTTAAATTTTTTTTATAAAAATTTGGCACTTTAACATTGTAAATATGGTTGGGAATTGGGGAGTGAACCCAACCATTGGTAAGTGGGTAGGCCAAAGAGATCCTTCAATGTTTCAAGTGGTCTATGTATTTTGTTTTCAAAATCTTTCATATTGTTTTCAAAAAAACCATAGTATTATGTTTCAAGAAATATTTTTAGTGTAAGTATTTTCAAAATGTTGTAGTATTTTTGATATGTAAATAATTTCAATATTGTCTTCAAAAGGTATTTCTAAAATTATTTTTATAGTATTATCAATAGAATTTCAAAGTAATTTATCAAAATTTATTTTCAGAAAATTATTTCAATAAGTTATATCAACTATTTTTAAACATATTACTAGGATAGAGAATGATAATTCCATTATTAAAAATGATTTTTACAGGTATCTTAAAATTTTTAATTCAGTAATCTCCGCTTTTGGGGATAACGCGTGTGAAAGCGTAATAGGTGTATTGTTTTATTTTTATTTTGAATCTAATAAATTGTATGATTTTGTCTTATTTTCATGAACCTAGACTAGAAAATGTCCACTATTGTATAATGTTTCTGTATTATTTCAGTTATCTTTTATAAATAAACATCATTTTAAGAACTAAATACAAAAGCATGGGGTCATGGGGTTATAATTTGTATCATTGTAATGGTCTAGACAACTTTGTAGATTAGACATTATTGTTGGAGGAAAACAAAATTTACAGGTTAGAGTTTTTGTTAGGTTATTATGTAACCTTCTAAATTTTTTTTTCTGAATTCTGAAGATAAAATTTCAGAATTTTCTTCTCTACAATGAATTAATTGTGATGGTTCCATTCATTCATGGGTTGGGGGAGAATGTAAAATTTTTAATTTTAGTAAAAATAATATTTTATTTTATTTTATTTAAAAAATAATAATTCAATGTTCGTAATAATTATAAAATAAAAGTTTAAAAGAATATTAATTTGTTAAATAATATTTTTTTAATAGCTAATTTTCTAAAGTAATTGTATCAGAAAATAAAAAAAGTAATTTGTTTCGATATAATAAAAAAAATTCAATATTCATTGAGGATTTTTTAAATCAAGTCATAAAATATATATTAATTTTAAATAATGAATAAAAAATTTCTTAAACTTTATAAGAAATGTTTATATTAAATAAATTATTTAATAAAAGATTATGTATATATATAAATTATTAATAATATTTTATTAAATAATATTAAAAAATAATGGAAAATTGAAAAAGGGTTTAATTTGTTAGGGGTTTCGTTAGGGCTTGAGGGGATAGGTTGAGCAAGGTTTCTAGGAACTTGAGTCGAAGCCAGGGGTAAAAAGGTTTTGAAGGAGGCAAATAGTAGGGAGCTGAGGCACTGGTTTGTCTCTTGGATGTGTCAAGGGTGAGCTAGGAATTAATAGTTTTCAACCACCATATGATGGCTCAAGAGCATTCACATGGTTTCGATCACTATGTTCAAAGATAAATTTGGGTTCTAACTATAGATGATAGTGACTGAGCAAAAATAGAGACATTGTTACTATCCTTTTAATTCGAATTTTGTATATCTTTTATGTAGGTGTCTGATTCTTCCTCCCATGGTTATTTTCAATGTATTAACTTATTTTTTGTCATATTCTCTTAAATTTCATTTTTCAGTAGACATATATAGTCTCTTTTAGCCATTTTTCTCAGATTTATTCATATTGATTTAACATTGTGTTAATTTTTAATCCATCGAAATTTTTTTGTGAACTTTTTTGTTTCTTAACTCAATGATGATATTTTTTCGGTTGGATGTCGATATAAAAAATATGATATGATTCTATCAAATAATCTACCTATTATGTTCTAACAATTTCATCAAACCAGATATATATAAAATACCATCTGAAGTTGGGTTTTTAGGGTATTCTAAATCGCCTAAATTTTCATCTTTTAATAGAATAAATATTATATTCTTTATATGATATATTAATATTCTGAAAGAATCACCTTATAAAAAATAAAATTGTGATCCAGATCCTTCTTTATCTATTTATCCAATGGCCACATATGATAAATTATAAATTTGATTAATATTTACTTTTTTAATAATTTAACAACATATGTTTCAATTTTTATTTAAGGCAGTGCCAAAATCCTTGTGGGGAGCTGTAGAGAGTGTGAGGGTGCCAATAGGTTTTTGGAAATTTATAAATTCTCTACATTATATTTTTTTTAATACTGCACCATGTGTTTGAGTCTAGAAAAAGAGTGAGAGGTGTTCTAGAAGATATGTAAGAGATCCATGTTTATCTTTTCATTATCAGAAGAGTGTGAGAGTCTAAGTGTTTTATTGCGCTATCAAGATGAAGAGAAGGAAATATCTGCAAAAAATTGATAATGGAATTTATTTTTTTATTTATAGTATTTTACATTGAGAAATGTTATTCACTTTAATTGTAATAATTATTTTCAAATTAGTATATTTTCAAATTATAGTTTATTCAGGTTCTTATGTATACTGTTTTCAATGATTTATAACATCAAAATATGTATATATAAATTTAATTCCATGTAAGTATTTTTTCTATTAAAAATTTATTTTATTATGTTATTAATTCACAACATTTCCCAAAAATTCTGACATAAATTTATGTAATCTTTTTATAAAAAATCTTTATTTTTGAATAAAGGTTTAAATAAATTAAACCATTATATTTTAAAAGATATTCTATTTTTAGTAAAATTAATATTTTAACATAATAAAAATTATTAATTCATTTTATTTTAATGGTTCACAGTAAGTTTTAATAATGAACCTCTCATTCTGGTGTAAAAAGTACTTGAATTTCATTTATTACATAAAACATGGACATCATCTTAATTCATGATAAATAATGCATGTTGTAGTTTTTTTCATACATATATTTGTTATGAATGAATATTTCTTTTGTAGAAATTATTTTCAAAAAATGTTTTGTTAAATGTATTATAAAATGAAAATATGAATGAAAACTATTCTGTTACCTTGCAAAGACAAATTCACATGAGATATAATCATTCCAAATCTGGCATATGTGTTCTCATAAAAGTATATATATTTATTCTTATAAAAATATAGATTTATTAAATTTGTTTTAATGTTTTTGAAGTAGAAAACCCAGTGAAAAATGTATATATATATGTAATAAAGGATTAAATTGTTTTCATAAAATCCAAAACATTAATATTTTAAATATGGTTAGGAATTGGGGAGTGAACTCATCCCTTTGAATGTTGCTAGGCCCAAGACAACTTTCAATGTTTTAATTGTCCTTAGTTTTTTGTTTTCAAACTCATTCATACTGTTTCTAGAAAAAAATCACTCTATTATTTTTCAGGTAATTTATGAGCGTAATTATTTTTAAAATGTTATAATAATTTCAATACATACATAATATCAATATTTTCTTAAAAATGTATTTTGAAAAATAATGTTACTATACTATCAACAGATTTTCAAATGATTTTTTCAAATGATTTTTTAAATGGAATATTGCATAGAAGGTATATCAATGATGTTAAAACCCCATACTGGGTAATTGAATTCTCATCCCATGTTTGAAAATGATTTTCACATGTATCATAGAAGTTTTAATTCAAACATATTCTCTTTTGGAGAGAGTGTCCAGAGAAGTACAATAGTTATGATGTTGTTATTTATTTCAAATTTGATAGGTTGTAATATGTTTTCTAATTTACCAGAACCTATACTATAAGAGGTCCACTATTGTATGAAGTGTTTTGTATTGTTTTAGTTATCTAATACAAATACAATTCATTTTAAGAACCAAATGTAGAAGCGTGGGTTCATGTATTATAATTGGAATTAGTGGAACAATCTAGAAAATGTTGGATATTAGATATTGACTTTTGAAGAAAAAAATCTACATATTAGAATTTTTGTTAGATAATTATATCCTCTTATAATGTTTTGTTTTTCATAGTTTTTTTTTGAATAAAACAGAAATCATTAATGATGAATATCAGCAGAAGTACAAGTGGAAATCCAAGAAGGTAAATTGTCCAACCAGAGCTGGATGGAGTCGAAAGGGACTGAGGCCGCAAGCTGATGGGTTGCGTTGTTTCCTTCCCTTTTTTTAAAGGAGAAGGTGAAAGAAGAGAAGCGATGGCAGATTGAGAGAATTCTCCTAATGATGATGCCAAAAGACTGAACCCACCATTTTGTGGTTGATATCATCGATTAAGGTAAGGCAATCAGACTCAATAACAATATCGCTCCATCCACAATCAAAAGTGAGCATCAAACCCGCAAGGATGTACATAGCCTCAGCAACCGCCAGTTCCCATAAAGCTTGATGTGGATCATATTTTGCATAAGATATTATCCACATATTATTACGGGCCAGAAGGCTAAGGGCAATAAACACATCCTTTGGTAGAGACACATCCACGTTAATTTTAAGAATCACCTCTGTTGGGGG